>CM051242.1:119741808-120341808 GCA_027917425.1 Gastrophryne carolinensis | reverse complement strand
TGATTAAGCTGAGGATGAACAAGCGTATTTAGTATAACAGATAGACTGCTAAGTGCAGGTTTGGGATACCCTGCGGCCTAGTGTTTTGGCAGCAGGACAAAAACCAATTCAAAATGCAAAAGTTTGATTAAGCTGAGGATCAACAAGCGTATTTAGTATAACAGATAGGCTGCTAAGTGCAGGTTTGGGATGCCCATGTGGGCTGGTGTATTTAAAGCAGGACAAAAACCAATTCAAAATGCAATAGTTTGATTAAGCTGAGGATCAACAAGCATATTTAGTATAACAGATAGGCTGCTAAGTGCAGGTTTGGGATACCCTGCGGCCTAGTGTTTTGGCAGCAGGAGAAAAACCAATTCAAAATGCAATAGTTTGATTAAGCTGAGGATCAACAAGCGTATTTAGTATAACAGATAGGCTGCTAAGTGCAGGTTTGGGATACCCTGCGGCCTAGTGTTTTGGCAGCAGGACAAAAACCAATTCAAAATGCAATAGTTTGATTAAGCTGAGGATCAACAAGCGTATTTAGTATAACAGATAGGCTGCTAAGTGCAGGTTTGGGATACCCTGCGGCCTAGTGTTTTGGTAGCAGGACAAAAACCAAATCGAAATGCAATATTTTGATTAAGCTGAGGATCAACAAGCGTATTTAGTATAACAGATAGGCTGCTAAGTGCAGGTTTGGGATACCCTGCGGCCTAGTGTTTTGGCAGCAGGACAAAAACCAATTCAAAATGCAAAAGTTTGATTAAGCTGAGGATCAACAAGCGTATTTAGTATAACAGATAGGCTGCTAAGTGCAGGTTTGTAATGCCCATGTGGGCTGGTGTATTTAAAGCAGGACAAAAACCAATTCAAAATGCAATAGTTTGATTAAGCTGAGGATGAACAAGCGTATATAGTATAACATATAGACTGCTAAGTGCAGGTTTGGGATACCCTGCGGCCTTGTGTTTTGGCAGCAGGACAAAAATCAATTCAAAATGCAATAGTTTGATTAAGCTGAGGATCAACAAGCGTATTTAGTATAACAGATAGGCTGCTAAGTGCAGTTTTGGGATACCCTGTGGCCTAGTGATTTGGCAGCAGGACAAAAAACAATTCAAAATGCAATAGTTTGATTAAGCTGAGGATCAATAAGCGTATTTAGTATTAAAGATAGGCTGCTAAGTGCAGGTTTGGGATGCCCATGTGGGCTGGTGTATTTAAAGCAGGACAAAAAACAATTCAAAATACAATAGTTTGATTAAGCTGAGGATCAACAAGCGTATTTAGTATAACAGGCTGCTAAGTGCAGTTTTGGGATACCCTGCGGCCTAGTGTTTTTGCAGCAGGACAAAAACCAATTCAAAATGCAATCGTTTGATTAAGCTGAGGATCAACAAGCGTATTTAGTATAACAGGCTGCTAAGTGCAGGTTTGGGATACCCTGCGGCCTAGTGTTTTGGCAGCAGAACAAAAACCAATTCAAAATGCAAAAGTTTGATTAAGCTGAGGATGAACAAGCGTATTTAGTATAACAGATAGACTGCTAAATGCAGGTTTGGGATACCCTGCGGCCTAGTGATTTGGCAGCAGGACAAAAAAACAATTCAAAATGCAATAGTTTGATTAAGCTGAGGATCAACAAGCGTATTTAGTATAACAGATAGGCTGCTAAGTGCAGGTTTGGGATACCCTGCGGCCTAGTGTTTTGGCAGCAGGACAAAAACCAATTCAAAATGCAATAGTTTTTTTCCATACTCAAATTTTATTGCTTTTAAGACAACAGGAAGAACAATACAGACAGTATCCTTTTCTCACAATCGAACTGGAATGTACAACAAAATAAAGCATGTCCATATCAGAAAGACGCAATAAAACTTGAATGACTAAAGGACGATGGTTGCACGCTAGCCAGCCGGCCCAATCCGGGAGAGAGACTTCTGGAGCTTCCTGGCTGCCCACCCATCTCCTGCCCAAACCCGTCTACCCACCTTACTGCAATCCAGTATCTGCGCTTTTGGGAGGGGATAAGAGCCTTTTTCAAACCTGCATCGCTACACAGGAGTACCATCCCAGATTGATATATCGCTCTTCCGGTCCACCCCGTCACATGATCCCTTGGGCAGGACGGCCTACTCCACGCCACAGCCAAGTCCCATACGTCTCTTGCCCCTTCTCCCTCTTCAGCACCAGATACTGACATAAGACCCAAGACGAGATACACTGAACATACAACACAAACAACACAAGAACCACAAGACACTAAAACCTGGACAAACTAGGGAGGACACATGAGGGGAGCAAGGAATATGGGGAAGGGAGGAAGGAGGGGTGAAAAAAGGTGCAAGGGGGGGAGGGGACGCGGTCCACAGCATGGAGGGCAGGGGGGCAGGGGTCCACACCTCCAACAAACATCTGGGATAGTTGGAAAGATTGTATGCAGAAACTCTGGGGTCCGGTACCAGCTAGTAATCAACTTGTAATTCGTCTCATGCATCGAGCTATCAACCCCTTGTGGGCATTCCTATAGATATCACTCCATTCTGCGTCTGACAGGGACCTTCCTATGTCTGATTGCCACTTACCCTCCCAGGGTTTAAGCTCCCTCTTCCCACTGCCCCGTATTAGACCATATGCCCAGGACAGGAGATGTGCCTTGGGGCCGTTTCCCAGACATGCCTTCTCAAATTCCGTTAGCTCTTTCTTCATGCCCTCTTTCACCTCCTTAGATAGGAAGAAGTGTCTTAACTGGAGATAGGTGAGGACGGGGACCTCTCCCTCTAGGATCTGCTGCAAATTCTGCTTGTCCCGAAACCCACCCCTATCCTGTAGATGATAGGTCCTCAGGGGCTTAGGACCCCCGCACCTGTGCAACCCGGAGAGATGTCTACCTGGTGGGAATGCCGGATTCCCTAAAATCAGCGTTAAGTGTCCTGGGAAGGAGGCCAGAGCATGCTTCCCCCTGCACAGACACCCCAAAATAGATAGGGAGGTTTCAACACACGAATGAGTTCTGGCAACTGCTGGGATCTCACACCGCCGGAGAGTACATATGATGTCCAATCCACCACCCATGGCCGCTTCTCCCTCTATTCTCACCCAATCTTTCTGTATGATATTCACCTGCCAATCCACAACTCTGCCTAAGTGCACTGCCTTGTATTATGACCTCATGCAGGGCAACCCCGAGCCTCCCTGCTCCTTTGTGAGTGTTAGGAGACTCTGCCTAATCCTAGGTGGTCTGCCCGCCCATACGAACGTCCGAAAGGATTTCGACAGATCCTTAAAGAAGGACTCCAGGATTTTAATCGGGATGCACTGCAGTAGGTATAATATCCGTGGCAAGATGTTCATCTTTAGTACCGCCATGCACCCGAACCAGGATAGCCGCAGCCTGTTCCACCCCTCCAGGTCTTTCCTAACCCTAGATCCAATGGGCGAAAAGTTCAGTTGAAACAGGTTAGAAGGCGAGACAGGCAGCTGAACCCCCAGATATCTAAGGCTCTTCCTTTCCCAGCTGAAGGGGAATATACCCTGAAGAGCCCTCACCTCTGAATCTGGCAGCGATATATTCATAGCGCTGGACTTATTGAAATTAATCTATAAGTTTGACAGATGCCCAAAGATCTCGAATTCTTTTAACAAGTTCGGAACCGACACCCTCGGAGAGTGCAGAAAGAAATGCATATCATTCGCATACGCCGCCACCTTTCTTTCCCTACCCCCTATTAAGATACCTCTAATGTTTCCACACAGGTCAACCCTCCGCAGGAAGGGTTCCAGCGAAAGGGCGAAGATTAAAGGGGACAGAGGGCACCCCTGTCTCGTGCCGTTCCGAATGTGGAATAAGGGGGAAGAGCAATTGTTCACCTTCACCCTTGCCACCGGATCCGAGTACAGAGCCATAATCCTATTCCTGGCCGCCTCACCCAATCCAATATAATCTAGCACCTTCTCTATCCACCTCCAGTCCACCCGATCAAATGCCTTCTCGGCATCGGTGGAAAGCATCATGGACTGTACCTTTTTAGATCTTGCCCACCATTGGATATTCAGAGCTTTTATCACATTATCTCGGGCTTCTCTGCCTGGGACGAATCCCAACTGATCTTGGCCGATTAAGTCCGGCAGAAAGTCAGCTAACCTCCCGGCTAAAGCCTTTGCAAAGATTTTGACGTCTACATTCAAAAGGGATATCGGCCTATAATTCAGACAGTCAGTCACATCCTTCCCATCCTTCGGGATCACAACAATTTGGGCTTCCAGAGCTGTGCTTGGCAACGTGCCTGAAACAGCTGTGGATTCAAACGCCCGCGTCATAAGTGGGACCAACTGGTCAGAAAAAGTTTTATAATACTGGGTTGGGAAACCATCCGGGCCTGGGGCCTTTCCCGGCTTAGTTGCTTTGATGGATTTCTGTAACTCTAGCACCGTTATTGGGGCCTCCAGCTGTTCCACCTCCTCTTTAGACAGAAAAGGCATTTTGGACTCAAATATGCCTCCATGAGGTTATCTCGTCCCCCTGACCTCTGATGTCCCGGTAGGTTGTATAGGGTCGAGTAGAACTTGCTAAATATCCCCGCTATATTCTTATTCTTCTGGTATAAAGACCCATCTGGGCCTCTGACACCCTCCACTCTAGTCTGAGTATTTTTAGGGCGCAACGCCCTGGCCAACAAGCGTCCCGTCTTGTTCCCCTGTTCATAGAACAGACCATGGCGTCTGGTGAAAAATCTACCCATCTCCCTTAACAGTAGGTCCCTAAGCTCCTGCCTTTTGATTTCCAGCTCCTTTAAGTGTCCCACCTGCAGGGATTGTTTATGCTGTGATTCGAGGTCTGCTATCTGCCGGGATAGTCTATCCAGTCTCAACCCCCTCTCTCTTTTGAGTCTCGCCCCCTCTTGGATCAATAGACCTCTCAGCGTGCATTTATGGGCTTCCCAGATAGTAACTGGATCCAGCTCCCCCATGTCATTCTCCCTAATATACAGTGAAATATTTTCTCTCAGCTTTTTCACTATATTAGGGTCCTTTAAGGTACTTTCATTCATTCTCCAATGCCACTCCTTCCGCTCCCTGTACGGAAGGGACATGGAAAGTATGACCGGAGCGTGATCGGAGAAAGAAATGTTGCCGATACGCACCGAGTTCACCCTTTCCAAATCTCTCTCTGACAAAAAAACATAATCTATGTATTTAACATGTATGGGCGAGTAGTATGTAAAACCTTTTCCCGTCGGGTGCATCAGGCGCCAGGTATCCACAAGCGCGAGATCCTGTAGAGCTCTTTTGATCTGTTTCAAAACCCTATAGGATATGGCCGTTTTAGCATCTGAAGTTTCTATTAAAGAGGTTCAGAGCGCAGTTCAGGTCTCCTCCCAGGATCAGGAGTCCCTCTTGAAACACCCCCAATTTACCCAAGACCGTCCTGCAAAAGCTATGTTGATCTTTGTTCGGGGCGTAAACATTCCCTATAGTACTGACCGAGCCATTAGGGAGCTTCCCTTTCAGGAAGATAAATCTACATTCTTTGTCCTTTTCCACCGCTAAAACCCGCAGATCCACCTCCCTATCCACCAGGATCGCCACACCTTTCGCTTTGTTATTTGGAGAGGGGGCAGAGTGGCATGTGGTGTACGTCCTATTTCCCAGGTATGGGGACTTATTCTTTTGAAAGTGAGTCTCCTGAATCAATGTTATTTGAGCTTTAAATTTCTTAAGTTCTCTGAATAAAGCATGCCACTTTTGAGGGGAGTTCAGCCCCTTAGCATTTATAGATAGGACATTCAAGCACAGTGACCCCATTGCTAGGGGGCGCTACCCACCCAGCCCCCCGCCGCCACCCGAGGTCCCCAATTACCACTCGCAACAGGTATATCCCCCACTTAACCCGAGCAGAAGGGAAGAGAGGGAAGAAGGGGAAAAGAAATCGTGCAAGGGACAGGAACCACACAGGGAACACAAACGGAAGACCACCTGACACACACACACAAACAACAAACCTACAAAACCCTGATAGATGAAGAGGGCCGAGGGAAAACCAGTTCCCCCTATCCAGATGGTGGAAACTACTGGGACAACGCACCACGGGGAGACCTGAGCTCCCCCGTTATCCCCCATGACCTGGGAAACCGCCTCCAAGGTCCATAGGAAAGAGAGCACCCCACCGAGCTCCCTCCTATTCCACAATAATTTGACGCCCTTCAGGGGGAATACGTGGAGGGCAGAAGAGCGATACCCAGCACCAGATAGACTCCAGACACCGATTAGGCAACCACGATAGACCCGGCGGAGCCCCCATCCGGAGCTATAAATAAACTGCTCCCTTCCGGAGACAGCCAACTAAACATGCAGGCAAAGAATCTAAACCTCCCCCCATGGATAATATTTCCGGCCAGAATTCCTATCTAGAGTATGTAAAAAAATAAAAAAAAATCTCTGGGACCTATCATGTTGTACGACCCAAAGCCACCCCTCCAGGCCCAAGGCACCAGACCCTCCGTCCAAACTTTAGCGCATGGGGCAGTTATCTAAGCTGCAAGGTGCCCCACGAGGAGAACCAGTAAGGCGGAACTAACCCCTCCTCCCCTCGTACACCAACGTTAACCCGAAGAACAAGTGAAACAGGCAGTCTCCAAACAACAGGGAAAAAAGGAACAAGAGGATCCCCGTAGTACAACACCCATAGATGCATTCCTTCCCTTATTGTCAGCGCGCTCCAGATCTTATGGTCTAAACCTATGATCAACAGCATTTGGGAGGTGCGAGAATACATTTCAGTATAAATAACCGCCTTTAACGCCGCATCAATCAGAACATATGCGTTATCTCTCATGGATATCTAGCTGCTGTCTCTACGTTCCTCCCTGCGGTGCCCATGCCAGTCTTATGGAATAGGGATTCACCACCGGGCGGACCGAGTGAGAGCACCCCCCATTAATAAACCCCCATAACCACGCTATAATTTAAGCAATTCTAGCAACAAACAAACATTATAAGGAACGATGCATTTTCATATCTACAAACACCGTGGGCGGTTCCGCTGCAAAATCCCGACCAACCATCATCTGCTTCGTTTATCTCCGGGGTCTCGATCGGCTACTCTCTCTGCCGCTGTGTGGAGGAGAAGCTTCTGGGACACCCCGCTGGGAGCCTCTGGTGAGCCCTTGCCGCCCCGCTCTCTGAACTAAATGCGGGATAGAAAAGTCCCTAAACCAGTCCGGCACGGAGATCTGTGGAATTCGCAAGATCTCGCAAAACTCAGGCAGGTCTTCTGGCATCCGGAGGATCTTCCATTGCTCGTGGCTGACAATGCAAAAGGAAAGCACCATCTATAAGGTATGCCCCGTTCTCTAAGAACCGCCGTGAGGGGTCTCAAAGCCTTGCGGTGCTGTAGCGTAATTCCAGAAAGAACCTGGTACAGCTGCACCTCGCTATTGTTGAACATTATAGTGTCCCTACTCCTGGCTTTGGAGAGAATCTCTTCCTTAAGCTGGAAACTCTGTAGACAACAAATAATGTCTCTAGGGGAAGCCTCCCCTATGCTCCGAGGGCAAAGAGCTCTATGTGCACGTACAAATTCGATCGGCGTGCCCGGCGGCCTCTCCAAAGAGTTAAAGATGGACGACAGGGTGTCTTGGGTTTGATCCGGTGCCACCGCCTCAGGGACTCCCCGCACCCTAATGTTACACATCCTATTGCGGTTGTCCAAGTCCCCTAAGTGTTGTGAAAGTTTATGAGGTGCCGATTATGCGCCAAAGCAACATCCTTGACCTCCGTCAGTCTGCTACTCTTGCTAGCTTCCTCTTGCTCGACTTTCTTCACTCGTTGGGAGAGCGACCTCATGTCCTCCTTGAGGTCTGCGATCGCCTCGGTGATAGAGGATTTTATCTCCCCCGCGAATTTGGCCAGCTCGCTGCGTGTGGGGAGTTGGCTGAGCCGACAGACCGTTCTCCTCATCGCTTCATCTCTCCTATCTGGAGAGCTCCCCGGGAGGGTGCGTCTGCCATCTTGGCCAAGCGAGGGGTCATGTCGTCCGGCCGCTGGCTGGAAAACATCTCAGGCAGTTTCCTGCTGCCCGGCTTCAGGGTCTGCGATGTTCTGGGGGTTCTCGCGGTTGCCCCAGACTTGTTGATTCGGCCCATATCCTGACTGGAGCGCTGAAGGTAATGTGGAGACTCCGCCGGGAGCACACAAATCAAGCCGCCATTCCACTCCTCGGCCAAGTCACGCCCCCCCAAAATGCAATAGTTTGATTAAGCTAAGGATCAACAAGCGTATTTAGTATAACAGGCTGCTAAGTGCAGGTTTGGGATACCCTGCGGCCTAGTGTTTTGGCAGCAGGACAAAAAACAATTCAAAATGCAATAGTTTGATTAAGCTGAGGATCAACAAGCGTATTTAGTATAACAGATAGGCTGCTAAGTGCAGGTTTGGGATACCCTGCGGCCTCGTGTTTTGGCAGCAGGACAAAAATCAATTCAAAATGCAATAGTTTGATTAAGCTGAGGATCAACAAGCGTATTTAGTGTAACAGATAGGCTGCTAAGGGCAGGTTTGGGATAACCTGCGGCCTAGTGATTTGGCAGCAGGACAAAAACCAATTCAAAATGCAAAAGTTTGATTAAACTGAGGATCAACAAGCGTATTTAGTATAACAGATAGGCTGCTAAGTGCAGGTTTGGGATGCCCATGTGGGCTGGTGTATTTAAAGCAGGACAAAAACCAATTCAAAATGCAATAGTTTGATTAAGCTGAGGATCAACAAGCGGATTTAGTATAACAGATAGGCTGCTAAGTGCAGGTTTGGGATGCCCATGTGGACTGGTGTATTTGAAGCAGGACAAAAACCAATTCAAAATGCAATAGTTTGATTAAGCTGAGGATCAACAAGCGGATTTAGTATAACAGATAGGTTGCTAAGTGCAGGTTTGGGATATCCTGCGGCCTAGTATTATGGCAGCAGGACAAAAACCAATTCAAAATTCTATAGTTTGATTAAGCTGAGGATCAACAAGCGTATTTAGTATAACAGATAGGTTGCTAAGTGCAGGTTTGGGATACCCTGCGGCTTAGTGTTTTTGCAGCAGGACAAAAACCAATTTAAAATGCAACAGTTTCATTAAGCTGAGGATCAACAAGCGTATTTAGTATAACAGATAGACTGCTAAGTGCAGGTTTGGGATACCCTGCGGCCTAGTGTTTTTGCAGCAGGACAAAAACCAAATCAAAATGCAATAGTTTGATTAAGCTGAGAATCAACAAGTGTATTTAGTATAACAGATAGGCTGCTAAGTGCAGGTTTGGGATACCTTGCGGCCTAGTGTTTTGGCAGTAGGACAAAAACCAATTCAAAATGCAATAGTTTGATTAAGCTGAGGATCAACAAGCGTATTTAGTATAACAGATAGGCCGCTAAGTGCAGGTTTGGGATGCCCATGTGGGCTGGTGTAATTAAAGCAGGACATAAACCAATTCAAAATGCAATAGCTTGATGTAGCTGAGGATCAACAAGCGTATTTAGTATGACAGATAGGCTGCTAAGTGCAGGTTTGGATACCTTGCGGCCTAGTGTTTTGGCAGTAGGACAAAAACCAATTCAAAATGCAATAGTTTGATTAAGCTGAGGATCAACAAGCGTATTTAGTATAACAGGCTGCTAAGTGCAGGTTTGGGATACCCTGCGGCCTAGTGTTTTGGCAGCAGGACAAAAACCAATTCAAAATGCAATAGTTTGATTAAGCTGAGGATCAACAAGCGTATTTAGTATAACAGGCTGCTAAGTGCAGGTTTGGGATACCCTGCGGTCTAGTGATTTGGCAGCAGGACAAAAACCAATTCAAAATGCAAAAGTTTGATTAAACTGAGGATCAACAAGCGTATTTAGTATAACAGATAGGCTGCTAAGTGCAGGTTTGGGATGCCCATGTGGGCTGGTGTATTTAAAGCAGGACAAAAACCAATTCAAAATGCAATAGTTTGATTAAGCTGAAGATCAACAAGCGTATTTAGTATAACAGATAGGTTGCTAAGTGCAGGTTTGGGATATCCTGCGGCCTAGTATTATGGCAGCAGGACAAAAACCAATTCAAAATGCTATAGTTTGATTAAGCTGAGGATCAACAAGCCTATTTAGTATAACAGATAGGCTGCTAAGAGCAGGTTTGGGATACCCTGCGGCCTAGTGTTTTTGCAGAAGGACAAAAACCAATTCAAAATGCAACAGTTTCATTAAGCTGAGGATCAACAAGCGTATTTAGTATAACAGACTGCTAAGTGCAGGTTTGGGATACCCTGCGGCCTAGTGTTTTGGCAGCAGATCAAAACCAATTCAAAATGCAATAGTTTGATTAAGCTGAGGATCAACAAGCGTATTTAGTATAACAGATAAACTGCTAAGTGCAGGTTTGGGATACCCTGTGGCCTAGTGTTTTGGCAGCAGTTTGATTAAGCTAAGGATCAACAAGCGTATTTAGTATAACAGATAAGATGCTAAGTGCAGGTTTGGGATACCCTGCGGCCTAGTGTTTTGGCAGCAGGACAAAAACCAATTCAAAATGCAATCGTTTGATTAAGCTGGGGATCAACAAGCGTATTTAGTATAACAGATAGGCTGCTAATTGCAGGTTTGGGATACCCTGCGGCCTAGTGTTTTGGCAGCAGTTTGATTAAGCTGAGGATCAACAAGCGTATTTAGTATTACAGATAGGCTGCCAAGTGCAGGTTTGGAAAGCCCATGTGGGCTGGTGTAATTAAAGCAGGACAAAAACCAATTCAAAATTCAATAGTTTGATTAAGCTGAGGATCAACAAGCGTATTTAGAATAACAGATAGGCTGCTAAGTGCAGGTTTGGGATACCCTGCGGCCTAGTGTTTTGGCAGCAGGACAAAAATCAATTCAAAATGCAAAAGTTTGATTAAGCGGAGGATCAACAAGCGTATTTAGTATAACAGATAGGCTGCTAAGTGCAAGTTTGGGATACCCTGCGGCCTAGTGTTTTGGCAGCAGGACAAAAACCAATTCAAAATGCAATAGTTTGATTAAGCTGAGGATGAACAAGCGTATTTAGTATAACAGATAGACTGCTAAGTGCAGGTTTGGGATACCCTGCGGCCTAGTGTTTTGGCAGCAGGACAAAAACCAATTCAAAATGCAAAAGTTTGATTAAGCTGAGGATCAACAAGCGTATTTAGTATAACAGATAGGCTGCTAAGGGCAGGTTTGGGATGCCCATGTGGGCTGGTGTATTTAAAGCAGGACAAAAACCAATTCAAAATGCAATAGTTTGATTAAGCTGAGGATCAACAAGCGGATTTAGTATAACAGATAGGTTGCTAAGTGCAGGTTTGGGATATCATGCGGCCTAGTATTATGGCAGCAGGACAAAAACCAATTCAAAATTCTATAGTTTGATTAAGCTGAGGATCAACAAGCGTATTTAGTATAACAGATAGGTTGCTAAGTGCAGGTTTGGGATACCCTGCGGCCTAGTGTTTTTGCAGCAGGACAAAAACCAAATCAAAATGCAATAGTTTGATTAAGCTGAGAATCAACAAGTGTATTTAGTATAACAGATAGGCTGCTAAGTGCAGGTTTGGGATACCTTGCGGCCTAGTGTTTTGGCAGTAGGACAAAAACCAAATCAAAATGCAATAGTTTGATTAAGCTGAGGATCAACAAGCATATTTAGTATAACAGATAGGCTGCTAAGTGCAGGTTTGGGATATCCTGCGGCCTAGTATTATGGCAGCAGGACAAAAACCAATTCAAAATTCTATAGTTTGATTATGCTGAGGATCAACAAGCGTATTTAGTATAACAGATAGGTTGCTAAGTGCAGGTTTGGGATACCCTGTGGCCTAGTGTTTTTGCAGCAGGACAAAAACCAAATCAAAATGCAATAGTTTGATTAAGCTGAGAATCAACAAGTGTATTTAGTATAACAGATAGGCTGCTAAGTGCAGGTTTGGGATACCTTGCGGCCTAGTGTTTTGGCAGTAGGACAAAAACCAATTCAAAATGCAATAGTTTGATTAAGCTGAGGATCAACAAGCGTATTTAGTATAACAGATAGGCTGCTAGGTGCAGGTTTGGGATGCCCATGTGGGCTGGTGTAATTAAAGCAGGACATAAACCAATTCAAAATGCAATAGCTTGATGTAGCTGAGGATCAACAAGCGTATTTAGTATGACAGATAGGCTGCTAAGTGCAGGTTTGGATACCTTGCGGCCTAGTGTTTTGGCAGTAGGACAAAAACCAATTCAAAATGCAATAGTTTGATTAAGCTGAGGATCAACAAGCGTATTTAGCATAACAGATAGGCTGCTAAGTGCAGGTTTGGGATACCCTGCGGCCTAGTGTTTTGGCAGCAGGACAAAAACCAATTCAAAATGCAATAGTTTGATTAAGCTGAGGATCAACAAGCATATTTAGTATAACAGGCTGCTAAGTGCAGGTTTGGGATACCCTGCGGTCTAGTGATTTGGCAGCAGGACAAAAACCAATTCAAAATGCAAAAGTTTGATTAAACTGAGGATCAACAAGCGTATTTAGTATAACAGATAGGCTGCTAAGTGCAGGCTTGGGATGCCCATGTGGGCTGGTGTATTTAAAGCAGGACAAAAACCAATTCAAAATGCAATAGTTTGATTAAGCTGAAGATCAACAAGCGTATTTAGTATAACAGATAGGTTGCTAAGTGCAGGTTTGGGATATCCTGCGGCCTAGTATTATGGCAGCAGGACAAAAACCAATTCAAAATGCTATAGTTTGATTAAGCTGAGGATCAACAAGCCTATTTAGTATAACAGATAGGCTGCTAAGAGCAGGTTTGGGATACCCTGTGGCCTAGTGTTTTTGCAGCAGGACAAAAACCAATTCAAAATGCAACAGTTTCATTAAGCTGAGGATCAACAAGCGTATTTAGTATAACAGACTGCTAAGTGCAGGTTTGGGATACCCTGCGGCCTAGTGTTTTGGCAGCAGATCAAAACCAATTCAAAATGCAATAGTTTGATTAAGCTGAGGATCAACAAGCGTATTTAGTATAACAGATAAACTGCTAAGTGCAGGTTTGGGATACCCTGCGGCCTAGTGTTTTGGCAGTAGGACAAAAACCAATTCAAAATGCAATAGTTTGATTAAGCTGAGGATGAACAAGCGTATTTAGTATAACAGATAGGCTGCTAAGTGCAGGCTTGGGATACCCTGCGGCCTAGTGTTTTGGCAGCAGGACAAAAACCAATTCAAAATGCAATAGTTTGATTAAACTGAGGATCAACAAGCGTATTTAGTATAACAGATAGGCTGCTAAGTGCAGGTTTGGGATACCCTGCGGCCTAGTGTTTTGGCAGTAGGACAAAAACCAATTCAAAATGCAATAGTTTGATTAAGCTGATGATGAACAAGCGTATTTAGTATAACAGATAGGCTGCTAAGTGCAGGCTTGGGATACCCTGCAGCCTAGTGTTTTGGCAGCAGGACAAAAACCAATTCAAAGTGCAATAGTTTGATTAAGCTGAGGATCAACAAGCGTATTTAGTATAACAGATAGACTGCTAAGTGCAGGTTTGGGATACCCTGCGGCCTAGTGTTTTGGCAGCAGGACAAAAACCAAATCAAAAAACAAAAGTTTGATTAAGCTGAGAATCAACAAGCGTATTTAGTATAACAGGCTTCTAAGTGCAGGTTTGGGATGCCCATGTGGGCTGGTGTATTTAAAGCAGCACAAAAAACGATTCAAAATGCAATAGCTTGATTAAGCTGAGGATCAACAAGCGTATTTAGTATAACAGATAGACTGCTAAGTGCAGGTCTGGGATTCCCTGTGGCCTAGTGTTTTGGCAGTAGGACAAAAACCAATTCAAAATGCAATAGTTTGATTAAGCTGAGGATGAACAAGCGTATTTAGTATAACAGATAGGCTGCTAAGTGCAGGCTTGGGATACCCTGCGGCCTAGTGTTTTGGCAGCAGGACAAAAACCAATTCAAAATGCAATAGTTTGATTAAACTGAGGATCAACAAGCGTATTTAGTATAACAGATAGGCTGCTAAGTGCAGGTCTGGGATACCCTGCGGCCTAGTGTTTTGGCAGTAGGACAAAAACCAATTCAAAATGCAATAGTTTGATTAAGCTGAGGATGAACAAGCGTATTTAGTATAACAGATAGGCTGCTAAGTGCAGGCTTGGGATTCCCTGCAGCCTAGTGTTTTGGCAGCAGGACAAAAACCAATTCAAAGTGCAATAGTTTGATTAAGCTGAGGATCAACAAGCGTATTTAGTATAACAGATAGACTGCTAAGTGCAGGTTTGGGATACCCTGCGGCCTAGTGTTTTGGCAGCAGGACAAAAACCAAATCAAAAAATCAAAAGTTTGTTTAAGCTGAGAATCAACAAGCGTATTTAGTATAACAGGCTGCTAAGTGCAGGTTTGGGATGCCCATGTGGGCTGGTGTATTTAAAGCAGCACAAAAAACGAT
Organism: Gastrophryne carolinensis; assembly: GCA_027917425.1. NCBI lineage: Eukaryota > Metazoa > Chordata > Amphibia > Anura > Microhylidae > Gastrophryne > Gastrophryne carolinensis. Next base: position 120,327,342 of record CM051242.1, on the reverse strand, counting down.
TCAAAATGCAATAGCTTGATTAAGCTGAAGATCAACAAGCGTATTTAGTATAACAGATAGACTGCTAAGTGCAGGTCTGGGATTCCCTGTGGCCTAGTGTTTTGGCAGCAGGACAAAAACCAATTCAAACTGCAATAGTTTGATTAAGCTGAGGATCAACAAGCATATTTTGTATAACAGATAGGCTGCTAAGTGCATGTTTGGGATACCCTGCGGCCTAGTGTTTTGGCAGCAGGACAAAAACCAAATCAAAATGCAATAGTTTGATTAAGCTGAGGATCAACAAGCGTATTTAGTATAACAGAAAGGCTGCTAAGTGCAGGTTTGGGATTCCCTGTGGCCTAGTGTTTTGGCAGTAGGACAAAAACCAATTCAAAATGCAATAGTTTGATTAAGCTGAGGATCAACAAGCGTATTTAGTATAACAGATAGGCTGCTAAGTTCAAGTTTGGGATACCCTGCGGCCAAGTGTTTTGGCAGCAGGACAAAAACCAATTCAAAATGCAATAGTTTGATTAAGCTGAGGATCAACAAGCGTATTTAGTATAACAAATACACTGCTAAGTGCAGGTTTGGGATGCCCATGTGGGATGGTGTATTTAAAGCAGGACAAAAACCAATTCAAAATGCAATAGTTTGATTAAGCTGAGGATCAACAAGTGTATTTAGTATAACAGATAGGCTGCTAAGTGCAGGTTTGGGATGAACATGTGGGCTGGTGTATTTAAAGCAGGACAAAAACCAATTCAAAATGCAACAGTTTGATTAAGCTGAGGATCAACAAGTGTATTTAGTATAACAGATAGGCTGCTAAGTGTAGGTTTGGGATGCCCATGTGGGCTGGTGTATTTAAAGCAGGACAAAAACCAATTCAAAATGCAATAGTTTGATTAAGCTGAGGATCAACAAGCGTATTTAGTAAAACAGATAGGCTGCTAAGTGCAGGTCTGGGATTCCCTGTGGCCTAGTGTTTTGGCAGCAGGACAAAAAACAATTCAAAATGCAATAGTTTGATTAAGCTGAAGATGAACAAGCGTATTTAGTATAACAGATAGGCTGCTAAGTGCAGGTTTGGGATACCATGCGGCTTAGTGTTTTGGCAGCAGGACAAAAACCAAATCAAAATGCAATAGTTTGATTAAGCTGAGAATCAACAAGTGTATTTAGTATAACAGATAGGCTGCTAAGTGCAGGTTTGGGATGCCCATGTGTGCTGGTGTAATTAAAGCAGGACAAAAACCAATTCAAAATACAATATTTTGATTAAGCTGAGGAACAACAAGCGTATTTAGTATAACAGATAGGCTGCTAAGTGCAGTTTTGGGATACCCTGCGGCCTAGTGTTTTGGCAGCAGGACAAAAACCAATTCAAAATGCAATAGTTTGATTTAGCTGAGGATCAACAAGCGTATTTAGAATAACAGATAGGCTGCTAAGTGCAGGTTTGGGATACCCTGTGGCCTAGTGTTTTGGCAGCAGGACAAAAACCAATTCAAAATGCAATAGTTTGATTTAGCTGAGGATCAACAAGCGTATTTAGTATAACAGATAGGCTGCTAAGTGCAGGTTTGGGATGAACATGTGGGCTGGTGTATTTAAAGCAGGACAAAAACCAATTCAAAATGCAATAGTTTGATTAAGCTGAGGATCAACAAGCGTATTTAGTATAACAGATAGGCTGCTAAGTGCAGGTTTGGGATACCCTGCAGCCTAGTGTTTTGGCAGCAGGACAAAAACCAAATCAAAATGCAATAGTTTGATTAAGCTGAAGATCAACAAGCGTATTTAGTATAACAGATAGGCTGCTAAGTGCAGGTTTGGGATGCCCATGTGGGCTGGTGTATTTAAAGTAGGACAAAAACCAATTCAAAATGCAATAGTTTGATTAAGCTGAGGATCAACAAGCGTATTTAGTATAACAGAAAGGCTGCTAAGTGCAGGTTTGGGATACCCTGCGGCCTAGTGTTTTGGCAGTAGGACAAAAACCAATTCAAAATGCAATAGTTTGATTAAGCTGAGGATCAACAAGCGTATTTAGTATAACAGATAGGCTGCTAAGTGCAGGTTTGGGATGCCCATGTGGGCTGGTGTATTTAAAGCAGGACAAAAACCAATTCAAAATGCAATAGTTTGATTAAGCTGAGGATCAACAAGTTTATTTAGTATAACAGATAGGCTGCTAAGTGCAGGTTTGGGATGAACATGTGGGCTGGTGTATTTAAAGCAGGACAAAAACCAATTCAAAATGCAACAGTTTGATTAAGCTGAGGATCAACAAGCGTATTTAGTATAACAGATAGGTTGCTAAGTGCAGGTTTGGGATACCCTGCGGCCTAGTATTTTGGCATCAGGACAAAAAACAAATCAAAATGCAATAGTTTGATTAAGCTGAGAATCAATAAGTGTATTTAGTATAAGAAAAAATAAGGAAGGTCCCACTCCTTCCAACACACCCACCAAAATATGGCACCACTACTTATAATGTAAAAGAATTGTATATTAGTAATAAAGTCACATAACCTACAAACACTACATACTAGTTAAAAAACACTAAAGACAGAAAATAGTCGATAAGGAAGGAAACAAACCACACTTTCTAGGGGCTGCTAAGTGCAAGTTTGGGATGCCCATGTGGGCTGGTGTATTTAAAGCAGGACAAAAAACAATTCAAAATGCAATAGCTTGATTAAGCTGAGGATCAACAAGCGTATTTAGTATAACAGATAGACTGCAAAGTGCAGGTCTGGGATTCCCTGTGGCCTAGTGTTTTGGCAGCAGGACAAAAACCAATTCAAAATGCAATAGTTTGATTAAGCTGAGGATCAACAAGCGTATTTAGTAAAGCAGATAGGCTGCTAAGTGCAGGTCTGGGATTCCCTGTGGCCTAGTGTTTTGGCAGCAGGACAAAAACCAATTCAAAATGCAATAGTTTGATTAAGCTGAGGATCAACAAGCGTATTTAGTATAACAGATAGGCTGCTAAGTGCAGGTTTGGGATGCCCATGTGGGCTGGTGTATTTAAAGCAGGACAAAAACCAATTCAAAATGCAATAGTTTGATTAAGCTGAGGATCAACAAGTTTATTTAGTATAACAGATAGGCTGCTAAGTGCAGGTTTGGGATGAACATGTGGGCTGGTGTATTTAAAGCAGGACAAAAACCAATTCAAAATGCAACAGTTTGATTAAGCTGAGGATCAACAAGCGTATTTAGTATAACAGATAGGTTGCTAAGTGCAGGTTTGGGATACCCTGCGGCCTAGTGTTTTGGCAGCAGGACAAAAACCAAATCAAAATGCAAAAGTTTGATTAAGCTGAGGATCAAGAAGCGTATTTTGTATAACAGATAGGCTGCTAAGTGCAGGTTTGGGATACCCTGCGGCCTAGTGTTTTGGCAGCAGGACAAAAACCAAATCAAAATGCAAAAGTTTGATTAAGCTGAGAATCAACAAGCGTATTTAGTATAACAGGCTGCTAAGTGCAGGTTTGGGATGCCCATGTGGGCTGGTGTATTTAAAGCAGGACAAAAAACAATTCAAAATGCAATAGCTTGATTAAGCTGAGGATCAACAAGCGTATTTAGTATAACAGATAGACTGCTAAGTGCAGGTCTGGGATTCCCTGTGGCCTAGTGTTTTGGCAGCAGGACAAAAACCAATTCAAAATGCAATAGTTTGATTAAGCTGAGGATCAACAAGCGTATTTAGTAAAGCAGATAGGCTGCTAAGTGCAGGTCTGGGATTCCATGTGGCCTAGTGTTTTGGCAGCAGGACTAAAACCAATTCAAAATGCAACAGTTTGATTAAGCTGAGGATCAACAAGCGTATTTTGTATAACAGATAGGCTGCTAAGTGCAGGTTTGGGATACCCTGCGGCCTAGTGTTTTGGTAGTAGGACAAAAACCAATTCAAAATGCAATAGTTTGATTAAGCTGAGGATCAACAAGCGTATTTAGTATAACAGAAAGGCTGCTAAGTGCAAGTTTGGGATACCCTGCGGCCTAGTGTTTTGGCAGCAGGACAAAAACCAATTCAAAATGCAATAGTTTGATTAAGCTGAGGATGAACAAACGTATTTAGTGCAGGTTTGGGATGCCCATGTGGGCTGGTGTATTTAAAGCAGACCAAAAAATATTAAAACTAAATTCAAACTAATCCAGTTTTTAGAAATGCTTGTGTGTAACAGATAGGGTTAAATAAGCCACTGCATAGATGGGATACACAGTGGCAAGGCAGATTTACAGCACAAAGCACACCAATTTAAAAGTGATCAAATCTAAATCAAAACTAATCCAGTTTTTAGAAATGCTTGTGTGTAACAGATAGGATTAAATAAGCCACTGCATAGATGGGATGCACAGTGGCAAGGCATATTTACAGCACAAAGAACTGAAATTGAATTGAAAACTGATCTGGCTAATGAAAAAAAAAAAATTCACTGTCACTTCTATGCTGTTCTATGATCATTCCGGTTTTTCCCTATCTTTCACTATCTTTCCCTGGCTCTGTCTACCTCTCTGTCCGCCTCTCTGACTCTCTCTACCTATCTCTAACTCTCTGTCCCTGTCTGTAACCAGCTGTGCTCTGGCCGCAATAGAACGCTGAAATGCGCAAAAGGAAGATGGCCGCCGGTTTATATAGCACGGTGATGTCACTGGGCTTCCAGGCTGCTGATAGACTGCATGTGACTTTCCCATGATACCTTGCCCCAGGGGACATGTCCGGACATGTGCTTCCACCATTTTAGAATGCCTGTAATTGAAATAAATGGAGTTTAAAGGAAAACTTCGATCGATCGCACCGCGGGAAAATTCGGATTCATTCAGAATCAAATTTTTAATGAAATTCGGAACGAATCCGGGTTCGTCTGGATCAATTTGCTCATCCCTAGTTGGGACTACAGGTAGGACTAGTCAGTTGGTGGTAATAGGGGATTCTATTATCAGGAGGACTGATAGAATAATTTGTCCCCAAGACCGCCTCGACTGAATGTTTTGCTGTCTCCAGAGTGCCAGGGTTCAGCATGTGATGGAAAGGGTGGATAAATTACTGGGAGAGGCTGGGGATGACCTAGCTGTCTTGGTTCACACGGGGACCAATGACAGAATTAATGGGAATTGGAAGATCCTTAAGAATACATTTAAGGAATTAGGGACAAAGTTAAAGAGAAGGACCTCCAATGTTGTATTCTCTGGAATACTGCATGTGCCATGCACTAAACATGAACTGCAGTGGGAGAGTTAAATGCATGGCTCAAGTCCTGTTGCAGGGCAGAAAATTTGTGTTTCTAGATCACTGGGCTTTTCATTGGGGTACAAACTGTATTCTACAGATAATTTGAACCTGAATGGAAGGGGGGATACTGTGCTGGATATGAGAATACTAGAAGGGGACAGAATTTAAATCAATTGTGAGTACCAATGTTGCAAAATGTATTCCTAAGGTACAAATATAAGCGGCTAAAATTAAACCCCTCGTGACTTACACCTGCGGTTAAAAGGGCAAGAAAGAACATAAAAAGGGCTTTTAAATATTACAAGGCTGGGATCTCAGTTGAATCCACAAATCCAAATTTTGGTTCTGCTGAACCAGTTGTACACGACCCTGCCAAGCTTGTTTGAATTATGACAAAACTCTGCCATAGTGGGGATATTTTTCCTGTTATTTGTTGGGTTTTCCAATTACTGTGGAAGTGAGTGTTTCAACAGTGAATGCATGGGTAAGTCTTCAACAAGTATCTGTGCCTTGCATAGAAAGGAACCAATAGAGTCTGATCTAACCATGCTACATATTTAACATAATACATTTTTGATACTAATATTGGGAGCAGGATGGGTAGTTATGGTTGTGCAGTAGTAGGTTCCTATGTAATCCTGCACAAATTATTGCTATACAGTTGTAGATTCCCCCTAATCCTGTACAAATATTTATCTTTCTTTTTCCTGTTTGATGCCCCAGAAACCCCTTTCTATTTAGAGCCGCGGGCTCCGACAAAAGGGCAGCCGCTAGCACTTCCGCTCCTCGGCGCCATGGGGTGTTTGCTTGCGCAGCTTGTAGCTTGCGCGTGTGAGCCGAGGAGGAGGTGATGCGCACACTGCACCCCCTCTCTGCTCCCTCGGCAATCGCTGGGCAATCAAACAGCGGGTCGGATGGGGGCAGGGCGGGGCGGCAGTGCACACGTGTGTGCGAAAGTACAGAGGCTGGTTGGTTGACATGCTGCCTTGCTTTCTGCACAACTCGGCGCCGGATCAGGCAGTATACTGCGGTTCCCCCCCAGGTGGCCATTCGGACCATGCTACAGGTAATTCACTGAATTTTTAATACTTTATCCTATTATGGAGGCAGCATTCATTGATATTCCAGGCCAACATGCTGCCTGTACTTGTTGTTATTCCCAATGCACTAACATTGAATCCTCCTCCCGGGTTATACATAGAATTTAAGATAAATGGAATCCCTTTCATGGAACCTAAAAAAAATCCTTTTTAATGTTTTAAATTTACAAAACATTTTTGAATCCTGAAAACAGTTGCTAACTTCTTCCTTGGGGTAAATAAAGGTCATAATAAAAATCAAGTCACATCTTCCTTAGGAGCCATGGACCATCTTGCTGTTTCATGTATATAACCACACCATAGGGTGGTACCAGGTACTTACCTTTTTCAAACTTGGGGTCAATTTATGATGTTCTTCGCATGTATACTAATGTAATTAATCCATCTGTATATACTTAGAGTGCACAAAAGGGAAGCTGAGGAAGCCTATCCCAGGCGCAACTAGTCCATCCAATCAAAATGGTCACCCAATGGAAATGGTTTTATGAAACTTGATCTTCTGGTATCAATCAAGCCATCATTCATATATAATGTAATGTAATAATATGTGGCTATCATGTGCCAAGGCGTTGCATGCACAACTGAAATGGTTTTAATAATGTAATTTAAATAAAATGAGCAAAAGAACATGTAACGATATGTCCATATTTGTAGGGTTCTATGCAATGCGATATGATGTTAGTGTGAGCTCTCAGGTGCACTAAGGGTCCAGCCCCAAACCTTTTTCCTTGGTTTATGTATCTCAGTTAAAGACTTGAAAAGTATAAATTAGTAAATAAAGCGTGTAAGAAAGAAATAAGCTTGGCAAAAGCACAAGATGAAAGAGATGTGGCCAAAGAAAGCAAAACAAACCCTAACTTTTTTAAAATATACAACTTATTGATAATTATTGATAATGGGGAAATGGTCACTGGAGATAAAGTGAAATAGATTCTTTAGCTTTGTGTACTCAAGAGAGGAGCAAGGAGCCAACACAGGAGATGACACTGATAGCAATAGCACAAGTATAATACTTCATCCAAGAAAGAGTAAATAATCTAAATGTGAACAAGATTGCAGGACCGGGCCTTCACCCAAGAGTACTTAAAGAACTTAGCTCAGTTATCTCATCACTTCTGTTCTTGATCGATAAAGACTCATTAACAACTGGAATAGTGTGAAGAGATTGGAGCAAGGCAAACGTGGTACCCATTTTTAAAGGGTCCTATGTCTTCTCCGGGCAGTTACAGACCTGTAAGTTTACCATCTGTTGTGAAAAAATTGCTTGAGGGGCTATTAAGGGACTACATACACAAATATGTAACTATGTATAATATTATAAGTGACAACCAGCACAGTTTTAAGGACAGAAGCTGCCAGACTAACCTGATTGGCTTCTATGAGGGGTGAGTAGAAGCCTGGACAGATGGACGGCTGTGAATATAGTTTTTTTGGATTTTGCAAAAGCATTTGACACTGTCCCCCATAGACGCTTATTGGGGAAATTGAGATCTTCAGGATTAGAAAAGTTTGTAACTGGATTGAAACTTGGCTGAAGGATCGTGTGCAGAGAGTTGTGGTTAATGATACCTACTCTGAATGGTTACCGGTTGTAAGTGGCGTACCCCAGGGTTCAGTGCTGGACTCACTATTATTCAACTTGTTTATAAATGACATAGAAGATGGAATTAAAAGCACTGTCTCTATTCTGTCAGTCTATTGAAGATGTTCACAAGCTTTAGGCTGACTTGGACACTTTGTGTGTCTGGGCATCCACTTGGCAAATGAAGTTCAATGTGGAAAAATGTAAAGGTCTAATAACCTGAAGGCCACTTATATCCTCGGGGAAGTAAAACTGGGAGAGTCACTTGTTGAGAAGGATCTGGGGGTACTGGTAAATCACAGGTTAAATAACAGCATGCAATGCCAAGCAGCCGCTTCCAAGGCCACCGAGATATTATCATGCATTAAAAGAGGCATGGAATCACGTAATAGGGATGTCATTTTGCCTCTTTATAAGGCACTGGTGCGCCCTCACCTGGAATATGCCGTCCAGTTTTGGGCACCCATTCATAGAAAGGACGCTCTGACTATGGAAAGCCACCAAACTAATAAGAGGAATTTAGAATCTTAGTTAAGAGTAGAGATTGCGAGAATTAAAATCTGTCTTGAGAGGAGACGACTGAGGGGAGACATCAGAAATTTGTATAAATATATAAATGTCAATACAAAAAGTATGGGGAAACACTATTTCAGGTAAAATCCTCTCTAAAGACAGGGGGGCACTCCTATAAATCTGTGGAATAGCCTCCCACAGAAGCTTGACAGCTTCAAAATTAGAAGCTTATTTAGAAGAAAATAACATTAACAGTTACTAATAGCTGCTATCAGCCAATTAAAAAAACAAGAAATAAAATAAAAAATAATTACTCCAACACCCTTGGTTGAACTTCGTGGACATATGTAGTTTTTGAACCGTGTTATGTAACTATATAGATATATAGTTGACACTGTTCCTTTGTGCACTAGAATTGACCTGATTTCTCTGAATAATTTGAAATTTTATGCAATTTACCGTGGGAGGTAAGATATTTAAGGTCCTTTATTTTGCAATGGAACATTTTTCTGAAATCGTTTTAGATGCAGTTTTTCCCAGATTGGTGAACCTCTATCTTTGCTTTTCATGCACTCTGCCCCTCTAAGATTCTAAGATTTTGCAAAAGCTTTTAACACTGTCCTCTATAGACGCTACATTTTTTTTATGTATACATAGTTATGTGACTTAGCTCATAATCAACCCTCCGACTGTTTGATATTTGTACGACTTACTTCTCCATTATTTTGTTAACTCTGTCCAACTTTTTGGAGACATGTTTCTGCCATCAATTTTAAATGATTTAGCATTTTCACCCTACCCTGGTGCTGAGGCAGGACAGGAGCGGTTGTTTCAAAGAAAAATCCCTTACCTTATCCTCATGTCCGCCAAATCCTGGGCACCAGGCACCACATCTTGGCCACAAAGCACTCTGTGTGTGCTCAAGTGAATAAGAGGCAGGAGTGTGAGTGGACCTGGGCTGTGCCGATTTATCTCTGTTCCTGCGGCGACCGTATGGTTCGGGAGCAGCGGCACTGGCCCAAGGATAAGGTAAGGGTTATTTTTTTGTAACTCCCCCATCCTGCCTAAGTGCCATGGTAGGGTGGCAGGGCAGGAATTCCTCTTTAAATCCCATCATACCCTACTTTTGGCAGATATTAAAGTAATAAATAGCGCTGTTTACCTGTGATATAGATCTCGTAGTTAGAGCTAGTTTTACAATTAAGTACAATTTACAAGTAAATAGATTACTTACAATTACTTGGCCTACATTGTTGTTTTGTTTTGGGAAGGCTGTTTGTGGTTTATTTCCAGCTAAACATATAATAAAGAATGTGAGTTAGGTATTGTAGTCACCACTTCTATCCATTAATTCAACATCTACATAAAACATTTAAATCAAAAGCAGTTTTCTATCTGGCCAACATCTTCTTAAAGTAATCTTAGCATGAAATACTTGGACAAAGAAAGTGTAGAGGTCATCAAACATACCGCAAATAAGTCTGTGATAACTTACATGGGATCATCCTTTGCTCAGACCTCTGTTCTTGTGAACGCCGATGCTGCATTCTTAGTTGGAGTACTAGGAAACAATTGAAAGTAAAAAAATGAGTATGTTCTGTTTATTATTTTGCATTAGCTTGTTTGTTACAACTTACGTGCAAAAAGTAATCAAAATGTTCATTATTAAGTTAGGAATTGTGCTCCCCCCTCATTATAGAGTCTACTTCAATGTAACTTACAATGTAAGTACAGGGAGTTTATTGGATCCTGTTGGCTATGGATTAGTTAAAGTTTACAGAATTATTTTATTATCATATTAAAATAAAAACTGCAGCTGTTAAGCAGGTCAAAACCTACATGGCTGGGCCCTGGAATCTTAAAGATTCCAGGCCCGGCTGCTAGCCTACCCTCTGGGCATCCTGCACTGGATGCCCTGCTGTGTGAAACCCCCCAGGGTGTCAGTAATCTTACATGATCCCGCCAGGTCCCGTAACATGTATTCTCCACGCACACACCCAAACAGCGAGTCAGGGATGCGGACAGCCGGTTGCACTCTCGTCACAGTGGCACCTTTGAAAGAGCCAATCAGCTCACTCAAAAAGTGCCACAGGGTGTGGCTTCAGCGGAGAAAAACCAACAGCAGCACCCGGCTGCTCACATGGAGGGGGGACCCCAGATATTGACTGGTGGAAACATGAATTAAAGAAAAATAAATAAATTAAGATTTATTTAGTAAGAGTATGTACATAAACATGATAAACCACACCATCTGGGGGGATGGCTGAGGCATGTGCATGCAACAACCACCATTCCTGAGACAATGGCAGCAAATTTCATGCGCTGCAGCCAGGATGATATTCACCTTTGAGGGCAGAAAAGATGCAGTCTCCCGGGAATACACAGGTGTGACCACCATATCAGTGGAACCCAGCCGTGTGGCCCATGGGGAGAGGTTGGACCCTCCCAGTGCTGGCCCCATCTGCCACTTCTAAGTGACGGCAACCACGTGACTGCGATGGCCTATCACAGTGCTGGATTTCTCCAGGGGACTGAGGAGAAGGGTAATATTTGTCTCTTTTAACACGTAGGGGGGCATCTGCAATTGGGGTGCGTCCTTGCATCCCGAACAACACCCATTTTTGTGGAAAATGGAAAATGGGGGTAGTTCCGGTTTAACATTATGAAAGCATAGGCAATAATATAATATCTTTAAAAACAGAACAAATATTAAAAATGAAATATAAATATGTCCCTTTTTTGATAAATTACATTTTGAAATTATGAGAAGACAATGATAACAATTTTACTGATTTTAATATGTGTGCTAAAAACAATTAAATGGGAAGAATCAATACTGAATAATTGTAATAAGGATTATTATACTATCATGCATTTATTAATAATAGTAATTCACTGTGAAGCTTAATTAAGTATATATTAGCAGATAGTTCAAGAAGTTTACTTACAGCTCCGCTGAATCCTTTCCATGTGTTGAATTGCTAGTGCCCAGCATTTCCCCAGCTCCTCTCTGCTGGTTTAAAGGCCATATAGAAAATAGAAAGCAGTATGCCAGCACAAATAATTTTTATTAAATCCTTTTAAATGCATCCAGTGATTGAGGAAGGCAGACAGGTATAGCCCAGCGCTGCTACGCATTTCAAAGGTACATAGACTTCCAGCTTAGTCTATTGCTGAAATGACTTTTGCTTGATTTACTTCAATTTACAGCTATGACAAGTTATGACAATAGATGGCACTGTGATCAATGCTTAACTGTAGTCTCCCTGGGCATTTTATTGATGTGTTGTATTTCATATGCTTTCAGTTGCTCTATGATACTTCTTTTTCTGTCTGTGTTATGCACCTTGTTAGATGACATTTTCTTACTGCATTCATGTTCCAGTAAAACCAGTTCCTGTTATACCACTAATGTATATCTGGATTCTAACTCCGCTGCACCCAGCACTCTGCAACAGGTTATGCCCAGTGACTGAATGAAGTCCCAGTGACCGAATGAAGTCCCAGTGACCGAATGAAGCCCAGTGACCAGACACAACCCAGGCAGAGCAAAGTGCAGAGAATGACATAAAGAAGCTTCAACAGAGACATCTCCTGCTTACAATTAAGATTGTTCATATATATTTATGAATGGCCAGCAGCTCAGAGCATGAACTCTCAGTGGCCAAGCTGAAAAATGACAATTGTCAGCTAGGGAAGATTAAAGTGTAATGGCTTTTATCCAGAGATTACTTGTGGGGGGTTACCACTACAGAGAGGTCACAGGATAATAATCAGGACTGGGACAGGAAAAACAGACAGGCACAGGCCAGCATAATCTTACTAGTAGAAGATGATCAGCTTATTCACATACGCAGTGAGAATGCAGTGGAAAGCATGTGGGATGTACTGAAAAGACTGTATCAGAGATCCAAGCAGAGGATTAGCAGAGAGCATGATCAACAAGACTATCTGTATTGAAAACTGGATGAAGGACTAAGTGCAGTGTACTGGCCCACTATTATTCAACTTGTTTATAAACAACATAGAAGATGAATTAAATGCACTGCACAATGCAGTCTATTGAAAATGTTCACAAGCTTCAAGCTGACTTGGACACTTTTAGTGTCTGGGCATCCGCTTAGCAAATGAAGTTCATTGTGGAGAATTGTACAATCATGCACTTGGGGTCTAATAACCTGAAGGCCACATATGTCCTCAGGGGAGAAAAACTAGGAGAAACACTTGTTGAGAAGGATTTGGGGTACTTGAAGACCACAGGCTAAATAACAGCATGCAATGTCAAGCAGCTGCTTCCAAGACTACCAAGATATTATCAAGCATTGAAAGAGGCAGGGAATCAGGGGATAGCGATGTAATCTTGCCTCTTTACAAGGAACTGGTGCACCCTCGCTTGGAATATGGCATCCAGTTCTGGGCACCAGTTTCTAAAAAAGAAGCTCTGACTATGAAAAGGGTGCAGAGGAGAGCCACCAAACTAATAAGAGGAATGAAGGATCTTAGTTATGAGGAAAGATTACAAGAATTAAATCTGTTTAGTCTTGAGAGGAGACAACTGAGAGGGGACATGATTAACTTGTATAAATATATAAATGGGCAATACCAAAAATATGGGGAAACACTATTTCGGGTAAAATCCTCTCTAAAGACAAGGGGACACTCATGTGGACTGGAAAAAAGAAATTCAATCTTCAGAGACAACATACATTTTTTTACCATAAAATAATACCAAAAAATAATAAATAACTTCCCCTACCCCAACACCCTTGGTTGAACTTGATGGACAAATGTCTTTTTTCAACCATATTAACTATGTAACTGTTTAACTTGCAGATGGAAGTAAAATACATGCAGAGGTATATGGGCATGGAATCCTTGTATGCTCCAGTGATGTGGACACAGCTTAGCCATCCTGGTGAAGAATGTGCTTTATGTCTCTGATCTTGAAGAAGGACTATTATCTGTTCTGTGAAGCGTCTGACAGCCAAAGGACTCACTGTAAAATTCCAAGGTGACAGGTATTCTACCCTGGACAGCAAGCAAACCACAGCGAGTGCCAAGCTGGTTGACCATCTTTTTCCCCTCAACACAGTGAAGGAAACAGTGAGACATATACATATGGCATGGGAGTTTAGGTCACAGACATCCAGAATGCATACAAGAACTATAAAAGAGGATTTTGACAAAGGATCTGATAGTATTCCCTTGTCCAGTTACTGTTGAATGTTGCATCAAATCCAGAGCCACAGGAGCAACACTTCCTAAAGTAAGTCAGAATAGAGCTTCAAGACCACTTGACCTAGTCCACAGTGATGTATGTGGTCCCCTAAACCCACTTACACCTGGAGGCAACAGATACATAGTGACTTTCATAGATGACCCCGGCAATTATCTAATGCAACACATGAGTAAAGATCTTGACACATTACAGGACTGCGTAGTAAAATCAAATAACAAATTTCAGAAGAAACCTCTCAAGCTGTGAATTTACAATGGAGGCGAATTCAGGACTTAAGGATGAATGGAATAGAGCATCAAAAGACAGTTCCATACACATCAGAGCAAAATGGGGTAGCTGGAAGAAAGAACAGAACTCTATCGTGAGCTAGTAATGACAGCCACTTATTTGCAAAACAGACTCTTTTCTAGGAAAGAGAAAACTTCATATGTACTGTGGCACAATGAGAAACCAGGTGTAAAACAGTTTTTGTATGCAAAGCATTCTCACCTACATTCCAGAGGAAAAACGCACCAAACTCCAAAACAGAGCATATGTAGGAGTCTTTGTAAGATACAGCAACAATGTTAAGCTCTACAGAATTATAAATCCCAAAACAAACCAGGTTAACATTAGTATAACATTTGTTGAAGATCTGAGAGACAATGTGATGAAAACTGAGGAAGTAAGAACAGAAGAGAAACCTGATGCTGATCAGACAACATCTGTAACCTCTGAATAAACAGTTGAAGTGAGCGCAGAACTTACCAGTACTGAAGAACAGACACAAGCAAGCTCAGACACAGAACCAAGACGCTCAATGAGAGAAAACAGAAGTGGACCACCTGTACGTCTTTCATACAAGGCAAACACTGCCAATACCAATAACCAACTTGGGAAGACATCATTTTCAGAAGGAGAAGCCAGAAAATGGATAAAGGCTTCAAAAGAAAAGATAAAATCCATACATGACACTAAAACAGAACTACCATCTGGAAGGAAAGCCATAGGTTGTAAATTAAAGTGAAGTACAATGCAGATGGCACAGTGGAGAGATACATAGCAAGATTCATAGCCAAGGGATATTCTCAAAAATATGGAGAGGACTATGATGAGACTCTGCTCCAATAGTTAAACATGCTACATTAAAGATTTTGCTGATGTGAAAACAGTGTGAATGGCGAACAGAGTGCTTACACACGAGGAGTACAGCAGACCCCTGCTTATACACAAAGAAATTGTCAGATAGATCTGTGCTAATTTATGTGAATGATATACTGATTTGTTTTTAGCAAGAAGAGGATGAAGCGGTAAACTGAATTACAGATGGAAAGAGAGGGAGATGGTAGCTTTCTCCTGAACCAAAAGCACAAAATACAAGAAATATTTGAAACATTTGTAACAGAAGATGTCAAACCAGTAAAATCTCCTATAGAAATCAACTACCCAAAGGAGATAAACAGCCAAGATACACCACTACTAACACTCAGTACAGAAAAGCAATAGGGAAATTACCAAAGCTACAAGGCCTGACATTGCAGCAGCTATTGGAATCCTATGCAGAAAATGTTCAGTGCCAAGTCAGATGGACTGGAATACTGTTAAGCGAGTTATTCATTATCTTAAAGGGACTTTACATTACAAGCGAAAGTTACCAGCAAGTGATAAAAGCATACTGACAGGATATGTGGATGCCGACTGGGCCGGGGACACCAGTAACAGAAAATCAGTGGCTAATTGTTTCTTCTTTCATGAGGTGCTGTCAGCTGGACTAACAGAAAGCAGCTCTCTGTTACACTTTCATCTGAAGCTAAGTATATTGCTACAGTACTTGCAAGCCAAGAAGTTATATGGCATAGACAACTCTTTACAAACTTTGGTTGGTCATTCACAATTGGAACCAATGAGAATCTCCAAGGACAATCAAGGATGCATTTGTGCTGATGGAAAGAGCTCAAGAATCAAGCACACTGATGTGATGTTCCACTTTCCGAGGGATCTTCAAGAGCAGGGACTTTTTGAGTTAATTTATTGCCCTACTGAGCATATGACAGCAGATATCCTTAGCAAGCCCCTGACCGCTAAAAAAAACTCGAGGCTTACGAAGAAGATAAGTTTCATAGACTAAGCCTCAACTGTTGAGAAGGGGTGTTGGAAATACGACAGACTTCCACCTATTGCTGGGGTGACTTTTGCTACATTTACTGCTGTTTAAATTTATGACACTAGATGGCAATGTGGCCAATTCTTAACTGTAGTTTGTCTGGGTATTTTACCAATGTATTTCCTTTACTTTCAGTTGCTGTATGATGCCTCTTTTCCTGTCTGTGTTATATAATGTGACATACTCTTACTGCATTCATGTTCCAGTAAAGCCAGTTCCTGGTATATCACTAATGTCTATCTGGATTATGACTCATTATAATTGGATTGCGACTACACCAAGCACTCACACTCTGCAACACATAGCCCTCTTAGTCGTGCATGCACTGCTCAATAGGCACTACAGTTAAAAAGGAGTCTCTCACCTGCTATTCAGTGTGTTGTTCCAGCCCTGCCCCTTACTCATGCTCCATTGGCTTCACACTATATTGCTCAAGTGGACCTAATAGATGTTCCAGTCATTGAAGGGTTCTCTGGTAGGAGGATACCTCTCCTGTCGGCCCCACTGCCTTGATCATGGGTGTGCTCCACACCCTCCTTGTCCTCCTACCTGTGGGTGGTCTGTTGTAAACTCACCATGCCTCGTCAGGCTGGAGAGTGAGAGGATATTAGCCAAGCCCAGACCAACGCCCTGGGTACCGCCTCCCACTGAGGAGAAAGAGAACCTGTCCCTACGGCACAGCTCAGCCAGTTCAGCATGAACAGCACAAGAGTACTCCACTAAAAACAATCAACACAATATTACATTATAAATGCATCTAATTTAATCTATTATTCTCATTATTTTCCCTGAGCATTTAGTATGCTCCATTCAATCACATACAGAAAAGTAAATGTACCTACAATCTAACTCAATCATTGGTACCATTAGTACTATACTTCATAGAAGAAAATGTCATAGATAATTTTACAATACCATTTAATACCGTGCATGTAGTGCTCAATCCCATCTGGGATTAAGTCCTTTTGGGTATCTTGTATCTAGAAAAAAGATCCACAACGCCTCCCAATTTACACTAAGGATCTCCCCCTCTGGGCCCCATCAAATTGCTAGGGAAAAATTTGTTTCACACATGTATGCCTCTGAGATATATTGGGTTGCCATACTACGATTTCCTATTTCACTCCTAGCTCCTTATAGTTGTTCAGCTATTCTTATTTTTTTTAAATTTGCAAATGCATGCACAATTCCCAACTGCATCCCGGGAACTTCCCGCCATGCATACGCAATCGTAATTGCTTGGCATACGGTTTACAGTTTTTTTGGGTACACCTAGCTGGTCCCCGCCTGGGGGGCATCCCATGTATTGTGCATGTATGTATTGTGACTTACCTTCCCCCTTGGTTTCTATTGTGGAATCCAATGTAATATACAGGTATGTAATTTGACTTACCTTTCCCATTTAGTTCCTGTTGGGGCATCCCATGTATTGTGCATGTATGTGGTGTGACTTACCCCCCCCTCCGGCAGTGGCAGACTGGGGCCAAAAATCAGCTTGGGATTTAAACAGCACCTGGCCTGCCCATGACCATACATTGGCATCTGACCAATCAACCAGTGTGCTCCAAGACTGAGGCTATATAATTAGGATGAGGACATGGGCTGGGGCTTGGGTGAGGGAATAGAGTACTGAAAGGGGAGGGGCACTGGGATTGGATGGGGGTGTTAGTAAAATGTCTCTCTATGGCAGTCTGCCCCTGACTCTTGGTTCCTGTTGGGGCATCCCATGTAGTGTGCATGTATGTAGTGTAACTTACCATCTCCAAGTAGTCTCATTCTGTCAATTCCCATGTTGTCTGCTTTCACCCACTGTTACCACCTTAGTCCACCTCTTTTCCCAAACCATGACTCACCCCTGCTTGAAGGATATAGCTTTAATAAAAGAAACAACACAACATACAAATTGATGCAACTATTTTATTTGTTTGCTTTCCTGTTTTTTTTTTTGGTGGTGGGGGGTTATTGTAAAAATGTAAGTTTTTGAAAAAAAATAAAAACTGGCATATCTTAAAATGTTCATGTGAACCAACATCGCACCTGTAACAACAAAAGAAATGAATGTTAACACCTATTTTGACACATGTATGACTGCTCAGGCCTCCCGAAATGCTCACTACTTCCCACAACACTGTTCTTTGCCATTTTAGGGGGCCATCCTCTGCCTTGGTGCCATCTCTGCCACATCCTTTGCCAACATCCTATTTTCGTGGGTGTTGGGATTGAAGTTGTACCAGTTTGTAAAGACAAGAGTGAATACAAATGTTAGTTTCCTGTCTGCTGTTGTTTGGCCTAGTCTAGGTCCACATGCACACACCTTCCCCTTAAAAATCAGGTCTTTTACATTTCCTCCCTGTGCAACCACCAAATGCATGTCTACACCAGTTTGTGCACATGCACCACTGAGGCTGCTCAGCAGCATGTGTTTAGACATCTTCAAACCGATCACAGCTCTCCACCAACAGTACTGTTGGATAGGAGTCGTGGGTGCACCCAGCTCTCCCCTCCGCCATTATTGTTGGATTGTAATGTCTCGGGTCTCTCTCCTGTCTGAGGCTGCCACTGTTTTATCATGCCCTATCCATACACACATCTTTGAGCCCCCAGCACCCTCTACAAATGGTGGCACACTAATGTTGTTGGCCTGTTCAACGTCTGGCCATTAAACAGACAGCCAGGGTTTAGGTGTGGTCTATTTTGTGATTTGATTGACCCAAAAACTTTTTGTCTTTGAATACCAGGCCTCCACCACTACTGTGCGTACCATGTGCCTCATTCATATGGCACTGCTCCGTTGACCAGTCTGCCACCTGTCCTTTGCTTGCTTGTAAAGCAACACCCATGCGTAGGTGAATGGCATAGCATGGCATAGCATGTGCACATGTGTGCATAGCTTGTGTAGCATGTGTGCTTACCATCAGGATGTAGTTTTGCTGTTCATGAGTATAGACAGTTGGTGCCATTTTAGTCCTTGTTATCTACCCGTCTGCCTGACACATCCTTGCGCCGAGGCGCCGCAGCGCTGACGTAGCCTGGAGGACCATGGAGATGTGAACCATTGTGAGCACCATTTGTGTGGGCATAAATGATACTTCATGAAAATTAGATTCTTGTTTGTTGCATTGTGTACACACAGTGACACAGTATCAAAGAGCAAAGAGAAGAAAAAAAATATCAATTACAAAGTTGTAATAAGTGCAATAGCTCCAATATTCTGTCACTTGCACACAATGCAACAAACAATATGTAGGACATACTGTTAGAAAATTAAAAATAAGAATAGCCAAACATCTATATGGAGCTAGGAATGAAAAATGAAATTGTAGTATGTTGACCCTGTCTAAAAATTACAAAACATGTGGGTTAAATAAATTTTACCCCTGGGGGGGCGTGGCCGGCCATGAGAGCATGAGGACGTGTCCAGCTTGGGCTCCCGCTGGCCGCCCTGTTAACCCACCAGATTAGCCGATAAACCCACTGGATATTTGGCAGAGAAGCGATGGTGAAGAAGTGGAGGGGTGCCAAGACGCCTGCACGCACCCATACCCGGAAGATAAGCACCTACCTGGACCGGGGAGGCCCGCAGGGCTGGGAGGGCGCCCCATCCAAAATGGCGTCGACCCCTGCTAATGGTGCTGGGGCTTCTCCTGGCCGTCGTGAGGGCGGAGAGCGAGCAGCTGCGAGGTCCCTCTCGCCGACGGGAGCTCCTGCGGTGGATCGGGGGAACAGGGCTGAGAGCTGCCCTCCTCCATCTGCCCCGCTGTCCGGGGCTGTCGGCGGTGCTGCGGCGGTGACGGAGGCGGTGCCTGCTGGGCTGCAGGAGCCACGTGCGAGGTCTGCACAGCGGACGGGAGAGACCTTCCCCACCGCCATGGATGAGAGGCCCCCGGGACCCGGACGGGGGGCCGGAGCGGTCGCCCTGCCGAGCATGCCAGCGCGCCTCTACTACTGGCGCCCGCGAGGGAGAGTGATGAGGGGAGAAGCCCCCTGCCTGGCGACGCACGCAGGCCGATCCCAGATGCCTGAGATGAGGCCGGTGGCGGATCAAGGTATGCCTCACTGCTCGAGCCCAGAGCCATACCCTTCCTCACCCCACTATGGGGGACGTTCCTGTGAGTCCCATGCCCCGGTGGAATCCCCCTGCTGTTCACTGCTTGCTGCTGACTCCCCCCCATCATGGCAGGGATCATCCAGCCCGAGGTTTAGCCCTGGCCCTGACTTGCACACCACAGGGGACTCCCCCCCCCGCCCCGGGCAGGACTGGCCCCTTGCCCAGCTTCAGGGGGTGCAGCGGCAGCATCCTTGACGCTGAGCGCCTTGGGAGGGTGCCATACGGATGGAGCCTGGCCGGGGATACCCCCCTCTTTAGCGTGGCAGCAGAGGTTAACCCCTGTGAAGTCTGCCTGGCCCCCTGACCAATCTGTGGCAGAAAGAATGGGAGCGGCGACACTTCCTCAGCGTGGGGGAGCACCTGCGGGAGCAACAGCTAATACGGGCCTGCTGTCCCTGCCCGCGGATTCAGGACGCTCCCAGGGTTCACCTCCGCACGGCCCCCATGTTACGGGAGCCATGCCCCTGATTTTGCATTCCACTCCGCCTGCCGCTGGGGCCCCGCAGCAGTCGATACAATCTCATATGGATCCCATCCTCGCAGCATTGAGGGCGGAGCTCAGAGTCTTGCCCACCAGGGAGGATCTGGAATCCTTCATCCAGAGGGTGGAGGGCGCTTTTAAGAAGGATATCGCGGATCTGCGGCACTCGGTTGGCAACCTTGACACCAGAGTTGAATCGCTGGAACAGTTCCAAAATGCGACCACCCAGAGGCTGGAGGCTCTAGAGCGGGACCTGACCCATCAAAAAGCTGTGGCACAGACGGCGGTCCTACACTTAGACGACCTTGAAATCAGGAGCCGTCGAAATAATATCCGTGTCAGGGGCCTCCCGGAGGCGACGGGCCCGGATCAACTTCGCCCTACCATCATTGGCATCTTTAACGACATACTCGGCCGCCCACCTGACGCCGAGATTGTGATCGACCGAGTCCACCGGGCCCTTGGTCCTAGATCCCCCGATCCCTCCCGCCCACGTGACATTATTTGTCGATTACACTACTACACTGTGAAGGAGGACATCCTGGCAAAGGCTTGGGAGCAAGGTCGAATATGCTTTGACGGCGCCCCTCTGCAGCTGTTCCCGGATGTGTCACGCAGGTCTCTCATGATGAGGCGAGTCCTGAGGCCTCTACTGTCCAAGATACGGGACTGCGGGGGCTCCTATCGTTGGGGATACCCCTTCCACCTCGTGGTCCATAGAAACCAGCGGGCCTTCACTGTGAAAACCCGGGCGGACCTGCCGGGCCTCTTCGCCTTCCTGGACTCCCCCCCGATTGAGATCCCGGACTGGCGTGATGTTTCTCTTTCCCTGGGCCCCCTGAGGCCCCCGGGGGGACGGCCGCAGCGGATCCGGCGCCCGAGGGGCAGAAGCTCGACTGGCGAGGGACGTGCTGGTGGTCCGGTGAGGGGCCCCCGCCACCCGGCTAATGAAGACTAGGCAGTCCTCTCTGCCACCGATGACTTCTTCGCGCGGCGCACTGTTTGCGCTGCTTAGTTTTCTTTTTTCCAACTGTTTTTGATTTACACGCTGAGCTTCGGACTGGTCGGGTTTGGGCGGGCGGGTGACATGGAGGCGGGCCATGTGTGTGGCTTGCCCCCCTGCACGGTCTGCCTTCCGATGGAGGGGCCTGACTCGGGCGTGCTATGCGTCGCCCGGCGGCGCCGGACCGGACAAGCCTCAAACATGATCCTCATATGTGCAGTGTATGCAGTGTATCTCATGCTTGAACACGTCCTTCCCTTTGTTGTAGGGTTGTGATTTACAGGTTCCTTACAGGAAAGCTTTTCTGCAATGTTTGTGTTGGCTTTATGGGTCTCGGGCTCGCCGGGGTGCTCGCGGACCTGCTCCCCCTGGCTCGCGGCGCGGGAGGTTTGGATTCGAACCCCTGGGCGCCGTGTCCACTACATACTCCCTGATTGGCGTGCCCCGTTGGGAGCGGATCTCGGGAGCGGTGCGATGCGGTCCGCGTGGCCGGGCCTCGATTCGGGTGCCCTCTTACTCACTCGCCTGTGCCGGGCCATGCCGGGGTATGGGAGGCCTTGTTATACTTTACACTTGGAGGGCCCCTGCGGTCCGCCGTCGGCCCCTGACGCTGGCTGGTCCGGCATAGCTGATTACATTTAGCTCTTGGTTTCCTGATTATGTGGGTTTTTCTGTTTCTGATTATGTGGGTTTTTTATTCTAGCTTTGATTGGGGAACGCCTCTGGCAATGTTGTCGGTGGTGGCTCCCCCCTTCTGGTTTGGGGGTCGGGGCGGCCGGGGGAGACCCCCACCCTGTGTCTCTCGGATCCGTCGCGCCCCCACTATAGGCCAGGACCCCGCGGCCCCCTGGGGTAGTGTTTTGCTTGCCTCTGGTGCCCGGGGTCCGACTCCTGGAAAGTAGGGATTCTTTCCTCGCTTAGGTTCCCCCTTGATCCCCCTCTTTAAATCAGTTTTCGTTCTATTCGTTTTGGTTAGGTGCGTCCCTCCCCTCCGTGTGATTTCCTTTGTCCTTCGTGCCTGTCAACCCCAGTACCCTTGGTGTGCTCCTTTCCCTCCTCTCCACTACCTCCCTAGCTTACTTCCTTCTCCCCCCACCCGCTTCCCCTCCCTGGCCTGGGACCCCCGTTTTCCCTTGGCGCTGTGTGTTCTGGGGCCGGTGGCAGCTCCCTCGAATCCGACATGTCTAAAGTCCAATGTACCTCATTAAACGTTAAGGGCCTGAACTCCCCTGTTAAGCGATCCTCTGTATTGAACGAGCTAAAACGACTGGGCGCGGGAATCGCCTTACTTCAAGAAACTCACCTCAGGGAGGGGAAGGTACACAATTTGTCCAGCCGTTACTTTCGCCATCAATACCATAGCCTGTCCCCTGACTCTAAGTCGAGGGGGGTGGCCGTTGTGCTGGCGGGACACCTCCCCTGGACACTGGAGGAGGTGAACCATGACTCTGAAGGCAGGTACCTCTTTGTAAGGGGCACTCTTTATACCCAGAGGGTGACGCTGGCAACTTGTTACTGCCCGAGCTCAAACCAGTTGAAATTTCTGAGGTCCACCTTGGAGAGGCTGGCTGAGTTCTCCAGTGGCATTCTTCTCTTGGGAGGTGATTTTAATTGTGTTCTGGACCCTCGGCTTGATACCTCTAGGGGGACTTCTAGTTTGCCTTACTCTGCGTTGCGGAGGATAAAGGCCCTCTTGTTTGAACACCAACTCTTGGATGTATGGCGGATTGTAAACCCCAGGGAAAGGGACTACACCTATTTCTCTCCCCCTCATAACGTGTACTCGCGAATTGATTGGTTTCTGGTCCCCCATAGACACGTACATCTCATATCGCGACCGTCAATAGGCTCAATCTCGCTCTCTGATCACGCCCCCGTCTCCATTCTACTGTCGGTCCCGGACTCCCCCCCTCCATCGGGACATTGGAGGCTTAACGCCTCCCTCCTTCAGGACCCTGAGTTTAAGGCAGAGATTAGAGCGGCAATTTCTGAACTTAGTTAACAACACCCCCGAGGTTTCTCGGATGTCTCAGTGGGAGGCTCACAAATGTGTGATCCGGGGCCTTTTGATTAGAAGGGGTGCCTACCTTAAAAAGGAGAGGGAGAAGCGGACGGCCCAATTGATGCAGGAGATTCAGGTTCTGGAGACCCGGCATAAACAATCCCTAGACCCGGCTACGGAGGTGGAATTGGCCAAATTGCGTGCGGCCCTCAGGGACCTGACTTTCGTCAGGGTACGGGGCCAGATTGCTAGGTGCCGTAGGCACTTTTACGAATTCAGTAATAAAAGCGGTAGGGCCCTTGCTAGAGCTTTGCGGGGGCAACGGGCAAGAAACTTCATCCCTAGCATTGTTGACCCGGGAGGGAATAGACACTTTAAAATAGGTGACATTGCTAAAACTTTTAGGGACTTCTATGAAGGCCTATACAATTTGCCACAAGACAAGACTCAAGCTCACCAGCAAAAAATCAGGGCTTACATTCAGAGGTCTGGCCTTCCCTGGCTGGAGCGGGGGGTAGTGGAGGCCCTGGAGGAGGAGGTTGGTGTGGGGGAGTTCTTGAAGGCCGTCGGAGGTATGAAGCCCGGTAAGGCCCCTGGCCCTGATGGCTTCAGCCTGGAATACTACAAGGAATTGGCGGGCACATTAGGCCCCCACTTCATTTCATCCTTTAGCTCTCTGAGCGATGGTCTTCCCCCTCCACGGGACACCCTTCGGGCCAGCATTGCAGTTATTCCTAAACCGGGGAAGGACCCAGCCAGTTGCGGTAGCTACAGGCCCATTTCCCTTTTGAATTGCGACCTCAAAATTTATAACAAAATTTTAGCGGACAGAATCGCCCCTCTCCTCTCGGGGCTCATACATTGGGACCAAGTGGGTTTCGTCCCTGATCGCGAGGGAAGGGACAATACGACACGGGTCATCGGAGTGATCGATCATGCGCAGCGGGGGGGGGGGCAGCGCTACTTCTATCCACGGATGCCGAGAAGGCTTTTGATAGGGTGAGTTGGGCTTTTATGGAGGAGACCCTCAGGTATATCGGACTGGGAGACAGGATGTTACATCGGGTCCTAGCCTCATACACCTGCCCCTCGGCGTCCGTGGTGGTGAATGGCATGTCCTCTCAGACTTTCTGTTTATCTAACGGGACGCGACAGGGTTGCCCGCTTTCCCCGCTTATTTTCATTCTCTCTCTGGAGCCATTCCTTTGGCTGATCAGACAAAATTCAGATGTGGCGGGTGTGAGAGTGGGCGGAAAGGAGCACAAGGTGGCAGCATACGCTGACGACTTGATGTTCTTCATTTCAAAGCCAGAGATCACTTTGCCAAACCTCCTTGCGGAGCTCAAGAGTTTCCAGGAGGTCTCTAATTATAAGGTTAATTACCAGAAGTCTTCAGCTCTGAACATTAATGTCCCCGCGGAGAGATTGCGCAGCATTAAGGAGAATTTTCATTTTAGGTGGGAGCAGGAGGCTGTCACGTACTTGGGGACGCGGATTCCTTCCAATCTGCAGGAAACGTTTGCATTAAATTTCCCTCCTTTGTTAAAAAGGTTAGATGAGGACCTCCGGAAATGGAACAGGGGAGTCTTCTCTTGGTTTGGAAGGGTCAGCGTCATCAAGATGAACATCCTTCCCAGGGTGCTATATCTGTTCCAGACCCTCCCAATAGACATCCCCGCTACCTTTTTCAAGCAGCTCACAGGAATGTGCACCAGGTTCGTTTGGGCGGGTCGTTCTCATCGCCTTGCGGCGTCGCTATTATCGGTTTCTAAGTCTAGGGGGGGGCTGGGCCTTCCGGATTGGAAGTGTTATCATGCGGCGGCTCACTTGAGCCGGGTCATCGACTGGTGTCGACATTCGGCCTTGAAGCAGTGGGTCATGATGGAGCAGGCGGCCTCTCCATGCCCTCTCCCGGGCTTACCATGGGTTCCACTGAATGGATATCCGCAGTTGAACAAACATCCTACAATTGGCCCGTCCAGGAGAGTAGTGGATAGATTCTTCCCCCGGCCGGGTCTCTCCCCCGGGCCATCCCCCATGGCGCCGGTCTTGGGCAGTCCCGACTTCCCGGTAGAGATAGCTGGTGGTCCCTTTAAAGCGTGGATCCAGCAAAACTGCTTTAGGAGACTTCATATGCAGTTGGGCGGCGAGTGGAGGCGGCCAGAGGCCCTGGTTAGTGACCTTGCTCTCAAACCCATTACACAGTTGCAGACCCTCCAGCTACAGCACTATCAGCGGTCGGTCGGATGTGCGACTGCCGCTGCTAGGCGGCTAACACAATTTGAGCAAACTTGTTTGGGGTCCGGCCATTTTGGGGGAGCCCTGTCTTACTCATACTCGCTGCTGATGGAGCCCCCGGGGGACTTTGTCCCTCCGTACGTGAGGGGATGGGAAAGGGAACTGCGCCGATCCTTCACGGACGAGCAAAGGTTAGCGATGATTCAGCTAGCGCATAAGAGCTCCATATCATGTAAATACCAGGAGACTACGTTTAAAATTCTTTCCCGGTGGTACCGGGTCCCTGCGCGGCTGGCTGCCATGTTTCCTTCCTCCTCCCCCCTCTGCTGGAGGTGCTTGCGGGACAGGGGAACTATGACACACGTTTTCTGGGAGTGTGAGAAGCTGACCGATTTCTGGAGGGGAGTGCGGGAGGTCATTAAGAAATTAACGGATGTTGACCTTGGTGAGGACCCTGCGTGTTATCTGCTCAACTTGGCACCGGTATCCATGAGGTCAAGACGCGGGTCCCTCCTTGCCCCACTCCTGAGTGCCGCTAGGACGTGCATTCCGGCTAAGTGGAAATCCACTGAGCCCCCCACTACAGCGCAATGGCTGGTTGTGGTGCGGGACATATGTAGGATGGAGGAACTCACTGCATCGCTGCGGGGGACTCTAGAAAAGCATAGAAGGATTTGGCAGGCATGGGATGGGTTCACTTTCTCCCCCGATTTTCTTCTCTATACGTAATATGGCCGAGACGGGTTGCCATTGGTCGGGCCTCCCTGCCTCTCTCTACCTCACTGTTGCTCCCCTCCCTCATACCCCACCCGCTTTAGCCCCCCCTCCCCCCCCCCTCCTGCACATGCGTCTGTCTTGTCTCTGCCCCCCCTTTTTTTTTTTTTTTTTCTTTTTCCTTCCCCCCCTCTTGTTAATTGTGTCTGGTTGATTGTCCTAATTTTTTCCTTTTATCGAAAAGTTGGGGACACGGATTGCAGAGGTTATAGTTGGTTACAAATTGGGTTTGTTGTTCAATAATATGGGGCGGACTCGACCGCCCTGCATTTTCTCTACATGTCTTTGGACCTTTGAACATTGGTTGTGAACAATTCTGCTATTATGCAAATTGCTGCGTGCACCTGTGCGGCACAGTTCTGTCAAGCTCTGTAATTTGTTTCCCTCAATAAAAACGTTTAATTAAAAAAAAAATAAATAAATAAATTTTACCCCTAAAAATTCCAGTCATGGAGAGGATTAAGATGGGGCCCAGAGGGGGAGATTTGAAGTGTAAACTCCTAAATCAGGAGGCGTTTTGGATCTTCTTGCTAGATACAAGATACCCAAAAGGACTTCAAATGGGATGTAGCACTACATGCATTGTATCAAATGGTATTGTAAAATTATCATGCGCTTTCTTATATATAACATTTTCTTTTATGAAGTATAGTATTAATGGTAGCTATGACAGTTATATTGTAGATATATTTGTAATAATGACACTTCTGTATGTGACTGAATGAAAACTACTAAAATGCCCAGGAATTATAATGTGAATTATAGATTAGATGCATTTATGATGTAATATTGTGTTGCTGAACTGTCTGAGCCTTGCACTTGTGGCGCGCTTCTTGTTTGGCCACTGTAGAGACAGATTCTCTTTCTCCTCAGTGGGTTGCAGTACTCGGGGCATGGTCTTGGCATGGCTCCTATCCTCTCACTCTTAAGCCTGATGAGGCATGGTGAGTTTACAACAGACCACCCACAGGTAGGAAGGTGTGGACCGCGCCCGTGATCGAGCCAGTCGGGAGGGATATCTCCCTACCAGAGAACCCTCTGATGATTAAAACCTCTATGAGGTCCATTTGAGAGGTATAGGCCCTTATTTAAGAAGGGATAGCGTCAGGTAGTGGCTGGTTAATGACAGGTAGCGACAGGTAGCGACTGGTGAACGCCGGACACGGCACGCAATTACACATTTATCAAGCAGAATCTGTTTAGCGACTGGGATAGCGCCATGTAGCGTCTGATTCATCATTTTCACAGCCTCCTCAATGTATTCAACATTACTGAACAGCGACTGAGTAGCTATAAAGTAGCGACTCACGGACGAGCACTGCGACTACTAGCGGGCGCTCTGAAAATGCCTGCTACAGAAACTCATCTGTCGCTACCTGCCGCTAATGATGAATCAGCCTCATAGTGTGAATGGAGGGTGAGTAAGGGGCGGAGCCGGCCGGGATCAGCACACCAAATAGCAGGTGAGAGACTCATTTTTAATTGTAGTGCACATTCAGCAGCGCATGCATGTCTAAGAGGGCTATGCACCCTTGAAATGTGTTGCAGGGTTGGGACATACTTGTCTGTTTTCCTTGTTCTCTGTATGCTTTTAAAAGGATTTAATACATGGATGTTTTGAGTAAGTGCTAACATAGTGCTTTCTATTTTACATATTAGCAGATGCCTGATTGTATTGTTGAATCCATTACATCAAATGATAAAAGGAGCCAGTAACTGGAGCAAAGACGCCGGTGGATGGACGATTGCTTGTGTTACAGCTTAAAGCGGACCCAAACCTGAGATTTTTTTTGGTTTTGGTCTTCGCCCCCACACTGCCCAGAAGAACTCACATTTCACCAATCCTATGGAGCATGCATTGGTGCGCAGCCAATCAGTGCATTTGGTTTTATTTGGCCCTTTTAGCTAAGCATCGATTAAGAGCTGAATGTGGCCAAATAGACTCTTATAGACTATAGGAGGAGGGTTGTTGGCATGAGCCAGCTGGAGTGCACATCATGTGCTTCATTACAAAGATACACATTACACTATTACACTATTAGCTGCACTAAAAAGTATAAATAGACAACCGTGGGGTAGCTATTCTGTAGGACTGACAGCTGGCTGCACACTTTTGGCAAGCGTGATGGCCACACTGGCAACATAATTCATAGAAAGTGAGATAGGGCCTTTATTAACGTTAACTAAAGGTTTTCTGAAAGACACAAAGTATATACTGTGATATTAACAAGTGTATTCTGGCGCAAACTGTGTCCCAGAACACATCTCCTGTGTACTCAACTGTCACCTTTAGTAGTTAGGAATCTAGTTTGGAGCTGGGTTTGGGGATTTAGAGCTAGGCAAATAGCATTTCAAATGTAGTACAGTTTAGGGGGCAGAATCAATCAACATCTATTATCCTTTTTGGGAAAGCAGCAGTAGTCAGCAGAAGAGCTTGCAATCTACCATTTTTTATTTATACTTTTTATATAAATTGCAAGGTATACTATACGTTGTTGCTCTTCTCCTTTTTTATATATATTTATATATTTTATATTTGTATCTTTTTTGTGCTCACATGGCATCATTTAGAGAAAGGATGCACCATTCCTTTTTGCTTCAGACAAAAGTTAAAAGACAAAAAAAGTCTGTTGTAAGAGAAATAAGATAACATATGTTTCCTCCAAAAAACACTTTTCAAATTTAATAAAATACCACAGTTTGTATTCTGTGAGTTTGGCACTATAATACCAAAAAAGAGGGATGTCAATCACTGACACAATACATGGACAACGAAGTACGGATTTGAATCATGGTTGGTAAACTAAAAGGACAGACCTATGCCCCCAAACCAGGGACAAAAACATTTTCTTTGTAAGGTTATAGCTTTCTGTTTTTGTATTTGCTGTTTGTGCTGGGTCTTGTGGTTTGCCACAGCCTGCACTGGGGCCCAGCTCTGCCACAGCCTGCACTGGGGCCCAGTTCATTTGGCCGTGTCTTGAGTACATTTGCCCTGTGTTTTACCTTCCCAAGTCTGTGACCACCAAAGGATTCCCTAGGACCTGCACAACTCCACCCGGGCTTTGACCCTTTTTCCCCCGATGCACTCCGGTCAGGCATTCCCCGCTGTGTGAAACCCCCAAGACCTCTTCCCGGTCCTACAGCATATGCGCAGCCGCTCATCCAATCAATGCACTCTGAGCTGCTGATGTCATGCCGTCTAAGCCAGCGTCTAAGGCCAGCAGCTCCGAGCGTGCTGGTGGCCGCATTCCTCGCTTCCCTCTAACAGGGAGCGTGCCCGTGCTGGCCATTCACAAATAGCGGGTATGCGGACGTGGCTCGCACATGCGCCATTGGACATGAAAGCAAGGTAAGTGAATGGGGCAACCTGGGGGGTTTCACACTGTGGGGAGGAATTGATCGGCCCGGGAATCACCGATTGCAATGGGTTTAGGTCCAATTTAAGGAGAGCTGTTCAAGAACTGAGTGGATTACAGGCTATCCGAGTACCAGACCACCCTTGCCATGCATGGTTTGGCGGCTTGCCTCTTTGGTGGCACAGGCGGGTTGTCTGTCTCACACACACCTTGAATGTCCGGCAAAGTTATTTGCCTGGACGTGACCATTAATACATTAGATAAAACAAAGAGGGGGGAAATAATCTGGGAGGGAACATTATCTCATAACTGATTCCATACTGGGTACTATTGGCCTGGCAAGGAAAAAACAGGAAAAAATACAAGACCCTGTACAACCAAACAATTTGGCAACACTTTAGGAAATTACAGCTTATTGATGGTTGACGCACAAGTCACATCACTAATGGAGACTACACTTGTTATAACTGGGCTCACAACGTGTACTCCTGAATTGATTACCTCCTTATTGGGAAAATGGGAAGTTCTACTCACTGTTCTACTCACTGAATTGCGAGCATGGCCCTATTACCTTGTCAGACCACACCCTGGTCATTAAAACCTGATAGGCTTAATGATGAAAGTTAAGGAGAAGTTGATGACAGCTATAAGTGAATATTTTGAGTGATAATATGAAAGTACCGATCCAATTCCTGTGGGTATGCCACAATAGCTATATCCGAGGAATTGCTTTATCCATAAATGCTAGGGAAATGAAACCGCTCCAGCAACAAATTAATGATATTTTAGAATGTATATCAATACTGGAGTCTGAACATAAAACCACCCTGATTAATGGATATAGAGACCTATGCCAAGCAAATAATATAAAGCAAAATCATATACTATCAATAGAAAATAAAAACATTCACAGAAAAAACCTTACAGAAACACTTGACTTAGGTAAATGTGGTAAGACATTAGCAAATTAGAAAATAAAAACATTCTCAGAAAAAAACCTTGCAGAAAAACTTAACTTAGGTAAGTGTGGTAAGACATTAGCGAATTATCTTACTGACTTCCTAGCAACCAACTTCATAGAAAATATAAACTGACAAGGGAGGAAACAAAATACCTACCAAAAGAGATCAGACATGAATTTGCTACCTCTTAATAAAACATTAATATCGAAAAATTCACTAACCACAAAACCTTTTTTAGAAATATAAAATCCCAAACCCTGCAGACAGGAATATCAGAAGAAATGGAAAAGCCATTTACAATCAAAGAAGTAGCAGCAGCCATAACAATGATTCCCCGACGAATACTATAATACCTTTCAAAAGTAACTTATCCTGTATACAGCGGTAGATTCTCAGAATCCCTTCTCTTTGACTATGCACACTGCAATGATTGGAATAATTCCAAATATGGGAAAAGATCTCAGCAGATCTCAGCAGAGTTTATGCCGCATAGAGGAGCACATCAAAATTTATCAACTGCGGCAGCAATAAACCATAATACCATAAGATTAATTAAAATATGTGGTAATAGGCCCAATCTAAATTGGCAAAATAATGTCCCTGTATAGAAATCAAGAAGCTAAGGTTAAAATAAATGGAACCTTATCAGCCCCCTTAATGTTTCCCCAATCCTATTTAATATCTACCTTGAGATGGTGCTTATTCAGCTAGCCGTAAATAAGTGTGTGGGGATTTATCATGAGAACGAGATACAATACTTTGAGTACGCAAATGACATCCTTTAAATTTTACAGGACCTGTTACAATCTCTCACCCAGGCTCTACAAATAACAGTGATTTGAGGCACATGCCAATTTTAAACTGAAACAATCAAAAACCGGTATTCCTCCCTTTCAAACTTTTTCCAACTGAGTGTGACAAACCCATAACCTACTGTGGGAAAACTCACACTTAAAATATTTAGGAATTAATATCCTGAGACCCCTAGATCAATTTTTTAACCCTTTAAGTGCCAGCCTACCTGGAGATTTTGTCACCCTTTGTTGCCAGACCATTTTTTACAATTTTGCGCTCCACATGTTCAACTGTGATTTTTGAAGGGATTTCCAAGGATTTCCCAGGAAAATTATATATATATATATATATTTTTAGCAGAGTCTGGGCTTCAACATGAAATGTCTTGTTTGTCATTTTTTAAGGATGAAATATGTTCAAAAAATAAAAAAAACAATTTTTTCTACAATTTGTAGTTTTTTTTTTTTAATAATTTTTTATTAAGTTTGTCAATAAAATCTTATTGCGGGTGAAATCCCAATTTCTCCCGGTTACAGCGGTACCACATATGTATTGGTAGACACCCTTTCTTGCCTAGGAGACTCCCCCAAACTGAAACAGCGCTTTAGGAGATTTTCAGATAAAATACAACCATGCTATGTGCTATGCACACCTCCCAGTTTTTTAAGAAAAACAACCCTTTACATTTGAAATATCCCCCACAAACTATATATATTCTCTGGAAGTACACACCTCAAGCTTTTTAGGTGTACCAGGCTTGTTGACATGGGTGCATTTTTTCTGGAAGTAATCCCTCAATGAATTCTTTGGTTGCACTGAGTTTCACTAAAAAAGAATAAAAAAAGCAGAATCAAACTCACATTTTCCAAAAAAAACAAGAAAAAACAAGTTCAGTCTGAAAAAGCAAAGTCCCCCGAACAGTACAATACCCAACATGCATAGCTACTTTCAAGGGAAGAGTTGTCAAACTGCCATGCACATAACGGTAATTTTACTTGAAAATTTCAGCTCTGCAGATAACCTGTGCACCTTGCGCTTTTTCTACCAAAACAACCCTTTACATTTGGAATACCCCCCCCCCCACAAACCATATATTCCCTGAAAGAACACATGTTAAGCTTTCTAAGCTTGTTGTAGTGGGCTCATCATTTTAGAAGTAATCCCTCAAAGAATTCTTGCACAGGGTTTCCTTAAAAATAAGTATAAAAAAACAGACTAAAAATGCATTTTCTTAAAAAATCAATATGCAAACAAAAAAAACAAGCTAAATCTGAAAGCACAAGGTCCCCCGAGCAGAACAATACCCAACATGCATAGCTACTTTTAACCCTTTTCATTGCCAGCCTACCCTCTGTTGAGAGGTCATTTTTCACCATTATGCGTCATGTTTAACTGTGATTATTGCAGGATTTTCCAGAAAAATTCTTTTTTTTTTTTGCGGCAAAGTTTAGGCTTCAACATGAAATGTTTGTAATTTTTCTACTTTTTAAAAAAATATTTTTGAATTAAAAAAACAAAAATAAATAAATTATTTTTTAGATTTTTTTTCCTTTATTTTAAATAAAATATTTATTAGAGAAAACCACATTGAATGTGAAAGCCCCATTTCTCCTGATTGCCACATATGTATCGGTAGCCCCCCCCCATTCTTGCCCAGGAGACCTCCCAAACTTAAAAGAGCACTTTATAACATTTACAAATAAAATACAACTACTATCCACACTATAAAGGGTTAAACCAAAAAACAATGGCGTAGGGTCCCCCCCTTCCCGAGGATGGGGGTGGACACAATTTTGGGGGACTTTTAAGGCTTAAAAATCCACAAAAAATGATGTGGGGTTTCCCCTACTAAGCATAACCAGCCCAGGAACAACTATGCAGGGCTTGTAGGAACAGGCGCAGGGGCCAACTTTGATGCCCGCCCATCCTGCATCTTGCACACAGCCAAATGGCCTGGACCCTTCTGCCCCCCCTGGGCTTTGGGGAGGCAGGGACACAGAAAAAAAGTATTTTATTATTTTTTTTTTTTTTAATACTTACCTCCCATCCATCCCAGAGCACTGTGTCCCACGCTGATCACTCTGGCTTCTGCTCTCCTGCTGCTGGAAGCCTCTTATAGCTGCTGGGTGACAGGCAACAAAGGGTTAATTTAAAAAATTTAAAATGGTGTGAGGTCCCCCTTACCCAGCATAAGCAGCCTGGGGACCAGCTATGGGCTTGTAGAACAGGGTCACAGGTGACTTGCCAGCCCCCAGCCTTGTGAACTGGTGTAGGGGTCTCATGGACCCCTTACCAGTTCACAAGGGGTTAAATCTAAAAAAGAAACCAGAAAAGAAAACAAAACACATAGATAAAAATATTTTGTTATTATTTTTAATACTTACCTCCCACCCATCCCAGAGCACTGTGTCCCACGCTGATCACTCCTTCAGCAGCAGGAGAGTTTCTGCTCTCCTGCTGGTGCTGAAAGCCTTTTATAGCTGCTGGGTGACAGGTAACAAAGGGGTGGGGGACCCCATTTTTGGGGGGAATTTTAAGGGTTAAAAACCCTTGATAATCTCCAAAAAATGGTGTGAGGTCCCCCTTACCCAGAGTAACCAGCCCAAGGACCAGCTATGGGGCTTGTAGAACAGGGCACAGGGGCCAGCTTTGGTGGCCCCCCACCCTGCAGGCTACAAGCCCCAAAGCGCAGGTGACTTGCCATTCCCCAGCCTTATGAGCTGGTGTAGGGGGTCTCATGGATTGCTTACCAGTTCACAAAGGGTTAAGTGTAAAAAAAAAAGACACACACAAACAAAGAAAAAAACTTTTATTATTCTTTTTTGTCACTCACCTCCAAACCTGTGTCCCGCGGTAAGCGCTTTCGCCGTCAATCCCCTGACAGATGCAGGGGGCTGATCACTGAAGACAGGTTGGAGAGGGCTAGGGAGGCAGGGGACCACAGCCCCCTACCCTCCAACCTGTCTCCAGTGATCAGCTCCAACTTCTGACAGTCCGGAGCCCGGAGCGGGATGACGTCATCTAGTGACGTGATCTACCCAGCCCCCAAGGGGCGGGGCTAGCAGCGTGAACGTCGGAGGGGGCATATTTTGAGCCCCCTCCTCACCACGGAAGGGCCTGGGGGGGAGATCGGAGGCCCCTCTGGTGAAGAGGAGACCCGGCCTGAGGGATCGGGCATGAAGGTGAGTAAATGTAATTTTTTTTTTTTTTTACACTTAGCAGCAGTGGCTGCCGAAGAGGGGGGCGGCTGTTTGTTGCCCCCTCCTGAAGCCAGAAGAGCCCCTGAGGGTAATCGGATACCCCCAGGGTGAAGAGAAGACCCGGCCTGTTCGAACGAGGGGTCAGATGAGTGTTTTTTACATAACTAGCGGGAAACCAGGCCGTTTAACGGGCACTTAACGGGCAGGGAGAAACAACCCCTTAGAACCTACAGGCCTGGCACTTAAAGGGTTAAATAAATGTTAAACCATTTGAAAAACTTTAAAAAGATAGTATTACAAAGTGGAAAAATCGCTACAATCAAGATGTTCTTTCCACCATTTAACATATAACCACTCAATTTTGGAGGTCTTGGAGCTATGGGTGCCCCAGATAATACTACATAGCATCCCATCTTAAAAGACTTGATGGATGGATAACTTAATATAAGGAAGCTAACTGGCTGGTCATAGAGCTCTCACCCATAATACGGGAAGAAAGGCAAAAAAAAAAAATCTTGACAACCTGATTGTAAATGCAGTTTGTTGTACTCAATACCAAACAAGCAAACCACACTAGAGTAATACACCCATGGTCACCACTAGAGATGAGCGAACTTTTGAAAAATTCGATTCGACTGATTCGCCGAATTTTCCGACAAAAATCGTTTTGACCCGAATAAATTCGCAACGAATCGCTATTAAAAACGGCTATTTCTGAGCCTCCTAGAGCCTCATTAGGGTTGTAAACCATTCTGCCTTGCTGTAACACGCACAGGATGCGTGCTGGGTTAGTTAAATAATACTTTGAAGAAATATCACATGCAGATCAGAGGCATCACTAATAGAATCGCAGAGCGGCACAATTGCAGAGAGTTGAAGTGGCATCACTATGAGGGGCAGGAGCCCAAACATTGCTTTAAAGAGACACTGTAATTGGCAGCAGCAGGAGCCCAAAAATTGGATGAATCACACCCTGGAGTTGGCAGCAGCAGCAGGAGCCCAAACATTACTTTAAAGAGACACTGGGGTTGGCTTCAGGAGCCCAGAAATTGGATGAATCACACCCTGGAGTTGGCAGCAGCAGCAGCAGGAGCCCAAACATTACTTTAAAGAGACACTGGGGTTGGCTTCAGGAGCCCAAAAATTGGATGATTCACACCCTAGAGTTGGCAGCAGCAGCAGCAGGAGCCCAAATATACACTGGAGTTGGCTTCAGGAGCCCAAAAATTGGATGAATCACACCCTGGAGTTGGCAGCAGCAGCAGCAGGAGCCCAAATATTACTTTAAAGAGACACTGGGGTTGGCTTCAGGAGGCCAAAAATTGGATGAATCACGCCCTGGAGCTGGCAGCAGCAGGAGCCCAAATATTACTTTAAAGAGACACTGGGGTTGGCTTCAGGAGCCCAAAAATTGGATGAATCACACCCTGGAGTTGGCAGCAGCAGGAGCCCAAATATACACTGGAGTTGGCTTCAGGAGCCCAAAAATTGGATGAATCACACCCTGGAGTTGGCAGCAGCAGCAGCAGGAGCCCAAACATTACTTTAAAGAGACCCTGGGGTTGGCTTCAGGAGCCCAACAATTAAATGAATCACACCCTGGAGTTGGCAGGAGTTGACAGCAGCAGCAGGAGCCCGAATATTACTTTAAAGAGACCCTGGGGTTGGCTTCAGGAGCCCAAAAATTGGATGAATCACACCCTGGAGTTGGCAGCAGCAGCAGCAGGAGCCCAAATATTACTTTAAAGAGACCCTGGGGTTGGCTTCAGGAGCCCAACAATTAAATGAATCACACCCTGGAGTTGGCAGGAGTTGACATCAGCAGCAGCAGGAGCCCGAATATTACTTTAAAGAGACCCTGGGGTTGGCTTCAGGAGCCCAAAAATTGGATGAATCACACCCTGGAGTTGGCAGCAGCAGCAGCAGGAGCCCAAATATTACTTTAAAGAGACACTGGGGTTGGCTTCAGGAGGCCAAAAATTGGATGAATCACGCCCTGGAGTTGGCAGGAGTTGACAGCAGCAGCAGGAGCCCAAATATTACTTTAAAGAGACCCTGGGGTTGGCTTCAGGAGCCCAAAAATTGGATGATTCACACCCTGGAGTTGGCAGCAGCAGCAGCAGGAGCCCAAATATACACTGGAGTTGGCTTCAGGAGCCCAAAAATTGGATGAATCACACCCTGGAGTTGGTAGAAGTTGGCAGCAGCAGCAGCAGGAGCCCAAACATTACTTCAAAGAGACCCTGGGGTTGGCTTCAGGAGCCCAACAATTGGATGAATCACACCCTGGAGTTGGCAGGAGATGACAGCAGCAGCAGCAGGAGCCCAAATATTACTTTAAAGAGACCCTGGGGTTGGCTTCAGGAGCCCAAAAATTGGATGATTCACACCCTGGAGTTGGCAGCAGCAGCAGCAGGAGCCCAAATATACACTGGAGTTGGCTTCAGGAGCCCAAAAATTGGATGAATCACACCCTGGAGTTGGCAGAAGTTGGCAGTAGCAGCAGCAGGAGCCCAAACATTACTTCAAAGAGACCCTGGGGTTGGCTTCAGGAGCCCAAAAATTGGATGAATCACACCCTGGAGTTGGCAGAAGTTGGCAGCAGCAGCAGCAGGAGCCCAAACATTACTTTAAAGAGACCCTGGGGTTGGCTTCAGGAGCCCAACAATTGGATGAATCACACCCTGGAGTTGGCAGAAGTTGGCAGTAGCAGCAGCAGGAGCCCAAATATTACTTTAAAGAGACCCTGGGGTTGGCTTCAGGAGCCCAAAAATTGGATGAATCACACCCTGGAGTTGGCAGCAGCAGCAGCAGGAGCCCAAATATTACTTTAAAGAGACACTGGGGTTGGCTTCAGGAGGCCAAAAATTGGATGAATCACGCCCTGGAGTTGGCAGGAGTTGACAGCAGCAGCAGCAGGAGCCCAAATATTACTTTAAAGAGACCCTGGGGTTGGCTTCAGGAGCCCAAAAATTGGATGATTCACACCCTGGAGTTGGCAGCAGCAGCAGCAGGAGCCCAAATATACACTGGAGTTGGCTTCAGGAGCCCAAAAATTGGATGATTCACACCCTGGAGTTGGCAGCAGCAGCAGCAGGAGCCCAAATATACACTGGAGTTGGCTTCAGGAGCCCAGAAATTGGATGAATCACACCCTGGAGTTGGCAGAAGTTGGCAGCAGCAGCAGCAGGAGCCCAAAAAATGGCCTAAAGACATAAATATGTTTTGCACCATTTGGAAAGTGTAAAACGTGGCACCATGATGAATCTAGTTGCATGCATCAGGCATTGGTGGGTGGAAATCCTGGCTGATCCATCCCTGATTCATTTTGACAAAGGTGAGTCTCTCCACATTTTTAGTTGACAGACGAGTTCTCCTCGCCGTAACTATGGCCCCCGCCGCACTAAACACCCGCTCAGATGGCACGCTACTTGCCGGGCAGGACAGCTTTTCCAGGGCAAACTCTGCTAGTTGCGGCCACAAATCAAGTTTGGCTGCCCAGAAGTCCAGCGGATTCTCAAGGTGTGTTGGCATGGTCATGTCAAAGTATGACATGACCTGCTGGTTGAGGTCCTGCTCCAGGTCTTCCTGCTGCTCATGAGTAGCCTCACTATGCGGGTGTAGAAAGCTACTCATTAGTGACTGAAGACTGAGGCTGCTGCTTCTGATGGAGCTGCTGCTGCTGCTCCTGCCAACCCCCCCAGCGGCCATGGCAGTGGAAGGTGAGCGCAGAGGTCCCCTCGAGTCAGACCTGCGAGAGTATGGACCATGGCGCAGATAGGCATCGGCCAACTGCCTACGTAGAATGTCTTTGTAGTAGTTGAGTTTGTCCTCCCTCTCGGTGGGTTTAAAAAATGCCCCCATTTTGTGCCGGAAGCGAGGGTCCAATAAGGTGGACAGCCAGAAGTCATCCCGCCGACAGATGGAAACAATTCTGGGGTCACTACGCAAGCACGTGAGCATGCTTCGTGCCATTTGCGCAAGTGACTCGGATGGACTACCTGTCTCCATCTCCACTGCATACTGCCACGGTGTGCCCGGGTCCTCTGTCTCGCCTTCCTCAAAAACCTGTAGCTCCTCTGGCTGCTCCTGCTCCTCCTCTCCTGTCCGCTGGCTAGATAAACCAGCCATTTCGCCAAGCCTAAACTGTGTTTCGCTGGGCAACTCCTCCTCCTCCTCTTCCTCCTCCTCCTCCAGTTCAGCTCCAACGGGGTTCATGTGGCCGTAAGATGTAAACGCCATGTCTCCAGTGCCCTGACCAGCCATGGTTTCCAACATGTGCTGTAGTACATGAAGCAGTGGAATCACGTCGTTCATCCCGTAATCCTGCCGACTGACAAATAAAGTGGCTTCCTCAAAGGGCCTGAGCAAACGGCAGGTGTCACGTATGAGCTGCCACTGGTTGACATTGAAGTTACACAGGGGAGTCCCCCTATCTGCTTGGATCATCAGGAAATCCGTGATGGCTTTTCTCTGTTCCTATAATCGGTCCAACATGTGAAGGGTGGAATTCCAACGGGTGGAAACATCGCAAATCAGACTATGTTGGGGGATACCATTCTGACGCTGTAGCTCAAGAAGGGTGTGTTTGGCGGTGTAGGAGT
Source organism: Gastrophryne carolinensis (assembly GCA_027917425.1). Classification (NCBI taxonomy): domain Eukaryota; kingdom Metazoa; phylum Chordata; class Amphibia; order Anura; family Microhylidae; genus Gastrophryne; species Gastrophryne carolinensis. The sequence continues at coordinate 120,288,009 of CM051242.1, read as the reverse complement.
GGCTAAAGTGCATGCAAAGTTTCCTTGAAGTTGTTAGGATGTCTTGCAGATGGGGGGAACACTTCAGAAACCGCTTGACAACCAGATTGAAGACGTGAGCCATGCAGGGGGCATGGGTCAGGCTTCCTTGGAGCAGCGCAGACAAAATGTTCTTCCCATTGTCGGTAACCATGATTCCCATTTTAAGTTTTCTTGGAGTAAGCCATGTTTGGATTTCCTGATGAATACATTTAAGCAGTTCCTCCCCTGTGTGACTCCGTTCGCCAAGACAAACCATGTGAAGCACTGCGTGACACCTCCGTGCCCTGCACACATGGTAGACTGGAGGGGCACTGAGACTTGAGCCTACAGTGGAGGGTGAGGAGATGGCGGAGGATGAGGAGGCCGAGTCGCACGGTGTCACAGGCCCAACGGGCAGGGAGCGCGGAGGCCGAAGCAGCGTGACCTGTCCAAGTTGCTGCTGCTGCTGCAAAGGGACCACATTCACCCAGTGGGCCGTAAATGACATGTACTGTCCCTGACCGTAGTTACAGCTCCAGATGTCGGCGCTGCCATGCACTTTGCTACACACCGACAGGCTCAAGGACTGGCCCACCTTCTGTTCAACAAAAGTGTGCAGCGCTGGTACTGCCTTCTTGGCAAAGAAATGACGGCTTGGGACTCTCCACCTCGGCTCGGCACAAGCCATCAGTTCTCTGAAAGGTGCAGATTCCACCACCTGAAAAGGGAGCGACTGCAGCACCAGCAACTTGGACAGGAGCACATTCAGCTTCTGCGCCGTAGGATGAGTGGGCGCATACTGCTGTCTCTTGGACATGGCTTCGCTGATGGATTGCTGGCGGGATGCATAACTTGGAGGAGGAGGAGCAGGAGCGACAGAGGATGGGTATGACGCACAGCTGCCTTCGGCTGAGGTGCTGGAGCCTTGGCTGGCAGAAATTGGGAGCTCACTTGGTGAGGAAGCAGACTGGACCACCCCTTGGGAGCCTCGGTTCTCCCAGGTCGCTTTATGGTGACGCATCATATGTTGACGCAGGGCCGTGGTGCCAACATTTGGACCCTGGCCACGCACCTTTTGCCTACATATCTTGCATGTGGCCATGTTACCCTCCTGCGGATGCTTCAGGAAAAACTGCCACACTGCCGAGTAGCTACTTTTCCCACCCCCTGACCTCACTGATTCACTGCTGCTGTTGCCAACTCCAGGAACCCCTGCTCCACTACCTCCCGATAAGGTAGACTGCCGCACAGCAGGTGCTCTACCCCGGCCCCGGCCCCGGCCGGCTCCAGCCTTTGGAATTGTGCCCCCATGCTGACTGCTACCACCTTGCTGCCTCAGCTGCTGACTCCGGGGCAACCTGCGCCCCTCTTCTCCTGATGATGACGATGAAGCCCCTTCATCACCCGGCTCCCAAGTGCGATCGGCTTCATCGTCATCATCATCATCACCGAGTTGTGGCTGTACGTCACTGATGTTCGTGGATTCGTCAACAGTGTCTGGCGCAGGAGCTGGAACGCTCGCAGCACCCACGACACTGTCCACATCACTATTTGTCTGCCTAGCTAGAGAAGCCACCTCCATTTCTTGGCTGGGCAGTAGCTGCTGACTGTCCTCTATCTGATGGTCCTCCTCACTAAAGAGTGGAGCTGAACCCAAAGCATAGGATACGTCGCTGGGGGAGGGAACGGCGGAGGCCAGAGGCAATGGGAGGACAGGGACTGCTCTCGGGGCATGCCAACTCAGGGTTGTGTCAGAGGAACCTACCGACCCTAGACTGGGGGTCTCAGACGTAAGTTGTGATGATGTTGTTGAGCGTGTCAACCAATCTACCACGGCAGATGCGTTACTGGTGGAGACCCGACCGCTAGCAGATACTGGCAGATTAGGTCTCTCAGCGTGACTCCTGCTGCTACTGGCCCCCAGTCTGATGCGAGCTCTGCCTGCGGAATCTTGGCCTCTGCCACTCCTCTTTTCACTTCCAGGCACTTGTCTGCCCGACATAGTCTAACTGGCGTGGTAGTAGGTGATATTTTAAGATCCCCCGGGCAGCGGTGGGTCTATATGAAACAGAATATAATGCACACCAAAAGTGAGCAGTAACACTCAGCCTCCAACAGGCCTGCTTAGTGTAAATAAGAGAGCTGCTTAGTGTAAATAAAGAGGGGTATGCTATGTTACAGAATGGGATGCCCCAACAGCCAGCAGTGCACCTGTGAGCAGTACTACTATGCACAGCAAAAGTGTCTTTATCAGGCCTAATTTCAATTAGAATAAGTGCAAATGGTTATATGGTCTTAAATAGAGGCTGGTGTAGTCACAAAATGGGATGCCACAACAGGAGTGCACCTGGGACCAGTAGTAGCATGCCCAGCAAAAGTGTCTTTATCAGGCCTAATTTCAATTATAATAGGTGCAAATGGTTATATGGTCTTAAATAGAGGCTGGTGTAGTCACAGAATGGGATGCCCCAACAGGAGTGTACCTGGCAGGCAGCAGTAAGAATATGCACAGCAAAAGTGTCTTTATCAGGCCTAATTTCAATTATAGTAAGTGCAAATGGTTATATGGTCTTAAACAGAGGCTGCTGTAGTCACAGAATGGGATGCCCTAAAAACCAGCAGTAAGTGCACCTGGCAGGGTCCAGTAGTGCTATGCCCAGCAAAAGTGTCTTTATCAGGCCTAATTTCAATTATAATAAGTGCAAATGGTTATATGGTCTTAAACAGAGGCTGCTGTAGTCACAGAATGGGATGCCCCAAAAAAGAAGTGCACCTGGCAGGGTCCAGTAGTGCTATGCCCAGCAAAAGTGTCTTTATCAGGCCTAATTTCAATTATAATAAGTGCAAATGGTTATATGGTCTTAAACAGAGGCTGCTGTAGTCACAGAATGGGATGCCCCAAAAAAGAAGTGCACCTGGCAGGGTCCAGTAGTGCTATGCCCAGCAAAAGTGTCTTTATCAGGCCTAATTTCAATTATAATAAGTGCAAATGGTTATATGGTCTTAAACAGAGGCTGCTGTAGTCACAGAATGGGATGCCCTAAAAACCAGCAGTAAGTACACCTGGCCGGGTCCAGTAGTGCTATGCCCAGCAAAAGTGTCTTTATCAGGCCTAATTTCAATTATAATAAGTGCAAATGGTTATATGGTCTTAAACAGAGGCTGCTGTAGTCACAGAATGGGATGCCCCAAAAACCAGCAGTAAGTGCACCTGGCAGGGTCCAGTAGTGCTATGCCCAGCAAAAGTGTCTTTATCAGGCCTAATTTCAATTATAATAAGTGCAAATGGTTATATGGTCTTAAACAGAGGCTGCTGTAGTCACAGAATGGGATGCCCTAAAAACCAGCAGTAAGTACACCTGGCAGGGTCCAGTAGTGCTATGCCCAGCAAAAGTGTCTTTATCAGGCCTAATTTCAATTATAATAAGTGCAAATGGTTATATGGTCTTAAATAGAGGCTGCTGTAGTCACAGAATGGGATGCCCTAAAAACCAGCAGTAAGTACACCTGGCAGGGTCCATTAGTGCTATGCCCAGCAAAAGTGTCTTTATCAGGCCTAATTTCAATTATAATAAGTGCAAATGGTTATATGGTCTTAAACAGAGGCTGCTGTAGTCACAGAATGGGATGCCCTAAAAACCAGCAGTAAGTACACCTGGCAGGGTCCAGTAGTGCTATGCCCAGCAAAAGTGTCTTTATCAGGCCTAATTTCAATTATAATAAGTGCAAATGCTTATATGGTCTTAAACAGAGGCTGCTGTAGTCACAGAATGGGATGCCCTAAAAAACAGCATTAAGTACACCTGGCAGGGACCAGTAGTGCTATGCCCAGCAAAAGTGTCTTTATCAGGCCTAATTTCAATTATAATAAGTGCAAATGGTTATATGGGCTTAAACAGAGGCTGCTGTAGTCACAGAATGGGATGCCCCAAAAAAGAAGTGCACCTGGCAGGGTCCAGTAGTGCTATGCCCAGCAAAAGTGTCTTTATCAGGCCTAATTTCAATTATAATAAGTGCAAATGGTTATATGGTCTTAAACAGAGGCTGCTGTAGTCACAGAATGGGATGCCCTAAAAACCAGCAGTAAGTACACCTGGCAGGGTCCAGTAGTGCTATGCCCAGCAAAAGTGTCTTTATCAGGCCTAATTTCAATTATAATAAGTGCAAATGGTTATATGGTCTTAAACAGAGGCTGCTGTAGTCACAGAATGGGATGCCCTAAAAACCAGCAGTAAGTACACCTGGCAGGGTCCAGTAGTGCTATGCCCAGCAAAAGTGTCTTTATCAGGCCTAATTTCAATTATAATAAGTGCAAATGGTTATATGGTCTTAAACAGAGGCTGCTGTAGTCACAGAATGGGATGCCCCAAAAAAGAAGTGCACCTGGCAGGGTCCAGTAGTGCTATGCCCAGCAAAAGGGTCTTTATCAGGCCTAATTTCAATTATAATAAGTGCAAATGGTTATATGGTCTTAAACAGAGGCTGCTGTAGTCACAGAATGGGATGCCCTAAAAACCAGCAGTAAGTACACCTGGCAGGGTCCAGTGGTGCTATGCCCAGCAAAAGTGTCTTTATCAGGCCTAATTTCAATTATAATAAGTGCAAATGGTTATATGGTCTTAAACAGAGGCTGCTGTAGTCACAGAATGGGATGCCCCAAAAACCAGCAGTAAGTGCACCTGGCAGGGTCCAGTAGTGCTATGCCCAGCAAAAGTGTCTTTATCAGGCCTAATTTCAATTATAATAAGTGCAAATGGTTATATGGTCTTAAACAGAGGCTGCTGTAGTCACAGAATGGGATGCCCTAAAAACCAGCAGTAAGTACACCTGGCAGGGTCCAGTAGTGCTATGCCCAGCAAAAGTGTCTTTATCATGCCTAATTTCAATTATAATAAGTGCAAATGGTTATATGGTCTTAAACAGAGGCTGCTGTAGTCACAGAATGGGATGCCCTAAAAACCAGCAGTATGTACACCTGGCAGGGTCCAGTAGTGCTATGCCCAGCAAAAGTGTCTTTATCAGGCCTAATTTCAATTATAATAAGTGCAAATGGTTATATGGTCTTAAACAGAGGCTGCTGTAGTCACAGAATGGGATGCCCTAAAAACCAGCAGTAAGTACACCTGGCAGGGTCCAGTAGTGCTATGCCCAGCAAAAGTGTCTTTATCAGGCCTAATTTCAATTATAATAAGTGCAAATGGTTATATGGTCTTAAACAGAGGCTGCTGTAGTCACAGAATGGGATGCCCCAGAAAAGAAGTGCACCTGGCAGGGTCCAGTAGTGCTATGCCCAGCAAAAGTGTCTTTATCAGGCCTAATTTCAATTATAATAAGTGCAAATGGTTATATGGTCTTAAACAGAGGCTGCTGTAGTCACAGAATGGGATGCCCTAAAAACCAGCAGTAAGTACACCTGGCAGGGTCCAGTAGTGCTATGCCCAGCAAAAGTGTCTTTATCGGGCCAAATTTCAATTATAATAAGTGCAAATGGTTATATGGTCTTAAACAGAGGCTGCTGTAGTCACAGAATGGGATGCCCCAAAAACCAGCAGTAAGTGCACCTGGCAGGGTCCAGTAGTGCTATGCCCAGCAAAAGTGTCTTTATCAGGCCTAATTTCAATTATAATAAGTGCAAATGGTTATATGGTCTTAAACAGAGGCTGCTGTAGTCACAGAATGGGATGCCCTAAAAACCAGCAGTAAGTACACCTGGCAGGGTCCAGTAGTGCTATGCCCAGCAAAAGTGTCTTTATCAGGCCTAATTTCAATTATAATAAGTGCAAATGGTTATATGGTCTTAAACAGAGGCTGCTGTAGTCACAGAATGGGATGCCCCAGAAAAGAAGTGCACCTGGCAGGGTCCAGTAGTGCTATGCCCAGCAAAAGTGTCTTTATCAGGCCTAATTTCAATTATAATAAGTGCAAATGGTTATATGGTCTTAAACAGAGGCTGCTGTAGTCACAGAATGGGATGCCCTAAAAACCAGCAGTAAGTACACCTGGCAGGGTCCAGTAGTGCTATGCCCAGCAAAAGTGTCTTTATCGGGCCTAATTTCAATTATAATAAGTGCAAATGGTTATATGGTCTTAAACAGAGGCTGCTGTAGTCACAGAATGGGATGCCCCAAAAACCAGCAGTAAGTGCACCTGGCAGGGTCCAGTAGTGCTATGCCCAGCAAAAGTGTCTTTATCAGGCCTAATTTCAATTATAATAAGTGCAAATGGTTATATGGTCTTAAACAGAGGCTGCTGTAGTCACAGAATGGAATGCCCTAAAAACCAGCAGTACGTACACCTGGCAGGGTCCAGTAGTGCTACGCCCAGCAAAAGTGTCTTTATCAGGCCTAATTTCAATTATAATAAGTGCAAATGGTTATATGGTCTTAAACAGAGGCTGCTGTAGTCACAGAATGGGATGCCCTAAAAACCAGCAGTAAGTACACCTGGCAGGGTCCAGTAGTGCTATGCCCAGCAAAAGTGTCTTTATCAGGCCTAATTTCAATTATAATAAGTGCAAATAGTTATATGGTCTTAAACAGAGGCTGCTGTAGTCACAGAATGGGATGCCCTAAAAACCAGCAGTAAGTGCACCTGGCAGGGTCAAGTAGTGCTATGCCCAGCAAAAGTGTCTTTATCAGGCCTAATTTCAATTATAATAAGTGCAAATGGTTATATGGTCTTAAACAGAGGCTGCTGTAGTCACAGAATGGGATGCCCTAAAAACCAGCAGTAAGTACACCTGGCAGGGTCCAGTAGTGCTATGCCCAGCAAAAGTGTCTTTATCAGGCCTAATTTCAATTATAATAAGTGCAAATGGTTATATGGTCTTAAACAGAGGCTGCTGTAGTCACAGAATGGGATGCCCTAAAAACCAGCAGTAAGTACACCTGGCAGGGTCCAGTAGTGCTATGCCCAGCAAAAGTGTCTTTATCAGGCCTAATTTCAATTATAATAAGTGCAAATGGTTATATGGTCTTAAACAGAGGCTGCTGTAGTCACAGAATGGGATGCCCTAAAAACCAGCAGTAAGTACACCTGGCAGGGTCCAGTAGTGCTATGCCCAGCAAAAGTGTCTTTATCAGGCCTAATTTCAATTATAATAAGTGCAAATGGTTATATGGTCTTAAACAGAGGCTGCTGTAGTCACAGAATGGGATGCCCTAAAAAAGAAGTGCACCTGGTAGGGTCCAGTAGTGCTATGCCCAGCAAAAGTGTCTTTATCAGGCCTAATTTCAATTATAATAAGTGCAAATGGTTATATGGTCTTAAACAGAGGCTGCTGTAGTCACAGAATGGGATGCCCTAAAAACCAGCAGTAAGTACACCTGGCAGGGTCCAGTAGTGCTATGCCCAGCAAAAGTGTCTTTATCAGGCCTAATTTCAATTATAATAAGTGCAAATGGTTATATGGTCTTAAACAGAGGCTGCTGTAGTCACAGAATGGGATGCCCTAAAAACCAGCAGTAAGTGCACCTGGCAGGGTCCAGTAGTGCTATGCCCAGCAAAAGTGTCTTTATCAGCCTAATTTCAATTATAATAAGTGCAAATGGTTATATGGTCTTAAACAGAGGCTGCTGTAGTCACAGAATGGGATGCCCTTAAAACCAGCAGTAAGTACACCTGGCAGGGTCCAGTAGTGCTATGCCCAGCAAAAGTGTCTTTATCAGGCCTAATTTCAATTATAATAAGTGCAAATGGTTATATGGTCTTAAACAGAGGCTGCTGTAGTCACAGAATGGGATGCCCCAAAAAGAAGTGCACCTGGCAGGGTCCAGTAGTGCTATGCCCAGCAAAAGTGTCTTTATCAGGCCTAATTTCAATTATAATAGGTGCAAATGGTTATATGGTCTTAAACAGAGGCTGCTGTAGTCACAGAATGGGATGCCCTAAAAACCAGCAGTAAGTACACCTGGCAGGGTCCAGTAGTGCTATGCCCAGCAAAAGTGTCTTTATCAGGCCTAATTTCAATTATAATAAGTGCAAATGGTTATATGGTCTTAAACAGAGGCTGCTGTAGTCACAGAATGGGATGCCCTAAAAAAGAAGTGCACCTGGCAGGGTCCAGTAGTGCTATGCCCAGCAAAAGTGTCTTTATCAGGCCTAATTTCAATTATAATAAGTGCAAATGGTTATATGGTCTTAAATAGAGGCTGCTGTAGTCACAGAATGGGATGCCCTAAAAACCAGCAGTAAGTACACCTGGCAGGGTCCAGTAGTGCTATGCCCAGCAAAAGTGTCTTTATCAGGCCTAATTTCAATTAGAATAAGTGCAAATGGTTATATGGTCTTAAACAGAGGCTGCTGTAGTCACAGAATGGGATGCCCTAAAAACCAGCAGTAAGTACACCTGGCAGGGTCCAGTAGTGCTATGCCCAGCAAAAGTGTCTTTATCAGGCCTAATTTCAATTATAATAAGTGCAAATGGTTATATGGTCTTAAACAGAGGCTGCTGTAGTCACAGAATGGGATGCCCCAAAAAAGAAGTGCACCTGGCAGGGTCCAGTAGTGCTATGCCCAGCAAAAGTGTCTTTATCAGGCCTAATTTCAATTAGAATAAGTGCAAATGGTTATATGGTCTTAAATAGAGGCTGGTGTAGTCACAGAATGGGATGCCTCACAGCAGACTTAAGATCAGTTCAGTATATATCCACAGTTAGTTAGTATAAGCAGCCTGAAAACGCTAACAAAGCCTGTCAGCCAGCTAGTAACACTCAGGCTGGATGAAAAAAAAAAAAAATCTCCCTGTGACAGCCTCCGATTTTTCCTACCTTTCCCTGTTTTTCGCTGACTTTCTGTCTGTCTCCTGTCTGTCTCCTGCCTGTCTCCAGCCTGTCCCTGTGTCCCTGCCTGTCTAACTGCCTCTCTCTCTCACTACAACGTTCTGTCTCTCACGAATGCAATAGAGAAATGAGGAAGGAAAAGCAAGATGGCCGACTTAAATAGCGCTGTGACGTCACCGGGCTTGCTGGCTGCTGATAGGCTGCATGTGACTGCCCCAGCTTGCACTGGCGCGGGATAGATGTCCAGACATGTCCCGTCCGCCATCTTAGAATGCCTGTAAATGTAAATGAATGGATGTTAAAGGAAAACTTTGAGCGATCGAATCGCGGGGAAATTCGGATTCGATCCGAATCGAATTTTTCCTGAAATTCGGATCGAATCCGGGTTCATCCGGATCGATTCGCTCATCCCTAGTCACCACTATTAGGTGCATTAAGAGACACAGGAAATAGGAAAAGAGATAAAGAGGATCATTTTTCTCTAATTTACTATCAGACAGCAAGCTATATTAAAACCTTCTCTCAGAGGGGCGTGGCTTGGCATGGCTGAGTGAAGTAGCATGATGAAGGAGCTCCGCATAAAGAACCAGTTGAGCTGAGGCAGGAGGGATCGGAGACACCCGCAGCTCGGATGCCCAAGCGAGGGAAGCAGCGGGGAACATCCAGGAGGGGCAGGTCACACACCACACTGCCCTATTCCGCACCCGAGGTACTGCGAGTCTGGAGCCGGCAGAGGGGAAGATGGCGGCCGCGGGAGGAGAGACGCGCCCACGTGCGCACGAGGCTGTGGAGAGCGGGAGCTCCCGACCACAGACCGGCCCCGGCGGGGAAGCAGCCTGCAAAACAGGGAGGACGTGGAAGAGAGACAGCGTTCACTAACCCCAGCACAGAGGCAGCTCGACGGCGCAGCGCAGACCGAACTGTGGCAGCAGAAATCTTCTGCGAGGTGGACGGGTGGAGGAGAACACCCGGCGGGCCTCAGGTCAGTTGTGTGCCCCGGCCCCCTCAGCAGCATGATAGAGGCCCCGTCCCATGCTATACCGGGCCGGGAGGGGGTTGAAGCAGGGGGTGGAGGCAGTGACATTTTTCCCCATATTACAGTGCCCTCCACATATGCAACAGGGCTGCCCAGCGAGGATCCCATGCACAGTGTCCCTCACAGCCCGGACTCTCCGCCACAGGGCCTGAAGAGGGGCTCCCCAGCCTGGCTCTCAAGGGTACGGGGTTACTTCTCCATCACCACCACTGAGCCCAGAGCCAGTTTGGCAGTCCAGACCAGGCAGTCCTGCGGGGAAGCCAATGATCATGGGGGATGCCCCCACCCCAGGCGGTCTCTGGGAGGAGGACGCAGACACCTTGGCACAGGTGACCCAGTCGGGGGATGTCCAGCAGAGTCCTCATCCAGCCCCAGGGTCAGCACCCGCTGGGGAGAGGATTAGTGAGAGTGCCCATCCTAGGTCCATCGCTACAGGCCACTCACAGCACTGAGCTTCCTTCTTCACATAACCCACCTGACCTCAGGATCCGAACAGGCCCAGAGACATTATCTGCCGAGTACATTATTTCAAAATATAAGAAGATATACTCTGGCGGGCCTGGGAGAAAGGCTCGGGCAGATTCAAGGGAGCATAGGTGATCATACTTCAGGATCTCTCACGGAGGACACTACAGGTGAGAAGGCTTTTAAAACACTTACGGGACACTATCCAGAGGCAGGGAGCATCCTACAGGTGGGGGCACCTGTTCCAACACCTGGTACGAAGGGGCGGGAGCCTGTTTGCCCTCAAATCACCCGGCCAACTCCCCGACCTGTTTCACTTTTTAGAGGCAGAGAACGTGGACGTCCCAGATTGGACGGTTCCCAACCTGGCCATATACAACAGGCAGCTACCACAGTGCCCGGGCTCGGGTCCACTGGTAATGTTTTGTCTGTTGTTGTTTTTTGGATGTTCTCCCTTGAAATGTTTAAATTGCATGCTTAGAGTTCACTAGCTCTGCTTAACATGTGATCAGGTGCCCCCTGGGGCTACCCAATTGAGTCGCTGCCGGGTTGAGTTTGCTGAGCGGGGCGACAGTCAATCTCAGGTTCCCGAGCCCCACGTGGCGGAGCCCTGGCCCTTACAGTACCGCCCTGGGATATGCCTTGCTGAGTAGCTACAATCAAGGTGCTACTCCTGACCCACTGAACGTAGGCCTAGTCTTCCAACCCCCCATTACTTGGTGCACCCCTCTGGGGAAGCCTCTTGGCCTCCTCTAGATGGGAGTAGATTTTGCACAGGGCCTGATAGCCTGTGGACGAAGGACCTCCCGTGGAGCCCCCTCCACTAAGTGCACAAAAGGGCACCGTACCCGGACTACGCCTCTAGGCGAGTGACCGACACTGCCGCTCAGTGGCTCTCAGATATCTCTGCCCCCCCGCTGCATGTGCAGACCAACATGGGTCCAATAAAAATAGTTACCCTGAATGTAAAGGGTCTCAACACACCAGAAAAGAGAACCATTCTGGGGCAGGAGTTAAACAGATGTAAAGCAAAGATCTTTCTTTTACAGGAGACCCATTTCAAAAGAAGTGCGGCTCCTAGACTTTGTAACAAACAGTTCCCACATGTATTCACCAGCTGCGCGGCAGACACCAAAAAGAAGGGAGTGGAGATCATGCTGGCGAGAGACGTACCCTTTATATCAAGGGAGGTCTGGAGCGATGAATCAGGAAGGGTGGTGTTAGTCAAAGGGCTTATTGATCAAAGAATGTATACGCTGGCCTCTATATATGAGCCCAATCAAGATCAGATCCAATTTCTAAATAGCACGTTGGAAAAGATAGAAAAGTTTATGAAAAAGGAGAAAAGGAGATGTAATACTGGGGGGTGACTTCAATTTAACTATAGAGCCCCTGCTGGACTCATCAGCGGGCAGATCTGCGGTCTCCCGATTGGGTTTGAGATCTCTGAAGAAAAAGCTACATAGTATGCAGCTGGTGGATGCATGGCGCGTTAGAAACCCAGGGGCACGAGATTACTCTTTTTACTCCAATGTTCATGGGACATACTCCAGGCTGGACTACATTTGGATCTCACACAGACTATTGAGCCAGGCCACAGGGGACGGGATATACCGAACTCTTTTTAAGACCATGCCCCGGTATTCCTCGACCTCGACCTTATAGATAGAGCCCCACCCCCCTCGATGCGGAGACTGAATGAGTCACTCCTCCAGGATGCAGTGGTAATGCAAGACATAAGGGAGGGTCTAGAGACCAACTTTAGAGCCAATGACAATGGGGAGGTCTCGCCGCTAACATTATGGGAAGCACATAAAAGTGTGATAAGGGGAACTTTGATCAGTCACGGGGCAAGGCTCAAAAAGAAAGACTAGCCCAAATAGTGAAGCTCACTGAAAAGGTCCGGAGCCTGGAGCTGTCCCATAAACAATCTGAGGCAATGAAAGTACTAGGTGAACTGACCTAAGCAAGGGATGCCCTCAACGCTATACTGAGACAAAAGGCTAAACACGTAATTAGGAGATGCAAACGCACATACTATGAGTACGGCAACAAAAGCAGCGCACTACTGGTCAGGGCTCTTAGACAACTGTTAGGGTGAGCGCTGCACGCCTGTCTCACAGCATTTCACCTACCTCCATGGCTGCATGCAGCCGTCATCCATCTTCCCTCAGGGCTGCTTCCAGCTGCCGCCCTTCCCCCAATGCTTCCTCCTTGCATGGTCAGGTGCGCACACGTCTCCGTCCACTAGAGGGCGAGCGCACAGGATCCCTGAGATTTAAAGGGCCTTTACAGCACTGATTGGTGTTTATGTCATCCAATCCTGCATCATCTTCCCCTATTTAAACAGGCACTTCCTTCCTTCAGTGCCGGATCTTGGTCTCTCCATGCTTGTTGAAAGTCAGACATTCTTGGATTGCTCACCTGTGTACCGACCTCTGCCTGTCCCCAACTCTGAACCTTTGTTGCCTGCCCCGACCTCGGCTACTCACCTTTACCGCGAACCTGTGCTGCCAGCCCCGATCTCTGCCTGTACTACTATGCCTTTTTGCCTGCCACTTGTGTACCTCACTGAACCTCAGCTGACTGTGGGACTGGGCCGCTGTTAGGGGGTAGCGACCTGGGGGTCACTCGCCGCACAAGACCAACCTGCCTTGCGGTGGGCTCTGGTGAATACCGGTGGCCTCTTAGACTCCGCTCCCCTGACACGGTACCCGCCATCGGTTCCACAGTTAAAGCGGATCCACACCCAAGTCCGCTCCACCCGGTCCGTGACAGTAAGGTCCGGCCATGGATCCCGCTGAGGTACCGCTGCCGGATGCCACTGAATTGCCTGCTATAGTGGCTATGCAGTCCCGCCAGATAAATCAACTCTCTGCCATGATGCAGCAATTTTTAACGATTCAGCAACAGCAAGTTCCATCACCGGCTCCAGCATTACCGCCACAGCCCCCGGTAACATCTTCTGCCAGAATCCGTCTCTCCTTGCCGGCTAAATATGATGGGGATGCCAAGTTATGCCGAGGGTTCCTTGCCCAATGTTCCATGCACTTGGAGTTGTTGGCGGATCAATTTCCCACTGAACGAGCTAAGGTGGCCTTTGTCATCAGTTTGCTTTCTGGAAATGCTTTGGCCTGGGCCACTCCCTTGTGGGATCGCAATGACCCTGTCTCTTCCAGTATTAACACATTTGTCTCAGAGTTTCGCCAGGTCTTTGAGGAACCTGCCCGGGCTTCATCTGCTGAATCGTCCCTTTTGAACTTGGTCCAGGGTGAGTTGTCCGTTGGTGAATACGCCATTCGGTTCCGCACTCTTGCCTCCGAATTGTCTTGGAACAATGAGGCCTTGTGTGCCTGCTTCAAGAAAGGACTTTCTAGTAAAATTTAGGATGCTCTTGCGGCTCGTGACTTGCCTTCATCTCTCACTGAACTCATCCATCTGGCCACACGCATTGATGTGCGCTTTGCTGAGAGGCGTGAAGAATTCCGCCAAGAAAGAGACTCTCAGCGCCCTAGGAGGGCATCCCGTTTGGCTCCAATATTTCAAAACCCTGTGCTCTAAGAGGTGCTTGAAGTCTGTTCCTGTTCGACCTATTCCTGCTTCAGCACCATTACCTGGCTTGCCTGAGATCTACCAGAGCTATGCTGATGTATTCTGCAAGAAACAAGCGGAGGTACTTCCGCCTCATCGCCCCTACGATTGCCTTATAGACCTCCTACCGGGTACCACTCCTCCTCGTGGCCGAATTTACCCTCTCTCGGCTCCTGAGACTCAAGCCATGTCGGAGTATATTCGAGAAAATCTTCATAAAGGGTTCATACGGAAGTCTTCCTCTCCGGCAGGCGCGGGGTTCTTCTTTGTGGCGAAAAAAGATGGCTCTCTTCGCCCTTGTATTGATTACCGCGGCCTCAATAAGATTACCGTTAAAAATCGATACCCTTTGCCCTTGATTGCCGAATTATTTGACCGACTGCGTGGGGCCAGGGTCTTCACCAAGCTTGACCTGAGGGGAGCCTATAATTTGATAAGTATACGCGAGGGCGATGAATGGAAGACCGCCTTCAATACCCGCGATGGCCACTTCGAATATTTAGTGATGCCCTTTGGTCTCTGCAATGCACCCGCTGTATTCCAGGAATACGTAAATGACATTTTTCGGGACTTGCTTTACTCCTGTGTTGTTGTATATTTGGATGATATACTCATCTTTTCATCTAATCTAGAAGAACATCACCGTCATGTCCGGCAAGTCCTGTCTCGTCTCCGTCAACACCATCTTTACGCCAAGCTGGAGAAGTGTCTATTTGATCAAACCACCTTACCCTTTCTTGGATATATTGTCTCAGCTCGTGGCCTTCAGATGGACCCCAGCAAGTTGAAAGCAGTTCTGGATTGGCCCCGTCCTATTGGCCTGCGAGCTATTCAACGTTTTCTGGGCTTCGTCAATTACTATCGGCAGTTTATTCCTCACTTTTCCACTGTAGTGGCGCCTATTGTGACCCTCACAAAGAAGAGCGCCAATTCGAAGTCTTGGCCTCCTCAGGCTGAAGAGGCCTTCATTGCTCTAAAAAAGGCCTTCTCCTCTGCACCAGTGTTGTCTAGGCCAGATCCATCTCGGCCTTTCGCCCTAGAAGTAGATGCCTCCTCCATTGGAGCCGGAGCGGTGCTCACTCAAAAATCGTCTACTGGCAGAATTCTCACCTGCGGGTTCTTTTCGAAGACCTTTTCGCCAGCGGAGAGGAATTACTCCATCGGAGATCGGGAGTTACTCGCCATCAAGTTGGCGTTGGAGGAGTGGAGACACCTCTTAGAAGGTTCTGCCCATCAAGTATCCATCTATACTGATCACAAAAATCTATCTTATTTAGAAACTGCCCAGCGATTGAATCCACGACAAGCTCGTTGGTCGTTGTTTTTCGCTCGATTTGATTTTCAAATCTACTTCCGGCCAGCCGCTAAGAACATCAGGGCAGACGCCCTTTCTCGCTCCTCTGACATCTCTGGTGTTGAATCCACTCCACAACATATCATCCCGCCTGAACGCCTTGTCCACTCTGCCCCCGCTACTCTTGTACAAGCACCGCTGGGAAAGACCTTTGTGCCAGCCCGCCAACGTCGCAAAATATTAGAATGGGGGCATTCTTCCCATCTAGCCGGCCATGCCGGTATCAGGAAGTCTTGTTCTATCATTTCTCGATATTATTGGTGGCCTTCTTTTGAAAAGGATGTGACCGAATTCGTTCAGGCCTGTACCACCTGCGCTCGCGACAAAACCCCTCGCCAAAGACCTGCTGGCCTACTCCACCCACTTCCTATTCCGGATACCCCATGGACACACATTGCTATGGACTTTATTACCGACCTCCCTTCTTCGCATAGCAATACTGTAATTTGGGTGGTAGTGGATAGGTTTTCTAAGATGGCGCATTTTGTTCCTTTGCCCGGCCTCCCGTCAGCTCCTCTGTTGGCAAAATACTTCCTGAAGTATATCTTTCAACTTCATGGTCTACCTACACATATTGTGTCTGACAGAGGTGTGCAGTTTGTGTCCAAGTTCTGGAGAGCT
Organism: Gastrophryne carolinensis; assembly: GCA_027917425.1. Taxonomy (NCBI): domain Eukaryota; kingdom Metazoa; phylum Chordata; class Amphibia; order Anura; family Microhylidae; genus Gastrophryne; species Gastrophryne carolinensis. Next base: position 120,272,162 of record CM051242.1, on the reverse strand, counting down.
CTTTGTAAACAAATGAAAATTAAACTGGACTTTGTCTCCGCTTATCATCCCCAGTCTAACGGCCAGGTGGAAAGAGTCAACCAGATTCTCGGGCATTATCTTCGCCATTTTGTTTCAGCGCGTCAAGACGATTGGGTCAATCTGTTGCCTTGGGCGGAATTCTCGTATAATTTTAAGGATTCTGAGTCCACAAGGAAGTCCCCGTTTTTGGTGGTGTACGGCCGTCAACTCCTTCCGCCTTTGCCTTTATCCACGTCCTCCGGAGTGCCCGCCGTGGACAATCTCTTACCCTCTCTTAAGCACGAATATAAGCACTTTATACTCTGCACCTTATTGGTGCACCTATATATGTGTTCATTGTTGGGACATACTGTCCCTCTGTTTGTATATTTTCCCACCACTTTTTGCATTTTCTGTTTTCCTTTGCACAATTTGCACATTTTTGCACAACTTTGCACAAGCACTATAGCACTTTTCATAAAGGGGTTCCCGTGACATCAGACCGGTATATTCAAAGCATATGCACAGTGTACTTACCTGTTGTATTATACAAATATTCTGATATATTTCTATATGATATGGTTCCAGTAAATAGAATTGATGTTATTAGATTCATTTTAGTCCATTATATCCCCTGCTTTATGGTTTTAATTATGTTTTAAATGTATGTCTGTTTTCTTCGGCTTACAATAAACATGTATTTTTGCAATATTCTGTTGAGCGGCACATCTGTTTAGACAGGTGGGGGGCCCAGCGAGCTGTACTGGCAGCTCATTGCTCTAGGACAATCTCACACAGGATTTCTCCACCATCTGGCAAGAAACACAGCGTTCCCTTTGTCAAGCTTCCGCCCGCATGAAGGTTAGCGCTGATAAAAGGAGAAGAGCTCCGCCTGTTTATTCTCCAGGAGATAAGGTGTGGCTGTCGGCAAAATGCATCCGCTTCAAAATTCCTAGCTACAAATTGGGCCCCCGTTACTTGGGGCCATACAAGATCAAACAACGGATCAATCCAGTTTGCTATAAGCTTCACCTACCGACTTCACTGCGAATTCCCAATTCTTTTCACGTCTCTCTGTTGAAGCCAGTTATTGTCAATCGATTCTCTCCTAAAACTTTGGTGCCTGCCCCAATCTCTGGTACTGAGGATACCTTTTCAGTGAAGGTGATTTTGGCTTCTAAGCTCTCCAGAGGAAAAAGATATTTCTTGGTCGACTGGGAAGGCTGTGGACCTGAAGAAAGATCTTGGGAGCCCGAAGAGAATATTCTAGACCGTAGTCTCATCTCAGATTTTCTTGGTCCCAAGAAGAAGGGGAGGCCCAAGGGGGGGGTACTGTTAGGGCGAGCGCTGCACGCCCGTCTCACAGCATTTCACCTACCTCCATGGCTGCATGCAGCCGTCATCCATCTTCCCTCAGGGCTGCTTCCAGCTGCCGCCCTTCCCCCAATGCTTCCTCCTTGCATGGTCAGGTGCGCACACGTCTCCGTCCATTAGAGGGCGAGCGCACAGGATCCCTGAGATTTAAAGGGCCTTTACAGCACTGATTGGTGTTTATGTCATCCAATCCTGCATCATCTTCCCCTATTTAAACAGGCACTTCCTTCCTTCAGTGCCGGATCTTGGTCTCTCCATGCTTGTTGAAAGTCAGACATTCTTGGATTGCTCACCCGTGTACCGACCTCTGCCTGTCCCCGACTCTGAACCTTTGCTGCCTGTCCCGACCTCGGCTACTCACCTTTACCGTGAACCTGTGCTGCCAGCCCCGATCTCTGCCTGTACTACTACGCCTTTTTGCCTGCCACTTGTGTACCTCACTGAACCTCGGCTGACTGTGGGACTGGGCCGCTGTTAGGGGGTAGCGACCTGGGGGTCACTCGCCGCACAAGACCAACCTGCCTTGCGGTGGGCTCTGGTGAATACCGGTGGCCTCTTAGACTCCGCTCCCCTGACACGGTACCCGCCATCGGTTCCACAGTTAAAGCGGATCCACACCCGAGTCTGCTCCACCCGGTCCGTGACAACAACAGTACTCCCAGAACTTCATTGCAGAGATTCTGGACAACACTCAGCAGAAGCAACATACCACTGAGGGGATAGCGGATACGTTCAGATCCTACTACTCGGGCTTATACAATCTAGGTGGGGGAGTGGCGGCGCGGACGCGCCCGGGCAAGATAGAGAAATATATAGGTGGCTCCGGTATGCCAGTGGTTACAAAGGAGATTGCGGCACTACTGGAAGACTCGATCGGGATTGAAGAACTAACAGAGGCGATTAAACAGACCCCCATAGGAAAGGCCCCGGGGCTGGATGGGTACTCCGTTAAATATTATAAAATCTTTGCCCCAATATTGGGCCCACGCATGATAAAGGCATGGAACTCGATTTTGGACCTAGAAGCGCCGGGTTCATTCTCAGGCAGAGAGCTGGTGGCTCACATATCTGTTCTCCACAAACCAGGAAAGGACCCCCTGTCATGTAAGAGCTATCGCCCCATCTCCCTCCTCAATGCGGACTTGAAGTTATACGCCAAAATTCTGGCCAATAGGCTGGCACCGGTGGTGGCTCAGGTGGTCCACTTAGACCAAACGGGCTTCGTGCTGGGGAGGGAGGCCAGGGACAATGTGGTACGGGCGCTTAGCGCAGTACACGTGGCGCAGAACACCAACACTCCTATGATGCTCTTGTCCACAGATGCGGAAAAGGCCTTTGACAGGGTGAGTTGTCCATTTCTAAAGCCATATAGGCCTTGGGGACAATATGAGGAGACTCATCGAAGCCCTGTACACAGTGCCCTCAGCCAGGGTCAAGGTGAATGGCCATCTCTCCGCCTCTGTTCCTATTCCCAACGGAACCCGTCAGGCTGCCCCCTTTCACCCCTGCTATTCGCCCTGACCCTAGAACCATTTTTGTGCAGAATTCGGGGAAATGCAGATGTAGGGGGATTAGTAATTGGAGGTGCCACCCACAAGGTCGCTGCCTACGCAGATGACCTCCTGTTTTTCATCACAAACCACACGATCACGGTACCAGTACTAATAAAGGAATTTGAAGTTTTTGGAAGGTGGTCCTTTTTTAAAATCAACTTTGAAAAATCCGAGGCTCTGAACGTGTCGCTTCCAGGGGATGTGGCCAGGAACTTTCAACGGACATTTTCATTTAAGTGGGCTAGGACCTCGATAACGTATCTGGGCACTCAGTTGCCGAACCGGTTGTCGAAGATCCTGGAGTTGAACTTCCTGCCCTTGTCCCAGAGGATAAAAGCAGATCTGGGTAGATGGGACTCCCCTACCTTCTCATGGATGGGCAGGGTACATATAATCAAAATGTTGATTCTACCAAAGCTCCTGTTCCTATTTCAGGCACTCCCAATTAACATCCCTTCATACTTCTTCAAGGCACTAGATAAGATCCTGATGGGGTTCGTCTGGCAGAAAAAAAGACCTAGGCTCAGACGGCAGTTATTGTGCCAAACATATGGGAGGCATGGCGTTGCCAGATGTCCAATCTTACTGGCTGGCTTCCCATCTACAAAGAATATGCGAGTGGCACACATGTAAGAATACGAAAAGGTGGGTCCAATTGGAACACGCCTTGGCTCAGGCCCCCCTAGATACTACAGTCTGGAACAGGGAAACATACAGGCCGGGGATGAGTTCTCACCCAACAGTGGCGTCCACTTTGGAGGCCTTCCGCTATCATAGGAAGCACTCAGAAATTTTTCCTTGCCCCTCTCCCATGATTGCAATACTGGACAATCCTCCGCTTCTGGACTGCTCTAGGGGAGCCCACAGGGGGTGGGGAAGGGTGCGCCAGCTGAGGGGTGGTGACCTGATAACAGGAAGGGGGTGGGTCTCCATAGGGGAACTAAGGACTAAACTAGAGAACAGTGACCTTGACCCCTGGACACTTCCTCGATTCTAGTCAATTTTGTCCCGGATGGGTTACCGGAAGGAAAATATCAGGGGGCATACAGAGTTCGAAAGGCTTTGTCTAGAGGGGCAACCATACCCCCACCTGCTCTCTAAACTATATTCACTCCTCATAGGCGAACAGGAGATCCCCCCAACAGATTGGGAGACTGACTTGGGTAGAACAATAGGGGAAAAGGAGAGGAATAAAATAGTGACTCTAGCTCACAAGTCCTCTGTAGCCACGAGAATTCAAGAGGTCAACTACAAACTGCTGACGCGCTGGTACTACACCCCTGATAGGCTGGGTAAGATGTTTGGCCAAGCTGATTCAAGCTGCTGGAGATGTGGGGATAGGCGAGGGACACTGTTTCCCATTCTCTGGACATGCCCCGGGATCCAAGAATAATGGGGAGCAGTCCTGCCCGTTGTTTCGCAGCTTACGGGGACACAATTGGGGGGAGACCCTGCCCAGATCCTGCTCCACACCACAAAGGTCCCGACAGGAAAGTACAAAACAACCTTGCTGGTCCACTTGCTGAACGCGGCTAAACAGACAATACCTAGGTTTTGGAAGCAAAAAAAAGCTTCCTCCGTAAGGGATTGGGCAAGGGAGGTAATGAGTGTCAGGGAAATGGAGGACCTAACACTATCATTGCATGACAGAGACGAGCAGTACAGACCTACCTGGTTGCCCTGGCTAATCTATGAGGAGTCGGCAGAATTTAAGAGCCTGTTTGAGCAGTAGGCCTGGCGCCGGCTCTGCGCCTCTGGCCCGCCCCAACCATCATTATTCGAGTGGAACTTGGTGCAACTTCCGTGCTGCCAATTGAGGGCGCGCTGAGGTGTACGTCAGCTCAGGTACTATGTCCACGCCATATACCCTACCCCCCCCACCCTTCCCCATTTCCCAATCTGCCTATACCCCTAATGTATACCCCCCTCTCTTGGGTTGGAAACTTGGACACACTTGGTGCTGAAAGAACTGCCCCCCCCCCCCCCCCTGGTAGGCAGTGTGGAAACAAACATCTTCTAGAGGAGAGGCGGGCATTGCTCACTCCGGGTGGATCAGAATAGTGTGACATCTATCGGTGGAGATCAGGATCTAATCATATAGGAGTCTCGCTCTCCTGTTCGGGAGCTGTAGTAGCAATCTCTCCACTATATAAAGTGTAACGGTGGCATAAACTGGTCCACAATGATAACGATGCTCGTGCCTTTGCAAACAGTGTTCCCGATTTCCTTCCCCACACCCTTCTTATCCTGTATTGCATGTCTAAATGTATGTAATGTATAAAAATGCAAAATCTTTAAATAACCCTTTCAGTGCCAAGCCCGTAGTTTCTACGTGCTTGCTTCCACTCCACTTAAGTGCCAAGCCCGTAGAAACTACGGGCTTGGCATTTACCCCAAACAGTTAAAAATAAATACAAATTAAACACTTACCTCTGGTATCCCTGGGAAGCTGGGGGTCTCCTCTTTCTGGGGGGGGCATCCGATCGCCCCCCCGACGTCCTCCGTCTTCAGGGGGGGGCCCAAAACTGGCCGCCCCCCCCCCCGTTTTCCCCGCGCTCAGCTTCATTGAAAAAAAAAAAAAAAAAGAAGCGCCACTGACTCACCTCCTCGCCCGATCCCCGGCCCGCCGTCTTCTCTTCACCAGGGGGGGTCCGATCCCCCCCTGGGCTCCGCAGGCTTCGGTGAGGACCCTCTTCCGGGTCCTCACCGCTCGTAATGGCGGCGATGGCCGCCGCCTCTAATGGGAGGCGGCGGCCCCGCCTTTTGTGGGAGGAGCGGGATGACGTCATCCCGCTCCTCCTATACCCTCACCGAGCACCGGCATCTGTCAGATGCCGGTGGTGATCGGTGCAGAGCGGGTGAGAGGAGAGGAGGCTCCGATCGGAGCCTCCTCTCCTCTCATCCGCCCTGCGCCGATCACTATCAGCATCTGACAGATGCCGGCGGTGAGAGAGCGGCGCGGGACAGCGACGTGGGACCCAGGATTGGAGGTGAGTATAGTGTAAAAAAAAAAAATAATAAATGTCATTTTTTGAAATATGTGTCTGTGTTTTTATTTTTTACTTTTAACCCCTTGTGAACTGGTAAGGGGTCCATGACCCCTATACCAGTTCACAAGGCTGGGGGGATGGCAAGTCACCTGCGCTAGCGGGTGGCTTGCCATTAACCCCCGGCACCCCCATTACCTGCCTCCCCAAAGGCCAGGGGGGGCAGAAGAGCCCGGGCCCACGGGCTATGCGGGCTTTGTAGCCTGCAGGGCCAGGGGCCACAAAAGCTGGCCCCTGCGCCCTGTTCCTACAAGCCCTGCATAGCTGGTCCTGGGCTGGTTACTTCGGGTAAGGGGGACCCCATGTCGTTTTTTTTGGGATTTTTAAGGGTTTTTAACCCTTAAAAATCCCCAAAAAAATGGGGTCCCCCTCCCCTGGGAGGGGGGACCCTATGTCGTTTTTTTTTTTTAATTAACCCTTTGTAGTGTGGATGGTAGTTGTATTTTATTTGTAAATGTTAAAAATTACTTGTTTCAGTTAGGGGGGTCTCCTGGGCAAGAATGGGGGGGCTACCGATAAATATGTGGTACCGTTCTAATCGGTAGAAATGGGGCTTTCACATGCAATATGGTTTTCTTTAATAAAATACAGTTTTTTATGTAAAATAAAGGAGGCAATTTTCTAAAAAAATTTTTTTTTTTTTTTTTTTTTACTTAATAATATTGTAAAAAACAGAATAAAATTTACAAACAAGACATTTCATGTTAAAGCCTAAACTCTGCTGCAAAAAATATATTTATATAATTTTCCTGAAAATTCCAGCAAAAATGTCGCAAAACATGGCGCAAAATGGGGAAAAAATGACCTGTCAACAGAGGGTGACAAAATCTCAAGTAGGCTGGCAATTAAAAGGGTTAATAGTACCTATGCATGTTGGGTATTGTTCTGTTCGGGGGACTTTGCGCTTTCAGACTTAGCTTGTTTTTTCTGGTTTGCATATTTATATTTTAGGAAAAGGTGTTTTTTATTCAGCTTTTTTATAATTTTTTTAGGGAAACCCTGTGCAACCAAAGAATTCTTTGAGGGATTAATTCCAGAAAGATGAGCCCACTACAACAAGCTGGGTACGCTTAGAAAGCTTAACATGTGTACTTTTAGGGAATATATGGTTTATGGGGGATATTCCAAATGTAAGGGTTGTTTTGGTTGAAAAATCGCAAGGTGCGCACTTTGTCTGCAGAGCTGAAATTTTCAAGAAAAATTACCGTTATGCGCACGCTTTACTTTGGGTTGTTTGGCAACTCTTCCCTTGACAGTAGCTATGCATGTTGGATATTGTTCTGTTCGGGGGATGTTGTTTTTTCAGATTATACTTGTTTTTTCTTGTTTGTAAATAGTTTTTTTAGGAAAATGTGGCCTTGATTCTGCTTTTTTATCCTTTTTTAGGGAAACTCTTTGCAACCAAAGAATACATTGAGGGATTACTTCCAGAAAACTGTGGCCACATCAACAAGCCTGGTACAAATAGACAGCCTGAGGTGTGTACTTCCAGAGAATATATAGTTTGTTGGGGGTATTTCAAATGTAAAGGGTTGTTTTTCTGGAAAAACTGCAAGGTGCGCATAGCGCATATCACAGTTGTATTTTTTCTGAAAATCCCCTAAAGCGCTGTTTCAGTTTGGGGGAGTCTCCTGGGCAGGAAAGGGTGTCTACCTATACATATGTGGTACCGCTGTAACCGGGAGAAATTGGGGTTTCACACGCAATAAGATTTTATTGACAAACTTACATTTTTTATTACAAAAAAACACTACAAATTGTAAAAAATAGATTTTTTTTTATTTTTTTGCACATATTTCACCCAAGAATATTGAGAATACACCTAAAAAATGACAAACAAGACATTTCATGTTAAAGCCCATGAAAAAAACAATATATCATTTTCCTGGGAAATCCATGGAAATCCCTTCAAAAATCACATATGAACATGGGGAGCGCAAAATAGTGCAAAATGGTCTGGCACCAAGGGTGACGAAAACTTCAGGTAGGCTGGCAGCGAAAGGGATAAAGAGTATTAAAAAAAAAAAGAAACTTTCTCTCCCAACAGAACCTTTTAAACCGACAACTGTGCAAGAAATATTTTTGAATACTCAAGCTAAACCTAACACAATTTCATTTTACTATAATCGCCTAAGGAAATTATGACTCCAAACATCATTAGAACATACAAAAAAGGAAACAGAATGGGCAACAATATTCAATACAATAGAGATCATACAATCACACCCACTAAAAAATATAATGTCTGAAATATAGCTCAAGATTTTATTATACATCTGATTATAATGCCAGATTCCCAGTTTTCACCTATTGGTGGCGTAACCAGGCACAGGCAACCTTGATCCATCTGTGGTGGGAATGTGTATACACCAAAATGCTATGGCATGCCACTTCAGAGATACTATGTGAGCTGACAAAGGAAAAAATTACTTTTTAAATTTCCCACCAAACAACCCGAACTACAGATATAGGAAGGCTTAGCTCTTTATTTATATAGGCTGCAACGAGAATAATTGTTATGAGATGGGCTAATAACATCCCTCAGATTAAGACTATAGACTAGAACCTTAGTCACACAACCTAAAAACCAAGCAGCTATGACTAACGGTACCAGCTATGCCCAACTTATAGGACAATATTTGGACAATAAGGATAAAATAATTAGCCCCTAAACATTAATGTTTATATTAGAGGAAATCTAGAGGAAGGAAAGAAGGGGGAGGGAGATTCCATGAAGTTCCTTTTCTTCTTCCATCTTTCATGTGGAATAGCAAACAAGGAGTGCATTAAAAAAAAAAAAAAGAAAATAATTCCACAGTGAAGAAACCTAATCTACCTCTAATCGGAGTGTGTATATCATTAGCAGAAAATGATGTTACCTTGGCAAACAGCTAAGTTGGTGGAGATACAAGGACAGGGTGGAATAAGAAAAAAGTGTATTTTATAAGACTTTAAAGGGCCACTTCATTCTTGCTTCAGGGCCCCATCACATTTAGCTAAGCCACTGAATTTATGCAACCATTAGGCCTGTGGTTGTGGCATCAAGAAAGCATCCAAGCCCCCACCTTTGTCCAGCAAGGAGAAGTCCTCTACATGCAGCTTTAGGGCCCAGTTGACTATTGCTGAAGCTGGAGTACTTGCAGCTGGTTCTCACACTCTTGCTTTCTTTTGTGGTGCAGCCTCCCTGAGGATCTCGTAGGTGGCCCGGTCTCCAGCCTGGCGGCTGACCACAGCAGCTTGCAGGAGAGCATCTGAGCCAGTCTGGCTGGGCAGACTGGCAGGTGGTGGATGGCCTTCCATGTGACTGACCACCGACAACTTGCTCTGTGGGGAGCCCTGACTGGCCCTCCTCACCTGGCACAACATTGCTATCCACCTTCTCCCTTCCAATCATAGCAGTGGTTCTTTCTTTCTCTGGTGCCACTTGCCATACTTGCAAGCCATTGCAAGCACACCTTAATGCATTAACCCGCAAACTGTCTATTGTTGAGCTAGTCTTAAGATTCCAACAGCAGAAAGACACGCAGAAGCTCTTGTTGGCTCTGGTCTTTTTAATGGGTCTCGCATGAAATGGGTCACCGGACCATCAGTGTAAGGAAAGGTAGGAGGCATTACTCATGAGATGAGGGGTTAAGAACCTGACCGACTGGTCCTCAGACAGGTGGTACTGATTAAAAAAAAACCAACAAGAAAGTGTCCAAGCAGGGGGAAGTCCTCTGCATGTAGCTTTAGGCAGGGCAGTTTCTAGGTTAAGTAACAAACAGGGCAAGGAGAGAAAATTTCATCCCCCTCAATGTAACATGGGACATAAATAGCATTGTCATTTTGAAAGAGAAAAAATGTATTCCAGTAACTACTAAGGCACAAAACATAAGCTGCTTCCTACCATTGTTAAGCTGTACTCTACTGTGACACTACAACACACAGCATCACCAACACTATTTTACCTACATGTAACTGTCTTTCCCGTATTTGCCGGCGTATAAAAGACGACTGGGCGTATAAGAAGACCCCCCAACATTTCCACTCAAAATATAGAGCTTGTTATATACTCGCCGTATAAGGCTACTCCCTCTTCCACACACCAAATAAAACGTAAAAGAACATCAGATTTTATTTCAACATGTTAATTTATATTCAAAGGCTTATGACATGCAGAAAAACTGTCACAAGGCTATATGTTATCAAACCCTTGTGTACACCTGCCAGGGCTGGCCCCGGGTTTTTATGGGCCCTTGGGCGACAGTGTCACAGTGGGCGCCTTGCAGTGATCATGTCTGTGATTTTCTGCTGTTCTTTTCTAGTGCTCAGAAACCAAATGTTCTTTTCTGGATGTTTAATAGTGATGCAGCAGGACCAGCACCTAGGCAATAGTGGGTGTTGATAATGAGGCATCCCAATTTGGGATTAAACACTTTACCTGTCCTGGGAATCTAAAGCTGCCATGGGAGCTGTAGCCAGTGTATGTGCAGAGCAGGCAACAACACGATGGCTAAAGTTCAAATGGAGCCATCCCTGCTCGCGCATGCACCGTTGGATCACTGGATAGGTAAGTTTATGTACTGATCCAGGGGGGTTGACACAGTTGGGTATCCCAAATCAGGATTTGATCCACTTTGTGCAGCAAAGCATGAGGGTGCAGGTCAGTGGCTGGGAGGGGGATTAAGTGATGGTGCAGGTCAGTGGTATTGGAGGGGATTAGGTGAGGTTGCAAGTCAGTGGCTGGGAAGGGGCTTAGGTGAGGGTGCAGATCGGGTGCGGGTCAGTGGCTGGGAAGGGTAGGTGAGGGTGCAGGTCAGTGGCTAAGAAGGGAAGGGTAGGTGAGGGGGCAGGTCAGTGGCTGGGAAGGGAAGGGTAGGTGAGGGTGCAGGTCAGTGGCTGGGAAGGGAAGGGTAGGTGAGGGTGCAGGTCAGTGGCTGGGAAGGGAAGGGTAGGTGAGGCTGCAGGTCAGTAGCTGGCTGACCTCAGCCGGGGTTGCAGCTGTGGCCTGCACATCTGCCATGGGATCACTTAGGGATTCCTTTGGAACACACAGTCTCAAAGACAGGCCTAGGTCCTGATTAGGGATGCCCCTGGGATGGGGAAATAGGCCTTCCTGGGAGGCCGACTTTTCTTTTTGGAGCAAAAGTGGAGCAAAAGTTTCAAAAGACTCTTGGTCTTAGTTATGCCTCCTTACTTTGGCCCTGAGGGAAATGAGTAGGCAGATGAGACTTATGAGACGTTAGATTAACTTTAAAGGTGAAGCGCTTGGGGGTGGGCTAGGAGGAGGCTTTAGCATTAAATAAATGACCTGATCAGAATCAAATCACTGCATTTGTAACTTACAGCTTTGTGCGATCCTGTCGTTCAGCACTGCTTCCTCCTTGACGCTGCCTGATGATAATGATGAATCACAGCACACTGGCAGCTTTCGTGCTCCATCGCCTGTCTGCAGCCTGTGTGAAGCAAAGCATGACAGCCTTTGCTCCCGCGGCTTCCGGCCCCACTCTGCTCTGTTCTCTCCGCTCCAGCCATCCTCCCCCCGCGGCCATTGCCAGTGCACGATGGCCTTGCCGACAGACAGGGAGGGACTGGTAGAGGTAGCAGGGAGCCAGGTGACAGGAACTAAAAAGTTATCTATATGTTCCTGTGGGGGGCACTAAAAGACAGTGCACAGATAAGTGAGTACTCTGCTGGAAGCGCCCGGACATGACAAAAAATGTCATTCTAGCGCGGCAGTTGCGTTCTGTGAAGCGGCTCGAGGAACACAATGCAGGGGTCCGGACACCTGGTCTAGGCGCTGAGAAGGTGGTTGCCATTGACGCGCTGCCTCTAGCAACCCGGACTCCTCGCTCACATAGCGAACGTGGCCGGGCCCTGCCTCAGTAGCCCCCCCCCCCGGGCCCTCGGCAGATGCCCGACCTTCCTGGGTGGTAGAGCCGGCCCTGCGTGCGCCCCTCGAGTCCCGCCCATAATCCGGCCCTGGCTGCGCCCGAGGCCAGTGCCTCATTCGCCTCATGGCTGCTACGGCTCTGTCCAGGTGCACCCGCCATATAAGACGACCCCCCCACTTGGAGGCATGTTTTACAGGGGGAAAAAGTCGTCTTATACGCCGGCAAATACGGTACATTACTGACATTACCTACATGTAACTGACATTACTAAAAATTAAAACACAAAGCACTTCTTACCATAAGTAGATCAGCTGTACTCTCCAGATGTAACACAACAATCCACCACAATCAATAGATTAAGCCAAATCACATGAATTCATATTTATTAAGAATTATTTTAAAAATTACATTAAGACTCACAAAAAAAATATATATACAACACAAACAGTCCATTTTTGGGGGTATCCCAAGTGGATCCATAATGCATACAAAGAACCCCACAATCAAAAAAAAATTTCTAAAACAATTCATCCAACAATAAAGTGCATACGTGCCAGAATCAAAAATATTTCTTTAAAAAAACAATTCATCCAACAATAAAGTGCATACATGCCAGAATGTGCAATTAACTCTATATTGATCCCACACTTAGAGGCCGATTCATCAATAGCGCCAGGTAGCGACAGATGAGCGACTGTAGCGTGATTTTTTCAGCGCCAGCCAGTATTCGCTGTGCTTGGCCGGCGTTAGCTTGATGACAGCGACTCAGTCGGTGTGCGGTAATGTTGAATACGGGCTGGGGGGTCGCTGTTTCACAGGTCCAGCGTTGTATGTGAGCGCCTGACAACGAATGGCCAGAGCGAACGGCTAGCTTCATATTCATCAAAAAATCACGCTCCGAATGTGCTGTCGCTGTCCATTCCTTGTTTAAACCCCAGAGCGCTGGCGGCGATCTGTATTAACTAGTTTTTAACCCCTAAACAACCATATTTTTTTAATGTAACATTATACATGTTTTTAGAATCATTTTGTTATATGAATACATTAATCTCAGACCTGTTAGATCAATTCTGCACATATTTTTTTTTTTTTTTTTTTTTACTTAAAAATAAATCCTAACATTGCAGAAGTGTTCTCCGATTTTTTGACATTAAAAAAAAAATTTAAAAAAATAATACCAATTAATTATGATTAATTATAGGTTGCTCCATTGAAATGGATTGGACATCGCCAGGGAGCGACAGCTCATACCTGGCGCTGTGAGGGAATTTGCAGCGGCGCTGTTCGGTCCAGGCGGCTTCATGATGAATGCCGCGCTAGCCGTCGCTCTCGCCGGCGCTAGCCTCATTTTGCTTGATAAATGCGTCATTGTGACCGCCGCCGGGCGTACTTGAGTCGGTAGTCGCCGTTAGCTGCCGCTACCTGGCGCTCGTCAGACACTACCTGGCGCTAGCCCGTGATAAATAAGGGCCTAAGCTAATGTGGCAAAAGAAGCAAGATACTGACTGCAAAAACGCAACAAATGCGAAGTGAAACCAACACATCACCTGAATATGGATCCCGGGATGTCCCCCCCAAGAACAATGGTCAGTGTCAGGAGAAGGTCTCCAATGCATTTCGTAGCCCCAGACCCAGGCTACTTTCTCCAGGTATGAATAAGCCCCAGTCAAGCCACCCTCTTATATATAAGATCTTACCTCAAAGAATGGGAGCGCATAGCTTGGCACGCATCACGGCTCCGGCCGTAAGCCGCACGCACGCTCATAGACCGAGCACCCCCCTGCTCCAATGGGAGCCGTAAACGTATGCTGGTATAGCAGGGAGCCCGCCCCTCAGACCGCTCATCCAATCAGCCGCACGCAGCAGCACCGATTATGGTGCATGTCAATATCAGCTGCGGGCGGTGAGGGGGGTGAGGCTTCCTATGTGACCAGCACAGATCATTAAAACGCTGCGCATATTCATATGAATATGAATATTCAGATAAATAACTCCCTCTGTTTTGCCCTCTGTGGCAAATGCTCGATATGCAGGTTTGTAGTTAAAACAAATCAAATTCAGAATACTTGTACACAGGAGACCTTTCGAATAACACAGCCCTTAAACTGCAAAACAGAGGGAGTTATTTATCTACCGGAGAGTGGATGTGGTCTGAGGTATATTGGGGAGACTAAAAATGAACTTAGGAAGCATATCCAAGCTCATATTTCAAACATTAAATTAGCAACAAGGGATGCAGAAAATAATAAGATCATATCGCCGGTAGCGGACCATTTCTGGAGACTCCATGGGGAACAAGTGGACACTTTGAGGATAGTAACGCTGGAAAAGGTTACTTTAGGGATCAGGGGAGGTAATTTGAAAAAGATCCTACTTCAAAAAGAACTAAGATGGATATTTAAATTAGGTACAGCATTTCTGGAGGTCCTAAATGAGGATACCTCCTTTGGACCATTTTTGGGGAGGTAGATATTACATTGAGTAATTAGGGGATTGTATGTATGGAATATTGTATCATTGTATTTTTTAAATATTATTAATAATATTAATATTGATATTTATTGGTTAATTTATTAATTTGTTTTTGTTTTTGGTTTAGGGAATTAGCTACATAATATTTGGGGATTGTCCTGAACTCCATTTTCCTTTATTCCATCTTTGGAGTAGAATGATTGGTGAATGGCTTGAGATCACGATCTTCTTATGGACTTGCTATGGGGAACTTATGTGAATCCAAAATATTATTTGAAAAGTGTGGAACAGCAATCTATATGGGGATCCTTGGAAATTTTAAGATTTAAAGTTTGTTAAGTAAATTATTAATTGATTAATGAATTAATTATATGGATTGATATTCTACTTATATAATTATAATTACATATTGTCTTAAATATATATAAATATATATATATATATATATATATATATATATATATATATATATATATATATATATATTTTTTTTTTTCTTCACAATTTATTTATTTATTAATTTATTTGATTAATTGATATTGGTTAGTACACAATTAAGTTATAAGTTATAATTTATTATTATTTATTTATTATCTATTAAGTTATATTATTAATAAATATTAATTATACATATTCAATGTATTCACTCTTGGGTTTTATGTATGTTATGTATTGGGCTAGTCAATTAATTATTTATTATTGCATTAATTGTTATTTATTATATATTAATTTATGTTTATATTTACTTGTATTTGGGATCTTTATTTTTGTTTATTTATGTATGCATTTGGCATTATTCATTCATAATTAATTCACCATTTTTGATTTATTACATTCACTTAATATAATTCATAAAATGAACTAATGGGGTGCCATGTATAAATATATAATTATATACAATTATTATTTGGTTTGAAAAAACTTTTTTAGTTTCTAAATGGATGATTAATAATATATAATCACTGACTTTATTAGACCCTGTACCTTATTTATACTTTAATAATTTATGTATTATTAATTAATTATTTAATGATTTATTTGGGTATATAGGGCCTTATTCATGAAGGGATAGCGCCAGGTAGTGGCTATTTAGCGACAGGTAGCGAGAGGTATCGACAAGAGAATGCCGGCCACAACACGCAATTACACATTTATGAAGCTGATCCTGTTGAGCGACTGGGATAACGCCATGTAGCGTTAGATTCATCATTATCCCAGCCTCAGCATACTGCGCCGGCGTTCACACTTTCACAGCGCCACCTATTACCTCTCACTACCTGCCGCTCTCCCATACATTTCAATGGAAGATCCTCAAATCCCATTTCCCATCCCTTTTATTTATTTATTTATTTATTTTTTTTAAATACATGTTTAATACATTATTCTAGAATTGTATGTATGTTTTTGAAGGTTTTTTTTTTTTTTTAAACCATATTAGAGTCTGCCATTAAAGTGTAAAAGTCACACTCCTTCAACAATGTCATTGCAGTGTATTGTGCTTGCCTAATGTTGTTCGTGACTTTGAAAAATCATTGCAATCACACAACGACTGGCGCTATGTCCTCCATCCACACAATCTAGACCGACTGCGCTCGGTCGCTGTGAATTTTTGTTGAATACGGTAGGATTCGCAGGCTCTGTCGCACTGAGCAGTCGCTGTCGTTCGCAGCATGCTGCGCTCCACAGTTGTTAAATATGGATTTTGCGTGTGTGTATCTAGCGGAGAACATTGTTATGCGTACGCATTGTAAACTTTGCGTTTCATATCGGTATCATTGGCGTGTGTTAGAGTCATTTAAATGCGAGGAGTGTCCAAATTTTTGCTTTCACTTTCGTTTTTGGAACTTCCGGTTTGCCACCTACGAGGATCCACAATGCGGCCTAGACGCCCAGCCAGACCTCTCCCCAGCTACTCCTCCGATTCTCGTTGGTCCCATCTTGAGGACCCAGGGGAGGAAGGGGATGACGCACCAGAGGAGCATGCTGCTGGGGTGAGGGCAGTATGGAGCCTCAGCTCCTCACGGTCCGACTCAGCTGAATCCCTAACCCCTTGTGGCCACTCTTAAGTGGGGAGTGTCACGAAATCGATCGTTCAACGTCTATTTGATCGAGCGATCTGCGACGTGTGTGGGGGCTGCTTCCAGCACAGAGAGCAATCACACCAAAAACACCCCACACACCAATTACAACACGCTGCCACCACCACCGCAACTACACTTTAAACGATTAAATCGGGCCGGTGGAACCCTCCTCAATCACCATCCGATCAAACTCTGCTGGCGAGTAATCGAGACAGTCACCACATACCTGCAGACCCCTCTCCACATACAAGCAGGGCACAGGCAATCCACACTGATTCCGTCCCACACTTATCCTGAGGAGAGTCTGATCAGTTCTGCTGTCGAACGATCAGATACAATCAGCTTGCAATCTGCTGGCTCACACACAGTCACCATGCAGCACTCCAAGTTAATTGTGGGTCATTCAACCTGGTAACACTATAGGATTAGTTACACTTTCCCAATCATACAATGGATTAGTTACAATCGATCTTACAGTCTATGGGTTTATACACAGTTACGAGCGGTCATACAATCTTCAGAAACCAGGGTCGTTTTTAGAGCTTCAAGGAAACCAGGTTAGAGGTTTTCTAATTGCCAAAAAGGTCGGCCCGTGCAAAAATGGAAATTTTAAAATTGTAATAAAAAGACAAAAATTCAAATAATAAACAAAAAAAAAGACAATAAACAAATGTGCAGAAAAACAGTTATAAAATAAAAGGGGAGTAAACACTGAAAATCCTATACCTCTTAAATGGATACAAAGTCTTCAGTTTTCCGAGGGTTAGAAGGAGCAATGGATCAGACACCCCACGATTGAAGATTGGACCCTCTGTATCTGACCCTCAAAACCATTTCTTCCCCTGATTTATCCTAAATTCCAAAGGGGCTGGAAAGACAGATGCCATCCCCCTCCCTGGGTGGGTGCTGTGTGGACAAATTATTGTAAATCTCTTCTCCAAGCTGCATTCCCCCCAACCTTTCCTTATCAGTGATGTTTTCTGTTCCTAGATAAGGATTTATTGCCCCTGTGTGCAGGAAGACTTTGGAGAACTGTTTATTTGTTATAGAACATGTGTAGGAATGCAGGAGATGAGGCAGAGGGGGAAAACATGACATAAATTTAGACATTGGATGTCACACCTTCCCCCCTAAGCAGGTGCAGGGTGGAGGGACTCACAGGTCGCTCTCCGCAGCACCATAAACTGCAGGCTCAGCAGCTCTGGAGAGGCCATTTGCATTGCTGTGGTCGCTTCCTTTCTTATGCTGGATGGAGAAATCATATTGCTGTAGAGCTAGACTCCATCGCAGTAGTTTGCCGTTATCTCCCGCTACTCTATTAAGCCAGCTCAGGGGATTGTGGTCGGTAATCACTGTAAAGTTCCGTCCATAGAGGTAAGGCTGCAACTTCTGCAATGCCCAAACAATGGCAAGACATTCTTTCTCAATCGTTGCGTAACCTACTTCTCTGGGCAGCAACTACCGGCTTAAATACAGAATGGGATGCTCCTCCCCCGCCTGGTTCACCTGACAAAGAACAGCTCCTAGGCCATACATGGAAGCGTCTGTCTGTACCACAAATCTGCGAGTGAAGTCTGGCGCCTGCAGTATGGGAGAGTTTGACAGAGCTTCTTTTAGGGAGCAAAAAGAGTTCTCACAGTCCTGCGTCCAGATTATGGTCTTGGGCAACTTTTTCTTAGTAAGATCAGTCAGGGGCTTGGCCAAGGCACTGTAGTTTGGTACAAATTTACGGTAGTATCCCGCAGTACCCAAGAAAGACCTCACCTGCTTCTTTGTCTGTGGGGTTTGCCAGGCCCTAATAGCCTCTACTTTGTCCATGTTTGGCCTAAGGGTTCCCCCTCTCACCAGGTGCCCAAGATAGTGAACCTCAGTCATGCCTACCTGGCATTTCTCAGGTTTCACAGTCAGTCCCGCATCCCGGATTTTCTCAAGGACTTGTGCTAAGTGGGTGAGGTGGTCCTCCCATGTAGGGCTGAAGATGGCAATGTCATCGAGGTAAGCCACTGCAAAATGTTCCAGTCCTCCCAGCAGGTCATTGACAAGCCTCTGAAAGGTGGCTGGCGCATTTTTCATGCCAAAGGGCATGACCAAAAATTCAAACAGTCCAAAGGGTGTAATGAAGGCTGACCTTTCCTGAGCTGCTGGGGTTAGGGGAATCTGCCAATATCCTCTGCTTAAGTCCATGACTGTTAGATATTGGGCTCCTGCCAACTTGTCCAACAATTCATCGATCCGGGGCATTGGATAGGCATCAAACACCGTTATGGCATTCAGTTTCCTGTAATCCACACAGAACCGGGTTGTGTGGTCCTTTTTTGGGATAAGAACCACAGGGGCAGCCCATGCACTGTGGGATTTTTGGATGACCCCTAACGCTAACATCTCCCCAATTTCCCTCTTGATGTTTTCCAGTACTTCCAGAGAAACTCGGTAGGCTGACTGCCTAATTGGGTGGTGACTACCAGTATCCACATGATGATCAGTGAGGTGGGTCCTGCCTGGCTTACCCGTGAAGGTGTCATGATGCACAGAGAGGAGTTGTGCCAGATCATCTTGTTGTTCCCTGGTTAGCTGAGGGTTGACTTGCAGGTCTCGGGGTGACCCATTGTTTTTGCTACCTGTCAGCATGTCCACTAATAGATCCTCCTCCCCCTCGTCTGACATACTACATACTGGCATGGCATAGGCTGTCCTATCATGGTGGGTTTTGAGCATGTTGACATGGAAGGCCCGTTCCCTCTTCCCTCGCTCATCAAGGGCCACCACATAGGTGACATCATTGACCCTCTTGGTAATGATATAGGGCCCCTCCCAGGCGGCTTGGAGCTTGTTCTGCTTCATGGGAATTAAGGCCCACACTTTTTGTCCAATGTCATAAACTCTGTCTCGGGCATTGCGGTCATACCATCGTTTCTGATTGCCTTGGGCCTCGGAAAGATTTTCCCGGACATGGGCCAACAGAGTGTGCATCTTTTCCCGGAGGTTCAATACATAGTGCACTACTGAAGTCCCAGCTTCTGCAGTTTCTCCCTCCCAGGCCTCTCGAATGAGATCCAGGGGTCCACGGACCCGTCTCCCATACAGAAGTTCAAAGGGTGAGAAACCTGTGGAAGCCTGGGGGACCTCACGGTAGGCAAAAAGCAAGTACGGAAGATAACGTTCCCAGTCCCGACCCTCAGTCTCGACAAACATCTTGAGCATCTGTTTTAGAGTGCCATTAAAACGCTCACAGAGACCATTGGTTTGAGGGTGGTAGGGGCTGGCAACAATATGTTCAATTTGCATTTTCTTACACAGCAACTGCATTAAATTAGACATGAATTGCCCCCCATGATCGGTGAGCATCTCACGAGGAAACCCGACTCGCGAAAAGACACCTAGCAGAGCATCCGCCACTTTGTCTGCCCTGATAGAGGACAAAGCGATGGCCTCCGGGTACCGAGTAGCATAGTCCACCACGGTAAGTATGAACCGCTTACCGGAAGAGCTGAGAATGGCCAAGGGTCCGAAGATATCCACTGCCACCCTCTGGAAGGGCTCATCAATGACCGGTAGTGGAATCAGCGGGACCTTAACAACATCCCCGGCTTTTCCAACACGTTGACAGGTAACACAAGAACGACAAAAATTGGCAATGTCCGTCCCCATGTTGGGCCAGTAGAAATTAGTCACCAGCAGAGTCTTTGTTTTTTGCACCCCCAAATGCCCGGCCAGTGGAATTTCATGCGCTACTTTCAGTAACTGGCCCCGGTATTTGTGGGGTACAACCAACTGCCTCTCAGCCGGTGGAAGGTTACTGGGTTTACTAGGGAGGGACTCTCGATATAGTCTCCCATGCTCCCAGTAGACTTTAACTTTGTCAGAGTCTCCCAGGGCCCGGGCAGCAGATTCCTTCAGCTCCTCCAAGGTGGCATCGGTCGCCAGGGCCTCTGTGAACTCTGCCTCTATAGCAGGGGTGTTTTGCACTGCCCATGTACTTTCAGGAAGAGGATCTGAAGGATCGGAATCTTTCAGATGATCCTCCTGCATGGCTTGATTGTCTTCATCCTCAGTCATAACCATCTGTGCGTTCTGCTGGCGAGTCACAGCAGCTACGGCAGGTACCGGGGTAGGTTGACCTAAATGGACACTATCTGCCAATAGCGATGGGACTGGGGAAGGGCAGGTGTTCAGGGGGCTGGGCTCCCCCTGTGTGGGAAAGACAGAATCAAATAACAAGCAATCCTCCCCATTCCGGTCTTGCTCAGAGGCACCTGTCAGTGCCATTGGATCCGCAGGCTGGGGGAATGAAGCAGAATCTGAGAAGGCAGGGGAAGGCATGTATTGGGAGATCATTCTGCCCAAATCGGTCCCCAATAACACATTGGCAGGGATGGAATCCGACACCCCCACTTCTCGCAGGCCACACCCAGCACCCCAGTCCAGATACACTCGGGCCATTGCTACTTTAGGGTTTACCCCCCCAATTCCGGCGACAGTCATAGTCTTACCAGGGATTATGTCCTCAGAGTTGACCAGCTCCGGGCGAACAAGGGTTACCTCGGCACCCGTGTCCCGAAGTCCTATAGTAACTTTGTTGCCAATGGTTACGGCCTGCTGGTTATCTGTATTCTTGTGCAATTTAGCTGATACACACAACACGGCATGAGATGCGCCCGCAGACTTTTCTTGGGGCTGAAGTCTCTTATTGTTGGGGCAGGCAGGGCTCAGATGGCCAGTTTTCTTGCATATATAACACCGTCGGTCGTCGATGGCCACTGCCTGCCCACCAGAAGTGTTGGGGCCTGATCTGGGGGACATCCGGTCAGCAGAGGCTGGGGGATGGTCCCCAGTCTTCTCTTCTTTCCAGCGGGGAGGAGGGGATCTGCGGACATCTTGCACTCTGCTGGCCACATACAGGTCAGCAAAGTCCGCAGCCTGGTCAGAGGTTTTGGGTTCCTTAGTCAGAATAAACTGTCTGACATCTGCTGAGCAAATGTGTAATAATTGGTCCTTTATCATGAGGTCTGCAAGGTCAGCAAATGTGGAGATGGACAGTCCTCTGACCCACTGATTAAAAGAAGTTCTCAAGCTGCTCAGAACATCGGCGTAGCTGTCATGATGGGAACGCTGCACAGTTCTGAATCTCTTCCGGTACACCTCAGGGGTAAGGTTATACCGTTTGATCAGGGCTTCTTTTATCTTATCATAGTCCCCATCACAGTCCATTGGGAGGTCGGCAAAGACTTCCAGGGCCTTACCTTTTAACCCAGGTGTTAGATATCTGGCCCACTGGTCTCTAGGTAGGTGAAACTGGCGACAGGTACGTTCGAAGGTTCGGAGATACACGTCCATATCCGAATTCGGGTCCATCACAGGGAATCGGTCAAAAGATGGCATAGAGGAGCGTACCTCTCGGGACTCACAGGATGGTGGAGAGGCACGGTCTCCCTGGATGCGTGCGAGGTCAAGCTGGAATTGCCGCTCTGCCTGGCGCTCCTCTCTCTCTGCTTGCCTGGCGGCAGCTTCTCTCTCTGCTTGCCTGGCAGTGGCTTCTCTCTCTGCTTGGCTGGCAGCGGCTTCTCTCTCTTCTTGCTGGTGCTGCATGATGAGCTGTAGTTTGATCTGTGGGTCACAGTCCCCCAAGCACTGTAGGGCAGCCTGCAGAGAGGGGCTTAGTCCACTTGGCAAGGGACGCTGCTCTGAGCTCTCATTGAGATTAGAGGCAGGCTCCCGGGAACTCTCTATGTTTGGCTGTGGGTCGGGTGTCATGACTGAACGATCTTGGTCATTTTCCATCAAGGCAGTAATCAAATGTTCTTTTGTCTTGAATGCATCGCGGACAATTCCTCTTTGCTCACAAAGACTTAGTAGTTGCTCCTTTGAAAACCGTTTGTAGGAGGCAGCCATCTCAGTCCTTTCTTTTGCAAAATAAACTTAGATAGAAAAGAAAAACGGGGAAGGGGAAACGGTTTTCTGCACAAATGTATTTTCCAACAAAAAAAACTAAAATATGCACGGTGGTTCCTCTTGAAGGCCGGCAATCCCTTAGGGGGAACATCACCCCTTAGTGTAAGATTTAACTTGTTTAAACCAGACACTAATGCTCTAAAATGTATCGCACGCGCTGCCACCAATATGTCACGAAATCGATCGTTCAACGTCTATTTGATCGAGCGATCTGCGACGTGTGTGTGGGCTGCTTCCAGCACAGAGAGCAATCACACCAAAAACACCCCACACACCAATTACAACACGCTGCCACCACCACCGCAACTACACTTTAAACGATTAAATCGGGCCGGTGGAACCCTCCTCAATCACCATCCGATCAAACTCTGCTGGCGAGTAATCGAGACAGTCACCACACACCTGCAGACCCCTCTCCACATACAAGCAGGGCACAGGCAATCCACACTGATTCCGTCCCACACTTATCCTGAGGAAAGTCTGATCAGTTCTGCTGTCGAACGATCAGATACAATCAGCTTGCAATCTGCTGGCTCACACACAGTCACCATGCAGCACTCCAAGTTAATTGTGGGTCATTCAACCTGGTAACACTATAGGATTAGTTACACTTTCCCAATCATACAATGGATTAGTTACAATCGATCTTACAGTCTATGGGTTAATACACAGTTACGAGCGGTCATACAATCTTCAGAAACCAGGGTCGTTTTTAGAGCTTCAAGGAAACCAGGTTAGAGGTTTTCTAATTGCCAAAAAGGTCGGCCCGTGCAAAAATGGAAATTTTAAAATTGTAATAAAAAGACAAAAATTCAAATAATAAACAAAAAAAAGACAATAAACAAATGTGCAGAAAAACAGTTATAAAATAAAAGGGGAGTAAACACTGAAAATCCTATACCTCTTAAATGGATACAAAGTCTTCAGTTTTCCGAGGGTTAGAAGGAGCAATGGATCAGACACCCCATGATTGAAGATCGGACCCTCTGTATCTGACCCTCAAAACCATTTCTTCCCCTGATTTATCCTAAATTCCAAAGGGGCTGGAAAGACAGATGCCATCCCCCTCCCTGGGTGGGTGCTGTGTGGACAAATTATTGTAAATCTCTTCTCCAAGCTGCACCCCCCCCAACCTTTCCTTATCAGTGGTGTTTTCTGTTCCTAGATAAGGATTTATTGCCCCTGTGTGCAGGAAGACTTTGGAGAACTGTTTATTTGTTATAGAACATGTGTAGGAATGCAGGAGATGAGGCAGAGGGGGAAAACATGACATAAATTTAGACATTGGATGTCACAGGGAGTCCCAGTGGGGTGGAGGTGAGGAATTCGCCCACACTCCCTCGAGGATCAGGGAGTGAGAGGGAGGAGGGTGGCCCATAGGGTTGGGGATCTGCTGGGCCCATTGTGAGGAGTGGAGGCTCCATGTCTCCACCTCATAGCCCTCCCTGGGAGACCAGCAGCAGCTCATCCCCTGGTGAGTGCAATTCTTATTGTTGTTTTTTCGTCCACTTTGTTGTCAATTAAATATACCTTTCCACTATTAACTGTTTTACAGGGCATCATAGAGCCGGCACCTCCCCCAGCTATGCTGCAGATCCTGCATTTGAGCATAGTCGAGGTAAGTTATTTTTATGATTGATTGACATGTTGTATTTAATGTACCTCTTAAAAAACTAAACAGGTATTATGCTAAACAACATTATATGGTGCCTGATTGTTCAAGCACTTCTGTCAGACAACGCCATTTCATTGCAAATTACAGTAGTGCAAAATAGGATTTATATTTATTTAAGCATGATGGTACACTGCTAATGTTGTAGTAAATGTGCTTCTTGTAGTGCAGCCACATGCGCAAGTGTTAAATAACAATATGTTTAGTGAGTTTTTACTACTGTAATTTGCACTGCTGTGGCACTGTCTTGCAAAAATGCCTTAAAAATCAGGACAATAGTATTGATTGGACCATGTGGACTACTTTACAGAAACAGCTCAACTAATGAACCCCTAAATACCATGCTAATGTCTTCAAACCATGTGTTAAACCTTGTTAGAATAATCAAAGAAATGCCTGTGTAAATATTTGCAAACTTTGTTTTTGCAGATTTTTATCCAAAAACAAATAGGTGGATATGGAATAATAATATTCTTAGAAAAAACTTGAATTAAGTTGTTGTGTTTTTGTCCAAACAGATGTTTCCACGCAGATGGACCCGGTCACCATACTCCCCACCCCAGCTCCCGGAACCCCCAGCAGCATGGTCCCTAGCCACAGCTGCGATGGTAAGTACAATGAAATGTTACCAAAACAGACATTTAAACCATATGTCTAGATAGATGACCACGCATAAAGGTAAATGTCATTATGGGGTTAAGTAGGAGACATGTAGATGACATTTTGGCTAGCCACAGTCATAACTGCATGTATGCATGCTAGATTGGTGGCCCTGCGTTGGTTAAATTTAAACACATATTACATGCAGACTGTGAGTTTGTGTGGTCATTAACAAAATCCTTCAATAGTAAATTGTATATCTATAATTTTAATAACTGAAGGATTTGGTTAGTACTATGGACATGAGTACTTGATGTACACTTTTCAAAAGCTTAAGCAGCCCTTATTTGATTATTTAAGTTAATGTTAAAATTTAGCCTAGGGTGGAAAATAGAAAATGGTAGGCCAAAAACTAAAATAATAAACCAAAATATTTGACTATACTACCTTAATGTCAAATATCCTTAAAATTTAGGAACAGCCATCTTTAAGCCCTAAAATTCCCGACCTATCATATTTTTTTTTGCTTTTTTTGATGTCCAAATAATAATGACCTTTCTTTCTCCCTACAGCTTGCAATAACGAGCATCGCAGACTGTGGCAGTACATCCAACGGACAAGATTTATGCTGCTGGGGAAGAAGAAAAAGCCGTAGGGTGGGGGTATGGGGTTTGCCGCTATGCGGCTTTGACTTTTGGCCATGTTGGCCTTTTTTTAAGATTTTAATAAATATTTAAATATTTACACTAACATTTGTCGGGACTTTATTTCATTTTATTTCAACTTTTGACATTGCCAACTAGAGGAGATAACATTCTGGACTTAGTTCTGACCAATGGGGATCTGGTGTCCGAGGTCAGGGTTGAAGAAAATCTCGGTTCCAGTGACCATCAATGCTTATGGTTCAGAATAAAAACAGACATTGTGCAATCACACATCAGAACCAACGTGCTAGACTTTAGGAAGACAAACTTCAAGGAAATGGCGGAGTATGTAGAAAGAAAATTAGGTGAGTGGAACAGAGTAGCAGAAGTGAGTGCCCAGTGGTCACTATTAAAAATGGCCATCTTAAAGGCAACTAAGCAATATGTGAAACAAACAAGAATAAAAGGAAGAAGAAACCATTATGGTTTACTAGGGAAGTCAGCACTATCATAAAAGATAAGAAGTCTGCCTATAAGAAGTATAAAGTAAGTGGAAGTGTAGCTGACAGAGAGGCGCATAAAATTAAACAGAGGGAAGCAAAACTGATTATAAGGACTGCTAAAGGGCAAAAGGAGGAAGAAATGGCCAAATCTATGAAGAGGGGAGATAAAACCTTTTTCCGATATATTGGTGACAGAAAGAAGAAAAACAATGCAGTCTCAAAAATTAGAAATAGGGAAAATAAATATATTGACGGAGATAAGGCTGTGGCTGACCATTTGAATAGTTACTTTTGTTTGGTATTTTCAGATAGTAGCAGGCATGGCCATAGCACAGCATCTCGCTGGGAGGGCACAGCTTCTGGAGGCTGATGTCCTATCCGAGCTGGCACATCTAAAGGTAAGTAAGGCAATGGGTCCAGATGGAATCCACCCCAGAGTTCTAAGGGAACTTAGGTTTGTGATTGCAGCCCCTCTAACTGATTTACTTAACCATTCCCTTTCAACTGGTGAGGTTCCAGATGATTGGAGAATGGCCAATGTCGTACCAATCCATAAAAAGGGGAGTAGAGAAGAAGCCAGTAATTACAGGCCAGTTAGTTTAACATCTATAGTGGTCAAATTAATGGAAACACTCTTAAAAAAACAGATAATTTCCCATCTAAAAATTAATGACCTATTGGACCCAAAACAGCACGGCATTACTGAGGGCAGATCATGTCAGACCAATCTTATTGATTTCTTTGACAATGTCACTAAAGTGTTAGATGAAGGTGGTGCTGTGGATATCGCCTATCTGGATTTTAGCAAAGCCTTTGACACTGTACCACATAAGGAGCTCATAGATAAGTAATTGAAGGTAGGACTCAATCCCTGGATAGTTCAGTGGATTTCCAGTTGGCTGAGGGATCGGTATCAGAGCGTTGTTGTAAATGGCGTGCAATCTGAACAAAGGCGAGTTACAAGTGGTGTGCCGCAAGACTCTGTCCTGGGCCCCATTCTTTTTAATATATTTGTAAGTGACATAGGAGAAGGCTTGGTAGGAAAAGTTTGTCTGTTTGCTGATGATACAAAGGTTAGTAATGGGGTGGGTATTCCTGGAGGTGTCTGCAACATGGAAAATGATTTAGCTTTACTGGATAGATGGTCAAAACTGTGGAAACTAGAGTTTAATGTCTCTAAATGTAAAATCATGCACTTGGGTAGAAGGAACCCCTGCTCTGAGTACCGTATGTGCAGCACTGTGTTAGCCAGGACCTCGGAGGAGAGATATTTAGGGGTACTCATTACTGATAGCTGCAAGATGAGTGGACAGTGTAGCCAGGCAGTGGGAAAAGCAAGCAGGATGCTCGGCTGCATAGCTCGAGGCATCACCAGTAGGAAGAGGGAGGTTGTGATGCAGCTGTATAGAGCCCTGGTAAGGCCATAGCTAGAATACTGTGTGCAGTTCTGGAGACCTTACCTGCAAAAAGACATTATTCAAATAGAACGTATCCAAAGGCGGGCAACGAAAATGGTGGAAGGACTTAAACTTAAAACTTATCAAGAGAGACTTAAAGAATTTAATTTGTACAGTCTGGAGGAAAGAAGGGAGGGGGGGACATGATTGAGACCTTTAAATATGTGAAAGGATTGAATAAGGTTCAGGAGGGAAGTGTTTTTAAGAAGAAGCTTAATGATAGAACAAGGGGGCACAACCTGAAGCTAGTCGGGGGGAAGATCAGGAGCAATGTTAGAAAATATTATTTTACAGAAAGAGTAGTAGATGCTTGGAACAAACTTCCAGCAGAGGTAGTTGAAAAATCAACAGTCACTGAATTTAAACATGCCTGGGATAAGCACACATCTATCCTAAGATAAAGAGTACATACAGTATATACATAAGGGCAGACTAGATGGACCGTATGGTCTCCTTCTGCCGTCAACCTTCTATGTTTCTATGCACACCAAATAAAAAACAATTGGCAAAATAATCTTATATTGTCTATGTGAGCATAGACAATATAAAATGATTCCAAAAATAAACATTCTAAAAACATTAAAAAGCCCAGACAATATTTGCTTTGGGTAATTGTACAGCGGCTTAATAGCGACTGTGACACAACATATTCACTGTCAGGACTATACCAAACACCCGTCTGTCTTAAGCCGATATCCCCCAATCTCCACCGCCACTTCCGCCTATAGACAAGCCCCCGCTTGTAGGAGACACGGGTAATGCCTCTCCCAGTCGGTTGCCCCCAGGACTTAAAAGGCGCAAAGGATAACGGCTTAAGGTGCAGAATGATGTTTGGCAGGGAATCCCGAATGAGGATGCCGGGTGCGAAAGTCCGTAATTCAGGCCGAGGTCAAACCAGGAGGTCACAGGCGAGGTTTCCGAGGGAGATAACGAAAGGGTAGTCGAGGGTAGCCGAGGTCAAATCCAGGAGGTCACAGGCGAGGTACAGGAGGGTCAGGCAAAAGAGTGGTCAGGCAAAGCAGATGGTCGGGGCAGGCGGCAGGCGAGAATAGTCAAAGTCCAAATCCAAAGTATTCACTAGAGACACAGCAACGCACATCCAGAACCCAGAAGCTATAACGGGCACTGGGATACTGGAGCAGTGCAGCTTTATAGGGAGTACTGGCCAGTGGGGAAAAGGGGCAATGGAGGGAACAAAGGTGATTGGTGCACACAATAAAACAGGAGTGGTCCCAGGAGCTGGACGGCCCAGGCCAGACAGGCCGACCAGTCCCTGGGTCCACTCCTCTGATCGGGTCACGGATTGGGTGTTTTTGACACTTGCCCCCGGCGGGCGCGCTGGGGAAAGCGCCGCCGGGAGGCATAAGGAAGACGTGCTCGCGCGCGCGCGCGAGCACGTTGTAGATCGGGCGCGCCCCCGCCGGGAGGGGGAAGCGCCGCATCGAGAGGGAGCCTGGCGGGCCCGCGCAGCCGCGCAGAGCGGGCTGCGGCGCGGCCGCCGACACCGTCCCGCGCCGCCGGCCCCCGACCCCCACGACAACGCTGAGGAGCCGGCACACCCGGGGACCGTCGGGCAGCAGCCAACCGGGCGCCACCCGACAGCGCGTCGCGGGACCAGGGACGGCGACGAGGTAAGTGCCTAACATTACCCCCCCCCTGAGGAGGGGCCACTGGACCCTCCAAGCTGGGTTTCAAAGGATTCTCTCTATGGAACCTCTTTACCAAATTCTGCGCATGGACCTCTCTGGCCGGAACCCAAGATCTTTCTTCCGGGCCGTATCCCTTCCAGTCAATCAAATATTGAAGAGAGTTTCGAAAAAAGCGGGAATCAAGAACCCGGGCAACCTCAAACTCCTGATGCCCATCAACTAACACAGGACTAGGAGGACTATTAGACTCATGGTTTTTTGCAGGCTTAAGAAGTGAAACGTGAAAGGATTTACAGATTTTCATGGAGGAAGGGAGGGCCAATCGATACGTAACCTGATTAATTTTTCGTGTTATGGGGAAGGGGCCGATAAATTTAGGGCCTAACTTAGCGGAGGGCTGGCGTAAGGCCAAATTCTTGGTGGAAAGCCAAACCCAATCTCCCACCTCATAACCAGAATTGGAAGAACGTTTACGATCTGAAAATTTTTTGTGTTGAAAAACAGCCTTTGTCAGATGTTGCTGGATTTTATTCCATAACCCCGGCCATTTGGAAACCCAGTCATCCAAGGAGGGAACACTGGAGGGTTGATCCGAAAGGGCTGAGAATTTCAGATCTTTGCCATAAACACAATGGAAGGGAGAAACCCCTGTGGAAGAATGTGAAGCGTTGTTTAATGCAAATTCAGCAAACGGCAGGAAGAAGGCCCAATCCGTCTGAGTATCAGCCGTGAAACAACGCAAATACTGTTCTAAAGATTGATTTGTTCTTTCGGTTTGCCCATTCGACTGAGGGTGGAATGCCGAAGAAAGAGAGACGGTGAAGCCCAGCTTAGCACAGAAAGCCCTCCAAAACCGGGAGACGAATTGGACCCCCCTATCCGAAACAATATCTACCGGGATACCGTGGATTCTAAAAATGTGCGTGATAAAGAGTTGTGCTAAGATTTGAGCTGTGGGAAGCTTTTTTAAAGGGATGAAGTGGGCCATTTTGCTAAAACGGTCCACTACTACCCAAATAACGGTATATCCCTGGGAAGGGGGAAGATCCGTAACGAAATCCATGGCCAAGTGGGTCCACGGAGAGGCAGGAATGGGCAATGGTAGTAGAGGGCCTTCAGGGGAGTGTCTTAAAGCCTTACTCCGAGCACAGACCTTACAGGCTAGGACAAATTTCTGTGCATCGCTCCTAATGGATGGCCACCAGACTTGGCGGGACAATAAAGCAATAGTTTTCTTTACCCCCGGATGACCCGCTGTTTTGGTTTCGTGAAAATGAGACAAAAAGGCAGTGCGGTAAAGAGAGGGCACAAACTGGACCGAGTCAGGTTTTTCGGGTGGGGCTTCGGCCTGAAACCGAGCTAGATCAGGAAGTTGAGGTTGGATGGCGGCTACCACCAGGGAGTGGGGCAATATGGGCACATCCATCCTTTCGGGAAGGTCAGAGAAAGAAAAACTCCGAGACAGGGCATCAGCTTTAACGTTTTTGGACCCAGGTTTATAGGTTATAGAGAAGTTAAACCGGGAAAAGAATAAGGACCAGCGAGCCTGTCTTGGAGTTAGTCTTTTAGCGGATTGGATGTACTCTAGATTTTTATGGTCCGTAAAGACTGTGACTGGGTACTGAGCCCCCTCTAGCCAGTGCCTCCACTCTTGAAAGGCCAACTTGATAGCCAACAATTCTCGGTTACCGATATCATAATTCCTTTCGGCCGCCGAGAATTTCTTAGAAAAAAAAGCACAAGGATGAAGGCGCTCAGGTGACCCGCGATATTGAGATAGAACCGCCCCCACAGCAATCTCGGAGGCGTCCACTTCCACAAAAAAGGGCAATTGGCCGTCCGGATGAACCAACACTGGAGCGGAACTAAAGACCCCTTTCAATTTCTCAAAAGCCTGAACAGCTTGAACCGGCCAAACTGACGGGTACCCCCCTTTCTTGGTAAGATTTGTCAACGGGGTTACTAGGGAAGAAAAGTTTTTAATGAACCTCCTGTAAAAATTTGCGAAGCCTAAAAACCTCTGCAGGCCTTTCAGATCCCTGGGTTGCTCCCAATCTAATACTGCCTTCACCTTAGATTGATCCATGGATAGACCAGAATTAGAAATTATGTAGCCGAGAAAAGGAACCTCTGAGACTTCAAACTGGCACTTTTTTAACTTAGCATATAAACAGTTTTCTCTAAGTTTTTGCAAGACCATGCGTACATGTTGGCGATGTTCGACAAGAGACGAGGAGAAAATCAAAATGTCGTCTAAATAGACAACTACAAATCGGCCAAGGTAGTCTCTAAAAATCTCATTTACAAAACTTTGAAAGACCGCGGGGGCATTGCATAAACCAAATGGCATAACTAAATACTCATAATGCCCCTCGAGAGTATTGAAGGCCGTTTTCCACTCATCTCCCTGCCTTATCCTGATAAGGTTGTAAGCGCCCCGGAGATCCAGCTTAGAGAAGACTTGGGCCCCAGCCACCTGCGTAAACAGCCCCTCAATAAGGGGTAAGGGATATTTGTTTTTAATAGTTATATTGTTTAGACCCCGATAATCGATACATGGGCGGAGCCCCCCATCCTTCTTCTCGACAAAAAAAAATCCTGCTCCTGCTAGGGAAGAAGATGCCCTGATAAACCCCTTTTCTAGATTTTCTGCAATATATTCCCGCATAGCCTGATTCTCAGCTCGGGTTAAATTAAAAATTCTACCCCTAGGAGGCATGGTACCAGGAAGGAGTTCAATGGGGCAATCCCACGGTCTATGGGGAGGAAGTTTGTCTGCCGCCTTTTCTGAGAAGACGTCAGCAAATTCTAGGTATGGAGTGGGAACTCTAGTTGGAGATAATTGCGTGACCCGAACCGGAAGTTCCAAACAAGTCTGAAAGCATTGACGCCCCCACTTCATAATTTGTCCCGAGGCCCAGTCAATTTGGGGATTGTGCTCCTGTAACCAAGGCAATCCCAAAATTAAAGGGGTGCTAGGCATACTCAGGACTAGAAAACTGATAACTTCAGAATGATTAGCTCCCACCTTAAAATGTATAGGAGGGGTTCTAAACTGTACTAACCCCCCTGCAACAGGTGTGCCATCGATGGCTGAAACTCGGATGGGTGTGGACAAGGACTGGAGCATAATTCCTAAACTCTGGGCTAGCTCAGCGTCAAGGAAGTTCCCTGCTGCTCCAGAGTCTAAGAGAGCCTTTAAATTCAAATAATTACAATTAACTTTAAGCTGCACCGGGATAAGAACTGGTGACGATACGTGAGGTGATACCTTACAGCCTAGGAGGGCCCCCTCGAAACCCCCTAGGCTCTGAAGTTTCCCGACGGCTTCTTTGGGCACAGTCTGACCATGTGACCAGTTCCGCCACAGTACAGACACAGCCCCTCGGATAAGCGCCGACGTCTTTCAACTTCAGTGAGTTTTGTGGCGCCCAGTTGCATCGGTTCTTCAGCTGGTTGCGCTACTGGGGCCTCAGGTCTTAGAACTGACTCGGGATGTGACCCTTTCTCAAGGCGCCTTTCCCGAAGACGACGGTCAATGCGAATGGCGAGGTGCATTAACTCGTCTAGGGTCTGAGGTTCCGGATAGTTCACCAATGTATCCTTAATGGAATCGGCCAATCCAAGCCGGAATTGGCCGCAGAGGGCAGGATTATTCCAGCGTGAGTCCACTGCCCAGCGCCGGAATTCTGAGCAGTAGTCTTCGGCTGGACGGCGTCCCTGGCGAAGAGTACGTAGTTTAGCGTCAGCCGTTGCCCCTTTATCGGGGTCGTCATACAGAACTTCCATCGCGGAAAAGAAACTGTCCACGGAGAGACGAGCCGGGTCCTGAGATGATAAGCTGAAGGCCCAAGATTGTGGATCCCCTTGAAGAAGAGAGATGATCAGCCCAACTCGCTGCTCTTGAGACCCCGCAGAGACAGGCCGAAGCTGGAAATATAATTTGCAGGAGTCCCGGAAGTTGGCAAACCTTGCTCTGTCGCCATGGAATTTCTCCGGAAGTGGAATTTTGGGTTCCACAGCGGCTGCGGCCGGAGTCCCCTGAGGACTGGGGACCATAGGAGCAGGACGGTTCTCCTGGGCCGCAACCCGGTGAGCCAGGTGCTCTACAGCCGCAGTTAAGGCTTGTACCTGTTCCAGGATTTGGTCCATTCTTTTTAGGCCCGTTATAATGTCAGGACTATACCAAACACCCGTCTGTCTTAAGCCGATATCCCCCAATCTCCACCGCCACTTCCGCCTATAGACAAGCCCCCGCTTGTAGGAGACACGGGTAATGCCTCTCCCAGTCGGTTGCCCCCAGGACTTAAAAGGCGCAAAGGATAACGGCTTAAGGTGCAGAATGATGTTTGGCAGGGAATCCCGAATGAGGATGCCGGGTGCGAAAGTCCGTAATTCAGGCCGAGGTCAAACCAGGAGGTCACAGGCGAGGTTTCCGAGGGAGATAACGAAAGGGTAGTCGAGGGTAGCCGAGGTCAATTCCAGGAGGTCACAGGCGAGGTACAGGAGGGTCAGGCAAAAGAGTGGTCAGGCAAAGCAGATGGTCGGGGCAGGCGGCAGGCGAGAATAGTCAAAGTCCAAATCCAAAGTATTCACTAGAGACACAGCAACGCACATCCAGAACCCAGAAGCTATAACGGGCACTGGGATACTGGAGCAGTGCAGCTTTATAGGGAGTACTGGCCAGTGGGGAAAAGGGGCAATGGAGGGAACAAAGGTGATTGGTGCACACAATAAAACAGGAGTGGTCCCAGGAGCTGGACGGCCCAGGCCAGACAGGCCGACCAGTCCCTGGGTCCACTCCTCTGATCGGGTCACGGATTGGGTGTTTTTGACACTTGCCCCCGGCGGGCGCGCTGGGGAAAGCGCCGCCGGGAGGCATAAGGAAGACGTGCTCGCGCGCGCGCGCGAGCACGTTGTAGATCGGGCGCGCCCCCGCCGGGAGGGGGAAGCGCCGCATCGAGAGGGAGCCTGGCGGGCCCGCGCAGCCGCGCAGAGCGGGCTGCGGCGCGGCCGCCGACACCGTCCCGCGCCGCCGGCCCCCGACCCCCACGACAACGCTGAGGAGCCGGCACACCCGGGGACCGTCGGGCAGCAGCCAACCGGGCGCCACCCGACAGCGCGTCGCGGGACCAGGGACGGCGACGAGGTAAGTGCCTAACATTCACTATTAGAGGCCAGGTTAATTTAGTGACTGAGGAGCCCTGAAATAGCGACTGACGGCTGATAGGAGGCGGCCACTATCGGTCGGTCATAGCGCCGCAATACAGACGCTCATCTGTCGCTACCTGGCATTATTAGTGAATCAGCCTGCCCATGATTTAACTATTTGGCAATTAGTATTTAGTGTTGTATATGGGATATATGATTATTTTGTACTGAACATAGATAAAAATGATAACAATGGCAAAAAATATATATATATATTGTAAGCGGGCAAACAATCAGCAGTGACGACAATGGATTTGAACGGCAAAACGGCTTTTATTCAGCAAAGTTCAGTAGTTAGTCCAAAGGTTGCAGCATAAATGCAGAAAGCAAAAAGGGTTACTTCACCAACCAAATAGTCCTGAGCTGGGTACTCCAGCAAGCTGATCAATTCCAGTCCACTTTACAGGGCATATTAACCCCTTTGCTCAATGTCCAGTGCTATCCTTCACCACGGTGCAGCTCAGCCTGGGCTCACTCCAACAGGCTGGTCATCAACAAAGGAAAGGCCGTGTGCTCTCTTCTTATACAGGCTTCCCCTGTAATCAGCGTGCACACTTATGGAGGCCTTAGAACATGTAACAACCCGTTATGGAATTGGGGAAGTGACCCGGGTCCTGAAAACCCGGGCCAGATTGTGCTTTATACAACCAAGCAGGGAAGAAACAAACATTTTGATACAATTTACCACAATATATATATATATAAATATATATATATATATATATATATATATATATATATATATATATCTATCTATATATATATATATGTTTACCCTATTAGGCCCCTCTATCCATCGAAGTGAAGTAAATTAAATGAAATTTAACATCTATATTACCCCTATATTCTAGGCATTATGGTTCCTCTTTTCCAGTACAAAATCCCCCCCCTCCCTGCTTTGGTACCCTTCGATTGAAATGAAAATCAAAACTAAAATTAAAAATTAAGAATACTAGGCTGCCTGTAGCCCTTTGTAAATAAATAAACAAATTAATAAATAAATAGTTTATGTTGATATTTCTAACGTTTTATGTGTTCATATTAATGTTGAATAGAATTCTGTTGATTGATTAAAACATGAAGGATTTTTTAGTTGTAATTAAGTAGTGAAAAACAAAAACATATCTGTTTATATTAGTGTTAGGGTTACTTGATGGGGATGGGATGGATGGATGCCGCAGTCATGTCACACTGCTGGCTGCACGTTTTAATGATCTGTGCTTGTCACATAGGAAGCATTACCCCCCTCGCCGCCCGCAGCTGATATTGACACGCACCATAATCGGTGCTGCTGCGTGCGGCTGATTGGGTGAGCGGTCGGAGGGGCGGGCTCCCTGCTATACCAGCATACGTTTATGGCTCCCATGGGGACGCTCGGTCTGTGAGTGTGCGTGCGGCTTCCGGCCGGAGCCGTAATGCACGCCAAGCTGTGCGCTCCCATTCTTTGAGGTAAGCTCTTATATATAAGAGGGTGGCTTGATTGGGGCTTATTCATACCTGGAGAAAGTAGCCTGGGTCTGGGGCTACGAAACGTGTTGGAGACCTTCTCCTGGCACTGACTATTGTTTTTGGGGGGACATCCTGGGATCCATATTCAAGTGATGTGTTGGTTTCACTTTGCATTTGTTGCGTTTTTGTATCTTGCTTCTTTTGCCAAATTAGTATAGTTTAGTGTGGGATCAATATAGAGTTATGTTGCACATTTTGGCTGGCACTTATGCACTTTATTGTTGGATGAATTGTTTTCAAAAAAAGAAATTTTGATTGTGGGGTTCTTTGTATGCATTATGGATCCACTTGGGATACCCCCAAAAATGGACTGTTTGTGTTGTATATATGTTTTTTAAAATGTGTGAGTCTTAATGTAATTTTTTTAATAATTCTCAATAAATATGAATTCATGTGATTTGGCTTAATCTATTGATTGTGGTGGAGGAGGTGCTGTTTTTTGGCCGAGGGGTTAGAGCCTGGGCAAGTATAAGGCTGAGGGTGAGAGGTTAGACCCTGGATGGGTAAAAGGCTGGGGGATTAGAGCTTGGGTGGGTACATGGCTGGGTGTTACGGGTTAGAGCCTGGGTGGGTACATGGTTGGTGTGAGTGGTTGTAGCCTGGGTGGGTATAGGGCTGGTAGTGAAGGGTTGTAGCCTGGGTGAGTATAGGGCTGGGGGTGAGGGTTTATAGTCTGAGTGGGTATTAGGCTGAGAGGTTATAGCCTGAGTGGGTTCATGGCTATGGATGAGGGGTTATATCTTCAGTGGGTTCATGGCTGGGAGCGAGGGGTTATAGCCTGGGTGGGTAGGTCTAAGACCTAATATGCTGATC
This sequence comes from Gastrophryne carolinensis, assembly GCA_027917425.1. Lineage (NCBI taxonomy): Eukaryota > Metazoa > Chordata > Amphibia > Anura > Microhylidae > Gastrophryne > Gastrophryne carolinensis. The sequence continues at coordinate 120,235,755 of CM051242.1, read as the reverse complement.
TCCCAACTGTCCCTGATTTGGAGGGACTGTCCCTCCATGTTCTTCTCTGTCCTTCTTTGAGGTTTAATATGCAGATCTGCATCAATAAAGGATTTCTTTGCCTATTGTAACTGTTACATCCTATCTCCTATCCATCAATCAATGACGGGCATGGCTTAATTTAACAATTGTTCCTGTTTCCAAACCTAAAAAGTTGGAAGGTATACAAGGCCCCCCAGCAAGATTTGCCCAAAAGTCATTGTTTGCTTTTAACATTTTGAGAGCTGCTGTGCCTGTAATAGAGGTGTGTGTATGAGTGTGTATGTGTACACACTTTGTACGTCTGTATGAGAATATCTGTACAAGAAAATAAAAATCTCTGGTTGTGTGTGATGCTCATACCTGAATCATTATGCCCAGGATCATCTGCCTCCCTGCCCAACATCTGTGCCTCCTCCTCAGCAGGTTGGTCCAGGTGAGCTTGGAGCTCACCTGCATAGGAGGGTAAGGGAAGTTGGCAGTAGAGATGAGCGAACTTTTGAAAAATTCAATTCGACTGATTCGCCAAATTTTCTGACAAAAATCGTTTCGACCCGAATTTATTCGCGACGAATCGCTATTAAAAACGGCTATTTCTGAGCCTCCTAGAGCCTCAATAGGGTTGTAAACCATTCTGCCTTGCTGTAACACGCATAGGATGCGTGCTGGGTTAGTGAAATAATACTGTAAATAATTAGGACATGCAGATCAGAGGCATCGCTAATAGAATCGCAGAGCAGCAAAATTGCAGAGAGTTGAAGTGCCATCACTATGAGGGGCCCCTATATTGCCTGAAAAACACACCCTGGAGCTGGCAGCAGCCCAAATATTGGCTGAAAGACATCCTGGAGTTGGCAGCAGGAGCCCTGGAGTTGCCCTGGAGTTGCAAGCAGCAGCAGGAGCCCGAACATTGTTTGAAAGAGACACTGGAGTTGGCAGCAGGAGCCCGAAAATTGGATGAATCACACCCTGGGGTTGCAAGCAGCAGCAAGAGCCCAAAAATTGGATGAATAACACCCTGGAGTTGCAAGCAGCAGCAGACGCAGCAGCCCAAACATAACTTGAAAGAGACACTGGAGTTGGCAGCAGGAGCCCAAAAATTGGATGAATCACACCCTGGAGTTGCAAGCAGCAGCAGGAGCAGCAGCAGCCCAAACATAGCTTGAAAGAGACATTGGAGTTGGCAGCAGGAGCCCAAAAATTGGATGAATCACACCCTGGAGTTGCAAGCAGCAGCAGCCCGAACATAGCTTGAAGGAGACACTGAAGTTGGCAGCAGGAGCCCAAAAATTGGATGAATAACACCTTGGAGTTGCAAGCAGCAGCAGCAGCAGCAGCCCAAACATAGCTTGAAAGAGACACTGGAGTTGGCAGCAGAAGCTCAAAAATTGGATGAATCACACCCTGGAGTTGCAAGCAGCAGCAGGACCGCCCAAACATTGGCTGAAAGAGACACTGGAGTTGGCAGCAGGAGCCCAAAAATTGGATGAATCACACCCTGGAGTTGCAAGCAGCAGCAGGACCGCCCAAACATTGGCTGAAAGAGACACTGGAGTTGGCAGCAGGAGCCCAAAAATTGGATGAATCACACCCTGGAGTTGCAAACAGCAGCAGGAGTAGCAGGAGCCCAAACATAGCTTGAAAGAGACACTGCGGTTGGCAGCAGGAGCCCAAAATTGGATGAATCACACCCTGGAGTTGCAAGCAGCAGCAGCAGGAGCCCAAACATTGGCTGAAAGAGACACTGGAGTTGGCAGCAGGAGCCCAAAAATTGGATGAATCACACCCTGGAGTTGCAAGCAGCAGCAGCAGCAGCCCAAGCATAGCTTGAAAGAGACACTGGAGTTGGCAGCAGGAGCTCAAAAATTGGATGAATCACACCCTGGAGTTGCAATCAGCAGCAGCAGCAGCAGGAGCCCAAACATTGGCTGAAAGAGACACTGGAGTTGGCAGCAGGAGCCCAAAAATTGGATGAATCACACCCTGGAGTTGCAAGCAGCAGCAGGAGCAGCAGGAGCCCAAACATAGCTTGAAAGAGACACTGGGGTTGGCAGCAGGAGCCCAAAAATTGGATGAATCACACCCTGGAGTTGCAAGCAGCAGCAGCAGGAGCCCAAAAATTGGCTGAAAGAGACACTGGAGTTGGCAGCAGGAGCCCAAAAATTGGATGAATCACACCCTGGAGTTGCAAGCAGCAGCCCAAACATAGCTTGAAAGAGACACTGGAGTTGGCAGCAGGAGCTCAAAAATTGGATGAATCACACCCTGGAGTTGCAAGCAGCAGCAGCAGGAGCCCAAACATTGTCTGAAAGAGACACTGGAGTTGGCAGTAGGAGCCCAAAAATTGGATGAATCACACCCTGGAGTTCCAAGCAGCAGCAGGAGCCGCCCAAACATTAGCTGAAAGAGACACTGGAGTTGGCAGCAGGAGCCCAAAACCTGGATGAATCACACCCTGGAGTTGCAAGCAGGAGCCCAAAAATTGGATGAATCACACCCTGGAGTTGCAAGCAGCAGCAGCAGGAGCCCAAACATAGCTTGAAAGAGACACTGGAGTTGGCAGCAGGAGGCCAAAAATTGGATGAATCACACCCCGGAGTTGCAAGCAGCAGCAGGAGCAGCAGCAGCCCAAACATAGCTTGAAAGAGACACTGGAGTTGGCAGCAGGAGCCCAAAAATTGGATGAATCACACCCTGGAGTTGCAAGCAGCAGCAGCAGGAGCCCAAACATGGGCTGAAAGAGACACTGGAGTTGGCAGCAGGAGCCCAAAAATTGGATGAATCACACCCTGGAGTGGCAAGCAGCAGCAGGAGCCGCCCAAACATTTGCTGAAAGAGACACTGGAGTTGGCAGCAGGAGCCCAAAACTTGGATGAATCACACCCTGGAGTTGGCAGCAGGAGGCCAAAAATTGGATGAATCACACCCCGGAGTTGCAAGCAGCAGCAGGAGCAGCAGCAGCCCAAACATAGCTTGAAAGAGACACTGGAGTTGGCAGCAGGAGCCCAAAAATTGGATGAATCACACCCTGGAGTTGCAAGCAGCAGCAGCCCAAAACATTGCTTGAAAGAGACACTGGAATTGGCAGCAGGAGCCCAGAAATTGGATGAATCACACCCTGGAGTTGCAAGCAGCAGCAGCAGGAGCCCAAAAATTGGCTGAAAGAGACACTGGAGTTGGCAGCAAGAGCCCAAAAATTGGATGAATAACACCCTGGAGTTGCAAGCAGCAGCAGCAGCAGCCCAAACATAGCTTGAAAGAGACACTGGAGTTGGCAGCAGGAGCTCAAAAATTGGATGAATCAAACCCTGGAGTTGCAATCAGCAGCAGCAGCAGGAGCCCAAACATTGGCTGAAAGAGACACTGGAGTTGGCAGCAGGAGCCCAAAAATTGGATGAATCACACCCTGGAGTGGCAAGCAGCAGCAGGAGCCGCCCAAACATTAGCTGAAAGAGACACTGGAGTTGGCAGCAGGAGCCCAAAACTTGGATGAATCACACCCTGGAGTTGCAAGCAGGAGCCCAAAAATTGGATGAATTACACCCTGGAGTTGCAAGCAGCAGCAGCAGGAGCCCAAACATAGCTTGAAAGAGACACTGGAGTTTGCAGCAGGAGGCCAAAAATTGGATGAATCACACCCCGGAGTTGCAAGCAGCAGCAGGAGCAGCAGCAGCCCAAACATAGATTGAAAGAGACACTGGAGTTGGCAACAGGAGCCCAAAAATTGGATGAATCACACCCTGGAGTTGCAAGCAGCAGCAGCCCAAAACATTTCTTGAAAGAGACACTGGAATTGGCAGCAGGAGCCCAAAAATTGGATGAATCACACCCTGGAGTTGCAAGCAGCAGCAGCAGCAGCCCAAACATAGCTTGAAAGAGACACTGGAGTTGGCAGCAGGAGCTCAAAAATTGGATGAATCACACCCTGGAGTTGCAATCAGCAGCAGCAGCAGGAGCCCAAACATTGGCTGAAAGAGACACTGGAGTTGGCAGCAGGAGCCCAAAAATTGGATGAATCACACCCTGGAGTTGCAAGCAGCAGCAGCAGGAGCCCAAAAATTGGCTGAAAGAGACACTGGAGTTGGCAGCAGGAGCCCAAAAATTGGATGAATCACACCCTGGAGTTGCAAGCAGCAGCAGCAGCCCAAACATAGCGTGAAAGAGACACTGGGGTTGGCAGCAGGAGCCCAAAAATTGGATGAATCACACCCTGGAGTGGCAAGCAGCAGCAGGAGCCCAAACATTGGCTGAAAGAGACACTGGAGTTGGCAGCAGGAGCCCAAAAATTGGATGAATAACACCCTGGAGTTGCAAGCAGCAGCAGCCCAAACATAGCTTGAAAGAGACACTGAGTTGGCAGCAGGAGCTCAAAAATTGGATGAATCACACCCTGGAGTTGCAATCAGCAGCAGGAGCCCAAACATTGTCTGAAAGAGACACTGGAGTTGGCAGCAGGAGCCCAAAAATTGGATGAATCACACCCTGGAGTGGCAAGCAGCAGCAGGAGCCGCCCAAACATTAGCTGAAAGAGACACTGGAGTTGGCAGCAGGAGCCCAAAACTTGGATGAATCACACCCTGGAGTTGCAAGCAGGAGCCCAAAAATTGGATGAATTACACCCTGGAGTTGCAAGCAGCAGCAGCAGCAGGAGCCCAAACATAGATTGAAAGAGACACTGGAGTTGGCAGCAGGAGGCCAAAAATTGGATGAATCACACCCCGGAGTTGCAAGCAGCAGCAGGAGCAGCAGCAGCCCAAACATAGATTGAAAGAGACACTGGAGTTGGCAACAGGAGCCCAAAAATTGGATGAATCACACCCTGGAGTTGCAAGCAGCAGCAGCCCAAAACATTGCTTGAAAGAGACACTGGAATTGGCAGCAGGAGCCCAAAATTGGATGAATCACACCCTGGAGTTGCAAGCAGCAGCAGCCCAAACATAGCGTGAAAGAGACACTGGAGTTGGCAGCAGGAGCCCAAAAATTGGATGAATCACATCCTGGAGTTGCAAGCAGCAGCAGCAGCCCCAAACATAGCTTGAAAGAGACACTGGAGTTGGCTTCAGGAGCCCAAAAATTGGATGAATCACACCCTGGAGTTGCAAGCAGCAGCATCCCAAACATAACTTGAAAGAGACACTGGAGTTAGCAGCAGGAGCCCAAAAATTGGATGAATCACACCCTGGAGTTGCAAGCAGCAGCAGCCCAAACATAGCTTGAAAGAGACACTGGAGTTGGGAGAAGGAGCCCAAAAATTGGATGAATCACACCCTGGAGTTGCAAGCAGCAGCCCAAACATAGCTTGAAAGAGACACTGGAGTTGGCTTCAGGAGCCCAAAAATTGGATGAATCACACCCTGGAGTTGCAAGCAGCAGCAGCAGGAGCACAAACATTACTTTAAAGAGACACTGGAGTTGGCTGCAGGTGCCCACAAATTGAATGAATCCCACCCTGGAGTTGCAAGCAGCAGCAGCCCAAACATAGCGTGAAAGAGACACTGGAGTGGGCTGCAGGAGGCCAAAAGTTGGATGAATCACACCCTAGAGTTGCAAGAAGCAGCAGGAGCCCAAACATTACTTTAAAGAGACACTGGAGTTGGCAGCAGGAGCCCTAAAATTGGAAGAATCACAGCCAGGAGTTGCAAGCAGCAGCAGCAGCCCAAACATAGCTTGAAAGAGACACTGGAGTTGGCAGCAGGAGCCCAAAAATTGGATGAATCACACCCTGGAGTTGCAAGCAGCAGCAGGAGCAGCAGCAGCCCAAACATAGCTTGAAAGAGACATTGGAGTTGGCAGCAGGAGCCCAAAATTGGATGAATCACACCCTGGAGTTGCGAACAGCAGCAGCAGGAGCCCAAACATTGCTATAAAGAGACACTGGAGTTGGCAGCAGCAGGAGCCCAAAAATTGACTGACACACCCTGGAGTTGGCAGCAGCAGCAGCAGGAACCTAGAGGTTGGCTGGAAGGCACCCTGAAGTTGGCAGCAGCAGGAGCACATACATTAGCTGGAAGGCACACCCTGGAGTTGGCAGCAGCATAAGCAGGAGCCCAAACATTGCTTGAAAGACACCTTGGAGTTGGCAGCAGCAGGCGGCCAAAAATTGGCTCAAAGGCACACCCTGAAGTTGGCATCAGCAGTAGGCCAAAAATTGGTTGGAAGATTCACCCTGAAGTTGGCATCAGCAGGAGCCCAAAAATTGGCCTAAAGACATAAATATGTTTTGCACCATTTGGAAAGTGTAAAACGTGGCACCATGCTGAATCTAGTTGCATGCATCAGCCATTGGTGGGTGGAAATTCTGGCTGATCCCTCCCTGATTCATTTTGACAAAGGTGAGTCTCTCCACATTTTTAGTTGACAGACAAGTTCTCCTCGCCGTAACTATGGCCCCCGCCGCACTAAACACCCACTCAGATGGCACGCTACTTGCCGGGCAGGACAGCTTTTCCAGGGCAAACTCTGCTAGTTCCGGCCACAAGCCAAGTTTGGCTGCCCAGAAGTCCAGCGGATCCTCAAGGTGTGTTGGCATGGTCATGTCAAGGTATGACATGACCTGCTGGTTGAGGTCCTGCTCCAGGTCTTCCTGCTGCTCATGAGTAGCCTCACTATGCGGGTGTAGAAAGCTACTCATTAGCGACTGAAGACTGAGGCTGCTGCTGATGGAGCTGCTGCTGCTGCTCCTGCCAACCCCCCAGCAGCCATGGCAGTGGAAGGTGAGCGCAGAGGTCCCCCCGAGTCAGACCTGCGAGTATGGACCATGGCGCAGATAGGCATCGGCCAACTGACTACGTAAAATGTCTTTGTAGTAGTTCAGTTTGTCCTCCCTCTCGGCGGGTTTAAAAAATGCCCCCATTTTGTGCCGGAAGCGAGGGTCCAATAAGGTGGAGAACCAGAAGTCATCCCACTGACAAATGGAAACAATTCTGGGGTCACTACGCAAGCACGTGAGCATGCTTCCTGCCATTTGCGCAAGTGACTCGGAGGGACTACCTGTCTCCATCTCCACTGCATACTGCCACGGTGTGGCCGGGTCCTCTGTCTCGCCTTCCTCAAAACCCTTTAGCTCCTCTGGCTGCTCCTGTTCCTACTCTCCTGTCCGCTGACTAGATAAACCAGCCATTTCGCCAAGCCTAAAATGTGCTTCACTGGGCCACTCCTCCTCCTCTTCCTCCTCCTCCAGTTCAGCTCCAACGAGGTTCATGTGGCCGTAAGATGTAGACACCATGTCTCCAGTGCCCTGACCAGCCATGGTTTCCAACATGTGCTGTAGTACATGAAGCAGTGGAATCACGTCGTTCATCATGTAATCCTGCCGACTGACAAATAAAGTGACTTCCTCAAAGGGCCTGAGCAAATGGCAGGTGTCACGTATAAGCTGCCACTGGTTGACATTGAAGTTACACATGGGAGTCACCTTATCCGCTTGGATCATCAGGAAATCCGTGATGGCTTTTCTCTGTTCATATTATCGGTCCAACATGTGAAGGGTGGAATTCCAACGGGTGGAAATATCGCAAATCATACTATGTTGGGGGGTACCGTTCTGACGCTGTAGCTCAAGAAGGGTTTGTTTGGCGGTGTATGAGTGGCTGAAGTGCATGCAAAGTTTCCTGGAAGTTGTTAGGATGTCTTGCATATGGGAGGAACACTTCAGAAACTGCTTGACAACCAGATTGAAGACGTGAGCCATGCAGGGGGCATGGGTCAGCCTTCCTTGGCGCAGTGCAGACAAAATGTTCTTCCCATTGTCAGTAACCATGAATCCCATTTTAAGTTTTCTTGGAGTAAGCCATGTTTGGATTTCCTGATGAATACATTTAAGCAGTTCCTCCCCTGTGTGACTCCGTTCGCCAAGACAAACCGTGTGAAGCACTGCGTGACACCTCCGTGCCCTGCACACATGGTAGACTGGAGGGGCATTGAGAATAGAGCCTACAGTGGAGGGTGAGGAGATGGTGGAGGATGAGGAGGCCGAGTCGCACGGTGTCACAGGCCCAATGGGCAGGGAGCGTTCAGGCCGAAGCGGCGTGACCTGTCCAAGTTGCTGCTGCTGCTGCTGCAAAGGGGCCACATTCACCCAGTTCGCTGTAAACGACATATACTGTCCCTGACCGTAGTTACAGCTCCAGATGTCGGTGCTGCCATGCACTTTGCTACACACCGACAGGCTCAAGGACTGGCCCACCTTCTGTTCAACTGAACTGAAATGGCTTGGGACTCTCCACCTCGGCTCGGCACAAGCCATCAGTTCTCTGAAAGGTGCAGAGTCCACCACCTGAAAAGAGAGCAACTGCAGCACCAGCAACTTGGACAGGAGCACATTCAGCTTCTGCGCCGTAGGATGAGTGGGCGCATACTGCTGTCTCTTGAACATGGCTTCGCTGATGGATTGCTGGCGGGATGCATGAATTGAAGGAGGAGCAGGAGTGACAGTGGATGGGTATGACGCACAGCTGCCTTCGGCTGAGGTGCTGGAGCCTTGGCTGGCAGAAATTGGGAGCAGCGTGCCACTTGGTGAGGAAGCAGGCTGGACCACCTCTTCGGAGCCTCGGTTCTCCCAGTCCGCTTTATGGTGCCGCAATATGTTGACGCAGGGCCAACATTTGGGCCCTGGCCACGCTTCACCTTCTGCCTACATATCTTACATGTGGCCATGTTACCCTCCTGCGGATGCTTCAGGATAAACTGCCACACTGCCGAGTAGCTACTTTTCCCACCAACAGGCCTCACTGATTCACTGCTACTGTCGCCAACTCCAGGAACCCCTGCTCCACTACCTCCCGATAAGGTAGCCTGCCGCGCAGCAGGTGATCTACCCCGGCCCCGTTTGGCTCCAGGCTTTACAATTCTGCCCCCATGCTGACTGCCAACCATGCTTCTAACACCTTGCTGCCTCGGCTGCTGACTCCGGGGCAACCTGCGCCCCTCTTCTCCTGATGATGACGATGAAGCCCCTTCATCACCCGGCTCCCAAGTGCGATCGGCTTCATCATCATCATCATCACCGAGTTGTGGCTGTACATCACTGATGTTCTCGGTTTCCTCAACAGTGTCTTGCGCAGGAGCTGGAAAGCTCGCAACACCCACGACACTGTCCACATCACTATTTGTCTGCCGAGCTAAAGAAGCCACCTCCATTTCATGGCTGGGCAGTAGCTGCTGACTGTCCTCTATCTGATCGTCCTCCTCACTAAAGAGTGGAGCTGATTCCAAAGCATAGGATACGTCACTGGGGGAGGGAACGGCGTAGGACAGAGGCAATGGGAGGACGGGGACTGCTCTCGGGGCATGCCAACTCAGGGTTGTGTCAGAGGAACCTACCGACCCTAGACTGGTAACTTGTGATGATGTTGATGAGCGCGTTAACCAATCTACCACGGCAGATGCGTTACTGGTGGAGATACGACCGCTAGCAGATACTGGCAGATCAGGTCTCTCACCATGACTCCTGCTGCCACTCGCCCCTAGTCTGCTGCGACCTAAAGACAGCAGTCAGAAACCAATGCTAAATTAAATAACTTAGTACAGCTGAGGCTGAAACACGCTTATTTTGTATAACAGATAGGGTGCTAGCTGCAAGTTTGGGATACCCTGCGGCCTGGTGTAATGACAGCAGACAGAAACCAATGCAAAATTAAATAACTTAGTACAGCTGAGGCTGAAACACGCTTATTTTGTATAACAGATAGGGTGCTAGCTGCAAGTTTGGGATACCCTGTGGCCTGGTGTAATGACAGCAGACAGAAACCAATGCAAAATTAAATAACTTAGTACAGCTGAGGCTGAAGCACGCTTATTTTGTATAACAGATAGGGTGCTAGGTGCAAGTTTGGGATACACTGCGGCCTGGTGTAATGACAGCAGACAGAAACCAATGCAAAATTAAATAAATTAGCTAAGCTGAGGCAGAAGCACGCTTATTTTGTATAACAAATAGGGTGCTAGGTGTAAGTATGGGATACCCTGCGGCCTGGTGTAATGACAGCAGTCAGAAACCAATGCAAAATTAAATAAATTAGTACAGCTGAGGCTTAAACACGCTTATTTTGTATAACAGGTAGGGTGCTAGCTGCAAGTTTGGGATACCCTGCGGCCTGGTGTAATGACAGCAGACAGAAACCAATGCAAAATTAAATAATTTAGCTAAGCTGAGGAAGAAGCACGCTTATTTTGTATAACAAATAGGGTGCTAGGTGCAAGTATGGCATACCCTGCGGCCTGGTGTAATGACAGCAGTCAGAAACCAATGCAAAATTAAATAACTTAGTACAGCTGAGGCTGAAACACGCTTATTTTGTATAACAGATAGGGTGCTAGCTGCAAGTTTGGGATACCCTGCGGCCTAGTGTAATGACAGCAGTCAGAAACCAATGCAAAATTAAATAAATTAGTACAGCTGAGGCTTAAACACGCTTATTTTGTATAACAGGTAGGGTGCTAGCTGCAAGTTTGGGATACCCTGCGGCCTGGTGTAATGACAGCAGACAGAAACCAATGCAAAATTAAATAATTTAGCTAAGCTGAGGAAGAAGCACGCTTATTTTGTATAACAAATAGGGTGCTAGGTGCAAGTATGGCATACCCTGCGGCCTGGTGTAATGACAGCAGTCAGAAACCAATGCAAAATTAAATAACTTAGTACAGCTGAGGCTGAAACACGCTTATTTTGTATAACAGATAGGGTGCTAGCTGCAAGTTTGGGATACCCTGCGGCCTGGTGTATTGACAGCAGACAGAAACCAATGCAAAACTAAATAACTTAGTACAGCTGAGGCTGAAACACGCTTATTTTGTATAACAGATAGGGTGCTAGGTGCAAGTTTGGGATACCCTGCGGCCTGGTGTAATGACAGCAGTCAGAAACCAATGCTAAATTAAATAACTTAGTACAGCTGAGGCTGAAACACGCTTATTTTGTATAACAGATAGGGTGCTAGCTGCAAGTTTGGGATACACTGCGGCCTGGTGTAATGACAGCAGACAGAAACCAATGCAAAATTAAATAATTTAGCTAAGCTGAGGCAGAAGCACGCTTATTTTGTATAACAGATAGGGTGCTAGGTGCAAGTTTGGGATACCCTGTGGCATGGTGTAATGACAGCAGTCAGAAACCAATGCAAAATTAAATAACTTAGTACAGCTGAGGCTGAAACACGCTTATTTTGTATAACAGATAGGGTGCTAGCTGCACGTTTGGGATACCCTGCGGCCTGGTGTAATGACAGCAGTCAGAAACCAATGCAACATTAAATAAATTAGTACAGCTGAGGCTTAAACACGCTTATTTTGTATAACAGGTAGGGTGCTAGCTGCAAGTTTGGGATACCCTGCGGCCTGGTGTAATGACAGCAGTCAGAAACCAATGCAACATTAAATAAATTAGTACAGCTGAGGCTGAAACACGCTTATTTTGTATAACAGATAGGGTGCTAGCTGCAAGTTTGGGATACCCTGCGGCCTGGTGTAATGACAGCAGTCAGAAACCAATGCAACATTAAATAAATTAGTACAGCTGAGGCTGAAACACGCTTATTTTGTATAACAGATAGGGTGCTAGCTGCAAGTTTGGGATACACTGCGGCCTGGTGTAATGACAGCAGACAGAAACCAATGCAAAATTAAATAATTTAGCTAAGCTGAGGCAGAAGCACGCTTATTTTGTATAACAGATAGGGTGCTAGCTGCAAGTTTGGGATACCCTGCGGCCTGGTGTAATGACAGCAGTCAGAAACCAATGCAACATTAAATAAATTAGTACAGCTGAGGCTTAAACACGCTTATTTTGTATAACAGGTAGGGTGCTAGCTGCAAGTTTGGGATACCCTGCGGCCTGGTGTAATGACAGCAGTCAGAAACCAATGCAAAATTAAATAACTTAGTATAGCTGAGGCTGAAACACGCTTATTTTGTATAACAGATAGGGTGCTAGCTGCAAGTTTGGGATACACTGCGGCCTGGTGTAATGACAGCAGACAGAAACCAATGCAAAATTAAATAATTTAGCTAAGCTGAGGCAGAAGCACGCTTATTTTGTATAACAGATAGGGTGCTAGGTGCAAGTTTGGGATACCCTGTGGCATGGTGTAATGACAGCAGTCAGAAACCAATGCAAAATTAAATAACTTAGTACAGCTGAGGCTGAAACACGCTTATTTTGTATAACAGATAGGGTGCTAGCTGCAAGTTTGGGATACCCTGCGGCCTGGTGTAATGACAGCAGTCAGAAACCAATGCAACATTAAATAAATTAGTACAGCTGAGGCTTAAACACGCTTATTTTGTATAACAGGTAGGGTGCTAGCTGCAAGTTTGGGATACCCTGCGGCCTGGTGTAATGACAGCAGTCAGAAATCAATGCAAAATTAAATAACTTAGTAAAGCTAAGGCTGAAACACGCTTATTTTATATAACAGATAGGGTGCTAGCTGCAAGTTTGGGATACCCTGCGGCCTGGTGTAATGACAGCAGTCAGAAACCAATGCAATATTAAATAAATTAGTACAGCTGAGGCTGAAACACGCTTATTTTGTATAACAGATAGGGTGCTAGCTGCAAGTTTGGGATACACTGCGGCCTGGTGTAATGACAGCAGACAGAAACCAATGCAAAATTAAATAATTTAGCTAAGCTGAGGCAGAAGCACGCTTATTTTGTATAACAGATAGGGTGCTAGCTGCAAGTTTGGGATACCCTGCGGCCTGGTGTAATGACAGCAGTCAGAAACCAATGCAACATTAAATAAATTAGTACAGCTGAGGCTTAAACACGCTTATTTTGTATAACAGGTAGGGTGCTAGCTGCAAGTTTGGGATACCCTGCGGCCTGGTGTAATGACAGCAGTCAGAAACCAATGCAAAATTAAATAACTTAGTACAGCTAAGGCTGAAACACGCTTATTTTATATAACAGATAGGGTGCTAGCTGCAAGTTTGGGATACCCTGCGGCCTGGTGTAATGACAGCAGTCAGAAACCAATGCAATATTAAATAAATTAGTACAGCTGAGGATGAAACACGCTTATTTTGTATAACAGATAGGGTGCTAGCTGCAAGTTTGGGATACCCTGCGGCCTGGTGTAATGACAGCAGTCAGAAACCAATGCAACATTAAATAAATTAGTACAGCTGAGGCTTAAACACGCTTATTTTGTATAACAGGTAGGGTGCTAGCTGCAAGTTTGGGATACCCTGCGGCCTGGTGTAATGACAGCAGTCAGAAACCAATGCAAAATTAAATAACTTAGTACAGCTAAGGCTGAAACACGCTTATTTTATATAACAGATAGGGTGCTAGCTGCAAGTTTGGGATACCCTGCGGCCTGGTGTAATGACAGCAGTCAGAAACCAATGCAATATTAAATAAATTAGTACAGCTGAGGCTGAAACACGCTTATTTTGTATAACAGGTAGGGTGCTAGCTGCAAGTTTGGGATACCCTGTGGCCTGGTGTAATGACAGCAGTCAGAAACCATTGCAAAATTAAATAACTTAGTACAGCTGAGGCTGAAACACGCTTATTTTGTATAACAGATAGGGTGCTAGGTGCAAGTTTGTATTACCCTGCGGCCTGGTGTAATGACAGCAGTCAGAAACCAATGCTAAATTAAATAACTTAGTACAGCTGAGGCTGAAACACGCTTATTTTGTATAACAGATAGGGTGCTAGCTGCAAGTTTGGGATGCCCCGCGGCCTGGTGTAATGACAGCAGACAGAAACCAATGCAAAATTAAATAACTTAGTACAGCTGAGGCTGAAACACGCTTATTTTGTATAACAGATAGGGTGCTAGCTGCAAGTTTGGGATACCCTGCGGCCTGGTGTAATGACAGCAGACAGAAACCAATGCAAAATTAAATAACTTAGTACAGCTGAGGCTGAAACACGCTTATTTTGTATAACAGATAGGGTGCTAGCTGCAAGTTTGGGATACCCTGCGGCCTGGTGTAATGACAGCAGACAGAAACCAATGCAAAATTTAATAACTTAGTACAGCTGAGGCTGAAACACGCTTATTTTGTATAACAGATAGGGTGCTAGCTGCAAGTTTGGGATACCCTGCGGCCTGGTGTAATGACAGCAGACAGAAACTAATGCAAAATTAAATAACTTAGTACAGCTGAGGCTGAAACACGCTTATTTTGTATAACAGATAGGGTGCGAGGTGCAAGTTTGGGATACCCTGCGGCCTGGTGTAATGACAGCAGACAGCAACCAATGCAAAATTAAATAACTTAGTACAGCTGAGGCTGAAACACGCTTATTTTGTATAACAGAGAGGGTGCTAGCTGCAAGTTTGGGATACCCTGCGGCCTGGTGTAATGACAGCAGACAGAAACCAATGCAAAATTAAATAACTTAGTACAGCTGAGGCTGAAACACGCTTATTTTGTATAACAGAGAGGGTGCTAGCTGCAAGTTTGGGATACCCTGCGGCCTGGTGTAATGACAGCAGACAAAAACTATTGCAAAATTAAATAACTTAGTACAGCTGAGGCTGAAACACGCTTATTTTGTATAACAGATAGGGTGCTAGCTGCAAGTTTGGGATACCCTGCGGCCTGTTGAAATGACAGCAGACAGAAACCAATGCAAAATTAAATAACTTAGTACAGCTGAGGCTGAAACACGCTTATTTTGTATAACAGATAGGGTGCTAGCTGCAAGTTTGGGATACCCTGCGGCCTGGTGTAATGACAGCAGACAGAAACCAATGCAAAATTAAGTAACTTAGTACAGCTGCGGCTGAAACACGCTTATTTTGTATAACAGATAGGGTGCTGTCACGGCCACCTCCTCATCGGCCACCTCCTCACCTGTCCTACGCTCCCCCGCCGACTCCTCTCCGCGGGATGGGCGTCTGTTGCAGCCGGCGGCGGGTCGGCGTCTCTCCTGCCCGCCCGCCGCTCGGCTGTCACGAGCAGCCGCTCAGGCGGCTTCCTGGTCAGCAGCGTCGGGAGCGGTCGCGCCGCTCTCTGTGCGGTGCGCTCTCGGCGCGTTACCTCGTACGCGCGCGTGCGCGCGCTTGGCCTCCAGTTATGCCCTCCGGCGGCGCTGCACACAGCGCGCCCGCCGGAGGTGATCAGTGTGGGCCAATGAGCCCTTTCTGTTAGATGGGCCTATGAGCCCAATAGTACTGTCCGCCTTCCTGTTCAAACTGGGCAATCAGCCCAGAGATCCTATGTGACACCAATCACCACACTCCCCCCCTCAGCCAATCCGGTTAGCCCCCATCATTTAAAGGTATACACCCTGCAGTCAGTCCTTGCCCGTTATAGCGTGCTACTGGGTGCGATTTTGATAGCTTTTCTCCTTGTGATTCCTGCCGTGTTTTTGACCATCCCTGATTGCCGCCTGGACCGACCTTGCTTGCTCTTTGACCACGATTCTGCCTGCTCCTCTGTACCGCGAACTTCTGACCTCCCGTTGTGACCCTTGGCTTGCCCTGACTACTCTTCCGTCTAACCCTTCTGTACCGTGCCTCCTCGGATTGACCACCCGTGTATGACCCTGTCCGTTTATTGCTACTCAGTCTAGTCCCTGGTTCATCTGTCTTCCCCTGCATAAGTCAGCATCCTTTGTGCTAACAAGACTTGGGGGCAACCGTGTCCGGTGAGGCGTGTCTGGCGTCCCGGCAAACGGGGGCTTACTATAGGTGAAGAAAGCAGCGGAGATTGGGGGTTGCTGATTTATTGGAAGGTGGGTGTCCCACGGGACCTGACATTATAACGGGCCTCAAAAAAGAATACCTTTCTAGATGGAAGAACTAATACAACAGGTTCAAGCTATGGCCACTGCCATCAACCAACTGGCTCAGCGAGTGGCAACTCAGGAGAGTCGTCAGATGCCTGCGCCAGTGGATCCTAGCCCTGCCATCGAGCCCAAGATTCCTCTCCCGGAAAAATTTCTCGGGGATCGGGCAAAGTTTTCTAATTTCAAGAACTCTTGTGAGCTCTACTTCCGCCTTCGACCCCACGCGTCTGGATCAGAAGCGCAACGTGTTGGCCTGGTCATTTCACTTCTCCAGGGCGACCCACAGTCGCTTTACAGTCGGTCTCCTCATTTTTTTTCGGCTATGGAACTCCTATATGCTGACCCAGATCGGGCTGCAACAGCGGATTCTAAATTACGGAACCTGAGACAGGCCATACGCTCTGCTGAGGAGTACAGCGCAGAATTTCGGCGATGGGCTATAGATTCTAAATGGAACGATCCAGCTTTATGTAGCCAATTTAGGATTGGACTCTCTGAGAACATCAAAGACACCCTGGCCATCAGGGTGGATCGACGTCTCCGAGAGAGACGCCAGGAAAGAGGCAAAGACCAACCTTGGGGATCCTCACGCCAAGAGCCAAGCTTCAAGGGGGCAGCCGTTTCCTCTCCTTCCTTGTCACCTGAGGAACCGATGCAGCTTGGAGTAACCCATCTCTCTCAGGCAGAGAAGGTTCGACGCAGATCCCAAGGCCTCTGCCTCTATTGTGGTAATCCAGGTCATTTTGCCAAGACCTGCCCAAACAAGGCTCCGGTGGCGGGAAACTTCAACGCCTAGATCCTGCCGAGGGACTTCATCTAGGCGGTCAGGTATCGTTCCCTCCTGATAATCGTGTACTCCTACCCGTTACACTCTCTTGGGGTCCTTCCAGGACTATTGCCTCCGCCTTCGTTGATAGTGGAGCGGCTGGCAATTTCCTGGATAGATCCTTAGCCATCACTCTTGGAATTCCGTTAATTCCTTTAGAAAATCCCCTTCGGGTCCTGAATAAGCCCATTGAGGGGGGGGTGGTCTCCTACAAGACTCCTTGGGTAAATTTAATCGTAGGATCTGCCCACTCGGAAGAAATAGAGTTTCTGGTTATTGAAAGTCCCGTATCCCCTATTGTTTTGGGATTTCCCTGGCTAAAGGCCCATAACCCAGTGATAGATTGGAGGTCTGGGGATCTGGTGAAATGGAGTCCTTCATGTCAGATTCATTGTTTCTCCATATCTCTTAGATCCACACCTATCGTCCTTGATGGTTTACCCCCAGTCTACGCAGATTGGGCAGACGTATTTTCGGAAAAATCCGCTGATATTCTTCCACCCCATAGGGCCTATGACTGTCCTATTGAGTTACTCCCAGGTACTATGCCCCCTAGAGGGAAACTATATAATCTCACAAGATCTGAAGAGCAGGCTATGAAAGATTATATTACCGAGAACCTCCAGAAGGGATTTATCCGTCCATCCACCTCTCCTGCCGGTGCTGGGTTCTTCTTCGTCGAGAAGAAAGACGGCGGCTTACGCCCTTGTATAGACTATCGAGGGTTAAATAAGGTTACTGTAAAGAATAGATATCCACTACCATTAATCAATGACCTTTTTAATCAGGTCTCTGGGGCTCAGGTCTTCTCCAAGTTAGACCTTCGAGGGGCATATAACCTTATTCGCATACGTCAGGGGGATGAATGGAAGACAGCCTTCAATGTAAAGGATGGGCATTATGAATATTTAGTGATGCCATTTGGGTTATGTAATGCTCCTGCAGTGTTCCAAGATTTTGTCAACGACATATTTCGTGATTTTCTAGGTCAATTTCTCGTGGTCTATTTGGATGACATACTGATTTTTTCCCGCTCCCTGGTTGAGCACCGTCAACATGTCAAAGCGGTATTGCAGAGATTGCGGGAAAATAGTCTGTATGCTAAAATCTCCAAATGTGTCTTTGAAGTGTCTGAAATTCCGTTCCTAGGATTTATTATCTCCAAGCGGGGGTTGGTTATGGATCCCTCCAAAGTTTCTGCTATAATGGAGTGGGAACAACCTAGAACCCTAAAGGCGCTTCAGAGATTTTTAGGATTTGCGAATTTCTATAGGCAATTTATAAAGGGTTTCTCGTCCATAGTGAGTCCTTTAACAGATCTCACTCGTAAGGGCGCTTTTGTTGAGGAGTGGCCTCCCTCAGCTAAAAACGCCTTTCAAGTGTTAAAAGAAACTTTCACCTCCGCTCCCATTTTGATACATCCTGATACCCGGCTTCCATTTCTGTTGGAGGTCGACGCCTCGGAACTGGGAGTAGGAGCTGTTCTCTCTCAGTATGCGGGCAGTCCTGAGAAACTACATCCTTGTGCATTTTTCTCTCGTAAATTTTCACCCGCCGAACGCAATTATGATGTTGGGAATAGGGAACTATTGGGAATTAAACTGGCCTTTGAAGAATGGCGTCACTGGCTAGAAGGTTCCCTACACCCTATCACTGTATATACTGATCACAAGAATCTAGAGTATTTAGAGTCCGCCAAGAGACTCAACTCCCGTCAGGCGCACTGGGCACTCTTCTTTTCTCGATTTAATTTTATTATCACCTATAAGCCGGGGAAGAAGAATGCCAAAGCAGATGCCCTATCCCGTAATTTCGGGGACTGTAAGGACCAGAGCGGTCCCCCTGAATCGATTTTGCCTTTAGGTTGTGTTGTGGCAACTCTTCTCCCTGACTTGTCTAGCTCGTTAATGCCATTTCAAGTTGATTCCCCTCCTGGTAAACCCTCTGATTGTTTATTTGTTCCACCTCACTTGCGTCTGGCCGTTTTACAGGAACTTCATGATGCCAAGTCTGCCGGTCACTTAGGCGTTCGGAAGACCTTGGCTATCGCCAAACGTCATGTCTGGTGGCCCACCATCCGACGCGATACTTCCGCCTTTGTCAAAGCATGTCCAGTATGTGCTCGGAGTAAGACCACTCATGGGTCTCCTGCAGGATTACTAGTTCCTTTAGAAATCCCCACTGAACCATGGTCGCACATATCCATGGATTTTATTGTTGATCTTCCTTCGTCACAGGGGAATTCTGTAATTTGGGTGGTGGTGGACCGCTTCAGTAAAATGGCACACTTTATTCCATTGATAAAACTTCCGTCGGCACCGGATTTAGTACAATTATTCATTAAACATGTTTTTCGCCTCCATGGTCTACTGCAGAATATTGTTTCGGATCGAGGAGTTCAGTTTGTATCCCGTTTTTGGAAAGCCTTTTGCAATCGTTTAGGTATTAAAGTGTCGCTCTCTACCGCCTATCACCCTCAGTCTAACGGGCAGACTGAACGGGTAAATCAATGTTTAGAACAATATCTACGCTGTTTCGTGTCCGACCGCCAAGAATAATGGGCAGAATTCATCGAATTTGCGGAATTCGCCTTTAACAATGCGCCGAGTGAATCTACCAGGTTTTCGCCTTTCTTTTGTAATTACGGTAGAAATCCTAAGGCATCATCCTTCTCTGGTCCTTCCTCCAACTTGCCGGCCTTGGAGGAATGGCTACGAGAAAGGACTAAAGTGTGGTCTGAAATACAGACTAACTTAAAGAAAGCCTCTAGAACTTATAAAATCTTTGCGGACCGACATAGGTCACTAGAACCACCATTTCGGGTGGGTGATTGGGTCTGGGTCTCTACTAGAAATATTGCCCTTCGGCAACCCTCGTCTAAGCTAGGTCCTAAATTTATCGGTCCTTTTCCTATTATTGATAAACTAAGCGACGTTACCTTTAAAGTCAAGTTACCTTCATCCATGAGAATTCCGTCGACCTTTCATGTTTCTTTGTTAAAATCTGCCAAAAATATTCAGGTGTCGTCTCCTCCTCCGATCATAGTGGGAGACGAGCCTGAATATGAAATTAATAGAATACTCGACGCTCGGGTGCTTCAAAACTCTTTACAGTATTTAATAGATTGGAAGGGTTTTGGTCCTGAGGAAAGGTGTTGGGTACCGGCCAAGGATGTCCATGCCAAAACCCTTATTAATAGGTTTCATCGTGAGAATCCGGATAAGCCTGGTAAGGGTCCAGAGGCCCCTCGTGAAGGTGGGGGTAGTGTCACGGCCACCTCCTCATCGGCCACCTCCTCACCTGTCCTACGCTCCCCCGCCGACTCCTCTCCGCGGGATGGGCGTCTGTTGCAGCCGGCGGCGGGTCGGCGTCTCTCCTGCCCGCCCGCCGCTCGGCTGTCACGAGCAGCCGCTCAGGCGGCTTCCTGGTCAGCAGCGTCGGGAGCGGTCGCGCCGCTCTCTGTGCGGCGCGCTCTCGGCGCGTTACCTCGTACGCGCGCGTGCGCGCGCTTGGCCTCCAGTTATGCCCTCCGGCGGCGCTGCACACAGCGCGCCCGCCGGAGGTGATCAGTGTGGGCCAATGAGCCCTTTCTGTTAGATGGGCCTATGAGCCCAATAGTACTGTCCGCCTTCCTGTTCAAACTGGGCAATCAGCCCAGAGATCCTATGTGACACCAATCACCACACTCCCCCCCTCAGCCAATCCGGTTAGCCCCCATCATTTAAAGGTATACACCCTGCAGTCAGTCCTTGCCCGTTATAGCGTGCTACTGGGTGCGATTTTGATAGCTTTTCTCCTTGTGATTCCTGCCGTGTTTTTGACCATCCCTGATTGCCGCCTGGACCGACCTTGCTTGCTCTTTGACCACGATTCTGCCTGCTCCTCTGTACCGCGAACTTCTGACCTCCCGTTGTGACCCTTGGCTTGCCCTGACTACTCTTCCATCTAACCCTTCTGTACCGTGCCTCCTCGGATTGACCACCCGTGTATGACCCTGTCCGTTTATTGCTACTCAGTCTAGTCCCTGGTTCATCTGTCTTCCCCTGCATAAGTCAGCATCCTTTGTGCTAACAAGACCTGGGGGCAACCGTGTCCGGTGAGGCGTGTCTAGCGTCCCGGAAAACGGGGGCTTACTATAGGTGAAGAAAGCAGCGGAGATTGGGGGTTGCTGATTTATTGGAAGGTGGGTGTCCCACGGGACCTGACAGGTGCTAGGTGCAAGTTTGGGATACCCTGCGGCCTGCTGTAATGACAGCAGTCAGAAACCAATGCTAAATTAAATAACTTAGTACAGCTGAGGCTGAAACACGCTTATTTTGTATAACAGATAGGATGCTAGCTGCAAGTTTGGGATACCCTGCGGCCTGGTGTAATGACAGCAGACAGAAACCAATGCAAAATTAAATAACTTAGTAAAGCTGAGGATGAAACACGCTTATTTTGTATAACAGATAGGGTGCTAGCTGCAAGTTTGGGATACCCTGCGGCCTGGTGCAATGACAGCAGTCAGGAACCAATGCAAAATTAAATAACTTAGTACAGCTGAGGCTGAAACACGCTTATTTTGTATAACAGATAGGGTGCTAGGTGCAAGTATGGGATACCCTGTGGCCTGGTGTAATGACAGCAGTCAGAAACCAATGCAAAATTAAGTAACTTAGCAAAGCTGAGGCTGAAACAAGCTTATTTTGTATAACAGATAGGGTGCTAGCTGCAAGTTTGGGATACCCTTCGGTCTGGTGTAATGACAGCAGTCAGAAACCAATGCAAAATTAAATAACTTAGTATAGCTGAGGCTGAAACAAGCTTATATTGTATAACAGATAGGGTGCTAGCTGCAAGTTTGGGATACCCTGCGGCCTGGTGTAATGACAGCAGTCAGAAACCAATGCAACATTAAATAAATTAGTACAGCTGAGGCTTAAACACGCTTATTTTGTATAACAGGTAGGGTGCTAGCTGCAAGTTTGGGATACCCTGCGGCCTGGTGTAATGACAGCAGACAAAAACTATTGCAAAATTAAATAACTTAGTACAGCTGAGGCTGAAACACGCTTATTTTGTATAACAGATAGGGTGCTAGGTGCAAGTTTGGGATACCCTGCGGCCTGGTGTAATGACAGCAGTCAGAAACCAATGCAAAATTAAATAACTTAGTACAGCTGAGGCTGAAATACGCTTATTTTGTTTAACAGATAGGGTGCTAGCTGCAAGTTTGGGATACCCTGCGGCCTGGTGTAATGAAAGCAGTCAGAAACCAATGCAAAATTAAATAACTTAGTACAGCTGAGAATGAAGCACGCTTATTTTGTATAACAGATAGGGTGCTAGGTGCAAGTTTGGGATACCTTGCGGCCTGGTGTAATGACAGCAGTCAGAAACCAATGCAAAATTAAATAACTTAGTATAGCTGAGGCTGAAACAAGCTTATATTGTATAACAGATAGGGTGCTAGCTGCAAGTTTGGGATACCCTGCGGCCTGGTGTAATGACAGCAGTCAGAAACCAATGCAACATTAAATAAATTAGTACAGCTGAGGCTTAAACACGCTTATTTTGTATAACAGGTAGGGTGCTAGCTGCAAGTTTGGGATACCCTGCGGCCTGGTGTAATGACAGCAGACAAAAACTATTGCAAAATTAAATAACTTAGTACAGCTGAGGCTGAAACACGCTTATTTTGTATAACAGATAGGGTGCTAGGTGCAAGTTTGGGATACCCTGCGGCCTGGTGTAATGACAGCAGACAAAAACTATTGCAAAATTAAATAACTTTGTACAGCTGAGGCTGAAACACGCTTATTTTGTATAACAGATAGGGTGCTAGGTGCAAGTTTGGGATACCCTGCGGCCTGGTGTAATGACAGCAGACAAAAACTATTGCAAAATTAAATAACTTAGTACAGCTGAGGCTGAAACACGCTTATTTTGTATAACAGATAGGGTGCTAGGTGCAAGTTTGGGATACCCTGCGGCCTGGTGTAATGAAAGCAGTCAGAAACCAATGCAAAATTAAATAACTTAGTACAGCTGAGAATGAAGCACGCTTATTTTGTATAACAGATAGGGTGCTAGGTGCAAGTTTGGGATACCTTGCGGCCTGGTGTAATGACAGCAGTCAGAAACCAATGCAAAATTAAATAACTTAGTACAGCTGAGGCTGAAACACGCTTATTTTGTATAACAGATAGGGTGCTAGGTGCAAGTTTGGGATACCCTGCGGCCTGGTGTAATGACAGCAGTCAGAAACCAATGCAAAATTAAATAAATTAGTACAGCTGAGGATGAAACACGCTTATTTTGTATAACAGATAGGGTGCTAGCTGCAAGTTTGGGATACCCTTCGGTCTGGTGTAATGACAGCAGTCAGAAACCAATGCAAAATTAAATAACTTAGTATAGCTGAGGCTGAAACAAGCTTATATTGTATAACAGATAGGGTGCTAGCTGCAAGTTTGGGATACCCTGCGGCCTGGTGTAATGACAGCAGTCAGAAACCAATGCAACATTAAATAAATTAGTACAGCTGAGGCTTAAACACGCTTATTTTGTATAACAGGTAGGGTGCTAGCTGCAAGTTTGGGATACCCTGCGGCCTGGTGTAATGACAGCAGACAAAAACTATTGCAAAATTAAATAACTTAGTACAGCTGAGGCTGAAACACGCTTATTTTGTATAACAGATAGGGTGCTAGGTGCAAGTTTGGGATACCCTGCGGCCTGGTGTAATGACAGCAGACAAAAACTATTGCAAAATTAAATAACTTTGTACAGCTGAGGCTGAAACACGCTTATTTTGTATAACAGATAGGGTGCTAGGTGCAAGTTTGGGATACCCTGCGGCCTGGTGTAATGACAGCAGACAAAAACTATTGCAAAATTAAATAACTTAGTACAGCTGAGGCTGAAACACGCTTATTTTGTATAACAGATAGGGTGCTAGGTGCAAGTTTGGGATACCCTGCGGCCTGGTGTAATGACAGCAGTCAGAAACCAATGCAAAATTAAATAACTTAGTACAGCTGAGGCTGAAACACGCTTATTTTGTTTAACAGATAGGGTGCTAGCTGCAAGTTTGGGATACCCTGCGGCCTGGTGTAATGAAAGCAGTCAGAAACCAATGCAAAATTAAATAACTTAGTACAGCTGAGAATGAAGCACGCTTATTTTGTATAACAGATAGGGTGCTAGGTGCAAGTTTGGGATACCTTGCGGCCTGGTGTAATGACAGCAGTCAGAAACCAATGCAAAATTAAATAACTTAGTACAGCTGAGGCTGAAACACGCCTATTTTGTATAACAGATAGGGTGCTAGGTGCAAGTTTGGGATACCCTGCGGCCTGGTGTAATGACAGCAGTCAGAAACCAATGCAAAATTAAATAACTTAGTATAGCTGAGGCTGAAACAAGCTTATTTTGTATAACAGATAGGGTGCTAGGTGCAAGTTTGGGATACCCTGCGGCCTGGTGTATAATGACAGCAGTCAGAAACCAATGCAAAATTAAATAATTTAGTAAAGCTGAGGCTGAAACACGCTTATTTTGTATAACAGATAGGGTGATAGGTGCAAGTTTGGGATACCCTGCGGCCTGGTGTAATGACAGCAGTCAGAAACCAATGCAAAATTAAATAACTTAGTACAGCTGAGGCTGAAACACGCTTATTTTGTTTAACAGATAGGGTGCTAGCTGCAAGTTTGGGATACCCTGCGGCCTGGTGTAATGACAGCAGTCAGAAACCAATGCAAAATTAAATAACTTAGTACAGCTGAGGCTGAAACACGCTTATTTTGTTTAACAGATAGGGTGCTAGCTGCAAGTTTGGGATACCCTGCGGCCTGGTGTAATGAAAGCAGTCAGAAACCAATGCAAAATTAAATAACTTAGTACAGCTGAGAATGAAGCACGCTTATTTTGTATAACAGATAGGGTGCTAGGTGCAAGTTTGGGATACCTTGCGGCCTGGTGTAATGACAGCAGTCAGAAACCAATGCAAAATTAAATAACTTAGTACAGCTGAGGCTGAAACACGCTTATTTTGTATAACAGATAGGGTGCTAGGTGCAAGTTTGGGATACCCTGCGGCCTGGTGTAATGACAGCAGTCAGAAACCAATGCAAAATTAAATAACTTAGTATAGCTGAGGCTGAAACAAGCTTATTTTGTATAACAGATAGGGTGCTAGGTGCAAGTTTGGGATACCCTGCGGCCTGGTGTATAATGACAGCAGTCAGAAACCAATGCAAAATTAAATAACTTAGTAAAGCTGAGGCTGAAACACGCTTATTTTGTATAACAGATAGGGTGATAGGTGCAAGTTTGGGATACCCTGCGGCCTGGTGTAATGACAGCAGTCAGAAACCAATGCAAAATTAAATAACTTAGTACAGCTGAGGCTGAAACACGCTTATTTTGTTTAACAGATAGGGTGCTAGCTGCAAGTTTGGGATACCCTGCGGCCTGGTGTAATGACAGCAGTCAGAAACCAATGCAAAATTAAATAACTTAGTACAGCTGAGGCTGAAACACGCTTATTTTGTATAACAGATAGGGTGCTAGGTGCAAGTTTGGGATACCCTGCGGCCTGGTGTAATGACAACAGACAGAAACCAATGCAAAAATTAAATAACTTAGTAAAGCTGAGGCTGAAACACGCTTATTTTGTATAACAGATAGGGTGCTAGCTGCAAGTTTGGGATACCCTGCGGCCTGGTGCAATGACAGCAGTCAGAAACCAATGCAAAATTAAATAACTTAGTAAAGCTGAGGCTGAAACACGCTTATTTTGTATAACAGATAGGGTGCTAGCTGCAAGTTTGGGATACCCTGCGGCCTGGTGCAATGACAGCAGTCAGAAACCAATGCAAAATTAAATAACTTAGTATAGCTGAGGCTGAAACAAGCTTATTTTGTATAACAGATAGGGTGCTAGCTGCAAGTTTGGGATACCCTGCGGCCTGGTGTAATGACAGCAGTCAGAAACCAATGCAAAATTAAATAACTTAGTAAAGCTGAGGCTGAAACACGCTTATTTTGTATAACAGATAGGGTGATAGGTGCAAGTTTGGGATACCCTGCGGCCTGGTGTAATGACAGCAGTCAGAAACCAATGCAAAATTAAATAACTTAGTACAGCTGAGGCTGAAACACGCTTATTTTGTTTAACAGATAGGGTGCTAGCTGCAAGTTTGGGATACCCTGCGGCCTGGTGTAATGACAGCAGTCAGAAACCAATGCAAAATTAAATAACTTAGTACAGCTGAGGCTGAAACACGCTTATTTTGTATAACAGATAGGGTGCTAGGTGCAAGTTTGGGATACCCTGCGGCCTGGTGTAATGATAGCAGTCAGAAACCAATGCAAAATTAAATAACTTAGTAAAGCTGAGGCTGAAACACGCTTATTTTGTATAACAGATAGGGTGCTAGCTGCAGGTTTGGGATACCCTGCGGCCTGGTGCAATGACAGCAGACAGAAACCAATGCAAAATTAAATAACTTAGTACAGCTGAGGCTGAAACAAGCTTATTTTGTATAACAGATAGGGTGCTAGCTGCAAGTTTGGGATACCCTGCGGCCTGGTGTAATGAAAGCAGTCAGAAACCAATGCAAAATTAAATAACTTAGTACAGCTGAGAATGAAGCACGCTTATTTTGTATAACAGATAGGGTGCTAGGTGCAAGTTTGGGATACCTTGCGGCCTGGTGTAATGACAGCAGTCAGAAACCAATGCAAAATTAAATAACTTAGTACAGCTGAGGCTGAAACACGCTTATTTTGTATAACAGATAGGGTGCTAGGTGCAAGTTTGGGATACCCTGCGGCCTGGTGTAATGACAGCAGTCAGAAACCAATGCAAAATTAAATAACTTAGTATAGCTGAGGCTGAAACAAGCTTATTTTGTATAACAGATAGGGTGCTAGGTGCAAGTTTGGGATACCCTGCGGCCTGGTGTATAATGACAGCAGTCAGAAACCAATGCAAAATTAAATAACTTAGTAAAGCTGAGGCTGAAACGCGCTTATTTTGTATAACAGATAGGGTGATAGGTGCAAGTTTGGGATACCCTGCGGCCTGGTGTAATGACAGCAGTCAGAAACCAATGCAAAATTAAATAACTTAGTACAGCTGAGGCTGAAACACGCTTATTTTGTTTAACAGATAGGGTGCTAGCTGCAAGTTTGGGATACCCTGCGGCCTGGTGTAATGACAGCAGTCAGAAACCAATGCAAAATTAAATAACTTAGTACAGCTGAGGCTGAAACACGCTTATTTTGTATAACAGATAGGGTGCTAGGTGCAAGTTTGGGATACCCTGCGGCCTGGTGTAATGACAGCAGACAGAAACCAATGCAAAATTAAATAACTTAGTACAGCTGAGGCTGAAACACGCTTATTTTGTATAACAGATAGGGTGCTAGCTGCAAGTTTGGGATACCCTGCGGCCTGGTGTAATGACAACAGACAGAAACCAATGCAAAAATTAAATAACTTAGTAAAGCTGAGGCTGAAACACGCTTATTTTGTATAACAGATAGGGTGCTAGCTGCAAGTTTGGGATACCCTGCGGCCTGGTGCAATGACAGCAGTCAGAAACCAATGCAAAATTAAATAACTTAGTATAGCTGAGGCTGAAACAAGCTTATTTTGTATAACAGATAGGGTGCTAGCTGCAAGTTTGGGATACCCTGCGGCCTGGTGTAATGACAGCAGTCAGAAACCAATGCAAAATTAAATAACTTGGTAAAGCTGAGGCTGAAACACGCTTATTTTGTATAACAGATAGGGTGATAGGTGCAAGTTTGGGATACCCTGCGGCCTGGTGTAATGACAGCAGTCAGAAACCAATGCAAAATTAAATAACTTAGTACAGCTGAGGCTGAAACACGCTTATTTTGTTTAACAGATAGGGTGCTAGCTGCAAGTTTGGGATACCCTGCGGCCTGGTGTAATGACAGCAGTCAGAAACCAATGCAAAATTAAATAACTTAGTACAGCTGAGGCTGAAACACGCTTATTTTGTATAACAGATAGGGTGCTAGGTGCAAGTTTGGGATACCCTGCGGCCTGGTGTAATGATAGCAGTCAGAAACCAATGCAAAATTAAATAACTTAGTAAAGCTGAGGCTGAAACACGCTTATTTTGTATAACAGATAGGGTGCTAGCTGCAGGTTTGGGATACCCTGCGGCCTGGTGCAATGACAGCAGACAGAAACCAATGCAAAATTAAATAACTTAGTACAGCTGAGGCTGAAACACGCTTATTTTGTATAACAGATAGGGTGCTAGGTGCAAGTTTGGGATACCCTGCGGCCTGGTGTAATGACAGCAGACAGAAACCAATGCAAAAATTAAATAAATTAGTAAAGCTGAGGCTGAAACACGCTAATTTTGTATAACAGATAGGGTGCTAGGTGCAAGTATGGGATACCCTGTGGCCTGGTGTAATGACAGCAGTCAGAAACCAATGCAAAATTAAGTAACTTAGCAAAGCTGAGGCTGAAACAAGCTTATTTTGTATAACAGATAGGGTGCTAGCTGCAAGTTTGGGATACCCTGCGGCCTGGTGTAATGACAGCAGTCAGAAACCAATGCTAAATTAAATAACTTAGTACAGCTGAGGCTGAAACACGCTTATTTTGTATAACAGATAGGGTGCTAGCTGCAAGTTTGGGATACCCTGCGGCCTGGTGTAATGACAGCAGACAGAAACCAATGCAAAATTAAATAACTTAGTACAGCTGAGGATGAAACACGCTTATTTTGTATAACAGATAGGGTGCTAGCTGCAAGTTTGGGATACCCTGCGGCCTGGTGTAATGACAGCAGTCAGAAACCAATGCAAAATTAAATAACTTAGTAAAGCTGAGGCTGAAACACGCTTATTTTGTATAACAGATAGGGTGATAGGTGCAAGTTTGGGATACCCTGCGGCCTGGTGTAATGACAGCAGTCAGAAACCAATGCAAAATTAAATAACTTAGTACAGCTGAGGCTGAAACACGCTTATTTTGTATAACAGATAGGGTGCTAGGTGCAAGTTTGGGATACCCTGCGGCCTGGTGTAATGAAAGCAGTCAGAAACCAATGCAAAATTAAATAACTTAGTACAGCTGAGAATGAAGCACGCTTATTTTGTATAACAGATAGGGTGCTAGGTGCAAGTTTGGGATACCTTGCGGCCTGGTGTAATGACAGCAGTCAGAAACCAATGCAAAATTAAATAACTTAGTACAGCTGAGGCTGAAACACGCTTATTTTGTATAACAGATAGGGTGCTAGGTGCAAGTTTGGGATACCCTGCGGCCTGGTGTATAATGACAGCAGTCAGAAACCAATGCAAAATTAAATAACTTAGTAAAGCTGAGGCTGAAACACGCTTATTTTGTATAACAGATAGGGTGCTAGGTGCAAGTTTGGGATACCCTGCGGCCTGGTGTAATGACAGCAGTCAGAAACCAATGCAAAATTAAATAACTTAGTACAGCTGAGGCTGAAACACGCTTATTTTGTTTAACAGATAGGGTGATAGGTGCAAGTTTGGGATACCCTGCGGCCTGGTGTAATGACAGCAGTCAGAAACCAATGCAAAATTAAATAACTTAGTACAGCTGAGGCTGAAACACGCTTATTTTGTTTAACAGATAGGGTGCTAGCTGCAAGTTTGGGATACCCTGCGGCCTGGTGTAATGACAGCAGTCAGAAACCAATGCAAAATTAAATAACTTAGTACAGCTGAGGCTGAAACACGCTTATTTTGTATAACAGATAGGGTGCTAGGTGCAAGTTTGGGATACCCTGCGGCCTGGTGTAATGACAGCAGACAGAAACCAATGCAAAATTAAATAACTTAGTACAGCTGAGGCTGAAACACGCTTATTTTGTATAACAGATAGGGTGCTAGCTGCAAGTTTGGGATACCCTGCGGCCTGGTGTAATGACAACAGACAGAAACCAATGCAAAAATTAAATAACTTAGTAAAGCTGAGGCTGAAACACGCTTATTTTGTATAACAGATAGGGTGCTAGCTGCAAGTTTGGGATACCCTGCGGCCTGGTGCAATGACAGCAGTCAGAAACCAATGCAAAATTAAATAACTTAGTATAGCTGAGGCTGAAACAAGCTTATTTTGTATAACAGATAGGGTGCTAGCTGCAAGTTTGGGATACCCTGCGGCCTGGTGTAATGACAGCAGTCAGAAACCAATGCAAAATTAAATAACTTGGTAAAGCTGAGGCTGAAACACGCTTATTTTGTATAACAGATAGGGTGATAGGTGCAAGTTTGGGATACCCTGCGGCCTGGTGTAATGACAGCAGTCAGAAACCAATGCAAAATTAAATAACTTAGTACAGCTGAGGCTGAAACACGCTTATTTTGTTTAACAGATAGGGTGCTAGCTGCAAGTTTGGGATACCCTGCGGCCTGGTGTAATGACAGCAGTCAGAAACCAATGCAAAATTAAATAACTTAGTACAGCTGAGGCTGAAACACGCTTATTTTGTATAACAGATAGGGTGCTAGGTGCAAGTTTGGGATACCCTGCGGCCTGGTGTAATGATAGCAGTCAGAAACCAATGCAAAATTAAATAACTTAGTAAAGCTGAGGCTGAAACACGCTTATTTTGTATAACAGATAGGGTGCTAGCTGCAGGTTTGGGATACCCTGCGGCCTGGTGCAATGACAGCAGACAGAAACCAATGCAAAATTAAATAACTTAGTACAGCTGAGGCTGAAACACGCTTATTTTGTATAACAGATAGGGTGCTAGGTGCAAGTTTGGGATACCCTGCGGCCTGGTGTAATGACAGCAGACAGAAACCAATGCAAAAATTAAATAAATTAGTAAAGCTGAGGCTGAAACACGCTAATTTTGTATAACAGATAGGGTGCTAGGTGCAAGTATGGGATACCCTGTGGCCTGGTGTAATGACAGCAGTCAGAAACCAATGCAAAATTAAGTAACTTAGCAAAGCTGAGGCTGAAACAAGCTTATTTTGTATAACAGATAGGGTGCTAGCTGCAAGTTTGGGATACCCTGCGGCCTGGTGTAATGACAGCAGTCAGAAACCAATGCTAAATTAAATAACTTAGTACAGCTGAGGCTGAAACACGCTTATTTTGTATAACAGATAGGGTGCTAGGTGCAAGTTTGGGATACCCTGCGGCCTGGTGTAATGACAGCAGACAGAAACCAATGCAAAATTAAATAACTTAGTACAGCTGAGGATGAAACACGCTTATTTTGTATAACAGATAGGGTGCTAGCTGCAAGTTTGGGATACCCTGCGGCCTGGTGTAATGACAGCAGTCAGAAACCAATGCAAAATTAAATAACTTAGTAAAGCTGAGGCTGAAACACGCTTATTTTGTATAACAGATAGGGTGATAGGTGCAAGTTTGGGATACCCTGCGGCCTGGTGTAATGACAGCAGTCAGAAACCAATGCAAAATTAAATAACTTAGTACAGCTGAGGCTGAAACACGCTTATTTTGTATAACAGATAGGGTGCTAGGTGCAAGTTTGGGATACCCTGCGGCCTGGTGTAATGAAAGCAGTCAGAAACCAATGCAAAATTAAATAACTTAGTACAGCTGAGAATGAAGCACGCTTATTTTGTATAACAGATAGGGTGCTAGGTGCAAGTTTGGGATACCTTGCGGCCTGGTGTAATGACAGCAGTCAGAAACCAATGCAAAATTAAATAACTTAGTACAGCTGAGGCTGAAACACGCTTATTTTGTATAACAGATAGGGTGCTAGGTGCAAGTTTGGGATACCCTGCGGCCTGGTGTATAATGACAGCAGTCAGAAACCAATGCAAAATTAAATAACTTAGTAAAGCTGAGGCTGAAACACGCTTATTTTGTATAACAGATAGGGTGCTAGGTGCAAGTTTGGGATACCCTGCGGCCTGGTGTAATGACAGCAGTCAGAAACCAATGCAAAATTAAATAACTTAGTACAGCTGAGGCTGAAACACGCTTATTTTGTTTAACAGATAGGGTGCTAGCTGCAAGTTTGGGATACCCTGCGGCCTGGTGTAATGACAGCAGTCAGAAACCAATGCAAAATTAAATAACTTAGTACAGCTGAGGCTGAAACACGCTTATTTTGTATAACGATTAGGGTGCTAGGTGCAAGTTTGGGATACCCTGCGGCCTGGTGTAATGACAGCAGACAGAAACCAATGCAAAATTAAATAACTTAGTACAGCTGAGGCTGAAACATGCTTATTTTGTATAACAGATAGGGTGCTAGGTGCAAGTTTGGGATACCCTGCGGCCTGGTGTAATGACAACAGACGGAAACCAATGCAAAAATTAAATAACTTAGTAAAGCTGAGGCTGAAACACGCTTATTTTGTATAACAGATAGGGTGCTAGCTGCAAGTTTGGGATACCCTGCGGCCTGGTGCAATGACAGCAGTCAGAAACCAATGCAAAATTAAATAACTTAGTATAGCTGAGGCTGAAACAAGCTTATTTTGTATAACAGATAGGGTGCTAGCTGCAAGTTTGGGATACCCTGCGGCCTGGTGTAATGACAGCAGTCAGAAACCAATGCAAAATTAAATAACTTAGTAAAGCTGAGGCTGAAATACGCTTATTTTGTTTAACAGATAGGGTGCTAGCTGCAAGTTTGGGATACCCTGCGGCCTGGTGTAATGAAAGCAGTCAGAAACCAATGCAAAATTAAATAACTTAGTAAAGCTGAGGCTGAAACACGCTTATTTTGTATAACAGATAGGGTGATAGGTGCAAGTTTGGGATACCCTGCGGCCTGGTGTAATGACAGCAGTCAGAAACCAATGCAAAATTAAATAACTTAGTACAGCTGAGGCTGAAACACGCTTATTTTGTTTAACAGATAGGGTGCTAGCTGCAAGTTTGGGATACCCTGCGGCCTGGTGTAATGAAAGCAGTCAGAAACCAATGCAAAATTAAATAACTTAGTACAGCTGAGAATGATGCACGCTTATTTTGTATAACAGATAGGGTGCTAGGTGCAAGTTTGGGATACCTTGCGGCCTGGTGTAATGACAGCAGTCAGAAACCAATGCAAAATTAAATAACTTAGTACAGCTGAGGCTGAAACACGCTTATTTTGTATAACAGATAGGGTGCTAGGTGCAAGTTTGGGATACCCTGCGGCCTGGTGTAATGACAGCAGACAGAAACCAATGCAAAATTAAATAACTTAGTACAGCTGAGGCTGAAACACGCTTATTTTGTATAACAGATAGGGTGCTAGGTGCAAGTTTGGGATACCCTGCGGCCTGGTGCAATGACAGCAGTCAGAAACCAATGCAAAATTAAATAACTTAGTATAGCTGAGGCTGAAACAAGCTTATTTTGTATAACAGATAGGGTGCTAGCTGCAAGTTTGGGATACCCTGCGGCCTGGTGTAATGACAGCAGTCAGATACCAATGCAAAATTAAATAACTTAGTAAAGCTGAGGCTGAAACACGCTTATTTTGTATAACAGATAGGGTGATAGGTGCAAGTTTGGGATACCCTGCGGCCTGGTGTAATGACAGCAGTCAGAAACCAATGCAAAATTAAATAACTTAGTACAGCTGAGGCTGAAACATGCTTATTTTGTTTAACAGATAGGGTGCTAGCTGCAAGTTTGGGATACCCTGCGGCCTGGTGTAATGACAGCAGTCAGAAACCAATGCAAAATTAAATAACTTAGTACAGCTGAGGCTGAAACACGCTTATTTTGTTTAACAGATAGGGTGCTAGCTGCAAGTTTGGGATACCCTGCGGCCTGGTGTAATGACAGCAGTCAGAAACCAATGCAAAATTAAATAACTTAGTAAAGCTGAGGCTGAAATACGCTTATTTTGTTTAACAGATAGGGTGCTAGCTGCAAGTTTGGGATACCCTGCGGCCTGGTGTAATGAAAGCAGTCAGAAACCAATGCAAAATTAAATAACTTAGTAAAGCTGAGGCTGAAACACGCTTATTTTGTATAACAGATAGGGTGATAGGTGCAAGTTTGGGATACCCTGCGGCCTGGTGTAATGACAGCAGTCAGAAACCAATGCAAAATTAAATAACTTAGTACAGCTGAGGCTGAAACACGCTTATTTTGTTTAACAGATAGGGTGCTAGCTGCAAGTTTGGGATACCCTGCGGCCTGGTGTAATGAAAGCAGTCAGAAACCAATGCAAAATTAAATAACTTAGTACAGCTGAGAATGATGCACGCTTATTTTGTATAACAGATAGGGTGCTAGGTGCAAGTTTGGGATACCTTGCGGCCTGGTGTAATGACAGCAGTCAGAAACCAATGCAAAATTAAATAACTTAGTACAGCTGAGGCTGAAACACGCTTATTTTGTATAACAGATAGGGTGCTAGGTGCAAGTTTGGGATACCCTGCGGCCTGGTGTAATGACAGCAGACAGAAACCAATGCAAAATTAAATAACTTAGTACAGCTGAGGCTGAAACACGCTTATTTTGTATAACAGATAGGGTGCTAGGTGCAAGTTTGGGATACCCTGCGGCCTGGTGCAATGACAGCAGTCAGAAACCAATGCAAAATTAAATAACTTAGTATAGCTGAGGCTGAAACAAGCTTATTTTGTATAACAGATAGGGTGCTAGCTGCAAGTTTGGGATACCCTGCGGCCTGGTGTAATGACAGCAGTCAGATACCAATGCAAAATTAAATAACTTAGTAAAGCTGAGGCTGAAACACGCTTATTTTGTATAACAGATAGGGTGATAGGTGCAAGTTTGGGATACCCTGCGGCCTGGTGTAATGACAGCAGTCAGAAACCAATGCAAAATTAAATAACTTAGTACAGCTGAGGCTGAAACATGCTTATTTTGTTTAACAGATAGGGTGCTAGCTGCAAGTTTGGGATACCCTGCGGCCTGGTGTAATGACAGCAGTCAGAAACCAATGCAAAATTAAATAACTTAGTACAGCTGAGGCTGAAACACGCTTATTTTGTTTAACAGATAGGGTGCTAGCTGCAAGTTTGGGATACCCTGCGGCCTGGTGTAATGAAAGCAGTCAGAAACCAATGCAAAATTAAATAACTTAGTACAGCTGAGAATGAAGCACGCTTATTTTGTATAACAGATAGGGTGCTAGGTGCAAGTTTGGGATACCTTGCGGCCTGGTGTAATGACAGCAGTCAGAAACCAATGCAAAATTAAATAACTTAATACAGCTGAGGCTGAAACACGCTTATTTTGTATAACAGATAGGGTGCTAGCTGCAAGTTTGGGATACCCTGCGGCCTGGTGCAATGACAGCAGTCAGAAACCAATGCAAAATTAAATAACTTAGTACAGCTGAGGCTGAAACACGCTTATTTTGTATAACAGGGTGCTAGGTGCAAGTATGGGATACCCTGTGGCCTGGTGTAATGACAGCAGTCAGAAACCAATGCAAAATTAAGTAACTTAGCAAAGCTGAGGCTGAAACAAGCTTATTTTGTATAACAGATAGGGTGCTAGCTGCAAGTTTGGGATACCCTGCGGCCTGGTGTAATGACAGCAGTCAGAAACCAATGCAAAATTAAATAACTTAGTAAAGCTGAGGCTGAAACACGCTTATTTTGTATAACAGATAGGGTGATAGGTGCAAGTTTGGGATACCCTGCGGCCTGGTGTAATGACAGCAGTCAGAAGCCAATGCAAAATTAAATAAATTAGTAAAGCTGAGGATGAAACACGCTTATTTTGTATAACAGATAGGGTGCTAGCTGCAAGTTTGGGATACCCTGCGGCCTGGTGCAATGACAGCAGTCAGGAACCAATGCAAAATTAAATAACTTAGTACAGCTGAGGCTGAAACACGCTTATTTTGTATAACAGATAGGGTGCTAGGTGCAAGTATGGGATACCCTGTGGCCTGGTGTAATGACAGCAGTCAGAAACCAATGCAAAATTAAGTAACTTAGCAAAGCTGAGGCTGAAACAAGCTTATTTTGTATAACAGATAGGGTGCTAGCTGCAAGTTTGGGATACCCTGCGGCCTGGTGTAATGACAGCAGACAGAAACCAATGCAAAATTAAATAACTTAGTACAGCTGAGGATGAAACACGCTTATTTTGTATAACAGATAGGGTGCTAGCTGCAAGTTTGGGATACCCTGCGGCCTGGTGTAATGACAGCAGACAGAAACCAATGCAAAATTAAATAACTTAGTACAGCTGAGGCTGAAACACGCTTATTTTGTTTAACAGATAGGGTGCTAGCTGCAAGTTTGGGATACCCTGCGGCCTGGTGTAATGAAAGCAGTCAGAAACCAATGCAAAATTAAATAACTTAGTACAGCTGAGAATGAAGCACGCTTATTTTGTATAACAGATAGGGTGCTAGCTGCAAGTTTGGGATACCCTGCGGCCTGGTGTAATGACAGCAGTCAGAAACCAATGCAAAATTAAATAACTTAGTAAAGCTGAGGCTGAAACACGCTTATTTTGTATAACAGATAGGGTGATAGGTGCAAGTTTGGGATACCCTGCGGCCTGGTGTAATGACAGCAGTCAGAAACCAATGCAAAATTAAATAACTTAGTACAGCTGAGGCTGAAACACGCTTATTTTGTTTAACAGATAGGGTGCTAGCTGCAAGTTTGGGATACCCTGCGGCCTAGTGTAATGAAAGCAGTCAGAAACCAATGCAAAATTAAATAACTTAGTACAGCTGAGAATGAAGCACGCTTATTTTGTATAACAGATAGGGTGCTAGGTGCAAGTTTGGGATACCTTGCGGCCTGGTGTAATGACAGCAGTCAGAAACCAATGCAAAATTAAATAACTTAGTACAGCTGAGGCTGAAACACGCTTATTTTGTATAACAGATAGGATGCTAGGTGCAAGTTTGGGATACCCTGCGGCCTGGTGTAATGACAGCAGACAGAAACAAATGCAAAATTAAATAACTTAGTACAGCTGAGGCTGAAACATGCTTATTTTGTATAACAGATAGGGTGCTAGGTGCAAGTTTGGGATACCCTGCAGCCTGGTGTAATGACAACAGACAGAAACCAATGCAAAATTAAATAACTTAGTAAAGCTGAGGCTGAAACACGCTTATTTTGTATAACAGATAGGGTGCTAGGTGCAAGTTTGGGATACCCTGCGGCCTGGTGCAATGACAGCAGTCAGAAACCAATGCAAAATTAAATAACTTAGTAAAGCTGAGGCTGAAACACGCTTATTTTGTATAACAGATAGGGTGATAGGTGCAAGTTTGGGATACCCTGCGGCCTGGTGTAATGACAGCAGTCAGAAACCAATGCAAAATTAAATAACTTAGTACAGCTGAGGCTGAAACACGCTTATTTTGTTTAACAGATAGGGTGCTAGGTGCAAGTTTGGGATACCCTGCGGCCTGGTGTAATGAAAGCAGTCAGAAACCAATGCAAAATTAAATAACTTAGTACAGCTGAGAATGAAGCACGCTTATTTTGTATAACAGATAGGGTGCTAGGTGCAAGTTTGGGATACCTTGCGGCCTGGTGTAATGACAGCAGTCAGAAACCAATGCAAAATTAAATAACTTAGTACAGCTGAGGCTGAAACACGCTTATTTTGTATAACAGATAGGGTGCTAGCTGCAAGTTTGGGATACCCTGCGGCCTGGTGCAATGACAGCAGTCAGAAACCAATGCAAAATTAAATAACTTAGTACAGCTGAGGCTGAAACACGCTTATTTTGTATAACAGGGTGCTAGGTGCAAGTATGGGATACCCTGTGGCCTGGTGTAATGACAGCAGTCAGAAACCAATGCAAAATTAAGTAACTTAGCAAAGCTGAGGCTGAAACAAGCTTATTTTGTATAACAGATAGGGTGCTAGCTGCAAGTTTGGGATACCCTGCGGCCTGGTGTAATGACAGCAGTCAGAAACCAATGCAAAATTAAATAAATTAGTAAAGCTGAGGCTGAAACACGCTTATTTTGTATAACAGATAGGGTGATAGGTGCAAGTTTGGGATACCCTGCGGCCTGGTGTAATGACAGCAGTCAGAAACCAATGCAAAATTAAATAACTTAGTACAGCTGAGGCTGAAACACGCTTATTTTGTTTAACAGATAGGGTGCTAGCTGCAAGTTTGGGATACCCTGCGGCCTGGTGTAATGACAGCAGTCAGAAACCAATGCAAAATTAAATAACTTAGTAAAGCTGAGGCTGAAACACGCTTATTTTGTTTAACAGATAGGGTGCTAGCTGCAAGTTTGGGATACCCTGCGGCCTGGTGCAATGACAGCAGTCAGGAACCAATGCAAAATTAAATAACTTAGTACAGCTGAGGCTGAAACACGCTTATTTTGTATAACAGATAGGGTGCTAGGTGCAAGTATGGGATACCCTGTGGCCTGGTGTAATGACAGCAGTCAGAAACCAATGCAAAATTAAGTAACTTAGCAAAGCTGAGGCTGAAACAAGCTTATTTTGTATAACAGATAGGGTGCTAGCTGCAAGTTTGGGATACCCTGCGGCCTGGTGTAATGACAGCAGTCAGAAACCAATGCTAAATTAAATAACTTAGTACAGCTGAGGCTGAAACACGCTTATTTTGTATAACAGATAGGGTGCTAGCTGCAAGTTTGGAATACCCTGCGGCCTGGTGTAATGACAGCAGACAGAAACCAATGCAAAATTAAATAACTTAGTACAGCTGAGGATGAAACACGCTTATTTTGTATAACAGATAGGGTGCTAGCTGCAAGTTTGGGATACCCTGCGGCCTGGTGTAATGACAGCAGACAGAAACCAATGCAAAATTAAATAACTTAGTAAAGCTGAGGCTGAAACACGCTTATTTTGTATAACAGATAGGGTGCTAGCTGCAAGTTTGGGATACCCTGCGGCCTGGTGCAATGACAGCAGTCAGGAACCAATGCAAAATTAAATAACTTAGTACAGCTGAGGCTGAAACACGCTTATTTTGTATAACAGATAGGGTGCTAGGTGCAAGGATGGGATACCCTGTGGCCTGGTGTAATGACAGCAGTCAGAAACCAATGCAAAATTAAGTAACTTAGCAAAGCTGAGGCTGAAACAAGCTTATTTTGTATAACAGATAGGGTGCTAGCTGCAAGTTTGGGATACCCTTCGGCCTGGTGTAATGACAGCTGTCAGAAACCAATGCAAAATTAAATAACTTAGTATAGCTGAGGCTGAAACAAGCTTATTTTGTATAACAGATAGGTTGCTAGCTGCAAGTTTGGGATACCCTGCGGCCTGGTGTAATGACAGCAGTCAGAAACCAATGCAAAATTAAATAACTTAGTACAGCTGAGGCTGAAACACGCTTATTTTCTTATTTTGTATAACAGATAGGGTGCTAGGTGCAAGTTTGGGATACCCTGCGGCCTGGTGTAATGACAACAGACAGAAACCAATGCAAAAATTAAATAACTTAGTAAAGCTGAGGCTGAGACACGCTTATTTTGTATAACAAATAGGTTGCTAGCTGCAAGTTTTGGGATACCCTGCGGCCTGGTGCAATGACAGCAGTCAGAAACCAATGCAAAATTAAATAACTTAGTACAGCTGAGGCTGAAACACGCTTATTTTGTATAACAGATAGGGTGCTAGGTGCAAGTATGGGATACCCTGTGGCCTGGTGTAATGACAGCAGTCAGAAACCAATGCAAAATTAAGTAACTTAGCAAAGCTGAGGCTAAAACAAGCTTATTTTGTATAACAGATAGGGTGCTAGCTGCAAGTTTGGGATACCCTGCGGCCTGGTGTAATGACAGCAGTCAGAAACCAATGCAAAATTAAATAACTTAGTAAAGCTGAGGCTGAAACACGCTTATTTTGTATAACAGATAGGGTGCTAGGTGTGAGTTTGGGATACCCTGCGGCCTGGTGTAATGACAGCAGTCAGAAACCAATGCAAAATTAAATAACTTAGTACAGCTGAGGCTGAAACACGCTTATTTTGTATAACAGATAGGGTGCTAGGTGCAAGTTTGGGATACCCTGCAGCCTGGTGTAATGACAACAGACAGAAACCAATGCAAAAATTAAATAACTTAATAAAGCTGAGGCTGAAACACGCTTATTTTGTATAACAGATAGGGTGCTAGCTGCAAGTTTGGGATACCCTGCGGCCTGGTGTAATGACAGCAGTCAGAAACCAATGCAAAATTAAATATCTTAGTATAGCTGAGGCTGAAACAAGCTTATTTTGTATAACAGATAGGGTGCTAGCTGCAAGTTTGGGATACCCTGCGGCCTGGTGCAATGACAGTAGTCAGGAACCAATGCAAAATTAAATAACTTAGTACAGCTGAGGCTGAAACACGCTTATTTTGTATAACAGATAGGTTGATAGGTGCAAGTTTGGGATACCCTGCGGCCTGGTGTAATGACAACAGACAGAAACCAATGCAAAAATTAAATAACTTAGTAAAGCTGAGGCTGAAACACGCTTATTTTGTATAACAGATAGGGTGCTAGGTGCAAGTTTGGGATACCCTGCGGCCTGGTGTAATAACAGCAGTCAGAAACCAATGCAAAATTAAATAACTTAGTAAAGCTGAGGCTGAAACACGCTTATTTTGTATAACAGATAGGTTGATAGGTGCAAGTTTGGGATACCCTGCGGCCTGGTGTAATGACAGCAGTCAGAAACCAATGCAAAATTAAATAACTTAGTACAGCTGAGGCTGAAACACGCTTATTTTGTTTAACAGATAGGGTGCTAGCTGCAAGTTTGGGATACCCTGCGGCCTGGTGTAACGACAGCAGTCAGAAACCAATGCAAAATTAAATAACTTAGTACAGCTGAGGCTGAAACACGCTAATTTTGTTTAACAGATAGGGTGCTAGGTGCAAGTTTGGGATACCCTGCGGCCTGGTGTAATGACAGCAGTCAAAAACCAATGCAAAATTAAATAACTTAGTACAGCTGAGGCTGAAACACGCTTATTTTGTATAACATATAGGGTGCTAGCTGCAAGTTTGGGATACCCTGCGGCCTGGTGTAATGATAGCAGTCAGAAACCAATGCAAAATTAAATAACTTAGTACAGCTGAGGCTGAAACACGCTTATTTTGTATAACAGATAGGGTGCTAGGTGCAAGTTTGGGATACCCTGCGGCCTGGTGCAATGACAGCAGACAGAAACCAATGCAAAATTAAATAACTTAGTAAAGCTGAGGCTGAAACACGCTTATTTTGTATAACAGATAGGGTGCTAGCTGCAAGTTTGGGATACCCTGCGGCCTGGTGCAATGACAGCAGTCAGGAACCAATGCAAAATTAAATAACTTAGTACAGCTGAGGCTGAAACACGCTTATTTTGTATAACAGATAGGGTGCTAGGTGCAAGTATGGGATACCCTGTGGCCTGGTGTAATGACAGCAGTCAGAAACCAATGCAAAATTAAGTAACTTAGCAAAGCTGAGGCTGAAACAAGCTTATTTTGTATAACAGATAGGGTGCTAGCTGCAAGTTTGGGATACCCTGCGGCCTGGTGTAATGACAGCAGTCAGAAACCAATGCTAAATTAAATAACTTAGTACAGCTGAGGCTGAAACACGCTTATTTTGTTTAACAGATAGGGTGCTAGCTGCAAGTTTGGGATACCCTGCGGCCTAGTGTAATGAAAGCAGTCAGAAACCAATGCAAAATTAAATAACTTAGTACAGCTGAGAATGAAGCACGCCTATTTTGTATAACAGATAGGGTGCTAGGTGCAAGTTTGGGATACCTTGTGGCCTGGTGTAATGACAGCAGTCAGAAACCAATGCAAAATTAAATAACTTAGTACAGCTGAGGCTGAAACACGCTTATTTTGTATAACAGATAGGATGCTAGGTGCAAGTTTGGGATACCCTGCGGCCTGGTGTAATGACAGCAGACAGAAACCAATGCAAAATTAAATAACTTAGTACAGCTGAGGCTGAAACATGCTTATTTTGTATAACAGATAGGGTGCTAGGTGCAAGTTTGGGATACCCTGCAGCCTGGTGTAATGACAACAGACAGAAACCAATGCAAAAATTAAATAACTTAGTAAAGCTGAGGCTGAAACACGCTTATTTTGTATAACAGATAGGGTGCTAGGTGCAAGTTTGGGATACCCTGCGGCCTGGTGCAATGACAGCAGTCAGAAACCAATGCAAAATTAAATAACTTAGTAAAGCTGAGGCTGAAACACGCTTATTTTGTATAACAGATAGGGTGATAGGTGCAAGTTTGGGATACCCTGCGGCCTGGTGTAATGACAGCAGTCAGAAACCAATGCAAAATTAAATAACTTACTACAGCTGAGGCTGAAACACGCTTATTTTGTTTAACAGATAGGGTGCTAGCTGCAAGTTTGGGATACCCTGCGGCCTGGTGTAATGACAGCAGTCAGAAACCAATGCAAAATTAAATAACTTAGTACAGCTGAGAATGAAGCACGCTTATTTTGTTTAACAGATAGGGTGCTAGGTGCAAGTTTGGGATACCCTGTGGCCTGGTGTAATGAAAGCAGTCAGAAACCAATGCAAAATTAAATAACTTAGTACAGCTGAGAATGAAGCACGCTTATTTTGTATAACAGATAGGGTGCTAGGTGCAAGTTTGGGATACCTTGCGGCCTGGTGTAATGACAGCAGTCAGAAACCAATGCAAAATTAAATAACTTAGTACAGCTGAGGCTGAAACACGCTTATTTTGTATAACAGATAGGGTGCTAGCTGCAAGTTTGGGATACCCTGCGGCCTGGTGCAATGACAGCAGTCAGAAACCAATGCAAAATTAAATAACTTAGTACAGCTGAGGCTGAAACACGCTTATTTTGTATAACAGGGTGCTAGGTGCAAGTATGGGATACCCTGTGGCCTGGTGTAATGACAGCAGTCAGAAACCAATGCAAAATTAAGTAACTTAGCAAAGCTGAGGCTGAAACAAGCTTATTTTGTATAACAGATAGGGTGCTAGCTGCAAGTTTGGGATACCCTGCGGCCTGGTGTAATGACAGCAGTCAGAAACCAATGCAAAATTAAATAACTTAGTAAAGCTGAGGCTGAAACACGCTTATTTTGTATAACAGATAGGGTGATAGGTGCAAGTTTGGGATACCCTGCGGCCTGGTGTAATGACAGCAGTCAGAAACCAATGCAAAATTAAATAACTTAGTACAGCTGAGGCTGAAACACGCTTATTTTGTTTAACAGATAGGGTGCTAGCTGCAAGTTTGGGATACCCTGCGGCCTGGTGTAATGACAGCAGTCAGAAACCAATGCAAAATTAAATAACTTAGTACAGCTGAGGCTGAAACACGCTTATTTTGTTTAACAGATAGGGTGCTAGGTGCAAGTTTGGGATACCCTGCGGCCTGGTGTAATGACAGCAGTCAGAAACCAATGCAAAATTAAATAACTTAGTACAGCTGAGGCTGAAACACGCTTATTTTGTATAACAGATAGGGTGCTAGGTGCAAGTTTGGGATACCCTGCGGCCTGGTGTAATGACAGCAGTCAGAAACCAATGCTAAATTAAATAACTTAGTAAAGCTGAGGCTGAAACACGCTTATTTTGTATAACAGATAGGGTGCTAGCTGCAAGTTTGGGATACCCTGCGGCCTGGTGCAATGACAGCAGTCAGGAACCAATGCAAAATTAAATAACTTAGTACAGCTGAGGCTGAAACACGCTTATTTTGTATAACAGATAGGGTGCTAGGTGCAAGTATGGGATACCCTGTGGCCTGGTGTAATGACAGCAGTCAGAAACCAATGCAAAATTAAGTAACTTAGCAAAGCTGAGGCTGAAACAAGCTTATTTTGTATAACAGATAGGGTGCTAGCTGCAAGTTTGGGATACCCTGCGGCCTGGTGTAATGACAGCAGTCAGAAACCAATGCTAAATTAAATAACTTAGTACAGCTGAGGCTGAAACACGCTTATTTTGTATAACAGATAGGGTGCTAGCTGCAAGTTTGGAATACCCTGCGGCCTGGTGTAATGACA
The DNA here is from genome assembly GCA_027917425.1 of Gastrophryne carolinensis. NCBI lineage: Eukaryota > Metazoa > Chordata > Amphibia > Anura > Microhylidae > Gastrophryne > Gastrophryne carolinensis. Next base: position 120,192,198 of record CM051242.1, on the reverse strand, counting down.
GCAGACAGAAACCAATGCAAAATTAAATAACTTAGTACAGCTGAGGATGAAACACGCTTATTTTGTATAACAGATAGGGTGCTAGCTGCAAGTTTGGGATACCCTGCGGCCTGGTGCAATGACAGCAGTCAGAAACCAATGCAAAATTAAATAACTTAGTACAGCTGAGGCTGAAACACGCTTATTTTGTATAACAGGGTGCTAGGTGCAAGTATGGGATACCCTGTGGCCTGGTGTAATGACAGCAGTCAGAAACCAATGCAAAATTAAGTAACTTAGCAAAGCTGAGGCTGAAACAAGCTTATTTTGTATAACAGATAGGGTGCTAGCTGCAAGTTTGGGATACCCTGCGGCCTGGTGTAATGACAGCAGTCAGAAACCAATGCAAAATTAAATAACTTAGTAAAGCTGAGGCTGAAACACGCTTATTTTGTATAACAGATAGGGTGATAGGTGCAAGTTTGGGATACCCTGCGGCCTGGTGTAATGACAGCAGTCAGAAACCAATGCAAAATTAAATAACTTAGTACAGCTGAGGCTGAAACACGCTTATTTTGTTTAACAGATAGGGTGCTAGCTGCAAGTTTGGGATACCCTGCGGCCTGGTGTAATGACAGCAGTCAGAAACCAATGCAAAATTAAATAACTTAGTACAGCTGAGGCTGAAACACGCTTATTTTGTTTAACAGATAGGGTGCTAGGTGCAAGTTTGGGATACCCTGCGGCCTGGTGTAATGACAGCAGTCAGAAACCAATGCAAAATTAAATAACTTAGTACAGCTGAGGCTGAAACACGCTTATTTTGTATAACAGATAGGGTGCTAGGTGCAAGTTTGGGATACCCTGCGGCCTGGTGTAATGACAGCAGTCAGAAACCAATGCAAAATTAAATAACTTAGTAAAGCTGAGGCTGAAACACGCTTATTTTGTATAACAGATAGGGTGCTAGCTGCAAGTTTGGGATACCCTGCGGCCTGGTGCAATGACAGCAGTCAGGAACCAATGCAAAATTAAATAACTTAGTACAGCTGAGGCTGAAACACGCTTATTTTGTATAACAGATAGGGTGCTAGGTGCAAGTATGGGATACCCTGTGGCCTGGTGTAATGACAGCAGTCAGAAACCAATGCAAAATTAAGTAACTTAGCAAAGCTGAGGCTGAAACAAGCTTATTTTGTATAACAGATAGGGTGCTAGCTGCAAGTTTGGGATACCCTGCGGCCTGGTGCAATGACAGCAGTCAGGAACCAATGCAAAATTAAATAACTTAGTACAGCTGAGGCTGAAACACGCTTATTTTGTATAACAGATAGGGTGCTAGGTGCAAGGATGGGATACCCTGTGGCCTGGTGTAATGACAGCAGTCAGAAACCAATGCAAAATTAAGTAACTTAGCAAAGCTGAGGCTGAAACAAGCTTATTTTGTATAACAGATAGGGTGCTAGCTGCAAGTTTGGGATACCCTTCGGCCTGGTGTAATGACAGCAGTCAGAAACCAATGCAAAATTAAATAACTTAGTATAGCTGAGGCTGAAACAAGCTTATTTTGTATAACAGATAGGTTGCTAGCTGCAAGTTTGGGATACCCTGCGGCCTGGTGTAATGACAGCAGTCAGAAACCAATGCAAAATTAAATAACTTAGTACAGCTGAGGCTGAAACAAGCTTATTTTGTATAACAGATAGGTTGCTAGGTGCAAGTTTGGGATACCCTGCGGCCTGGTGTAATGACAACAGACAGAAACCAATGCAAAAATTAAATAACTTAGTAAAGCTGAGGCTGAGACACGCTTATTTTGTATAACAAATAGGTTGCTAGCTGCAAGTTTTGGGATACCCTGCGGCCTGGTGCAATGACAGCAGTCAGAAACCAATGCAAAATTAAATAACTTAGTACAGCTGAGGCTGAAACACGCTTATTTTGTATAACAGATAGGGTGCTAGGTGCAAGTTTGGGATACCCTGCAGCCTGGTGTAATGACAACAGACAGAAACCAATGCAAAATTAAATATCTTAGTATAGCTGAGGCTGAAACAAGCTTATTTTGTATAACAGATAGGGTGCTAGGTGCAAGTTTGGGATACCCTGCGGCCTGGTGTAATAACAGCAGTCAGAAACCAATGCAAAATTAAATAACTTAGTAAAGCTGAGGCTGAAACACGCTTATTTTGTATAACAGATAGGTTGATAGGTGCAAGTTTGGGATACCCTGCGGCCTGGTGTAATGACAGCAGTCAGAAACCAATGCAAAATTAAATAACTTAGTACAGCTGAGGCTGAAACACGCTTATTTTGTTTAACAGATAGGGTGCTAGCTGCAAGTTTGGGATACCCTGCGGCCTGGTGTAACGACAGCAGTCAGAAACCAATGCAAAATTAAATAACTTAGTACAGCTGAGGCTGAAACACGCTAATTTTGTTTAACAGATAGGGTGCTAGGTGCAAGTTTGGGATACCCTGCGGCCTGGTGTAATGACAGCAGTCAAAAACCAATGCAAAATTAAATAACTTAGTACAGCTGAGGCTGAAACACGCTTATTTTGTATAACATATAGGGTGCTAGCTGCAAGTTTGGGATACCCTGCGGCCTGGTGTAATGATAGCAGTGAGAAACCAATGCAAAATTAAATAACTTAGTACAGCTGAGGCTGAAACACGCTTATTTTGTATAACAGATAGGGTGCTAGGTGCAAGTTTGGGATACCCTGCGGCCTGGTGCAATGACAGCAGACAGAAACCAATGCAAAATTAAATAACTTAGTAAAGCTGAGGCTGAAACACGCTTATTTTGTATAACAGATAGGGTGCTAGCTGCAAGTTTGGGATACCCTGCGGCCTGGTGCAATGACAGCAGTCAGGAACCAATGCAAAATTAAATAACTTAGTACAGCTGAGGCTGAAACACGCTTATTTTGTATAACAGATAGGGTGCTAGGTGCAAGTATGGGATACCCTGTGGCCTGGTGTAATGACAGCAGTCAGAAACCAATGCAAAATTAAGTAACTTAGCAAAGCTGAGGCTGAAACAAGCTTATTTTGTATAACAGATAGGGTGCTAGCTGCAAGTTTGGGATACCCTGCGGCCTGGTGTAATGACAGCAGTCAGAAACCAATGCTAAATTAAATAACTTAGTACAGCTGAGGCTGAAACACGCTTATTTTGTTTAACAGATAGGGTGCTAGCTGCAAGTTTGGGATACCCTGCGGCCTAGTGTAATGAAAGCAGTCAGAAACCAATGCAAAATTAAATAACTTAGTACAGCTGAGAATGAAGCACGCCTATTTTGTATAACAGATAGGGTGCTAGGTGCAAGTTTGGGATACCTTGCGGCCTGGTGTAATGACAGCAGTCAGAAACCAATGCAAAATTAAATAACTTAGTACAGCTGAGGCTGAAACACGCTTATTTTGTATAACAGATAGGATGCTAGGTGCAAGTTTGGGATACCCTGCGGCCTGGTGTAATGACAGCAGACAGAAACCAATGCAAAATTAAATAACTTAGTACAGCTGAGGCTGAAACATGCTTATTTTGTATAACAGATAGGGTGCTAGGTGCAAGTTTGGGATACCCTGCAGCCTGGTGTAATGACAACAGACAGAAACCAATGCAAAAATTAAATAACTTACTACAGCTGAGGCTGAAACACGCTTATTTTGTTTAACAGATAGGGTGCTAGCTGCAAGTTTGGGATACCCTGCGGCCTGATGTAATGACAGCAGTCAGAAACCAATGCAAAATTAAATAACTTAGTACAGCTGAGAATGAAGCACGCTTATTTTGTATAACAGATAGGGTGCTAGGTGCAAGTTTGGGATACCTTGCGGCCTGGTGTAATGACAGCAGTCAGAAACCAATGCAAAATTAAATAACTTAGTACAGCTGAGGCTGAAACACGCTAATTTTGTTTAACAGATAGGGTGCTAGGTGCAAGTTTGGGATACCCTGCGGCCTGGTGTAATGACAGCAGTCAAAAACCAATGCAAAATTAAATAACTTAGTACAGCTGAGGCTGAAACACGCTTATTTTGTATAACATATAGGGTGCTAGCTGCAAGTTTGGGATACCCTGCGGCCTGGTGTAATGATAGCAGTGAGAAACCAATGCAAAATTAAATAACTTAGTACAGCTGAGGCTGAAACACGCTTATTTTGTATAACAGATAGGGTGCTAGGTGCAAGTTTGGGATACCCTGCGGCCTGGTGCAATGACAGCAGACAGAAACCAATGCAAAATTAAATAACTTAGTAAAGCTGAGGCTGAAACACGCTTATTTTGTATAACAGATAGGGTGCTAGCTGCAAGTTTGGGATACCCTGCGGCCTGGTGCAATGACAGCAGTCAGGAACCAATGCAAAATTAAATAACTTAGTACAGCTGAGGCTGAAACACGCTTATTTTGTATAACAGATAGGGTGCTAGGTGCAAGTATGGGATACCCTGTGGCCTGGTGTAATGACAGCAGTCAGAAACCAATGCAAAATTAAGTAACTTAGCAAAGCTGAGGCTGAAACAAGCTTATTTTGTATAACAGATAGGGTGCTAGCTGCAAGTTTGGGATACCCTGCGGCCTGGTGTAATGACAGCAGTCAGAAACCAATGCTAAATTAAATAACTTAGTACAGCTGAGGCTGAAACACGCTTATTTTGTTTAACAGATAGGGTGCTAGCTGCAAGTTTGGGATACCCTGCGGCCTAGTGTAATGAAAGCAGTCAGAAACCAATGCAAAATTAAATAACTTAGTACAGCTGAGAATGAAGCACGCCTATTTTGTATAACAGATAGGGTGCTAGGTGCAAGTTTGGGATACCTTGCGGCCTGGTGTAATGACAGCAGTCAGAAACCAATGCAAAATTAAATAACTTAGTACAGCTGAGGCTGAAACACGCTTATTTTGTATAACAGATAGGATGCTAGGTGCAAGTTTGGGATACCCTGCGGCCTGGTGTAATGACAGCAGACAGAAACCAATGCAAAATTAAATAACTTAGTACAGCTGAGGCTGAAACATGCTTATTTTGTATAACAGATAGGGTGCTAGGTGCAAGTTTGGGATACCCTGCAGCCTGGTGTAATGACAACAGACAGAAACCAATGCAAAAATTAAATAACTTACTACAGCTGAGGCTGAAACACGCTTATTTTGTTTAACAGATAGGGTGCTAGCTGCAAGTTTGGGATACCCTGCGGCCTGATGTAATGACAGCAGTCAGAAACCAATGCAAAATTAAATAACTTAGTACAGCTGAGAATGAAGCACGCTTATTTTGTATAACAGATAGGGTGCTAGGTGCAAGTTTGGGATACCTTGCGGCCTGGTGTAATGACAGCAGTCAGAAACCAATGCAAAATTAAATAACTTAGTACAGCTGAGGCTGAAACACGCTTATTTTGTTTAACAGATAGGGTGCTAGGTGCAAGTTTGGGATACCCTGCGGCCTGGTGTAATGAAAGCAGTCAGAAACCAATGCAAAATTAAATAACTTAGTACAGCTGAGGCTGAAACACGCTTATTTTGTATAACAGATAGGGTGAAAGGTGCAAGTTTGGGATACCCTGCGGCCTGGTGCAATGACAGTAGTCAGGAACCAATGCAAAATTAAATAACTTAGTACAGCTGAGGCTGAAACACGCTTATTTTGTATAACAGATAGGTTGATAGGTGCAAGTTTGGGATACCCTGCGGCCTGGTGTAATGACAACAGACAGAAACCAATGCAAAAATTAAATAACTTAGTAAAGCTGAGGCTGAAACACGCTTATTTTGTATAACAGATAGGTTGATAGGTGCAAGTTTGGGATACCCTGCGGCCTGGTGTAATGACAGCAGTCAGAAACCAATGCAAAATTAAATAACTAAGTACAGCTGAGGCTGAAACACGCTTATTTTGTTTAACAGATAGGGTGCTAGCTGCAAGTTTGGGATACCCTGCGGCCTGGTGTAACGACAGCAGTCAGAAACCAATGCAAAATTAAATAACTTAGTACAGCTGAGGCTGAAACACGCTAATTTTGTTTAACAGATAGGGTGCTAGGTGCAAGTTTGGGATACCCTGCGGCCTGGTGTAATGACAGCAGTCAAAAACCAATGCAAAATTAAATAACTTAGTACAGCTGAGGCTGAAACACGCTTATTTTGTATAACATATAGGGTGCTAGCTGCAAGTTTGGGATACCCTGCGGCCTGGTGTAATGATAGCAGTCAGAAACCAATGCAAAATTAAATAACTTAGTACAGCTGAGGCTGAAACACGCTTATTTTGTATAACAGATAGGGTGCTAGGTGCAAGTTTGGGATACCCTGCGGCCTGGTGCAATGACAGCAGACAGAAACCAATGCAAAATTAAATAACTTAGTAAAGCTGAGGCTGAAACACGCTTATTTTGTATAACAGATAGGGTGCTAGCTGCAAGTTTGGGATACCCTGCGGCCTGGTGCAATGACAGCAGTCAGGAACCAATGCAAAATTAAATAACTTAGTACAGCTGAGGCTGAAACACGCTTATTTTGTATAACAGATAGGGTGCTAGGTGCAAGTATGGGATACCCTGTGGCCTGGTGTAATGACAGCAGTCAGAAACCAATGCAAAATTAAGTAACTTAGCAATGCTGAGGCTGAAACAAGCTTATTTTGTATAACAGATAGGGTGCTAGCTGCAAGTTTGGGATACCCTGCGGCCTGGTGTAATGACAGCAGTCAGAAACCAATGCTAAATTAAATAACTTAGTACAGCTGAGGCTGAAACACGCTTATTTTGTATAACAGATAGGGTGCTAGCTGCAAGTTTGGAATACCCTGCGGCCTGGTGTAATGACAGCAGACAGAAACCAATGCAAAATTAAATAACTTAGTACAGCTGAGGATGAAACACGCTTATTTTGTATAACAGATAGGGTGCTAGCTGCAAGTTTGGGATACCCTGCGGCCTGGTGTAATGACAGCAGACAGAAACCAATGCAAAATTAAATAACTTAGTACAGCTGAGGCTGAAACACGCTTATTTTGTATAACAGATAGGGTGCTAGGTGCAAGTTTGGGATACCCTGCGGCCTGGTGTAATGACAGCAGACAGAAACCAATGCAAAAATTAAATAACCTAGTAAAGCTGAGGCTGAAACACGCTTATTTTGTATAACAGATAGGGTGCTAGCTGCAAGTTTGGGATACCCTGCGGCCTGGTGCAATGACAGCAGTCAGGAACCAATGCAAAATTAAATAACTTAGTACAGCTGAGGCTGAAACACGCTTATTTTGTATAACAGATAGGGTGCTAGGTGCAAGGATGGGATACCCTGTGGCCTGGTGTAATGACAGCAGTCAGAAACCAATGCAAAATTAAGTAACTTAGCAAAGCTGAGGCTGAAACAAGCTTATTTTGTATAACAGATAGGGTGCTAGCTGCAAGTTTGGGATACCCTTCGGCCTGGTGTAATGACAGCAGTCAGAAACCAATGCAAAATTAAATAACTTAGTATAGCTGAGGCTGAAACAAGCTTATTTTGTATAACAGATAGGTTGCTAGCTGCAAGTTTGGGATACCCTGCGGCCTGGTGTAATGACAGCAGTCAGAAACCAATGCAAAATTAAATAACTTAGTACAGCTGAGGCTGAAACACGCTTATTTTGTATAACAGATAGGGTGCTAGGTGCAAGTTTGGGATACCCTGCGGCCTGGTGTAATGACAACAGACAGAAACCAATGCAAAAATTAAATAACTTAGTAAAGCTGAGGCTGAAACACGCTTATTTTGTATAACAAATAGGTTGCTAGCTGCAAGTTTTGGGATACCCTGCGGCCTGGTGCAATGACAGCAGTCAGAAACCAATGCAAAATTAAATAACTTAGTACAGCTGAGGCTCAAACACGCTTATTTTGTATAACAGATAGGGTGCTAGGTGCAAGTATGGGATACCCTGTGGCCTGGTGTAATGACAGCAGTCAGAAACCAATGCAAAATTAAATAACTTAGTACAGCTGAGGCTAAAACAAGCTTATTTTGTATAACAGATAGGGTGCTAGCTGCAAGTTTGGAATACCCTGCGGCCTGGTGTAATGACAGCAGACAGAAACCAATGCAAAATTAAATAACTTAGTACAGCTGAGGCTGAAACACGCTTATTTTGTATAACAGATAGGGTGCTAGGTGCAAGTTTGGGATACCCTGCAGCCTGGTGTAATGACAACAGACAGAAACCAATGCAAAAATTAAATAACTTAGTAAAGCTGAGGCTGAAACACGCTTATTTTGTATAACAGATAGGGTGCTAGCTGCAAGTTTGGGATACCCTGCGGCCTGGTGTAATGACAGCAGTCAGAAACCAATGCAAAATTAAATATCTTAGTATAGCTGAGGCTGAAACAAGCTTATTTTGTATAACAGATAGGGTGCTAGCTGCAAGTTTGGGATTCCCTGCGGCCTGGTGTAATGACAGCAGTCAGAAACCAATGCAAAATTAAATAACTTAGTACAGCTGAGGCTGAAACACGCTTATTTTGTATAACAGATAGGGTGAAAGGTGCAAGTTTGGGATACCCTGCGGCCTGGTGCAATGACAGTAGTCAGGAACCAATGCAAAATTAAATAACTTAGTAAAGCTGAGGCTGAAACACGCTTATTTTGTATAACAGATAGGGTGCTAGCTGCAAGTTTGGGATACCCTGCGGCCTGGTGCAATGACAGCAGTCAGGAACCAATGCAAAATTAAATAACTTAGTACAGCTGAGGCTGAAACACGCTTATTTTGTATAACAGATAGGGTGCTAGGTGCAAGTATGGGATACCCTGTGGCCTGGTGTAATGACAGCAGTCAGAAACCAATGCAAAATTAAGTAACTTAGCAATGCTGAGGCTGAAACAAGCTTATTTTGTATAACAGATAGGGTGCTAGCTGCAAGTTTGGGATACCCTGCGGCCTGGTGTAATGACAGCAGTCAGAAACCAATGCTAAATTAAATAACTTAGTACAGCTGAGGCTGAAACACGCTTATTTTGTATAACAGATAGGGTGCTAGCTGCAAGTTTGGAATACCCTGCGGCCTGGTGTAATGACAGCAGACAGAAACCAATGCAAAATTAAATAACTTAGTACAGCTGAGGATGAAACACGCTTATTTTGTATAACAGATAGGGTGCTAGCTGCAAGTTTGGGATACCCTGCGGCCTGGTGTAATGACAGCAGACAGAAACCAATGCAAAATTAAATAACTTAGTACAGCTGAGGCTGAAACACGCTTATTTTGTATAACAGATAGGGTGCTAGGTGCAAGTTTGGGATACCCTGCGGCCTGGTGTAATGACAGCAGACAGAAACCAATGCAAAAATTAAATAACCTAGTAAAGCTGAGGCTGAAACACGCTTATTTTGTATAACAGATAGGGTGCTAGCTGCAAGTTTGGGATACCCTGCGGCCTGGTGCAATGACAGCAGTCAGGAACCAATGCAAAATTAAATAACTTAGTACAGCTGAGGCTGAAACACGCTTATTTTGTATAACAGATAGGGTGCTAGGTGCAAGGATGGGATACCCTGTGGCCTGGTGTAATGACAGCAGTCAGAAACCAATGCAAAATTAAGTAACTTAGCAAAGCTGAGGCTGAAACAAGCTTATTTTGTATAACAGATAGGGTGCTAGCTGCAAGTTTGGGATACCCTTCGGCCTGGTGTAATGACAGCAGTCAGAAACCAATGCAAAATTAAATAACTTAGTATAGCTGAGGCTGAAACAAGCTTATTTTGTATAACAGATAGGTTGCTAGCTGCAAGTTTGGGATACCCTGCGGCCTGGTGTAATGACAGCAGTCAGAAACCAATGCAAAATTAAATAACTTAGTACAGCTGAGGCTGAAACACGCTTATTTTGTATAACAGATAGGGTGCTAGGTGCAAGTTTGGGATACCCTGCGGCCTGGTGTAATGACAACAGACAGAAACCAATGCAAAAATTAAATAACTTAGTAAAGCTGAGGCTGAAACACGCTTATTTTGTATAACAAATAGGTTGCTAGCTGCAAGTTTTGGGATACCCTGCGGCCTGGTGCAATGACAGCAGTCAGAAACCAATGCAAAATTAAATAACTTAGTACAGCTGAGGCTGAAACACGCTTATTTTGTATAACAGATAGGGTGCTAGGTGCAAGTATGGGATACCCTGTGGCCTGGTGTAATGACAGCAGTCAGAAACCAATGCAAAATTAAATAACTTAGTACAGCTGAGGCTAAAACAAGCTTATTTTGTATAACAGATAGGGTGCTAGCTGCAAGTTTGGAATACCCTGCGGCCTGGTGTAATGACAGCAGACAGAAACCAATGCAAAATTAAATAACTTAGTACAGCTGAGGCTGAAACACGCTTATTTTGTATAACAGATAGGGTGCTAGGTGCAAGTTTGGGATACCCTGCAGCCTGGTGTAATGACAACAGACAGAAACCAATGCAAAAATTAAATAACTTAGTAAAGCTGAGGCTGAAACACGCTTATTTTGTATAACAGATAGGGTGCTAGCTGCAAGTTTGGGATACCCTGCGGCCTGGTGTAATGACAGCAGTCAGAAACCAATGCAAAATTAAATATCTTAGTATAGCTGAGGCTGAAACAAGCTTATTTTGTATAACAGATAGGGTGCTAGCTGCAAGTTTGGGATTCCCTGCGGCCTGGTGTAATGACAGCAGTCAGAAACCAATGCAAAATTAAATAACTTAGTACAGCTGAGGCTGAAACACGCTTATTTTGTATAACAGATAGGGTGAAAGGTGCAAGTTTGGGATACCCTGCGGCCTGGTGCAATGACAGTAGTCAGGAACCAATGCAAAATTAAATAACTTAGTACAGCTGAGGCTGAAACACGCTTATTTTGTATAACAGATAGGGTGATAGGTGCAAGTTTGGGATACCCTGCGGCCTGGTGCAATGACAGCAGTCAGGAACCAATGCAAAATTAAATAACTTAGTACAGCTGAGGCTGAAACACGCTTATTTTGTATAACAGATAGGTTGATAGGTGCAAGTTTGGGATACCCTGCGGCCTGGTGTAATGACAACAGACAGAAACCAATGCAAAAATTAAATAACTTAGTAAAGCTGAGGCTGAAACACGCTTATTTTGTATAACAGATAGGGTGCTAGGTGCAAGTTTGGGATACCCTGCGGCCTGGTGTAATAACAGCAGTCAGAAACCAATGCAAAATTAAATAACTTAGTAAAGCTGAGGCTGAAACACGCTTATTTTGTATAACAGATAGGGTGATAGGTGCAAGTTTGGGATACCCTGCGGCCTGGTGTAATGACAGCAGTCAGAAACCAATGCAAAATTAAATAACTTAGTACAGCTGAGGCTGAAACACGCTTATTTTGTTTAACAGATAGGGTGCTAGCTGCAAGTTTGGGATACCCTGCGGCCTGGTGTAATGACAGCAGTCAGAAACCAATGCAAAATTAAATAACTTAGTACAGCTGAGGCTGAAACACGCTTATTTTGATTAACAGATAGGGTGCTAGGAGCAAGTTTGGGATACCCTGCGGCCTGGTGTAATGACAGCAGTCAGAAACCAATGCAAAATTAAATAACTTAGTACAGCTGAGGCTGAAACACGCTTATTTTGTATAACAGATAGGGTGCTAGGTGCAAGTTTGGGATACCCTGCGGCCTGGTGTAATGACAGCAGTCAGAAACCAATGCAAAATTAAATAACTTAGTAAAGCTGAGGCTGAAACACGCTTATTTTGTATAACAGATAGGGTGTTAGCTGCAAGTTTGGGATACCCTGCGGCCTGGTGCAATGACAGCAGTCAGGAACCAATGCAAAATTAAATAACTTAGTACAGCTGAGGCTGAAACACGCTTATTTTGTATAACAGATAGGGTGATAGGTGCAAGTTTGGGATACCCTGCGGCCTGGTGTAATGACAGCAGTCAGAAACCAATGCTAAATTAAATAACTTAGTACAGCTGAGGATGAAACACGCTTATTTTGTATAACAGATAGGGTGCTAGCTGCAAGTTTGGGATACCCTGCGGCCTGGTGTAATGACAGCAGACAGAAACCAATGCAAAATTAAATAACTTAGTACAGCTGAGGCTGAAACACGCTTATTTTGTATAACAGATAGGGTGCTAGGTGCAAGTTTGGGATACCCTGCGGCCTGGTGTAATGACAGCAGACAGAAACCAATGCAAAAATTAAATAACTTAGTAAAGCTGAGGCTGAAACACGCTTATTTTGTATAACAGATAGGGTGCTAGCTGCAAGTTTGGGATACCCTGCGGCCTGGTGCAATGACAGCAGTCAGGAACCAATGCAAAATTAAATAACTTAGTACAGCTGAGGCTGAAACACGCTTATTTTGTATAACAGATAGGGTGCTAGGTGCAAGGATGGGATACCCTGTGGCCTGGTGTAATGACAGCAGTCAGAAACCAATGCAAAATTAAGTAACTTAGCAAAGCTGAGGCTGAAACAAGCTTATTTTGTATAACAGATAGGGTGCTAGCTGCAAGTTTGGGATACCCTTCGGCCTGGTGTAATGACAGCAGTCAGAAACCAATGCAAAATTAAATAACTTAGTATAGCTGAGGCTGAAACAAGCTTATTTTGTATAACAGATAGGTTGCTAGCTGCAAGTTTGGGATACCCTGCGGCCTGGTGTAATGACAGCAGTCAGAAACCAATGCAAAATTAAATACCTTAGTACAGCTGAGGCTGAAACACGCTTATTTTGTATAACAGATAGGGTGCTAGGTGCAAGTTTGGGATACCCTGCAGCCTGGTGTAATGACAACAGACAGAAACCAATGCAAAAATTAAATAACTTAGTACAGCTGAGGCTGAAACACGCTTATTTTGTATAACAGATAGGGTGCTAGCTGCAAGTTTGGGATACCCTGCGGCCTGGTGTAATGACAGCAGTCAGAAACCAATGCAAAATTAAATATCTTAGTATAGCTGAGGCTGAAACAAGCTTATTTTGTATAACAGATAGGGTGCTAGCTGCAAGTTTGGGATACCCTGCGGCCTGGTGTAATGACAGCAGTCAGAAACCAATGCAAAATTAAATAACTTAGTACAGCTGAGGCTGAAACACGCTTATTTTGTATAACAGATAGGGTGAAAGGTGCAAGTTTGGGATACCCTGCGGCCTGGTGCAATGACAGTAGTCAGGAACCAATGCAAAATTAAATAACTTAGTACAGCTGAGGCTGAAACACGCTTATTTTGTATAACAGATAGGTTGATAGGTGCAAGTTTGGGATACCCTGCGGCCTGGTGTAATGACAACAGACAGAAACCAATGCAAAAATTAAATAACTTAGTAAAGCTGAGGCTGAAACACGCTTATTTTGTATAACAGATAGGGTGCTAGGTGCAAGTTTGGGATACCCTGCGGCCTGGTGTAATGACAGCAGACAGAAACCAATGCAAAAATTAAATAACTTAGTAAAGCTGAGGCTGAAACACGCTTATTTTGTATAACAGATAGGGTGCTAGCTGCAAGTTTGGGATACCCTGCGGCCTGGTGCAATGACAGCAGTCAGGAACCAATGCAAAATTAAATAACTTAGTACAGCTGAGGCTGAAACACGCTTATTTTGTATAACAGATAGGGTGCTAGGTGCAAGGATGGGATACCCTGTGGCCTGGTGTAATGACAGCAGTCAGAAACCAATGCAAAATTAAGTAACTTAGCAAAGCTGAGGCTGAAACAAGCTTATTTTGTATAACAGATAGGGTGCTAGCTGCAAGTTTGGGATACCCTTCGGCCTGGTGTAATGACAGCAGTCAGAAACCAATGCAAAATTAAATAACTTAGTATAGCTGAGGCTGAAACAAGCTTATTTTGTATAACAGATAGGGTGCTAGGTGCAAGTTTGGGATACCCTGCAGCCTGGTGTAATGACAACAGACAGAAACCAATGCAAAAATTAAATAACTTAGTACAGCTGAGGCTGAAACACGCTTATTTTGTATAACAGATAGGGTGCTAGCTGCAAGTTTGGGATACCCTGCGGCCTGGTGTAATGACAGCAGTCAGAAACCAATGCAAAATTAAATAACTTAGTATAGCTGAGGCTGAAACAAGCTTATTTTGTATAACAGATAGGGTGCTAGCTGCAAGTTTGGGATACCCTGCGGCCTGGTGTAATGACAGCAGTCAGAAACCAATGCAAAATTAAATAACTTAGTACAGCTGAGGCTGAAACACGCTTATTTTGTATAACAGATAGGGTGAAAGGTGCAAGTTTGGGATACCCTGCGGCCTGGTGCAATGACAGTAGTCAGGAACCAATGCAAAATTAAATAACTTAGTACAGCTGAGGCTGAAACACGCTTATTTTGTATAACAGATAGGTTGATAGGTGCAAGTTTGGGATACCCTGCGGCCTGGTGTAATGACAACAGACAGAAACCAATGCAAAAATTAAATAACTTAGTAAAGCTGAGGCTGAAACACGCTTATTTTGTATAACAGATAGGGTGCTAGGTGCAAGTTTGGGATACCCTGCGGCCTGGTGTAATAACAGCAGTCAGAAACCAATGCAAAATTAAATAACTTAGTAAAGCTGAGGCTGAAACACGCTTATTTTGTATAACAGATAGGTTGATAGGTGCAAGTTTGGGATACCCTGCGGCCTGGTGTAATGACAGCAGTCAGAAACCAATGCAAAATTAAATAACTTAGTACAGCTGAGGCTGAAACACGCTTATTTTGTTTAACAGATAGGGTGCTAGCTGCAAGTTTGGGATACCCTGCGGCCTGGTGTAACGACAGCAGTCAGAAACCAATGCAAAATTAAATAACTTAGTACAGCTGAGGCTGAAACACGCTAATTTTGTTTAACAGATAGGGTGCTAGGTGCAAGTTTGGGATACCCTGCGGCCTGGTGTAATGACAGCAGTCAAAAACCAATGCAAAATTAAATAACTTAGTACAGCTGAGGCTGAAACACGCTTATTTTGTATAACATATAGGGTGCTAGCTGCAAGTTTGGGATACCCTGCGGCCTGGTGTAATGATAGCAGTCAGAAACCAATGCAAAATTAAATAACTTAGTACAGCTGAGGCTGAAACACGCTTATTTTGTATAACAGATAGGGTGCTAGGTGCAAGTTTGGGATACCCTGCGGCCTGGTGCAATGACAGCAGACAGAAACCAATGCAAAATTAAATAACTTAGTACAGCTGAGGCTGAAACACGCTTATTTTGTATAACAGATAGGGTGCTAGGTGCAAGTATGGGATACCCTGTGGCCTGGTGTAATGACAGCAGTCAGAAACCAATGCAAAATTAAGTAACTTAGCAAAGCTGAGGCTGAAACAAGCTTATTTTGTATAACAGATAGGGTGCTAGCTGCAAGTTTGGGATACCCTGCGGCCTGGTGTAATGACAGCAGACAGAAACCAATGCAAAATTAAATAACTTAGTACAGCTGAGGATGAAACACGCTTATTTTGTATAACAGATAGGGTGCTAGCTGCAAGTTTGGGATACCCTGCGGCCTGGTGTAATGACAGCAGACAGAAACCAATGCAAAATTAAATAACTTAGTACAGCTGAGGCTGAAACACGCTTATTTTGTATAACAGATAGGGTGCTAGGTGCAAGTTTGGGATACCCTGCGGCCTGGTGTAATGACAGCAGACAGAAACCAATGCAAAAATTAAATAACCTAGTAAAGCTGAGGCTGAAACACGCTTATTTTGTATAACAGATAGGGTGCTAGCTGCAAGTTTGGGATACCCTGCGGCCTGGTGCAATGACAGCAGTCAGGAACCAATGCAAAATTAAATAACTTAGTACAGCTGAGGCTGAAACACGCTTATTTTGTATAACAGATAGGGTGCTAGGTGCAAGGATGGGATACCCTGTGGCCTGGTGTAATGACAGCAGTCAGAAACCAATGCAAAATTAAGTAACTTAGCAAAGCTGAGGCTGAAACAAGCTTATTTTGTATAACAGATAGGGTGCTAGCTGCAAGTTTGGGATACCCTTCGGCCTGGTGTAATGACAGCAGTCAGAAACCAATGCAAAATTAAATAACTTAGTATAGCTGAGGCTGAAACAAGCTTATTTTGTATAACAGATAGGTTGCTAGCTGCAAGTTTGGGATACCCTGCGGCCTGGTGTAATGACAGCAGTCAGAAACCAATGCAAAATTAAATAACTTAGTACAGCTGAGGCTGAAACACGCTTATTTTGTATAACAGATAGGGTGCTAGGTGCAAGTTTGGGATACCCTGCGGCCTGGTGTAATGACAACAGACAGAAACCAATGCAAAAATTAAATAACTTAGTAAAGCTGAGGCTGAAACACGCTTATTTTGTATAACAAATAGGTTGCTAGCTGCAAGTTTTGGGATACCCTGCGGCCTGGTGCAATGACAGCAGTCAGAAACCAATGCAAAATTAAATAACTTAGTACAGCTGAGGCTGAAACACGCTTATTTTGTATAACAGATAGGGTGCTAGGTGCAAGTATGGGATACCCTGTGGCCTGGTGTAATGACAGCAGTCAGAAACCAATGCAAAATTAAATAACTTAGTAAAGCTGAGGCTGAAACACGCTTATTTTGTATAACAGATAGGGTGCTAGGTGTGAGTTTGGGATACCCTGCGGCCTGGTGTAATGACAGCAGTCAGAAACCAATGCAAAATTAAATAACTTAGTACAGCTGAGGCTGAAACACACTTATTTTGTATAACAGATAGGGTGAAAGGTGCAAGTTTGGGATACCCTGCGGCCTGGTGCAATGACAGTTGTCAGGAACCAATGCAAAATTAAATAACTTAGTACAGCTGAGGCTAAAACAAGCTTATTTTGTATAACAGATAGGGTGCTAGCTGCAAGTTTGGGATACCCTGCGGCCTGGTGTAATGACAGCAGTCAGAAACCAATGCAAAATTAAATAACTTAGTAAAGCTGAGGCTGAAACACGCTTATTTTGTATAACAGATAGGGTGCTAGGTGTGAGTTTGGGATACCCTGCGGCCTGGTGTAATGACAGCAGTCAGAAACCAATGCAAAATTAAATAACTTAGTACAGCTGAGGCTGAAACACGCTTATTTTGTATAACAGATAGGGTGCTAGGTGCAAGTTTGGGATACCCTGCAGCCTGGTGTAATGACAACAGACAGAAACCAATGCAAAAATTAAATAACTTAGTAAAGCTGAGGCTGAAACACGCTTATTTTGTATAACAGATAGGGTGCTAGCTGCAAGTTTGGGATACCCTGCGGCCTGGTGTAATGACAGCAGTCAGAAACCAATGCAAAATTAAATATCTTAGTATAGCTGAGGCTGAAACAAGCTTATTTTGTATAACAGATAGGGTGCTAGCTGCAAGTTTGGGATTCCCTGCGGCCTGGTGTAATGACAGCAGTCAGAAACCAATGCAAAATTAAATAACTTAGTACAGCTGAGGCTGAAACACGCTTATTTTGTATAACAGATAGGGTGAAAGGTGCAAGTTTGGGATACCCTGCGGCCTGGTGCAATGACAGTAGTCAGGAACCAATGCAAAATTAAATAACTTAGTACAGCTGAGGCTGAAACACGCTTATTTTGTATAACAGATAGGGTGATAGGTGCAAGTTTGGGATACCCTGCGGCCTGGTGCAATGACAGCAGTCAGGAACCAATGCAAAATTAAATAACTTAGTACAGCTGAGGCTGAAACACGCTTATTTTGTATAACAGATAGGTTGATAGGTGCAAGTTTGGGATACCCTGCGGCCTGGTGTAATGACAACAGACAGAAACCAATGCAAAAATTAAATAACTTAGTAAAGCTGAGGCTGAAACACGCTTATTTTGTATAACAGATAGGGTGCTAGGTGCAAGTTTGGGATACCCTGCGGCCTGGTGTAATAACAGCAGTCAGAAACCAATGCAAAATTAAATAACTTAGTAAAGCTGAGGCTGAAACACGCTTATTTTGTATAACAGATAGGTTGATAGGTGCAAGTTTGGGATACCCTGCGGCCTGGTATAATGACAGCAGTCAGAAACCAATGCAAAATTAAATAACTTAGTACAGCTGAGGCTGAAACACGCTTATTTTGTTTAACAGATAGGGTGCTAGCTGCAAGTTTGGGATACCCTGCGGCCTGGTGTAACGACAGCAGTCAGAAACCAATGCAAAATTAAATAACTTAGTACAGCTGAGGCTGAAACACGCTAATTTTGTTTAACAGATAGGGTGCTAGGTGCAAGTTTGGGATACCCTGCGGCCTGGTGTAATGACAGCAGTCAAAAACCAATGCAAAATTAAATAACTTAGTACAGCTGAGGCTGAAACACGCTTATTTTGTATAACATATAGGGTGCTAGCTGCAAGTTTGGGATACCCTGCGGCCTGGTGTAATGATAGCAGTCAGAAACCAATGCAAAATTAAATAACTTAGTAAAGCTGAGGCTGAAACACGCTTATTTTGTATAACAGATAGGGTGCTAGCTGCAGGTTTGGGATACCCTGCGGCCTGGTGCAATGACAGCAGACAGAAACCAATGCAAAATTAAATAACTTAGTACAGCTGAGGCTGAAACACGCTTATTTTGTATAACAGATAGGGTGCTAGGTGCAAGTTTGGGATACCCTGCGGCCTGGTGTAATGACAGCAGACAGAAACCAATGCAAAAATTATTTAACTTAGTAAAGCTGAGGATGAAACACGCTTATTTTGTATAACAGATAGGCTGCTAGCTGCAAGTTTGGGATACCCTGCGGCCTGGTCCAATGACAGCAGTCAGGAACCAATGCAAAATTAAATTACTTAGTACAGCTGAGGCTGAAACACGCTTATTTTGTATAACAGATAGGGTGCTAGGTGCAAGGATGGGATACCCTGTGGCCTGGTGTAATGACAGCAGTCAGAAACCAATGCAAAATTAAGTAACTTAGCAAAGCTGAGGCTGAAACAAGCTTCGTTGGTATAACAGATAGGGTGCTAGCTGCAAGTTTGGGATACCCTGCGGCCTGGTGTAATGACAGCAGACAGAAACCAATGCAAAAATTAAATAACTTAGTAAAGCTGAGGCTGAAACACGCTTATTTTGTATAACAGATAGGGTGCTAGCTGCAAGTTTGGGATACCCTGCGGCCTGGTGCAATGACAGCAGTCAGGAACCAATGCAAAATTAAATAACTTAGTACAGCTGAGGCTGAAACACGCTTATTTTGTATAACAGATAGGGTGCTAGGTGCAAGTTTGGGATACCCTGCGGCCTGGTGTAATGACAGCAGTCAGAAACCAATGCAAAATTAAATAACTTAGTAAAAGCTGAGGCTGAAACACGCTTATTTTGTATAACAGATAGGGTGCTAGCTGCAAGTTTGGGATACCCTGCGGCATGGTGCAATGACAGCAGTCAGAAACCAATGCAAAATTAAATAACTTAGTAAAGCTGAGGCTGAAACACGCTCATTTTGTATAACAGATAGGGTGATAGGTGCAAGTTTGGGATACCCTGCGGCCTGGTGTAATGACAGCAGTCAGAAACCAATGCAAAATTAAATAACTTAGTACAGTTGAGGCTGAAACACGCTTATTTTGTTTAACAGATAGGGTGCTAGCTGCAAGTTTGGGATACCCTGCGGCCTGGTGTAATGACAGCAGTCAGAAACCAATGCAAAATTAAATAACTTAGTACAGCTGAGGCTGAAACACGCTTATTTTGTTTAACAGATAGGGTGCTAGCTGCAAGTTTTGGGATACCCTGCGGCCTGGTGTAATGACAGCAGTCAGAAACCAATGCAAAATTAAATAACTTAGCAAAGCTGAGGCTGAAACAAGCTTATTTTGTATAACAGATAGGGCGCTAGCTGCAAGTTTGGGATACCCTGCGGCCTGGTGTAATGACAGCAGTCAGAAACCAATGCTAAATTAAATAACTTAGTACAGCTGAGGCTGAAACACGCTTATTTTGTATAACAGATAGGGTGCTAGCTGCAAGTTTGGGATACCCTGCGGCCTGGTGTAATGACAGCAGTCAGAAACCAATGCAAAATTAAATAACTTAGTACAGCTGAGGCTGAAACACGCTTATTTTGTATAACAGATAGGGTGCTAGGTGCAAGTTTGGGATACCCTGCG
This sequence comes from Gastrophryne carolinensis, assembly GCA_027917425.1. Classification (NCBI taxonomy): domain Eukaryota; kingdom Metazoa; phylum Chordata; class Amphibia; order Anura; family Microhylidae; genus Gastrophryne; species Gastrophryne carolinensis. The sequence continues at coordinate 120,172,101 of CM051242.1, read as the reverse complement.
GCCTGGTGTAATGACAGCAGTCAGAAACCAATGCAAAATTAAATAACTTAGTAAAGCTGAGGCTGAAACACGCTTATTTTGTATAACAGATAGGGTGCTAGCTGCAAGTTTGGGATACCCTGCGGCCTGGTGTAATGACAGCAGTCAGAAACCAATGCTAAATTAAATAACTTAGTACAGCTGAGGCTGAAACACGCTTATTTTGTATAACAGATAGGGTGCTAGCTGCAAGTTTGGAATAACCTGCGGCCTGGTGTAATGACAGCAGACAGAAACCAATGCAAAATTAAATAACTTAGTACAGCTGAGGATGAAACACGCTTATTTTGTATAACAGATAGGGTGTTAGCTGCAAGTTTGGGATACCCTGCGGCCTGGTGCAATGACAGCAGTCAGGAACCAATGCAAAATTAAATAACTTAGTACAGCTGAGGCTGAAACACGCTTATTTTGTATAACAGATAGGGTGCTAGGTGCAAGTATGGGATACCCTGTGGCCTGGTGTAATGACAGCAGTCAGAAACCAATGCAAAATTAAGTAACTTAGCAAAGCTGAGGCTGAAACAAGCTTATTTTGTATAACAGATAGGGTGCTAGCTGCAAGTTTGGGATACCCTGCGGCCTGGTGTAATGACAGCAGTCAGAAACCAATGCTAAATTAAATAACTTAGTACAGCTGAGGCTGAAACACGCTTATTTTGTATAACAGATAGGGTGCTAGCTGCAAGTTTGGAATACCCTGCGGCCTGGTGTAATGACAGCAGACAGAAACCAATGCAAAATTAAATAACTTAGTACAGCTGAGGATGAAACACGCTTATTTTGTATAACAGATAGGGTGCTAGCTGCAAGTTTGGGATACCCTGCGGCCTGGTGTAATGACAGCAGTCAGAAACCAATGCTAAATTAAATAACTTAGTACAGCTGAGGCTGAAACACGCTTATTTTGTATAACAGATAGGGTGAAAGGTGCAAGTTTGGGATACCCTGCGGCCTGGTGCAATGACAGTAGTCAGGAACCAATGCAAAATTAAATAACTTAGTACAGCTGAGGCTGAAACACGCTTATTTTGTATAACAGATAGGGTGATAGGTGCAAGTTTGGGATACCCTGCGGCCTGGTGCAATGACAGCAGTCAGGAACCAATGCAAAATTAAATAACTTAGTACAGCTGAGGCTGAAACACGCTTATTTTGTATAACAGATAGGTTGATAGGTGCAAGTTTGGGATACCCTGCGGCCTGGTGTAATGACAACAGACAGAAACCAATGCAAAAATTAAATAACTTAGTAAAGCTGAGGCTGAAACACGCTTATTTTGTATAACAGATAGGGTGCTAGGTGCAAGTTTGGGATACCCTGCGGCCTGGTGTAATAACAGCAGTCAGAAACCAATGCAAAATTAAATAACTTAGTAAAGCTGAGGCTGAAACACGCTTATTTTGTATAACAGATAGGTTGATAGGTGCAAGTTTGGGATACCCTGCGGCCTGGTATAATGACAGCAGTCAGAAACCAATGCAAAATTAAATAACTTAGTACAGCTGAGGCTGAAACACGCTTATTTTGTTTAACAGATAGGGTGCTAGCTGCAAGTTTGGGATACCCTGCGGCCTGGTGTAATGACAGCAGTCAAAAACCAATGCAAAATTAAATAACTTAGTACAGCTGAGGCTGAAACACGCTTATTTTGTATAACATATAGGGTGCTAGCTGCAAGTTTGGGATACCCTGCGGCCTGGTGTAATGATAGCAGTCAGAAACCAATGCAAAATTAAATAACTTAGTACAGCTGAGGCTGAAACACGCTTATTTTGTATAACAGATAGGGTGCTAGGTGCAAGTTTGGGATACCCTGCGGCCTGGTGCAATGACAGCAGACAGAAACCAATGCAAAATTAAATAACTTAGTAAAGCTGAGGCTGAAACACGCTTATTTTGTATAACAGATAGGGTGCTAGCTGCAGGTTTGGGATACCCTGCGGCCTGGTGCAATGACAGCAGACAGAAACCAATGCAAAATTAAATAACTTAGTACAGCTGAGGCTGAAACACGCTTATTTTGTATAACAGATAGGGTGCTAGGTGCAAGTTTGGGATACCCTGCGGCCTGGTGTAATGACAGCAGACAGAAACCAATGCAAAAATTATTTAACTTAGTAAAGCTGAGGATGAAACACGCTTATTTTGTATAACAGATAGGGTGCTAGCTGCAAGTTTGGGATACCCTGCGGCCTGGTCCAATGACAGCAGTCAGGAACCAATGCAAAATTAAATTACTTAGTACAGCTGAGGCTGAAACACGCTTATTTTGTATAACAGATAGGGTGCTAGGTGCAAGGATGGGATACCCTGTGGCCTGGTGTAATGACAGCAGTCAGAAACCAATGCAAAATTAAGTAACTTAGCAAAGCTGAGGCTGAAACAAGCTTCGTTGGTATAACAGATAGGGTGCTAGCTGCAAGTTTGGGATACCCTGCGGCCTGGTGTAATGACAGCAGACAGAAACCAATGCAAAAATTAAATAACTTAGTAAAGCTGAGGCTGAAACACGCTTATTTTGTATAACAGATAGGGTGCTAGCTGCAAGTTTGGGATACCCTGCGGCCTGGTGCAATGACAGCAGTCAGGAACCAATGCAAAATTAAATAACTTAGTACAGCTGAGGCTGAAACACGCTTATTTTGTATAACAGATAGGGTGCTAGGTGCAAGTTTGGGATACCCTGCGGCCTGGTGTAATGACAGCAGTCAGAAACCAATGCAAAATTAAATAACTTAGTAAAAGCTGAGGCTGAAACACGCTTATTTTGTATAACAGATAGGGTGCTAGCTGCAAGTTTGGGATACCCTGCGGCATGGTGCAATGACAGCAGTCAGAAACCAATGCAAAATTAAGTAACTTAGCAAAGCTGAGGCTGAAACAAGCTTATTTTGTATAACAGATAGGGTGCTAGCTGCAAGTTTGGGATACCCTGCGGCCTGGTGTAATGACAGCAGTCAGAAACCAATGCTAAATTAAATAACTTAGTACAGCTGAGGCTGAAACACGCTTATTTTGTATAACAGATAGGGTGCTAGCTGCAAGTTTGGAATACCCTGCGGCCTGGTGTAATGACAGCAGACAGAAACCAATGCAAAATTAAATAACTTAGTACAGCTGAGGATGAAACACGCTTATTTTGTATAACAGATAGGGTGCTAGCTGCAAGTTTGGGATACCCTGCGGCCTGGTGTAATGACAGCAGACAGAAACCAATGCAAAATTAAATAACTTAGTACAGCTGAGGCTGAAACACGCTTATTTTGTATAACAGATAGGGTGCTAGGTGCAAGTTTGGGATACCCTGCGGCCTGGTGTAATGACAGCAGACAGAAACCAATGCAAAAATTAAATAACTTAGTAAAGCTGAGGCTGAAACACGCTTATTTTGTATAACAGATAGGGTGCTAGCTGCAAGTTTGGGATACCCTGCGGCCTGGTGCAATGACAGCAGTCAGGAACCAATGCAAAATTAAATAACTTAGTACAGCTGAGGCTGAAACACGCTTATTTTGTATAACAGATAGGGTGCTAGGTGCAAGGATGGGATACCCTGTGGCCTGGTGTAATGACAGCAGTCAGAAACCAATGCAAAATTAAGTAACTTAGCAAAGCTGAGGCTGAAACAAGCTTATTTTGTATAACAGATAGGGTGCTAGCTGCAAGTTTGGGATACCCTTCGGCCTGGTGTAATGACAGCAGTCAGAAACCAATGCAAAATTAAATAACTTAGTATAGCTGAGGCTGAAACAAGCTTATTTTGTATAACAGATAGGTTGCTAGCTGCAAGTTTGGGATACCCTGCGGCCTGGTGTAATGACAGCAGTCAGAAACCAATGCAAAATTAAATAACTTAGTACAGCTGAGGCTGAAACACGCTTATTTTGTATAACAGATAGGGTGCTAGGTGCAAGTTTGGGATACCCTGCGGCCTGGTGTAATGACAACAGACAGAAACCAATGCAAAAATTAAATAACTTAGTAAAGCTGAGGCTGAGACACGCTTATTTTGTATAACAAATAGGTTGCTAGCTGCAAGTTTTGGGATACCCTGCGGCCTGGTGCAATGACAGCAGTCAGAAACCAATGCAAAATTAAATAACTTAGTACAGCTGAGGCTGAAACACGCTTATTTTGTATAACAGATAGGGTGCTAGGTGCAAGTTTGGGATACCCTGCAGCCTGGTGTAATGACAACAGACAGAAACCAATGCAAAAATTAAATAACTTAGTACAGCTGAGGCTGAAACACGCTTATTTTGTATAACAGATAGGGTGCTAGCTGCAAGTTTGGGATACCCTGCGGCCTGGTGTAATGACAGCAGTCAGAAACCAATGCAAAATTAAATATCTTAGTATAGCTGAGGCTGAAACAAGCTTATTTTGTATAACAGATAGGGTGCTAGCTGCAAGTTTGGGATACCCTGCGGCCTGGTGTAATGACAGCAGTCAGAAACCAATGCAAAATTAAATAACTTAGTACAGCTGAGGCTGAAACACGCTTATTTTGTATAACAGATAGGGTGAAAGGTGCAAGTTTGGGATACCCTGCGGCCTGGTGCAATGACAGTAGTCAGGAACCAATGCAAAATTAAATAACTTAGTACAGCTGAGGCTGAAACACGCTTATTTTGTATAACAGATAGGTTGATAGGTGCAAGTTTGGGATACCCTGCGGCCTGGTGTAATGACAACAGACAGAAACCAATGCAAAAATTAAATAACTTAGTAAAGCTGAGGCTGAAACACGCTTATTTTGTATAACAGATAGGGTGCTAGGTGCAAGTTTGGGATACCCTGCGGCCTGGTGTAATGACAGCAGACAGAAACCAATGCAAAAATTAAATAACTTAGTAAAGCTGAGGCTGAAACACGCTTATTTTGTATAACAGATAGGGTGCTAGCTGCAAGTTTGGGATACCCTGCGGCCTGGTGCAATGACAGCAGTCAGGAACCAATGCAAAATTAAATAACTTAGTACAGCTGAGGCTGAAACACGCTTATTTTGTATAACAGATAGGGTGCTAGGTGCAAGGATGGGATACCCTGTGGCCTGGTGTAATGACAGCAGTCAGAAACCAATGCAAAATTAAGTAACTTAGCAAAGCTGAGGCTGAAACAAGCTTATTTTGTATAACAGATAGGGTGCTAGCTGCAAGTTTGGGATACCCTTCGGCCTGGTGTAATGACAGCAGTCAGAAACCAATGCAAAATTAAATAACTTAGTATAGCTGAGGCTGAAACAAGCTTATTTTGTATAACAGATAGGTTGCTAGCTGCAAGTTTGGGATACCCTGCGGCCTGGTGTAATGACAGCAGTCAGAAACCAATGCAAAATTAAATAACTTAGTACAGCTGAGGCTGAAACACGCTTATTTTGTATAACAGATAGGGTGCTAGGTGCAAGTTTGGGATACCCTGCGGCCTGGTGTAATGACAACAGACAGAAACCAATGCAAAAATTAAATAACTTAGTAAAGCTGAGGCTGAGACACGCTTATTTTGTATAACAAATAGGTTGCTAGCTGCAAGTTTTGGGATACCCTGCGGCCTGGTGCAATGACAGCAGTCAGAAACCAATGCAAAATTAAATAACTTAGTACAGCTGAGGCTGAAACACGCTTATTTTGTATAACAGATAGCGTGCTAGGTGCAAGTTTGGGATACCCTGCAGCCTGGTGTAATGACAACAGACAGAAACCAATGCAAAAATTAAATAACTTAGTACAGCTGAGGCTGAAACACGCTTATTTTGTATAACAGATAGGGTGCTAGCTGCAAGTTTGGGATACCCTGCGGCCTGGTGTAATGACAGCAGTCAGAAACCAATGCAAAATTAAATATCTTAGTATAGCTGAGGCTGAAACAAGCTTATTTTGTATAACAGATAGGGTGCTAGCTGCAAGTTTGGGATACCCTGCGGCCTGGTGTAATGACAGCAGTCAGAAACCAATGCAAAATTAAATAACTTAGTACAGCTGAGGCTGAAACACGCTTATTTTGTATAACAGATAGGGTGAAAGGTGCAAGTTTGGGATACCCTGCGGCCTGGTGCAATGACAGTAGTCAGGAACCAATGCAAAATTAAATAACTTAGTACAGCTGAGGCTGAAACACGCTTATTTTGTATAACAGATAGGTTGATAGGTGCAAGTTTGGGATACCCTGCGGCCTGGTGTAATGACAACAGACAGAAACCAATGCAAAAATTAAATAACTTAGTAAAGCTGAGGCTGAAACACGCTTATTTTGTATAACAGATAGGGTGCTAGGTGCAAGTTTGGGATACCCTGCGGCCTGGTGTAATAACAGCAGTCAGAAACCAATGCAAAATTAAATAACTTAGTAAAGCTGAGGCTGAAACACGCTTATTTTGTATAACAGATAGGTTGATAGGTGCAAGTTTGGGATACCCTGCGGCCTGGTGTAATGACAGCAGTCAGAAACCAATGCAAAATTAAATAACTTAGTACAGCTGAGGCTGAAACACGCTTATTTTGTATAACATATAGGGTGCTAGCTGCAAGTTTGGGATACCCTGCGGCCTGGTGTAATGATAGCAGTCAGAAACCAATGCAAAATTAAATAACTTAGTACAGCTGAGGCTGAAACATGCTTATTTTGTATAACAGATAGGGTGCTAGGTGCAAGTTTGGGATACCCTGCGGCCTGGTGCAATGACAGCAGACAGAAACCAATGCAAAATTAAATAACTTAGTAAAGCTGAGGCTGAAACACGCTTATTTTGTATAACAGATAGGGTGCTAGCTGCAAGTTTGGGATACCCTGCGGCCTGGTGCAATGACAGCAGTCAGGAACCAATGCAAAATTAAATAACTTAGTACAGCTGAGGCTGAAACACGCTTATTTTGTATAACAGATAGGGTGCTAGGTGCAAGTATGGGATACCCTGTGGCCTGGTGTAATGACAGCAGTCAGAAACCAATGCAAAATTAAGTAACTTAGCAAAGCTGAGGCTGAAACAAGCTTATTTTGTATAACAGATAGGGTGCTAGCTGCAAGTTTGGGATACCCTGCGGCCTGGTGTAATGACAGCAGTCAGAAACCAATGCAAAATTAAATAACTTAGTACAGCTGAGGCTGAAACACGCTTATTTTGTATAACAGATAGGGTGCTAGGTGCAAGTTTGGGATACCCTGCGGCCTGGTGTAATGACAGCAGTCAGAAACCAATGCAAAATTAAATAACTTAGTAAAGCTGAGGCTGAAACACGCTTATTTTGTATAACAGATAGGGTGCTAGCTGCAAGTTTGGGATACCCTGCGGCCTGGTGCAATGACAGCAGTCAGGAACCAATGCAAAATTAAATAACTTAGTACAGCTGAGGCTGAAACACGCTTATTTTGTATAACAGATAGGGTGCTAGGTGCAAGTATGGGATACCCTGTGGCCTGGTGTAATGACAGCAGTCAGAAACCAATGCAAAATTAAGTAACTTAGCAAAGCTGAGGCTGAAACAAGCTTATTTTGTATAACAGATAGGGTGCTAGCTGCAAGTTTGGGATACCCTGCGGCCTGGTGTAATGACAGCAGTCAGAAACCAATGCTAAATTAAATAACTTAGTACAGCTGAGGCTGAAACATGCTTATTTTGTATAACAGATAGGGTGCTAGCTGCAAGTTTGGAATACCCTGCGGCCTGGTGTAATGACAGCAGACAGAAACCAATGCAAAATTAAATAACTTAGTACAGCTGAGGATGAAACACGCTTATTTTGTATAACAGATAGGGTGCTAGCTGCAAGTTTGGGATACCCTGCGGCCTGGTGTAATGACAGCAGACAGAAACCAATGCAAAATTAAATAACTTAGTACAGCTGAGGCTGAAACACGCTTATTTTGTATAACAGATAGGGTGAAAGGTGCAAGTTTGGGATACCCTGCGGCCTGGTGCAATGACAGCAGTCAGGAACCAATGCAAAATTAAATAACTTAGTACAGCTGAGGCTGAAACACGCTTATTTTGTATAACAGATAGGGTGCTAGGTGCAAGTTTGGGATACCCTGCAGCCTGGTGTAATGACAACAGACAGAAACCAATGCAAAAATTAAATAACTTAGTAAAGCTGAGGCTGAAACACGCTTATTTTGTATAACAGATAGGGTGCTAGCTGCAAGTTTGGGATACCCTGCGGCCTGGTGTAATGACAGCAGACAGAAACCAATGCAAAAATTAAATAACTTAGTAAAGCTGAGGCTGAAACAGGCTTATTTTGTATAACAGATAGGGTGCTAGCTGCAAGTTTGGGATACCCTGCGGCCTGGTGTAATGACAGCAGTCAGAAACCAATGCAAAATTAAATATCTTAGTATAGCTGAGGCTGAAACAAGCTTATTTTGTATAACAGATAGGGTGCTAGCTGCAAGTTTGGGATTCCCTGCGGCCTGGTGTAATGACAGCAGTCAGAAACCAATGCAAAATTAAATAACTTAGTACAGCTGAGGCTGAAACACGCTTATTTTGTATAACAGATAGGGTGAAAGGTGCAAGTTTGGGATACCCTGCGGCCTGGTGCAATGACAGTAGTCAGGAACCAATGCAAAATTAAATAACTTAGTACAGCTGAGGCTGAAACACGCTTATTTTGTATAACAGATAGGGTGATAGGTGCAAGTTTGGGATACCCTGCGGCCTGGTGCAATGACAGCAGTCAGGAACCAATGCAAAATTAAATAACTTAGTACAGCTGAGGCTGAAACACGCTTATTTTGTATAACAGATAGGTTGATAGGTGCAAGTTTGGGATACCCTGCGGCCTGGTGTAATGACAACAGACAGAAACCAATGCAAAAATTAAATAACTTAGTAAAGCTGAGGCTGAAACACGCTTATTTTGTATAACAGATAGGGTGCTAGGTGCAAGTTTGGGATACCCTGCGGCCTGGTGTAATAACAGCAGTCAGAAACCAATGCAAAATTAAATAACTTAGTAAAGCTGAGGCTGAAACACGCTTATTTTGTATAACAGATAGGTTGATAGGTGCAAGTTTGGGATACCCTGCGGCCTGGTATAATGACAGCAGTCAGAAACCAATGCAAAATTAAATAACTTAGTACAGCTGAGGCTGAAACACGCTTATTTTGTTTAACAGATAGGGTGCTAGCTGCAAGTTTGGGATACCCTGCGGCCTGGTGTAACGACAGCAGTCAGAAACCAATGCAAAATTAAATAACTTAGTACAGCTGAGGCTGAAACACGCTAATTTTGTTTAACAGATAGGGTGCTAGGTGCAAGTTTGGGATACCCTGCGGCCTGGTGTAATGACAGCAGTCAAAAACCAATGCAAAATTAAATAACTTAGTACAGCTGAGGCTGAAACACGCTTATTTTGTATAACATATAGGGTGCTAGCTGCAAGTTTGGGATACCCTGCGGCCTGGTGTAATGATAGCAGTCAGAAACCAATGCAAAATTAAATAACTTAGTACAGCTGAGGCTGAAACACGCTTATTTTGTATAACAGATAGGGTGCTAGGTGCAAGTTTGGGATACCCTGCGGCCTGGTGCAATGACAGCAGACAGAAACCAATGCAAAATTAAATAACTTAGTAAAGCTGAGGCTGAAACACGCTTATTTTGTATAACAGATAGGGTGCTAGCTGCAGGTTTGGGATACCCTGCGGCCTGGTGCAATGACAGCAGACAGAAACCAATGCAAAATTAAATAACTTAGTACAGCTGAGGCTGAAACACGCTTATTTTGTATAACAGATAGGGTGCTAGGTGCAAGTTTGGGATACCCTGCGGCCTGGTGTAATGACAGCAGACAGAAACCAATGCAAAAATTATTTAACTTAGTAAAGCTGAGGATGAAACACGCTTATTTTGTATAACAGATAGGGTGCTAGCTGCAAGTTTGGGATACCCTGCGGCCTGGTCCAATGACAGCAGTCAGGAACCAATGCAAAATTAAATTACTTAGTACAGCTGAGGCTGAAACACGCTTATTTTGTATAACAGATAGGGTGCTAGGTGCAAGGATGGGATACCCTGTGGCCTGGTGTAATGACAGCAGTCAGAAACCAATGCAAAATTAAGTAACTTAGCAAAGCTGAGGCTGAAACAAGCTTCGTTGGTATAACAGATAGGGTGCTAGCTGCAAGTTTGGGATACCCTGCGGCCTGGTGTAATGACAGCAGACAGAAACCAATGCAAAAATTAAATAACTTAGTAAAGCTGAGGCTGAAACACGCTTATTTTGTATAACAGATAGGGTGCTAGCTGCAAGTTTGGGATACCCTGCGGCCTGGTGCAATGACAGCAGTCAGGAACCAATGCAAAATTAAATAACTTAGTACAGCTGAGGCTGAAACACGCTTATTTTGTATAACAGATAGGGTGCTAGGTGCAAGTTTGGGATACCCTGCGGCCTGGTGTAATGACAACAGACAGAAACCAATGCAAAAATTAAATAACTTAGTAAAAGCTGAGGCTGAAACACGCTTATTTTGTATAACAGATAGGGTGCTAGCTGCAAGTTTGGGATACCCTGCGGCATGGTGCAATGACAGCAGTCAGAAACCAATGCAAAATTAAATAACTTAGTAAAGCTGAGGCTGAAACACGCTCATTTTGTATAACAGATAGGGTGATAGGTGCAAGTTTGGGATACCCTGCGGCCTGGTGTAATGACAGCAGTCAGAAACCAATGCAAAATTAAATAACTTAGTACAGTTGAGGCTGAAACACGCTTATTTTGTTTAACAGATAGGGTGCTAGCTGCAAGTTTGGGATACCCTGCGGCCTGGTGTAATGACAGCAGTCAGAAACCAATGCAAAATTAAATAACTTAGTACAGCTGAGGCTGAAACACGCTTATTTTGTTTAACAGATAGGGTGCTAGCTGCAAGTTTTGGGATACCCTGCGGCCTGGTGTAATGACAGCAGTCAGAAACCAATGCAAAATTAAATAACTTAGCAAAGCTGAGGCTGAAACAAGCTTATTTTGTATAACAGATAGGGTGCTAGCTGCAAGTTTGGGATACCCTGCGGCCTGGTGTAATGACAGCAGTCAGAAACCAATGCTAAATTAAATAACTTAGTACAGCTGAGGCTGAAACACGCTTATTTTGTATAACAGATAGGGTGCTAGCTGCAAGTTTGGGATACCCTGCGGCCTGGTGTAATGACAGCAGTCAGAAACCAATGCAAAATTAAATAACTTAGTACAGCTGAGGCTGAAACACGCTTATTTTGTATAACAGATAGGGTGCTAGGTGCAAGTTTGGGATACCCTGCGGCCTGGTGTAATGACAGCAGTCAGAAACCAATGCAAAATTAAATAACTTAGTAAAGCTGAGGCTGAAACACGCTTATTTTGTATAACAGATAGGGTGCTAGCTGCAAGTTTGGGATACCCTGCGGCCTGGTGTAATGACAGCAGTCAGAAACCAATGCTAAATTAAATAACTTAGTACAGCTGAGGCTGAAACACGCTTATTTTGTATAACAGATAGGGTGCTAGCTGCAAGTTTGGAATAACCTGCGGCCTGGTGTAATGACAGCAGACAGCTGTACTAAGTTATTTAATTTTGCATTGGTTTCTGTCTGCTGTCATTACACCAGGCCGCAGGGTATCCCAAACTTGCAGCTAGCACCCTATCTGTTATACAAAATAAGCGTGTTTCATCCTCAGCTGTACTAAGTTATTTAATTTTGCATTGGTTTCTGAGGATGAAACACGCTTATTTTGTATAACAGATAGGGTGCTAGCTGCAAGTTTGGGATACCCTGCGGCCTGGTGTAATGACAGCAGACAGAAACCAATGCAAAATTAAATAACTTAGTACAGCTGAGGCTGAAACAAGCTTATTTTGTATAACAGATAGGGTGCTAGCTGCAAGTTTGGGATACCCTGCGGCCTGGTGTAATGACAGCAGTCAGAAACCAATGCTAAATTAAATAACTTAGTACAGCTGAGGCTGAAACACGCTTATTTTGTATAACAGATAGGGTGCTAGGTGCAAGGATGGGATACCCTGTGGCCTGGTGTAATGACAGCAGTCAGAAACCAATGCAAAATTAAGTAACTTAGCAAAGCTGAGGCTGAAACAAGCTTATTTTGTATAACAGATAGGGTGCTAGCTGCAAGTTTGGGATACCCTGCGGCCTGGTGTAATGACAGCAGTCAGAAACCAATGCAAAATTAAATAACTTAGTATAGCTGAGGCTGAAACAAGCTTATTTTGTATAACAGATAGGGTGCTAGCTGCAAGTTTGGGATACCCTGCGGCCTGGTGTAATGACAGCAGTCAGAAACCAATGCAAAATTAAATAACTTAGTATAGCTGAGGCTGAAACAAGCTTATTTTGTATAACAGATAGGGTGCTAGCTGCAAGTTTGGGATACCCTGCGGCCTGGTGTAATGACAGCAGTCAGAAACCAATGCAAAATTATATAACTTAGTATAGCTGAGGCTGAAACAAGCTTATTTTGTATAACAGATAGGGTGCTAGGTGCAAGGATGGGATACCCTGTGGCCTGGTGTAATGACAGCAGTCAGAAACCAATGCAAAATTATGTAACTTAGCAAAGCTGAGGCTGAAACAAGCTTCGTTGGTATAACAGATAGGGTGCTAGGTGCAAGTTTGGGATACCCTGCGGCCTGATGTAATGACAGCAGACAGAAACCAATGCAAAATTAAATAACTTAGTAAAGCTGAGGCTGAAACACGCTTATTTTGTATAACAGATAGGGTGCTAGGTGCAAGTTTGGGATACCCTGCGGCCTGGTGTAATGACAGCAGTCAGAAACCAATGCAAAATTAAATAACTTAGTACAGCTGAGGCTGAAACACGCTTATTTTGTATAACAGATAGGGTGCTAGCTGCAAGTTTGGAATAACCTGCGGCCTGGTGTAATGACAGCAGACAGAAACCAATGCAAAATTAAATAACTTAGTACAGCTGAGGATGAAACACGCTTATTTTGTATAACAGATAGGGTGCTAGCTGCAAGTTTGGGATACCCTGCGGCCTGGTGTAATGACAGCAGACAGAAACCAATGCAAAATTAAATAACTTAGTACAGCTGAGGCTGAAACACGCTTATTTTGTATAACAGATAGGGTGCTAGGTGCAAGTTTGGGATACCCTGCGGCCTGGTGTAATGACAGCAGACAGAAACCAATGCAAAAATTAAATAACTTAGTAAAGCTGAGGCTGAAACACGCTTATTTTGTATAACAGATAGGGTGCTAGCTGCAAGTTTGGGATACCCTGCGGCCTGGTGCAATGACAGCAGTCAGGAACCAATGCAAAATTAAATAACTTAGTACAGCTGAGGCTGAAACACGCTTATTTTGTATAACAGATAGGGTGCTAGGTGCAAGTATGGGATACCCTGTGGCCTGGTGTAATGACAGCAGTCAGAAACCAATGCAAAATTAAGTAACTTAGCAAAGCTGAGGCTGAAACAAGCTTATTTTGTATAACAGATAGGGTGCTAGCTGCAAGTTTGGGATACCCTGCGGCCTGGTGTAATGACAGCAGTCAGAAACCAATGCAAAATTAAATAACTTAGTATAGCTGAGGCTGAAACAAGCTTATTTTGTATAACAGATAGGGTGCTAGCTGCAAGTTTGGGATACCCTGCGGCCTGGTGTAATGACAGCAGTCAGAAACCAATGCAAAATTAAATAACTTAGTATAGCTGAGGCTGAAACAAGCTTATTTTGTATAACAGATAGGGTGCTAGCTGCAAGTTTGGGATACCCTGCGGCCTGGTGTAATGACAGCAGTCAGAAACCAATGCAAAATTATATAACTTAGTATAGCTGAGGCTGAAACAAGCTTATTTTGTATAACAGATAGGGTGCTAGGTGCAAGGATGGGATACCCTGTGGCCTGGTGTAATGACAGCAGTCAGAAACCAATGCAAAATTAAGTAACTTAGCAAAGCTGAGGCTGAAACAAGCTTCGTTGGTATAACAGATAGGGTGCTAGGTGCAAGTTTGGGATACCCTGCGGCCTGGTGTAATGACAGCAGACAGAAACCAATGCAAAATTAAATAACTTAGTAAAGCTGAGGCTGAAACACGCTTATTTTGTATAACAGATAGGGTGCTAGCTGCAAGTTTGGGATACCCTGCGGCCTGGTGCAATGACAGCAGTCAGGAACCAATGCAAAATTAAATAACTTAGTACAGCTGAGGCTGAAACACGCTTATTTTGTATAACAGATAGGTTGCTAGTTGCAAGTTTGGGATACCCTTCGGCCTGGTGTAATGACAGCAGTCAGAAACCAATGCAAAATTAAATAACTTAGTACAGCTGAGGCTGAAACACGCTTATTTTGTATAACAGATAGGGTGCTAGGTGCAAGTTTGGGATACCCTGCAGCCTGGTGTAATGACAACAGACAGAAACCAATGCAAAAATTAAATAACTTAGTAAAGCTGAGGCTGAAACACGCTTATTTTGTATAACAGATAGGGTGCTAGCTGCAAGTTTGGGATACCCTGCGGCCTGGTGTAATGACAGCAGTCAGAAACCAATGCAAAATTAAATAACTTAGTATAGCTGAGGCTGAAACAAGCTTATTTTGTATAACAGATAGGGTGCTAGCTGCAAGTTTGGGATACCCTGCGGCCTGGTGTAATGACAGCAGTCAGAAACCAATGCAAAATTAAATAACTTAGTAAAGCTGAGGCTGAAACACGCTTATTTTGTATAACAGATAGGGTGATAGGTGCAAGTTTGGGATACCCTGCGGCCTGGTGCAATGACAGCAGTCAGGAACCAATGCAAAATTAAATAACTTAGTACAGCTGAGGCTGAAACACGCTTATTTTGTATAACAGATAGGGTGATAGGTGCAAGTTTGGGATACCCTGCGGCCTGGTGCAATGACAGCAGTCAGGAACCAATGCAAAATTAAATAACTTAGTACAGCTGAGGCTGAAACACGCTTATTTTGTATAACAGATAGGGTGCTAGGTGCAAGTATGGGATACCCTGTGGCCTGGTGTAATGACAACAGACAGAAACCAATGCAAAAATTAAATAACTTAGTAAAGCTGAGGCTGAAACACGCTTATTTTGTATAACAGATAGGGTGCTAGGTGCAAGTTTGGGATACCCTGCGGCCTGGTGTAATGACAGCAGTCAGAAACCAATGCAAAAATTAAATAACTTAGTAAAGCTGAGGCTGAAACACGCTTATTTTGTATAACAGATAGGGTGCTAGGTGCAAGTTTGGGATACCCTGCGGCCTGGTGTAATGACAGCAGTCAGAAACCAATGCAAAATTAAATAACTTAGTACAGCTGAGGCTGAAACACGCTTATTTTGTATAACAGATAGGGTGCTAGGTGCAAGTTTGGGATACCCTGCGGCCTGGTGTAATGACAGCAGACAGAAACCAATGCAAAAATTAAATAACTTAGTAAAGCTGAGGCTGAAACACGCATATTTTGTATAACAGATAGGGTGCTAGGTGCAAGTTTGGGATACCCTGCGACCTGGTGCAATGACAGCAGTCAGGAACCAATGCAAAATTAAATAACTTAGTACAGCTGAGGCTGAAACACGCTTATTTTGTATAACAGATAGGGTGCTAGGTGCAAGTATGGGATACCCTGTGGCCTGGTGTAATGACAGCAGTCAGAAACCAATGCAAAATTAAGTAACTTAGCAAAGCTGAGGCTGAAACAAGCTTATTTTGTATAACAGATAGGGTGCTAGCTGCAAGTTTGGGATACCCTGCGGCCTGGTGTAATGACAGCAGTCAGAAACCAATGCAAAATTAAATAACTTAGTATAGCTGAGGCTGAAACAATCTTATTTTGTATAACAGATAGGGTGCTAGCTGCAAGTTTGGGATACACTGCGGCCTGGTGTAATGACAGCAGTCAGAAACCAATGCAAAATTAAATAACTTAGTAAAGCTGAGGCTGAAACACGCTTATTTTGTATAACAGATATGGTGATAGGTGCAAGTTTGGGATACCCTGCGGCCTGGTGCAATGACAGCAGTCAGGAACCAATGCAAAATTAAATAACTTAGTACAGCTGAGGCTGAAACACGCTTATTTTGTATAACAGATAGGGTGATAGGTGCAAGTTTGGGATACCCTGCGGCCTGGTGCAATGACAGCAGTCAGGAACCAATGCAAAATTAAATAACTTAGTACAGCTGAGGCTGAAACACGCTTATTTTGTATAACAGATAGGGTGCTAGGTGCAAGTATGGGATACCCTGTGGCCTGGTGTAATGACAGCAGTCAGAAACCAATGCAAAATTAAGTAACTTAGCAAAGCTGAGGCTGAAACAAGCTTATTTTGTATAACAGATAGGGTGCTAGCTGCAAGTTTGGGATACCCTGCGGCCTGGTGTAATGACAGCAGTCAGAAACCAATGCAAAATTAAATAACTTAGTATAGCTGAGGCTGAAACAATCTTATTTTGTATAACAGATAGGGTGCTAGCTGCAAGTTTGGGATACACTGCGGCCTGGTGTAATGACAGCAGTCAGAAACCAATGCAAAATTAAATAACTTAGTAAAGCTGAGGCTGAAACACGCTTATTTTGTATAACAGATAGGGTGATAGGTGCAAGTTTGGGATACCCTGCGGCCTGGTGCAATGACAGCAGTCAGGAACCAATGCAAAATTAAATAACTTAGTACAGCTGAGGCTGAAACACGCTTATTTTGTATAACAGATAGGGTGATAGGTGCAAGTTTGGGATACCCTGCGGCCTGGTGCAATGACAGCAGTCAGGAACCAATGCAAAATTAAATAACTTAGTACAGCTGAGGCTGAAACACGCTTATTTTGTATAACAGATAGGGTGCTAGGTGCAAGTATGGGATACCCTGTGGCCTGGTGTAATGACAACAGACAGAAACCAATGCAAAAATTAAATAACTTAGTAAAGCTGAGGCTGAAACACGCTTATTTTGTATAACAGATAGGGTGCTAGGTGCAAGTTTGGGATACCCTGCGGCCTGGTGTAATGACAGCAGTCAGAAACCAATGCAAAAATTAAATAACTTAGTAAAGCTGAGGCTGAAACACGCTTATTTTGTATAACAGATAGGGTGCTAGGTGCAAGTTTGGGATACCCTGCGGCCTGGTGTAATGACAGCAGTCAGAAACCAATGCAAAATTAAATAACTTAGTACAGCTGAGGCTGAAACACGCTTATTTTGTATAACAGATAGGGTGCTAGGTGCAAGTTTGGGATACCCTGCGGCCTGGTGTAATGACAGCAGACAGAAACCAATGCAAAAATTAAATAACTTAGTAAAGCTGAGGCTGAAACACGCTTATTTTGTATAACAGATAGGGTGCTAGCTGCAAGTTTGGGATACCCTGCGGCCTGGTGCAATGACAGCAGTCAGGAACCAATGCAAAATTAAATAACTTAGTACAGCTGAGGCTGAAACACGCTTATTTTGTATAACAGATAGGGTGCTAGGTGCAAGTATGGGATACCCTGTGGCCTGGTGTAATGACAGCAGTCAGAAACCAATGCAAAATTAAGTAACTTAGCAAAGCTGAGGCTGAAACAAGCTTATTTTGTATAACAGATAGGGTGCTAGCTGCAAGTTTGGGATACCCTGCGGCCTGGTGTAATGACAGCAGTCAGAAACCAATGCAAAATTAAATAACTTAGTATAGCTGAGGCTGAAACAAGCTTATTTTGTATAACAGATAGGGTGCTAGCTGCAAGTTTGGGATACACTGCGGCCTGGTGTAATGACAGCAGTCAGAAACCAATGCAAAATTAAATAACTTAGTAAAGCTGAGGCTGAAACACGCTTATTTTGTATAACAGATAGGGTGATAGGTGCAAGTTTGGGATACCCTGCGGCCTGGTGTAATGACAGCAGTCAGTAACCAATGCAAAATTAAATAACTTAGTACAGCTGAGGCTGAAACAAGCTTATTTTGTATAACAGATAGGGTGCTAGCTGCAAGTTTGGGATACCCTGCGGCCTGGTGTAATGACAGCAGTCAGAAACCAATGCAAAATTAAATCACTTAGTAAAGCTGAGGCTGAAACACGCTTATTTTGTATAACAGATAGGGTGCTAGGTGCAAGTTTGGGATACCCTGCGGCCTGGTGTAATGACAACAGACAGAAACCAATGCAAAAATCAAATAACTTAGTAAAGCTGAGGCTGAAACACGCTTATTTTGTATAACAGATAGGGTGCTAGGTGCAAGTTTGGGATACCCTGCGGCCTGGTGTAATGACAGCAGTCAGAAACCAATGCAAAATTAAATAACTTAGTATAGCTGAGGCTGAAACAAGCTTATTTTGTATAACAGATAGGGTGCTAGCTGCAAGTTTGGGATACCCTGTGGCCTGGTGTAATGACAGCAGTCAGAAACCAATGCAAAATTAAGTAACTTAGTAAAGCTGAGGCTGAAACAAGCTTATTTTGTATAACAGATAGGGTGCTAGCTGCAAGTTTGGGATACCCTGCGGCCTGGTGTAATGACAGCAGTCAGAAACCAATGCAAAATTAAATAACTTAGTATAGCTGAGGCTGAAACAAGCTTATTTTGTATAACAGATAGGGTGCTAGCTGCAAGTTTGGGATACCCTGCGGCCTGGTGTAATGACAGCAGTCAGAAACCAATGCAAAATTAAATAACTTAGTATAGCTGAGGCTGAAACAAGCTTATTTTGTATAACAGATAGGGTGCTAGCTGCAAGTTTGGGATACCCTGCGGCCTGGTGTAATGACAGCAGTCAGAAACCAATGCAAAATTATATAACTTAGTACAGCTGAGGCTGAAACACGCTTATTTTGTATAACAGATAGGGTGATAGGTGCAAGTTTGGGATACCCTGCGGCCTGGTGTAATGACAGCAGTCAAAAACCAATGCAAAATTAAATAACTTAGTACAGCTGAGGCTGAAACATGCTTATTTTGTATAACAGATAGGGTGCTAGCTGCACGTTTGGGATACCCTGCGGCCTGGTGTAATGATAGCAGTCAGAAACCAATGCAAAATTAAATAACTTAGTACAGCTGAGGCTGAAACACGCTTATTTTGTATAACAGATAGGGTGCTAGGTGCAAGTTTGGGATACCCTGCGGCCTGGTGTAATGACAACAGACAGAAACCAATGCAAAAATTAAATAACTTAGTAAAGCTGAGGCTGAAACACGCTTATTTTGTATAACAGATAGGGTGCTAGCTGCAAGTTTGGGATACCCTGCGGCCTGGTGTAATGACAGCAGTCAGAAACCAATGCAAAATTAAATAACTTAGTATAGCTGAGGCTGAAACAAGCTTATTTTGTATAACAGATAGGGTGCTAGCTGCAAGTTTGGGATACCCTGCGGCCTGGTGTAATGACAGCAGTCAGAAACCAATGCAAAATTAAATAACTTAGTACAGCTGAGGCTGAAACACGCTTATTTTGTTTAACAGATAGGGTGCTAGGTGCAAGTTTGGGATACCCTGCGGCCTGGTGTAATGACAGCAGTCAAAAACCAATGCAAAATTAAATAACTTAGTACAGCTGAGGCTGAAACACGCTTATTTTGTATAACAGATAGGGTGCTAGCTGCAAGTTTGGGATACCCTGCGGCCTGGTGTAATGATAGCAGTCAGAAACCAATGCAAAATTAAATAACTTAGTACAGCTGAGGCTGAAACACGCTTATTTTGTATAACAGATAGGGTGCTAGGTGCAAGTTTGGGATACCCTGCGGCCTGGTGTAATGACAGCAGTCAAAAACCAATGCAAAATTAAATAACTTAGTACAGCTGAGGCTGAAACATGCTTATTTTGTATAACAGATAGGGTTCTAGCTGCACGTTTGGGATACCCTGCGGCCTGGTGTAATGATAGCAGTCAGAAACCAATGCAAAATTAAATAACTTAGTACAGCTGAGGCTGAAACACGCTTATTTTGTATAACAGATAGGGTGCTAGGTGCAAGTTTGGGATACCCTGCGGCCTGGTGTAATGACAGCAGACAGAAACCAATGCAAAAATTAAATAACTTAGTACAGCTGAGGAAGAAACACGCTTATTTTGTATAACAGATAGGGTGCTAGCTGCAAGTTTGGGATACCCTGCGGCCTGGTGCAATGACAGCAGTCAGGAACCAATGCTAAATTAAATAACTTAGTACAGCTGAGGCTGAAACACGCTTATTTTGTATAACAGATAGGGTGCTAGGTGCAAGTATGGGATACCCTGTGGCCTGGTGTAATGACAGCAGTCAGAAACCAATGCAAAATTAAGTAACTTAGCAAAGCTGAGGCTGAAACAAGCTTATTTTGTATAACAGATAGGGTGCTAGCTGCAAGTTTGGGATACCCTGCGGCCTGGTGTAATGACAGCAGTCAGAAACCAATGCAAAATTAAATAACTTAGTATAGCTGAGGCTGAAACAATCTTATTTTGTATAACAGATAGGGTGCTAGCTGCAAGTTTGGGATACACTGCGGCCTGGTGTAATGACAGCAGTCAGAAACCAATGCAAAATTAAATAACTTAGTAAAGCTGAGGCTGAAACACGCTTATTTTGTATAACAGATAGGGTGATAGGTGCAAGTTTGGGATACCCTGCGGCCTGGTGCAATGACAGCAGTCAGGAACCAATGCAAAATTAAATAACTTAGCAAAGCTGAGGCTGAAACAAGCTTATTTTGTATAACAGATAGGGTGCTAGCTGCAAGTTTGGGATACCCTGCGGCCTGGTGTAATGACAGCAGTCAGAAACCAATGCAAAATTAAATAACTTAGTATAGCTGAGGCTGAAACAATCTTATTTTGTATAACAGATAGGGTGCTAGCTGCAAGTTTGGGATACACTGCGGCCTGGTGTAATGACAGCAGTCAGAAACCAATGCAAAATTAAATAACTTAGTAAAGCTGAGGCTGAAACACGCTTATTTTGTATAACAGATAGGGTGATAGGTGCAAGTTTGGGATACCCTGCGGCCTGGTGCAATGACAGCAGTCAGGAACCAATGCAAAATTAAATAACTTAGTACAGCTGAGGCTGAAACACGCTTATTTTGTATAACAGATAGGGTGATAGGTGCAAGTTTGGGATACCCTGCGGCCTGGTGCAATGACAGCAGTCAGGAACCAATGCAAAATTAAATAACTTAGTACAGCTGAGGCTGAAACACGCTTATTTTGTATAACAGATAGGGTGCTAGGTGCAAGTATGGGATACCCTGTGGCCTGGTGTAATGACAACAGACAGAAACCAATGCAAAAATTAAATAACTTAGTAAAGCTGAGGCTGAAACACGCTTATTTTGTATAACAGATAGGGTGCTAGGTGCAAGTTTGGGATACCCTGCGGCCTGGTGTAATGACAGCAGTCAGAAACCAATGCAAAAATTAAATAACTTAGTAAAGCTGAGGCTGAAACACGCTTATTTTGTATAACAGATAGGGTGCTAGGTGCAAGTTTGGGATACCCTGCGGCCTGGTGTAATGACAGCAGTCAGAAACCAATGCAAAATTAAATAACTTAGTACAGCTGAGGCTGAAACACGCTTATTTTGTATAACAGATAGGGTGCTAGCTGCAAGTTTGGGATACCCTGCGGCCTGGTGTAATGACAGCAGACAGAAACCAATGCAAAAATTAAATAACTTAGTAAAGCTGAGGCTGAAACACGCATATTTTGTATAACAGATAGGGTGCTAGCTGCAAGTTTGGGATACCCTGCGGCCTGGTGCAATGACAGCAGTCAGGAACCAATGCAAAATTAAATAACTTAGTACAGCTGAGGCTGAAACACGCTTATTTTGTATAACAGATAGGGTGCTAGGTGCAAGTATGGGATACCCTGTGGCCTGGTGTAATGACAGCAGTCAGAAACCAATGCAAAATTAAGTAACTTAGCAAAGCTGAGGCTGAAACAAGCTTATTTTGTATAACAGATAGGGTGCTAGCTGCAAGTTTGGGATACCCTGCGGCCTGGTGTAATGACAGCAGTCAGAAACCAATGCAAAATTAAATAACTTAGTATAGCTGAGGCTGAAACAAGCTTATTTTGTATAACAGATAGGGTGCTAGCTGCAAGTTTGGGATGCACTGCGGCCTGGTGTAATGACAGCAGTCAGAAACCAATGCAAAATTAAATAACTTAGTAAAGCTGAGGCTGAAACACGCTTATTTTGTATAACAGATAGGGTGATAGGTGCAAGTTTGGGATACCCTGCGGCCTGGTGTAATGACAGCAGTCAGAAACCAATGCAAAATTAAATAACTTAGTACAGCTGAGGCTGAAACACACTTATTTTGTATAACAGATAGGGTTCTAGCTGCACGTTTGGGATACCCTGCGGCCTGGTGTAATGATAGCAGTCAGAAACCAATGCAAAATTAAATAACTTAGTACAGCTGAGGCTGAAACACGCTTATTTTGTATAACAGATAGGGTGCTAGGTGCAAGTTTGGGATACCCTGCGGCCTGGTGTAATGACAGCAGACAGAAACCAATGCAAAAATTAAATAACTTAGTACAGCTGAGGAAGAAACACGCTTATTTTGTATAACAGATAGGGTGCTAGCTGCAAGTTTGGGATACCCTGCGGCCTGGTGCAATGACAGCAGTCAGGAACCAATGCTAAATTAAATAACTTAGTACAGCTGAGGCTGAAACACGCTTATTTTGTATAACAGATAGGGTGCTAGGTGCAAGTATGGGATACCCTGTGGCCTGGTGTAATGACAGCAGTCAGAAACCAATGCAAAATTAAGTAACTTAGCAAAGCTGAGGCTGAAACAAGCTTATTTTGTATAACAGATAGGGTGCTAGCTGCAAGTTTGGGATACCCTGCGGCCTGGTGTAATGACAGCAGTCAGAAACCAATGCAAAATTAAATAACTTAGTATAGCTGAGGCTGAAACAATCTTATTTTGTATAACAGATAGGGTGCTAGCTGCAAGTTTGGGATACACTGCGGCCTGGTGTAATGACAGCAGTCAGAAACCAATGCAAAATTAAATAACTTAGTAAAGCTGAGGCTGAAACACGCTTATTTTGTATAACAGATAGGGTGATAGGTGCAAGTTTGGGATACCCTGCGGCCTGGTGCAATGACAGCAGTCAGGAACCAATGCAAAATTAAATAACTTAGCAAAGCTGAGGCTGAAACAAGCTTATTTTGTATAACAGATAGGGTGCTAGCTGCAAGTTTGGGATACCCTGCGGCCTGGTGTAATGACAGCAGTCAGAAACCAATGCAAAATTAAATAACTTAGTATAGCTGAGGCTGAAACAATCTTATTTTGTATAACAGATAGGGTGCTAGCTGCAAGTTTGGGATACACTGCGGCCTGGTGTAATGACAGCAGTCAGAAACCAATGCAAAATTAAATAACTTAGTAAAGCTGAGGCTGAAACACGCTTATTTTGTATAACAGATAGGGTGATAGGTGCAAGTTTGGGATACCCTGCGGCCTGGTGCAATGACAGCAGTCAGGAACCAATGCAAAATTAAATAACTTAGTACAGCTGAGGCTGAAACACGCTTATTTTGTATAACAGATAGGGTGATAGGTGCAAGTTTGGGATACCCTGCGGCCTGGTGCAATGACAGCAGTCAGGAACCAATGCAAAATTAAATAACTTAGTACAGCTGAGGCTGAAACACGCTTATTTTGTATAACAGATAGGGTGCTAGGTGCAAGTATGGGATACCCTGTGGCCTGGTGTAATGACAACAGACAGAAACCAATGCAAAAATTAAATAACTTAGTAAAGCTGAGGCTGAAACACGCTTATTTTGTATAACAGATAGGGTGCTAGGTGCAAGTTTGGGATACCCTGCGGCCTGGTGTAATGACAGCAGTCAGAAACCAATGCAAAAATTAAATAACTTAGTAAAGCTGAGGCTGAAACACGCTTATTTTGTATAACAGATAGGGTGCTAGGTGCAAGTTTGGGATACCCTGCGGCCTGGTGTAATGACAGCAGTCAGAAACCAATGCAAAATTAAATAACTTAGTACAGCTGAGGCTGAAACACGCTTATTTTGTATAACAGATAGGGTGCTAGCTGCAAGTTTGGGATACCCTGCGGCCTGGTGTAATGACAGCAGACAGAAACCAATGCAAAAATTAAATAACTTAGTAAAGCTGAGGCTGAAACACGCATATTTTGTATAACAGATAGGGTGCTAGCTGCAAGTTTGGGATACCCTGCGGCCTGGTGCAATGACAGCAGTCAGGAACCAATGCAAAATTAAATAACTTAGTACAGCTGAGGCTGAAACACGCTTATTTTGTATAACAGATAGGGTGCTAGGTGCAAGTATGGGATACCCTGTGGCCTGGTGTAATGACAGCAGTCAGAAACCAATGCAAAATTAAGTAACTTAGCAAAGCTGAGGCTGAAACAAGCTTATTTTGTATAACAGATAGGGTGCTAGCTGCAAGTTTGGGATACCCTGCGGCCTGGTGTAATGACAGCAGTCAGAAACCAATGCAAAATTAAATAACTTAGTATAGCTGAGGCTGAAACAAGCTTATTTTGTATAACAGATAGGGTGCTAGCTGCAAGTTTGGGATGCACTGCGGCCTGGTGTAATGACAGCAGTCAGAAACCAATGCAAAATTAAATAACTTAGTAAAGCTGAGGCTGAAACACGCTTATTTTGTATAACAGATAGGGTGATAGGTGCAAGTTTGGGATACCCTGCGGCCTGGTGTAATGACAGCAGTCAGAAACCAATGCAAAATTAAATAACTTAGTACAGCTGAGGCTGAAACACACTTATTTTGTATAACAGATAGGGTGCTAGCTGCAAGTTTGGGATACCCTGCGGCCTGGTGTAATGACAGCAGTCAGAAACCAATGCAAAATTAAATCACTTAGTAAAGCTGAGGCTGAAACACGCTTATTTTGTATAACAGATAGGGTGCTAGGTGCAAGTTTGGGATACCCTGCGGCCTGGTGTAATGACAACAGACAGAAACCAATGCAAAAATCAAATAACTTAGTAAAGCTGAGGCTGAAACACGCTTATTTTGTATAACAGATAGGGTGCTAGGTGCAAGTTTGGGATACCCTGCGGCCTGGTGTAATGACAGCAGTCAGAAACCAATGCAAAATTAAATAACTTAGTATAGCTGAGGCTGAAACAAGCTTATTTTGTATAACAGATAGGGTGCTAGCTGCAAGTTTGGGATACCCTGTGGCCTGGTGTAATGACAGCAGTCAGAAACCAATGCAAAATTAAGTAACTTAGTAAAGCTGAGGCTGAAACAAGCTTATTTTGTATAACAGATAGGGTGCTAGCTGCAAGTTTGGGATACCCTGCGGCCTGGTGTAATGACAGCAGTCAGAAACCAATGCAAAATTAAATAACTTAGTATAGCTGAGGCTGAAACAAGCTTATTTTGTATAACAGATAGGGTGCTAGCTGCAAGTTTGGGATACCCTGCGGCCTGGTGTAATGACAGCAGTCAGAAACCAATGCAAAATTAAATAACTTAGTATAGCTGAGGCTGAAACAAGCTTATTTTGTATAACAGATAGGGTGCTAGCTGCAAGTTTGGGATACCCTGCGGCCTGGTGTAATGACAGCAGTCAGAAACCAATGCAAAATTATATAACTTAGTACAGCTGAGGCTGAAACACGCTTATTTTGTATAACAGATAGGGTGATAGGTGCAAGTTTGGGATACCCTGCGGCCTGGTGTAATGACAGCAGTCAAAAACCAATGCAAAATTAAATAACTTAGTACAGCTGAGGCTGAAACATGCTTATTTTGTATAACAGATAGGGTGCTAGCTGCACGTTTGGGATACCCTGCGGCCTGGTGTAATGATAGCAGTCAGAAACCAATGCAAAATTAAATAACTTAGTACAGCTGAGGCTGAAACACGCTTATTTTGTATAACAGATAGGGTGCTAGGTGCAAGTTTGGGATACCCTGCGGCCTGGTGTAATGACAACAGACAGAAACCAATGCAAAAATTAAATAACTTAGTAAAGCTGAGGCTGAAACACGCTTATTTTGTATAACAGATAGGGTGCTAGCTGCAAGTTTGGGATACCCTGCGGCCTGGTGTAATGACAGCAGTCAGAAACCAATGCAAAATTAAATAACTTAGTATAGCTGAGGCTGAAACAAGCTTATTTTGTATAACAGATAGGGTGCTAGCTGCAAGTTTGGGATACCCTGCGGCCTGGTGTAATGACAGCAGTCAGAAACCAATGCAAAATTAAATAACTTAGTACAGCTGAGGCTGAAACACGCTTATTTTGTTTAACAGATAGGGTGCTAGGTGCAAGTTTGGGATACCCTGCGGCCTGGTGTAATGACAGCAGTCAAAAACCAATGCAAAATTAAATAACTTAGTACAGCTGAGGCTGAAACACGCTTATTTTGTATAACAGATAGGGTGCTAGCTGCAAGTTTGGGATACCCTGCGGCCTGGTGTAATGATAGCAGTCAGAAACCAATGCAAAATTAAATAACTTAGTACAGCTGAGGCTGAAACACGCTTATTTTGTATAACAGATAGGGTGCTAGGTGCAAGTTTGGGATACCCTGCGGCCTGGTGTAATGACAGCAGTCAAAAACCAATGCAAAATTAAATAACTTAGTACAGCTGAGGCTGAAACATGCTTATTTTGTATAACAGATAGGGTTCTAGCTGCACGTTTGGGATACCCTGCGGCCTGGTGTAATGATAGCAGTCAGAAACCAATGCAAAATTAAATAACTTAGTACAGCTGAGGCTGAAACACGCTTATTTTGTATAACAGATAGGGTGCTAGGTGCAAGTTTGGGATACCCTGCGGCCTGGTGTAATGACAGCAGACAGAAACCAATGCAAAAATTAAATAACTTAGTACAGCTGAGGAAGAAACACGCTTATTTTGTATAACAGATAGGGTGCTAGCTGCAAGTTTGGGATACCCTGCGGCCTGGTGCAATGACAGCAGTCAGGAACCAATGCTAAATTAAATAACTTAGTACAGCTGAGGCTGAAACACGCTTATTTTGTATAACAGATAGGGTGCTAGGTGCAAGTATGGGATACCCTGTGGCCTGGTGTAATGACAGCAGTCAGAAACCAATGCAAAATTAAGTAACTTAGCAAAGCTGAGGCTGAAACAAGCTTATTTTGTATAACAGATAGGGTGCTAGCTGCAAGTTTGGGATACCCTTCGGCCTGGTGTAATGACAGCAGTCAGAAACCAATGCAAAATTAAATAACTTAGTATAGCTGAGGCTGAAACACGCTTATTTTGTATAACAGATAGGGTGATAGGTGCAAGTTTGGGATACCCTGCGGCCTGGTGTAATGACAGCAGTCAGAAACCAATGCAAAATTAAATAACTTAGTACAGCTGAGGCTGAAACACGCTTATTTTGTTTAACAGATAGGGTGCTAGCTGCAAGTTTGGGATACCCTGCGGCCTGGTGTAATGACAGCAGTCAAAAACCAATGCAAAATTAAATAACTTAGTACAGCTGAGGCTGAAACATGCTTATTTTGTATAACAGATAGGGTGCTAGCTGCAAGTTTGGGATACCCTGCGGCCTGGTGTAATGATAGCAGTCAGAAACCAATGCAAAATTAAATAACTTAGTACAGCTGAGGCTGAAACACGCTTATTTTGTATAACAGATAGGGTGCTAGGTGCAAGTTTGGGATACCCTGCGGCCTGGTGCAATGACAGCAGTCAGAAACCAATGCAAAATTAAATAACTTAGTACAGCTGAGGCTGAAACACGCTTATTTTGTATAACAGATAGGGTGCTAGGTGCAAGTATGGGATACCCTGTGGCCTGGTGTAATGACAGCAGTCAGAAACCAATGCAAAATTAAGTAACTTAGCAAATCTGAGGCTGAAACAAGCTTATTTTGTATAACAGATAGGGTGCTAGCTGCAAGTTTGGGATACCCTGCGGCCTGGTGTAATGACAGCAGTCAGAAACCAATGCAAAATTAAATAACTTAGTATAGCTGAGGCTGAAACAAGCTTATTTTGTATAACAGATAGGGTGCTAGCTGCAAGTTTGGGATACCCTGCGGCCTGGTGTAATGACAGCAGTCAGAAACCAATGCAAAATTAAATAACTTAGTATAGCTGAGGCTGAAACAAGCTTATTTTGTATAACAGATAGGGTGCTAGCTGCAAGTTTGGGATACCCTGTGGCCTGGTGTAATGACAGCAGTCAGAAACCAATGCAAAATTAAGTAACTTAGTAAAGCTGAGGCTGAAACAAGCTTATTTTGTATAACAGATAGGGTGCTAGCTGCAAGTTTGGGATACCCTGCGGCCTGGTGTAATGACAGCAGTCAGAAACCAATGCAAAATTAAATAACTTAGTATAGCTGAGGCTGAAACAAGCTTATTTTGTATAACAGATAGGGTGCTAGCTGCAAGTTTGGGATACCCTGCGGCCTGGTGTAATGACAGCAGTCAGAAACCAATGCAAAATTAAATAACTTAGTATAGCTGAGGCTGAAACAAGCTTATTTTGTATAACAGATAGGGTGCTAGCTGCAAGTTTGGGATACCCTGCGGCCTGGTGTAATGACAGCAGTCAGAAACCAATGCAAAATTAAATAACTTAGTAAAGCTGAGGCTGAAACACGCTTATTTTGTATAACAGATAGGGTGATAGGTGCAAGTTTAGGATACCCTGCGGCCTGGTGTAATGACAGCAGTCAGAAACCAATGCAAAATTAAATAACTTAGTACAGCTGAGGCTGAAACACGCTTATTTTGTATAACAGATAGGGTGCTAGGTGCAAGTTTGGGATACCCTGTGGCCTGGTGTAATGACAACAGACAGAAACCAATGCAAAAATTAAATAACTTAGTAAAGCTGAGGCTGAAACACGCTTATTTTGTATAACAGATAGGGTGCTAGCTGCAAGTTTGGGATACCCTGCGGCCTGGTGTAATGACAGCAGTCAGAAACCAATGCAAAATTAAATAACTTAGTATAGCTGAGGCTGAAACAAGCTTATTTTGTATAACAGATAGGGTGCTAGCTGCAAGTTTGGGATACCCTGCGGCCTGGTGTAATGACAGCAGTCAGAAACCAATGCAAAATTAAATAACTTAGTACAGCTGAGGCTGAAACACGCTTATTTTGTATAACAGATAGGGTGCTAGGTGCAAGTTTGGGATACCCTGCGGCCTGGTGTAATGACAGCAGACAGGAACCAATGCAAAAATTAAATAACTTAGTACAGCTGAGGAAGAAACACGCTTATTTTGTATAACAGATAGGGTGCTAGCTGCAAGTTTGGGATACCCTGCGGCCTGGTGCAATGACAGCAGTCAGGAACCAATGCTAAATTAAATAACTTAGTACAGCTGAGGCTGAAACACGCTTATTTTGTATAACAGATAGGGTGCTAGGTGCAAGTATGGGATACCCTGTGGCCTGGTGTAATGACAGCAGTCAGAAACCAATGCAAAATTAAGTAACTTAGCAAAGCTGAGGCTGAAACAAGCTTATTTTGTATAACAGATAGGGTGCTAGCTGCAAGTTTGGGATACCCTTCGGCCTGGTGTAATGACAGCAGTCAGAAACCAATGCAAAATTAAATAACTTAGTATAGCTGAGGCTGAAACAAGCTTATTTTGTATAACAGATAGGTTGCTAGCTGCAAGTTTGGGATACCCTGCGGCCTGGTGTAATGACAGCAGTCAGAAACCAATGCAAAATTAAATAACTTAGTGCAGCTGAGGCTGAAACACGCTCATTTTGTATAACAGATAGGGTGATAGGTGCAAGTATGGGATACCCTGTGGCCTGGTGTAATGACAGCAGTCAGAAACCAATGCAAAATTAAGTAACTTAGCAAAGCTGAGGCTGAAACAAGCTTATTTTGTATAACAGATAGGGTGCTAGCTGCAAGTTTGGGATACCCTGTGGCCTGGTGTAATGACAGCAGTCAGAAACCAATGCAAAATTAAATAACTTAGTATAGCTGAGGCTGAAACACGCTTATTTTGTATAACAGATAGGGTGCTAGGTGCAAGTATGGGATACCCTGTGGCCTGGTGTAATGACAGCAGTCAGAAACCAATGCAAAATTAAGTAACTTAGCAAAGCTGAGGCTGAAACAAGCTTATTTTGTATAACAGATAGGGTGCTAGCTGCAAGTTTGGGATACCCTTCGGCCTGGTGTAATGACAGCAGTCAGAAACCAATGCAAAATTAAATAACTTAGTAAAGCTGAGGCTGAAACACGCTTATTTTGTATAACAGATAGGGTGATAGGTGCAAGTTTGGGATACCCTGCGGCCTGGTGTAATGACAGCAGTCAGAAACCAATGCAAAATTAAATAACTTAGTACAGCTGAGGCTGAAACACGCTTATTTTGTTTAACAGATAGGGTGCTAGCTGCAAGTTTGGGATACCCTGCGGCCTGGTGTAATGACAGCAGTCAGAAACCAATGCAAAATTAAATAACTTAGTACAGCTGAGGCTGAAACACGCTTATTTTGTATAACAGATAGGGTGCTAGGTGCAAGTTTGGGATACCCTGCGGCCTGGTGTAATGACAACAGACAGAAACCAATGCAAAAATTAAATAACTTAGTAAAGCTGAGGCTGAAACACGCTTATTTTGTATAACAGATAGGGTGCTAGGTGCAAGTTTGGGATACCCTGCGGCCTGGTGTAATGACAGCAGTCAGAAACCAATGCAAAATTAAATAACTTAGTACAGCTGAGGCTGAAACACGCTTATTTTGTATAACAGATAGGGTGCTAGGTGCAAGTTTGGGATACCCTGCGGCCTGGTGTAATGACAGCAGACAGAAACCAATGCAAAAATTAAATAACTTAGTAAAGCTGAGGCTAAAACACGCTTATTTTGTATAACAGATAGGGTGCTAGCTGCAAGTTTGGGATACCCTGCGGCCTGGTGCAATGACAGCAGTCAGGAACCAATGCAAAATTAAATAACTTAGTACAGCTGAGGCTGAAACACGCTTATTTTGTATAACAGATAGGGTGCTAGGTGCAAGTATGGGATACCCTGTGGCCTGGTGTAATGACAGCAGTCAGAAACCAATGCAAAATTAAGTAACTTAGCAAAGCTGAGGCTGAAACAAGCTTATTTTGTATAACAGATAGAGTGCTAGCTGCAAGTTTGGGATACCCTGCGGCCTGGTGTAATGACAGCAGTCAGAAACCAATGCAAAATTAAATAACTTAGTATAGCTGAGGCTGAAACACGCTTATTTTGTATAACAGATAGGGTGATAGGTGCAAGTTTGGGATACCCTGCGGCCTGGTGTAATGACAGCAGTCAGAAACCAATGCAAAATTAAATAACTTAGTACAGCTGAGGCTGAAACACGCTTATTTTGTATAACAGATAGGGTGCTAGCTGCAAGTTTGGGATACCCTGCGGCCTGGTGTAATGACAGCAGTCAGAAACCAATGCAAAATTAAATAACTTAGTATAGCTGAGGCTGAAACAAGCTTATTTTGTATAACAGATAGGGTGCTAGCTGCAAGTTTGGGATACCCTGCGGCCTGGTGTAATGACAGCAGTCAGAAACCAATGCAAAATTAAATAACTTAGTATAGCTGAGGCTGAAACAAGCTTATTTTGTATAACAGATAGGGTGCTAGCTGCAAGTTTGGGATACCCTGCGGCCTGGTGTAATGACAGCAGTCAGAAACCAATGCAAAATTAAATAACTTAGTAAAGCTGAGGCTGAAACACGCTTATTTTGTATAACAGATAGGGTGCTAGATGCAAGTTTGGGATACCCTGCGGCCTGGTGCAATGACAGCAGTCAGGAACCAATGCAAAATTAAATAACTTAGTACAGCTGAGGCTGAAACACGCTTATTTTGTATAACAGATAGGGTGCTAGGTGCAAGTATGGGATACCCTGTGGCCTGGTGTAATGACAGCAGTCAGAAACCAATGCAAAATTAAGTAACTTAGCAAAGCTGAGGCTGAAACAAGCTTATTTTGTATAACAGATAGGGTGCTAGCTGCAAGTTTGGGATACCCTGCGGCCTGGTGTAATGACAGCAGTCAGAAACCAATGCAAAATTAAATAACTTAGTATAGCTGAGGCTGAAACAAGCTTATTTTGTATAACAGATAGGGTGCTAGCTGCAAGTTTGGGATACACTGCGGCCTGGTGTAATGACAGCAGTCAGAAACCAATGCAAAATTAAATAACTTAGTAAAGCTGAGGCTGAAACACGCTTATTTTGTATAACAGATAGGGTGATAGGTGCAAGTTTGGGATACCCTGCGGCCTGGTGTAATGACAGCAGTCAGAAGCCAATGCAAAATTAAATAACTTAGTACAGCTGAGGCTGAAACACGCTTATTTTGTTTAACAGATAGGGTGCTAGCTGCAAGTTTGGGATACCCTGCGGCCTGGTGCAATGACAGCAGTCAGAAACCAATGCAAAATTAAATAACTTAGTAAAGCTGAGGCTGAAACACGCTTATTTTGTATAACAGATAGGGTGATAGGTGCAAGTTTGGGATACCCTGCGGCCTGGTGTAATGACAGCAGACAGAAACCAATGCAAAATTAAATAACTTAGTAAAGCTGAGGCTGAAACACGCTTATTTTGTATAACAGATAGGGTGCTAGCTGCAAGTTTGGGATACCCTGCGGCCTGGTGTAATGACAGCAGTCAGAAACCAATGCAAAATTAAATAACTTAGTATAGCTGAGGCTGAAACAAGCTTATTTTGTATAACAGATAGGGTGCTAGCTGCAAGTTAGCCTGGTGTAATGACAGCAGTCAGAAACCAATGCAAAATTAAATAACTTAGTATAGCTGAGGCTGAAACAAGCTTATTTTGTATAACAGATAGGGTGCTAGCTGCAAGTTTGGGATACCCTGTGGCCTGGTGTAATGACAGCAGTCAGAAACCAATGCAAAATTAAGTAACTTAGTAAAGCTGAGGCTGAAACAAGCTTATTTTGTATAACAGATAGGGTGCTAGCTGCAAGTTTGGGATACCCTGCGGCCTGGTGTAATGACAGCAGTCAGAAACCAATGCAAAATTAAATAACTTAGTATAGCTGAGGCTGAAACAAGCTTATTTTGTATAACAGATAGGGTGCTAGCTGCAAGTTTGGGATACACTGCGGCCTGGTGTAATGACAGCAGTCAGAAACCAATGCAAAATTAAATAACTTAGTAAAGCTGAGGCTGAAACACGCTTATTTTGTATAACAGATAGGGTGATAGGTGCAAGTTTGGGATACCCTGCGGCCTGGTGTAATGACAGCAGTCAGAAACCAATGCAAAATTAAATAACTTAGTACAGCTGAGGCTGAAACACGCTTATTTTGTTTAACAGATAGGGTGCTAGCTGCAAGTTTGGGATACCCTGCGGCCTGGTGTAATGACAGCAGTCAGAAACCAATGCAAAATTAAATAACTTAGTATAGCTGAGGCTGAAACAAGCTTATTTTGTATAACAGATAGGGTGCTAGCTGCAAGTTTGGGATACCCTGCGGCCTGGTGTAATGACAGCAGTCAGAAACCAATGCAAAATTAAATAACTTAGTATAGCTGAGGCTGAAACAAGCTTATTTTGTATAACAGATAGGGTGCTAGCTGCAAGTTTGGGATACCCTGCGGCCTGGTGTAATGACAGCAGTCAGAAACCAATGCAAAATTAAATAACTTAGTAAAGCTGAGGCTGAAACACGCTTATTTTGTATAACAGATAGGGTGATAGGTGCAAGTTTGGGATACCCTGCGGCCTGGTGTAATGACAGCAGTCAGAAACCAATGCAAAATTAAATAACTTAGTACAGCTGAGGCTGAAACACGCTTATTTTGTTTAACAGATAGGGTGCTAGCTGCAAGTTTGGGATACCCTGCGGCCTGGTGTAATGACAGCAGTCAAAAACCAATGCAAAATTAAATAACTTAGTACAGCTGAGGCTGAAACATGCTTATTTTGTATAACAGATAGGGTGCTAGCTGCAAGTTTGGGATACCCTGCGGCCTGGTGTAATGATAGCAGTCAGAAACCAATGCAAAATTAAATAACTTAGTACAGCTGAGGCTGAAACACGCTTATTTTGTATAACAGATAGGGTGCTAGGTGCAAGTTTGGGATACCCTGCGGCCTGGTGCAATGACAGCAGTCAGAAACCAATGCAAAATTAAATAACTTAGTACAGCTGAGGCTGAAACACGCTTATTTTGTATAACAGATAGGGTGCTAGGTGCAAGTATGGGATACCCTGTGGCCTGGTGTAATGACAGCAGTCAGAAACCAATGCAAAATTAAGTAACTTAGCAAATCTGAGGCTAAAACAAGCTTATTTTGTATAACAGATAGGGTGCTAGCTGCAAGTTTGGGATACCCTGCGGCCTGGTGTAATGACAGCAGTCAGAAACCAATGCAAAATTAAATAACTTAGTATAGCTGAGGCTGAAACAATCTTATTTTGTATAACAGATAGGGTGCTAGCTGCAAGTTTGGGATACCCTGCGGCCTGGTGTAATGACAGCAGTCAGAAACCAATGCAAAATTAAATAACTTAGTATAGCTGAGGCTGAAACAAGCTTATTTTGTATAACAGATAGGGTGCTAGCTGCAAGTTTGGGATACCCTGTGGCCTGGTGTAATGACAGCAGTCAGAAACCAATGCAAAATTAAGTAACTTAGTAAAGCTGAGGCTGAAACAAGCTTATTTTGTATAACAGATAGGGTGCTAGCTGCAAGTTTGGGATACCCTGCGGCCTGGTGTAATGACAGCAGTCAGAAACCAATGCAAAATTAAATAACTTAGTATAGCTGAGGCTGAAACAAGCTTATTTTGTATAACAGATAGGGTGCTAGCTGCAAGTTTGGGATACCCTGCGGCCTGGTGTAATGACAGCAGTCAGAAACCAATGCAAAATTAAATAACTTAGTATAGCTGAGGCTGAAACAAGCTTATTTTGTATAACAGATAGGGTGCTAGCTGCAAGTTTGGGATACCCTGCGGCCTTGTGTAATGACAGCAGTCAGAAACCAATGCAAAATTAAATAACTTAGTAAAGCTGAGGCTGAAACACGCTTATTTTGTATAACAGATAGGGTGATAGGTGCAAGTTTGGGATACCCTGCGGCCTGGTGTAATGACAGCAGTCAGAAACCAATGCAAAATTAAATAACTTAGTACAGCTGAGGCTGAAACACGCTTATTTTGTTTAACAGATAGGGTGCTAGCTGCAAGTTTGGGATACCCTGCGGCCTGGTGTAATGACAGCAGTCAAAAACCAATGCAAAATTAAATAACTTAGTACAGCTGAGGCTGAAACATGCTTATTTTGTATAACAGATAGGGTGCTAGCTGCAAGTTTGGGATACCCTGCGGCCTGGTGTAATGATAGCAGTCAGAAACCAATGCAAAATTAAATAACTTAGTACAGCTGAGGCTGAAACACGCTTATTTTGTATAACAGATAGGGTGCTAGCTGCAAGTTTGGGATACCCTGCGGCCTGGTGCAATGACAGCAGTCAGGAACCAATGCTAAATTAAATAACTTAGTACAGCTGAGGCTGAAACACGCTTATTTTGTATAACAGATAGGGTGCTAGGTGCAAGTATGGGATACCCTGTGGCCTGGTGTAATGACAGCAGTCAGAAACCAATGCAAAATTAAGTAACTTAGCAAATCTGAGGCTGAAACAAGCTTATTTTGTATAACAGATAGGGTGCTAGCTGCAAGTTTGGGATACCCTGCGGCCTGGTGTAATGACAGCAGTCAGAAACCAATGCAAAATTAAATAACTTAGTATAGCTGAGGCTGAAACAAGCTTATTTTGTATAACAGATAGGGTGCTAGCTGCAAGTTTGGGATACCCTGCGGCCTGGTGTAATGACAGCAGTCAGAAACCAATGCAAAATTAAATAACTTAGTATAGCTGAGGCTGAAACAAGCTTATTTTGTATAACAGATAGGGTGCTAGCTGCAAGTTTGGGATACCCTGTGGCCTGGTGTAATGACAGCAGTCAGAAACCAATGCAAAATTAAGTAACTTAGTGAAGCTGAGGCTGAAACAAGCTTATTTTGTATAACAGATAGGGTGCTAGCTGCAAGTTTGGGATACCCTGCGGCCTGGTGTAATGACAGCAGTCAGAAACCAATGCAAAATTAAATAACTTAGTATAGCTGAGGCTGAAACAAGCTTATTTTGTATAACAGATAGGGTGCTAGCTGCAAGTTTGGGATACCCTGCGGCCTGGTGTAATGACAGCAGTCAGAAACCAATGCAAAATTAAATAACTTAGTATAGCTGAGGCTGAAACAAGCTTATTTTGTATAACAGATAGGGTGCTAGCTGCAAGTTTGGGATACCCTGCGGCCTGGTGTAATGACAGCAGTCAGAAACCAATGCAAAATTAAATAACTTAGTAAAGCTGAGGCTGAAACACGCTTATTTTGTATAACAGATAGGGTGATAGGTGCAAGTTTGGGATACCCTGCGGCCTGGTGTAATGACAGCAGTCAGAAACCAATGCAAAATTAAATAACTTAGTACAGCTGAGGCTGAAACACGCTTATTTTGTTTAACAGATAGGGTGCTAGCTGCAAGTTTGGGATACCCTGCGGCCTGGTGTAATGACAGCAGTCAGAAACCAATGCAAAATTAAATAACTTAGTACAGCTGAGGCTGAAACACGCTTATTTTGTATAACAGATAGGGTGCTAGGTGCAAGTATGGGATACCCTGTGGCCTGGTGTAATAACAGACAGAAACCAATGCAAAAATTAAATAACTTAGTAAAGCTGAGGCTGAAACAAGCTTATTTTGTATAACAGATAGGGTGCTAGGTGCAAGTTTAGGATACCCTGCGGCCTGGTGTAATGACAGCAGTCAGAAACCAATGCAAAATTAAATAACTTAGTACAGCTGAGGCTGAAACACGCTTATTTTGTATAACAGATAGGGTGCTAGGTGCAAGTTTGGGATACCCTGTGGCCTGGTGTAATGACAACAGACAGAAACCAATGCAAAATTAAATAACTTAGTAAAGCTGAGGCTGAAACACGCTTATTTTGTATAACAGATAGGGTGCTAGCTGCAAGTTTGGGATACCCTGCGGCCTGGTGTAATGACAGCAGTCAGAAACCAATGCAAAATTAAATAACTTAGTATAGCTGAGGCTGAAACAAGCTTATTTTGTATAACAGATAGGGTGCTAGCTGCAAGTTTGGGATACCCTGCGGCCTGGTGTAATGACAGCAGTCAGAAACCAATGCAAAATTAAATAACTTAGTATAGCTGAGGCTGAAACAAGCTTATTTTGTATAACAGATAGGGTGCTAGCTGCAAGTTTGGGATACCCTGTGGCCTGGTGTAATGACAGCAGTCAGAAACCAATGCAAAATTAAGTAACTTATTAAAGCTGAGGCTGAAACAAGCTTATTTTGTATAACAGATAGGGTGCTAGCTGCAAGTTTGGGATACCCTGCGGCCTGGTGTAATGACAGCAGTCAGAAACCAATGCAAAATTAAATAACTTAGTATAGCTGAGGCTGAAACAAGCTTATTTTGTATAACAGATAGGGTGCTAGCTGCAAGTTTGGGATACACTGCGGCCTGGTGTAATGACAGCAGTCAGAAACCAATGCAAAATTAAATAACTTAGTATAGCTGAGGCTGAAACAAGCTTATTTTGTGTAACAGATAGGGTGCTAGCTGCAAGTTTGGGATACCCTGCGGCCTTGTGTAATGACAGCAGTCAGAAACCAATGCAAAATTAAATAACTTAGTATAGCTGAGGCTGAAACAAGCTTATTTTGTATAACAGATAGGGTGCTAGCTGCAAGTTTGGGATACACTGCGGCCTGGTGTAATGACAGCAGTCAGAAACCAATGCAAAATTAAATAACTTAGTAAAGCTGAGGCTGAAACACGCTTATTTTGTATAACAGATAGGGTGATAGGTGCAAGTTTGGGATACCCTGCGGCCTGGTGTAATGACAGCAGTCAGAAACCAATGCAAAATTAAATAACTTAGTACAGCTGAGGCTGAAACACGCTTATTTTGTTTAACAGATAGGGTGCTAGCTGCAAGTTTCGGATACCCTGCGGCCTGGTGTAATGACAGCAGTCAGAAACCAATGCAAAATTAAATAACTTAGTAAAGCTGAGGCTGAAACACGCTTA
Organism: Gastrophryne carolinensis; assembly: GCA_027917425.1. Classification (NCBI taxonomy): domain Eukaryota; kingdom Metazoa; phylum Chordata; class Amphibia; order Anura; family Microhylidae; genus Gastrophryne; species Gastrophryne carolinensis. The sequence continues at coordinate 120,133,925 of CM051242.1, read as the reverse complement.
TTTTGTATAACAGATAGGGTGCTAGGTGCAAGTTTGGGATACCCTGCGGCCTGGTGTAATGACAACAGACAGAAACCAATGCAAAAATCAAATAACTTAGTAAAGCTGAGGCTGAAACACGCTTATTTTGTATAACAGATAGGGTGCTAGGTGCAAGTTTGGGATACCCTGCGGCCTGGTGTAATGACAGCAGTCAGAAACCAATGCAAAATTAAATAACTTAGTACAGCTGAGGCTGAAACACGCTTATTTTGTATAACAGATAGGGTGCTAGCTGCAAGTTTGGGATACCCTGCGGCCTGGTGTAATGACAGCAGTCAGAAACCAATGCAAAATTAAATAACTTAGTATAGCTGAGGCTGAAACAAGCTTATTTTGTATAACAGATAGGGTGCTAGCTGCAAGTTTGGGATACCCTGCGGCCTGGTGTAATGACAGCAGTCAGAAACCAATGCAAAATTAAATAACTTAGTATAGCTGAGGCTGAAACAAGCTTATTTTGTATAACAGATAGGGTGCTAGCTGCAAGTTTGGGATACCCTGCGGCCTGGTGTAATGACAGCAGTCAGAAACCAATGCAAAATTAAATAACTTAGTATAGCTGAGGCTGAAACAAGCTTATTTTGTATAACAGATAGGGTGCTAGCTGCAAGTTTGGGATACCCTGCGGCCTGGTGTAATGACAGCAGTCAGAAACCAATGCAAAATTAAATAACTTAGTATAGCTGAGGCTGAAACAAGCTTATTTTGTATAACAGATAGGGTGCTAGCTGCAAGTTTGGGATACCCTGCGGCCTGGTGTAATGACAGCAGTCAGAAACCAATGCAAAATTAAATAACTTAGTAAAGCTGAGGCTGAAACACGCTTATTTTGTATAACAGATAGGGTGCTAGATGCAAGTTTGGGATACCCTGCGGCCTGGTGCAATGACAGCAGTCAGGAACCAATGCAAAATTAAATAACTTAGTACAGCTGAGGCTGAAACACGCTTATTTTGTATAACAGATAGGGTGCTAGGTGCAAGTATGGGATACCCTGTGGCCTGGTGTAATGACAGCAGTCAGAAACCAATGCAAAATTAAGTAACTTAGCAAAGCTGAGGCTGAAACAAGCTTATTTTGTATAACAGATAGGGTGCTAGCTGCAAGTTTGGGATACCCTGCGGCCTGGTGTAATGACAGCAGTCAGAAACCAATGCAAAATTAAATAACTTAGTATAGCTGAGGCTGAAACAAGCTTATTTTGTATAACAGATAGGGTGCTAGCTGCAAGTTTGGGATACACTGCGGCCTGGTGTAATGACAGCAGTCAGAAACCAATGCAAAATTAAATAACTTAGTAAAGCTGAGGCTGAAACACGCTTATTTTGTATAACAGATAGGGTGATAGGTGCAAGTTTGGGATACCCTGCGGCCTGGTGTAATGACAGCAGTCAGAAGCCAATGCAAAATTAAATAACTTAGTACAGCTGAGGCTGAAACACGCTTATTTTGTTTAACAGATAGGGTGCTAGCTGCAAGTTTGGGATACCCTGCGGCCTGGTGCAATGACAGCAGTCAGAAACCAATGCAAAATTAAATAACTTAGTAAAGCTGAGGCTGAAACACGCTTATTTTGTATAACAGATAGGGTGATAGGTGCAAGTTTGGGATACCCTGCGGCCTGGTGTAATGACAGCAGACAGAAACCAATGCAAAATTAAATAACTTAGTAAAGCTGAGGCTGAAACACGCTTATTTTGTATAACAGATAGGGTGCTAGCTGCAAGTTTGGGATACCCTGCGGCCTGGTGTAATGACAGCAGTCAGAAACCAATGCAAAATTAAATAACTTAGTATAGCTGAGGCTGAAACAAGCTTATTTTGTATAACAGATAGGGTGCTAGCTGCAAGTTAGCCTGGTGTAATGACAGCAGTCAGAAACCAATGCAAAATTAAATAACTTAGTATAGCTGAGGCTGAAACAAGCTTATTTTGTATAACAGATAGGGTGCTAGCTGCAAGTTTGGGATACCCTGTGGCCTGGTGTAATGACAGCAGTCAGAAACCAATGCAAAATTAAGTAACTTAGTAAAGCTGAGGCTGAAACAAGCTTATTTTGTATAACAGATAGGGTGCTAGCTGCAAGTTTGGGATACCCTGCGGCCTGGTGTAATGACAGCAGTCAGAAACCAATGCAAAATTAAATAACTTAGTATAGCTGAGGCTGAAACAAGCTTATTTTGTATAACAGATAGGGTGCTAGCTGCAAGTTTGGGATACACTGCGGCCTGGTGTAATGACAGCAGTCAGAAACCAATGCAAAATTAAATAACTTAGTAAAGCTGAGGCTGAAACACGCTTATTTTGTATAACAGATAGGGTGATAGGTGCAAGTTTGGGATACCCTGCGGCCTGGTGTAATGACAGCAGTCAGAAACCAATGCAAAATTAAATAACTTAGTACAGCTGAGGCTGAAACACGCTTATTTTGTTTAACAGATAGGGTGCTAGCTGCAAGTTTGGGATACCCTGCGGCCTGGTGTAATGACAGCAGTCAGAAACCAATGCAAAATTAAATAACTTAGTATAGCTGAGGCTGAAACAAGCTTATTTTGTATAACAGATAGGGTGCTAGCTGCAAGTTTGGGATACCCTGCGGCCTGGTGTAATGACAGCAGTCAGAAACCAATGCAAAATTAAATAACTTAGTATAGCTGAGGCTGAAACAAGCTTATTTTGTATAACAGATAGGGTGCTAGCTGCAAGTTTGGGATACCCTGCGGCCTGGTGTAATGACAGCAGTCAGAAACCAATGCAAAATTAAATAACTTAGTAAAGCTGAGGCTGAAACACGCTTATTTTGTATAACAGATAGGGTGATAGGTGCAAGTTTGGGATACCCTGCGGCCTGGTGTAATGACAGCAGTCAGAAACCAATGCAAAATTAAATAACTTAGTACAGCTGAGGCTGAAACACGCTTATTTTGTTTAACAGATAGGGTGCTAGCTGCAAGTTTGGGATACCCTGCGGCCTGGTGTAATGACAGCAGTCAAAAACCAATGCAAAATTAAATAACTTAGTACAGCTGAGGCTGAAACATGCTTATTTTGTATAACAGATAGGGTGCTAGCTGCAAGTTTGGGATACCCTGCGGCCTGGTGTAATGATAGCAGTCAGAAACCAATGCAAAATTAAATAACTTAGTACAGCTGAGGCTGAAACACGCTTATTTTGTATAACAGATAGGGTGCTAGGTGCAAGTTTGGGATACCCTGCGGCCTGGTGCAATGACAGCAGTCAGAAACCAATGCAAAATTAAATAACTTAGTACAGCTGAGGCTGAAACACGCTTATTTTGTATAACAGATAGGGTGCTAGGTGCAAGTATGGGATACCCTGTGGCCTGGTGTAATGACAGCAGTCAGAAACCAATGCAAAATTAAGTAACTTAGCAAATCTGAGGCTAAAACAAGCTTATTTTGTATAACAGATAGGGTGCTAGCTGCAAGTTTGGGATACCCTGCGGCCTGGTGTAATGACAGCAGTCAGAAACCAATGCAAAATTAAATAACTTAGTATAGCTGAGGCTGAAACAATCTTATTTTGTATAACAGATAGGGTGCTAGCTGCAAGTTTGGGATACCCTGCGGCCTGGTGTAATGACAGCAGTCAGAAACCAATGCAAAATTAAATAACTTAGTATAGCTGAGGCTGAAACAAGCTTATTTTGTATAACAGATAGGGTGCTAGCTGCAAGTTTGGGATAACCTGTGGCCTGGTGTAATGACAGCAGTCAGAAACCAATGCAAAATTAAGTAACTTAGTAAAGCTGAGGCTGAAACAAGCTTATTTTGTATAACAGATAGGGTGCTAGCTGCAAGTTTGGGATACCCTGCGGCCTGGTGTAATGACAGCAGTCAGAAACCAATGCAAAATTAAATAACTTAGTATAGCTGAGGCTGAAACAAGCTTATTTTGTATAACAGATAGGGTGCTAGCTGCAAGTTTGGGATACCCTGCGGCCTGGTGTAATGACAGCAGTCAGAAACCAATGCAAAATTAAATAACTTAGTATAGCTGAGGCTGAAACAAGCTTATTTTGTATAACAGATAGGGTGCTAGCTGCAAGTTTGGGATACCCTGCGGCCTTGTGTAATGACAGCAGTCAGAAACCAATGCAAAATTAAATAACTTAGTAAAGCTGAGGCTGAAACACGCTTATTTTGTATAACAGATAGGGTGATAGGTGCAAGTTTGGGATACCCTGCGGCCTGGTGTAATGACAGCAGTCAGAAACCAATGCAAAATTAAATAACTTAGTACAGCTGAGGCTGAAACACGCTTATTTTGTTTAACAGATAGGGTGCTAGCTGCAAGTTTGGGATACCCTGCGGCCTGGTGTAATGACAGCAGTCAAAAACCAATGCAAAATTAAATAACTTAGTACAGCTGAGGCTGAAACATGCTTATTTTGTATAACAGATAGGGTGCTAGCTGCAAGTTTGGGATACCCTGCGGCCTGGTGTAATGATAGCAGTCAGAAACCAATGCAAAATTAAATAACTTAGTACAGCTGAGGCTGAAACACGCTTATTTTGTATAACAGATAGGGTGCTAGCTGCAAGTTTGGGATACCCTGCGGCCTGGTGCAATGACAGCAGTCAGGAACCAATGCTAAATTAAATAACTTAGTACAGCTGAGGCTGAAACACGCTTATTTTGTATAACAGATAGGGTGCTAGGTGCAAGTATGGGATACCCTGTGGCCTGGTGTAATGACAGCAGTCAGAAACCAATGCAAAATTAAGTAACTTAGCAAATCTGAGGCTGAAACAAGCTTATTTTGTATAACAGATAGGGTGCTAGCTGCAAGTTTGGGATACCCTGCGGCCTGGTGTAATGACAGCAGTCAGAAACCAATGCAAAATTAAATAACTTAGTATAGCTGAGGCTGAAACAAGCTTATTTTGTATAACAGATAGGGTGCTAGCTGCAAGTTTGGGATACCCTGCGGCCTGGTGTAATGACAGCAGTCAGAAACCAATGCAAAATTAAATAACTTAGTATAGCTGAGGCTGAAACAAGCTTATTTTGTATAACAGATAGGGTGCTAGCTGCAAGTTTGGGATACCCTGTGGCCTGGTGTAATGACAGCAGTCAGAAACCAATGCAAAATTAAGTAACTTAGTGAAGCTGAGGCTGAAACAAGCTTATTTTGTATAACAGATAGGGTGCTAGCTGCAAGTTTGGGATACCCTGCGGCCTGGTGTAATGACAGCAGTCAGAAACCAATGCAAAATTAAATAACTTAGTATAGCTGAGGCTGAAACAAGCTTATTTTGTATAACAGATAGGGTGCTAGCTGCAAGTTTGGGATACCCTGCGGCCTGGTGTAATGACAGCAGTCAGAAACCAATGCAAAATTAAATAACTTAGTATAGCTGAGGCTGAAACAAGCTTATTTTGTATAACAGATAGGGTGCTAGCTGCAAGTTTGGGATACCCTGCGGCCTGGTGTAATGACAGCAGTCAGAAACCAATGCAAAATTAAATAACTTAGTAAAGCTGAGGCTGAAACACGCTTATTTTGTATAACAGATAGGGTGATAGGTGCAAGTTTGGGATACCCTGCGGCCTGGTGTAATGACAGCAGTCAGAAACCAATGCAAAATTAAATAACTTAGTACAGCTGAGGCTGAAACACGCTTATTTTGTTTAACAGATAGGGTGCTAGCTGCAAGTTTGGGATACCCTGCGGCCTGGTGTAATGACAGCAGTCAGAAACCAATGCAAAATTAAATAACTTAGTACAGCTGAGGCTGAAACACGCTTATTTTGTATAACAGATAGGGTGCTAGGTGCAAGTATGGGATACCCTGTGGCCTGGTGTAATAACAGACAGAAACCAATGCAAAAATTAAATAACTTAGTAAAGCTGAGGCTGAAACAAGCTTATTTTGTATAACAGATAGGGTGCTAGGTGCAAGTTTAGGATACCCTGCGGCCTGGTGTAATGACAGCAGTCAGAAACCAATGCAAAATTAAATAACTTAGTACAGCTGAGGCTGAAACACGCTTATTTTGTATAACAGATAGGGTGCTAGGTGCAAGTTTGGGATACCCTGTGGCCTGGTGTAATGACAACAGACAGAAACCAATGCAAAATTAAATAACTTAGTAAAGCTGAGGCTGAAACACGCTTATTTTGTATAACAGATAGGGTGCTAGCTGCAAGTTTGGGATACCCTGCGGCCTGGTGTAATGACAGCAGTCAGAAACCAATGCAAAATTAAATAACTTAGTATAGCTGAGGCTGAAACAAGCTTATTTTGTATAACAGATAGGGTGCTAGCTGCAAGTTTGGGATACCCTGCGGCCTGGTGTAATGACAGCAGTCAGAAACCAATGCAAAATTAAATAACTTAGTATAGCTGAGGCTGAAACAAGCTTATTTTGTATAACAGATAGGGTGCTAGCTGCAAGTTTGGGATACCCTGTGGCCTGGTGTAATGACAGCAGTCAGAAACCAATGCAAAATTAAGTAACTTATTAAAGCTGAGGCTGAAACAAGCTTATTTTGTATAACAGATAGGGTGCTAGCTGCAAGTTTGGGATACCCTGCGGCCTGGTGTAATGACAGCAGTCAGAAACCAATGCAAAATTAAATAACTTAGTATAGCTGAGGCTGAAACAAGCTTATTTTGTATAACAGATAGGGTGCTAGCTGCAAGTTTGGGATACACTGCGGCCTGGTGTAATGACAGCAGTCAGAAACCAATGCAAAATTAAATAACTTAGTATAGCTGAGGCTGAAACAAGCTTATTTTGTGTAACAGATAGGGTGCTAGCTGCAAGTTTGGGATACCCTGCGGCCTTGTGTAATGACAGCAGTCAGAAACCAATGCAAAATTAAATAACTTAGTATAGCTGAGGCTGAAACAAGCTTATTTTGTATAACAGATAGGGTGCTAGCTGCAAGTTTGGGATACACTGCGGCCTGGTGTAATGACAGCAGTCAGAAACCAATGCAAAATTAAATAACTTAGTAAAGCTGAGGCTGAAACACGCTTATTTTGTATAACAGATAGGGTGATAGGTGCAAGTTTGGGATACCCTGCGGCCTGGTGTAATGACAGCAGTCAGAAACCAATGCAAAATTAAATAACTTAGTACAGCTGAGGCTGAAACACGCTTATTTTGTTTAACAGATAGGGTGCTAGCTGCAAGTTTCGGATACCCTGCGGCCTGGTGTAATGACAGCAGTCAGAAACCAATGCAAAATTAAATAACTTAGTAAAGCTGAGGCTGAAACACGCTTATTTTGTATAACAGATAGGGTGCTAGGTGCAAGTTTGGGATACCCTGCGGCCTGGTGTAATGACAACAGACAGAAACCAATGCAAAAATCAAATAACTTAGTAAAGCTGAGGCTGAAACACGCTTATTTTGTATAACAGATAGGGTGCTAGGTGCAAGTTTGGGATACCCTGCGGCCTGGTGTAATGACAGCAGTCAGAAACCAATGCAAAATTAAATAACTTAGTACAGCTGAGGCTGAAACACGCTTATTTTGTATAACAGATAGGGTGCTAGCTGCAAGTTTGGGATACCCTGCGGCCTGGTGTAATGACAGCAGTCAGAAACCAATGCAAAATTAAATAACTTAGTATAGCTGAGGCTGAAACAAGCTTATTTTGTATAACAGATAGGGTGCTAGCTGCAAGTTTGGGATACCCTGCGGCCTGGTGTAATGACAGCAGTCAGAAACCAATGCAAAATTAAATAACTTAGTATAGCTGAGGCTGAAACAAGCTTATTTTGTATAACAGATAGGGTGCTAGCTGCAAGTTTGGGATACCCTGCGGCCTGGTGTAATGACAGCAGTCAGAAACCAATGCAAAATTAAATAACTTAGTAAAGCTGAGGCTGAAACACGCTTATTTTGTATAACAGATAGGGTGCTAGATGCAAGTTTGGGATACCCTGCGGCCTGGTGCAATGACAGCAGTCAGGAACCAATGCAAAATTAAATAACTTAGTACAGCTGAGGCTGAAACACGCTTATTTTGTATAACAGATAGGGTGCTAGGTGCAAGTATGGGATACCCTGTGGCCTGGTGTAATGACAGCAGTCAGAAACCAATGCAAAATTAAGTAACTTAGCAAAGCTGAGGCTGAAACAAGCTTATTTTGTATAACAGATAGGGTGCTAGCTGCAAGTTTGGGATACCCTGCGGCCTGGTGTAATGACAGCAGTCAGAAACCAATGCAAAATTAAATAACTTAGTATAGCTGAGGCTGAAACAAGCTTATTTTGTATAACAGATAGGGTGCTAGCTGCAAGTTTGGGATACACTGCGGCCTGGTGTAATGACAGCAGTCAGAAACCAATGCAAAATTAAATAACTTAGTATAGCTGAGGCTGAAACACGCTTATTTTGTATAACAGATAGGGTGATAGGTGCAAGTTTGGGATACCCTGCGGCCTGGTGTAATGACAGCAGTCAGAAACCAATGCAAAATTAAATAACTTAGTACAGCTGAGGCTGAAACACGCTTATTTTGTTTAACAGATAGGGTGCTAGCTGCAAGTTTGGGATACCCTGCGGCCTGGTGCAATGACAGCAGTCAGAAACCAATGCAAAATTAAATAACTTAGTAAAGCTGAGGCTGAAACACGCTTATTTTGTATAACAGATAGGGTGATAGGTGCAAGTTTGGGATACCCTGCGGCCTGGTGTAATGACAGCAGACAGAAACCAATGCAAAATTAAATAACTTAGTAAAGCTGAGGCTGAAACACGCTTATTTTGTATAACAGATAGGGTGCTAGCTGCAAGTTTGGGATACCCTGCGGCCTGGTGTAATGACAGCAGTCAGAAACCAATGCAAAATTAAATAACTTAGTATAGCTGAGGCTGAAACAAGCTTATTTTGTATAACAGATAGGGTGCTAGCTGCAAGTTAGCCTGGTGTAATGACAGCAGTCAGAAACCAATGCAAAATTAAATAACTTAGTATAGCTGAGGTTGAAACAAGCTTATTTTGTATAACAGATAGGGTGCTAGCTGCAAGTTTGGGATACCCTGTGGCCTGGTGTAATGACAGCAGTCAGAAACCAATGCAAAATTAAGTAACTTAGTAAAGCTGAGGCTGAAACAAGCTTATTTTGTATAACAGATAGGGTGCTAGCTGCAAGTTTGGGATACCCTGCGGCCTGGTGTAATGACAGCAGTCAGAAACCAATGCAAAATTAAATAACTTAGTATAGCTGAGGCTGAAACAAGCTTATTTTGTATAACAGATAGGGTGCTAGCTGCAAGTTTGGGATACACTGCGGCCTGGTGTAATGACAGCAGTCAGAAACCAATGCAAAATTAAATAACTTAGTAAAGCTGAGGCTGAAACACGCTTATTTTGTATAACAGATAGGGTGATAGGTGCAAGTTTGGGATACCCTGCGGCCTGGTGTAATGACAGCAGTCAGAAACCAATGCAAAATTAAATAACTTAGTACAGCTGAGGCTGAAACACGCTTATTTTGTTTAACAGATAGGGTGCTAGCTGCAAGTTTGGGATACCCTGCGGCCTGGTGTAATGACAGCAGTCAGAAACCAATGCAAAATTAAATAACTTAGTATAGCTGAGGCTGAAACAAGCTTATTTTGTATAACAGATAGGGTGCTAGCTGCAAGTTTGGGATACCCTGCGGCCTGGTGTAATGACAGCAGTCAGAAACCAATGCAAAATTAAATAACTTAGTATAGCTGAGGCTGAAACAAGCTTATTTTGTATAACAGATAGGGTGCTAGCTGCAAGTTTGGGATACCCTGCGGCCTGGTGTAATGACAGCAGTCAGAAACCAATGCAAAATTAAATAACTTAGTAAAGCTGAGGCTGAAACACGCTTATTTTGTATAACAGATAGGGTGATAGGTGCAAGTTTGGGATACCCTGCGGCCTGGTGTAATGACAGCAGTCAGAAACCAATGCAAAATTAAATAACTTAGTACAGCTGAGGCTGAAACACGCTTATTTTGTTTAACAGATAGGGTGCTAGCTGCAAGTTTGGGATACCCTGCGGCCTGGTGTAATGACAGCAGTCAAAAACCAATGCAAAATTAAATAACTTAGTACAGCTGAGGCTGAAACATGCTTATTTTGTATAACAGATAGGGTGCTAGCTGCAAGTTTGGGATACCCTGCGGCCTGGTGTAATGATAGCAGTCAGAAACCAATGCAAAATTAAATAACTTAGTACAGCTGAGGCTGAAACACGCTTATTTTGTATAACAGATAGGGTGCTAGGTGCAAGTTTGGGATACCCTGCGGCCTGGTGCAATGACAGCAGTCAGAAACCAATGCAAAATTAAATAACTTAGTACAGCTGAGGCTGAAACACGCTTATTTTGTATAACAGATAGGGTGCTAGGTGCAAGTATGGGATACCCTGTGGCCTGGTGTAATGACAGCAGTCAGAAACCAATGCAAAATTAAGTAACTTAGCAAATCTGAGGCTAAAACAAGCTTATTTTGTATAACAGATAGGGTGCTAGCTGCAAGTTTGGGATACCCTGCGGCCTGGTGTAATGACAGCAGTCAGAAACCAATGCAAAATTAAATAACTTAGTATAGCTGAGGCTGAAACAAGCTTATTTTGTATAACAGATAGGGTGCTAGCTGCAAGTTTGGGATACCCTGCGGCCTGGTGTAATGACAGCAGTCAGAAACCAATGCAAAATTAAATAACTTAGTATAGCTGAGGCTGAAACAAGCTTATTTTGTATAACAGATAGGGTGCTAGCTGCATGTTTGGGATACCCTGTGGCCTGGTGTAATGACAGCAGTCAGAAACCAATGCAAAATTAAGTAACTTAGTAAAGCTGAGGCTGAAACAAGCTTATTTTGTATAACAGATAGGGTGCTAGCTGCAAGTTTGGGATACCCTGCGGCCTGGTGTAATGACAGCAGTCAGAAACCAATGCAAAATTAAATAACTTAGTATAGCTGAGGCTGAAACAAGCTTATTTTGTATAACAGATAGGGTGCTAGCTGCAAGTTTGGGATACCCTGCGGCCTGGTGTAATGACAGCAGTCAGAAACCAATGCAAAATTAAATAACTTAGTATAGCTGAGGCTGAAACAAGCTTATTTTGTATAACAGATAGGGTGCTAGCTGCAAGTTTGGGATACCCTGCGGCCTTGTGTAATGACAGCAGTCAGAAACCAATGCAAAATTAAATAACTTAGTAAAGCTGAGGCTGAAACACGCTTATTTTGTATAACAGATAGGGTGATAGGTGCAAGTTTGGGATACCCTGCGGCCTGGTGTAATGACAGCAGTCAGAAACCAATGCAAAATTAAATAACTTAGTACAGCTGAGGCTGAAACATGCTTATTTTGTTTAACAGATAGGGTGCTAGCTGCAAGTTTGGGATACCCTGCGGCCTGGTGTAATGACAGCAGTCAAAAACCAATGCAAAATTAAATAACTTAGTACAGCTGAGGCTGAAACATGCTTATTTTGTATAACAGATAGGGTGCTAGCTGCAAGTTTGGGATACCCTGCGGCCTGGTGTAATGATAGCAGTCAGAAACCAATGCAAAATTAAATAACTTAGTACAGCTGAGGCTGAAACACGCTTATTTTGTATAACAGATAGGGTGCTAGGTGCAAGTTTGGGATACCCTGCGGCCTGGTGCAATGACAGCAGTCAGAAACCAATGCAAAATTAAATAACTTAGTACAGCTGAGGCTGAAACACGCTTATTTTGTATAACAGATAGGGTGCTAGGTGCAAGTATGGGATACCCTGTGGCCTGGTGTAATGACAGCAGTCAGAAACCAATGCAAAATTAAGTAACTTAGCAAATCTGAGGCTGAAACAAGCTTATTTTGTATAACAGATAGGGTGCTAGCTGCAAGTTTGGGATACCCTGCGGCCTGGTGTAATGACAGCAGTCAGAAACCAATGCAAAATTAAATAACTTAGTATAGCTGAGGCTGAAACAAGCTTATTTTGTATAACAGATAGGGTGCTAGCTGCAAGTTTGGGATACCCTGCGGCCTGGTGTAATGACAGCAGTCAGAAACCAATGCAAAATTAAATAACTTAGTATAGCTGAGGCTGAAACAAGCTTATTTTGTATAACAGATAGGGTGCTAGCTGCATGTTTGGGATACCCTGTGGCCTGGTGTAATGACAGCAGTCAGAAACCAATGCAAAATTAAGTAACTTAGTAAAGCTGAGGCTGAAACAAGCTTATTTTGTATAACAGATAGGGTGCTAGCTGCAAGTTTGGGATACCCTGCGGCCTGGTGTAATGACAGCAGTCAGAAACCAATGCAAAATTAAATAACTTAGTATAGCTGAGGCTGAAACAAGCTTATTTTGTATAACAGATAGGGTGCTAGCTGCAAGTTTGGGATACCCTGCGGCCTGGTGTAATGACAGCAGTCAGAAACCAATGCAAAATTAAATAACTTAGTATAGCTGAGGCTGAAACAAGCTTATTTTGTATAACAGATAGGGTGCTAGCTGCAAGTTTGGGATACCCTGCGGCCTTGTGTAATGACAGCAGTCAGAAACCAATGCAAAATTAAATAACTTAGTAAAGCTGAGGCTGAAACACGCTTATTTTGTATAACAGATAGGGTGATAGGTGCAAGTTTGGGATACCCTGCGGCCTGGTGTAATGACAGCAGTCAGAAACCAATGCAAAATTAAATAACTTAGTACAGCTGAGGCTGAAACATGCTTATTTTGTTTAACAGATAGGGTGCTAGCTGCAAGTTTGGGATACCCTGCGGCCTGGTGTAATGACAGCAGTCAAAAACCAATGCAAAATTAAATAACTTAGTACAGCTGAGGCTGAAACATGCTTATTTTGTATAACAGATAGGGTGCTAGCTGCAAGTTTGGGATACCCTGCGGCCTGGTGTAATGATAGCAGTCAGAAACCAATGCAAAATTAAATAACTTAGTACAGCTGAGGCTGAAACACGCTTATTTTGTATAACAGATAGGGTGCTAGGTGCAAGTTTGGGATACCCTGCGGCCTGGTGCAATGACAGCAGTCAGAAACCAATGCAAAATTAAATAACTTAGTACAGCTGAGGCTGAAACACGCTTATTTTGTATAACAGATAGGGTGCTAGGTGCAAGTATGGGATACCCTGTGGCCTGGTGTAATGACAGCAGTCAGAAACCAATGCAAAATTAAGTAACTTAGCAAATCTGAGGCTGAAACAAGCTTATTTTGTATAACAGATAGGGTGCTAGCTGCAAGTTTGGGATACCCTGCGGCCTGGTGTAATGACAGCAGTCAGAAACCAATGCAAAATTAAATAACTTAGTATAGCTGAGGCTGAAACAAGCTTATTTTGTATAACAGATAGGGTGCTAGCTGCAAGTTTGGGATACCCTGCGGCCTGGTGTAATGACAGCAGTCAGAAACCAATGCAAAATTAAATAACTTAGTATAGCTGAGGCTGAAACAAGCTTATTTTGTATAACAGATAGGGTGCTAGCTGCAAGTTTGGGATACCCTGTGGCCTGGTGTAATGACAGCAGTCAGAAACCAATGCAAAATTAAGTAACTTAGTAAAGCTGAGGCTGAAACAAGCTTATTTTGTATAACAGATAGGGTGCTAGCTGCAAGTTTGGGATACCCTGCGGCCTGGTGTAATGACAGCAGTCAGAAACCAATGCAAAATTAAATAACTTAGTATAGCTGAGGCTGAAACAAGCTTATTTTGTATAACAGATAGGGTGCTAGCTGCAAGTTTGGGATACCCTGCGGCCTGGTGTAATGACAGCAGTCAGAAACCAATGCAAAATTAAATAACTTAGTACAGCTGAGGCTGAAACACGCTTATTTTGTTTAACAGATAGGGTGCTAGCTGCAAGTTTGGGGTACCCTGCGGCCTGGTGTAATGATAGCAGTCAGAAACCAATGCAAAATTAAATAACTTAGTACAGCTGAGGCTGAAACACGCTTATTTTGTATAACAGATAGGGTGCTAGGTGCAAGTTTGGGATACCCTGCGGCCTGGTGCAATGACAGCAGTCAGGAACCAATGCAAAATTAAATAACTTAGTACAGCTGAGGCTGAAACACGCTTATTTTGTATAACAGATAGGGTGCTAGGTGCAAGTTTGGGATACCCTGCGGCCTGGTGTAATGACAGCAGACAGAAACCAATGCAAAAATTAAATAACTTAGTACAGCTGAGGAAGAAACACGCTTATTTTGTATAACAGATAGGGTGCTAGCTGCAAGTTTGGGATACCCTGCGGCCTGGTGCAATGACAGCAGTCAGGAACCAATGCTAAATTAAATAACTTAGTACAGCTGAGGCTGAAACACGCTTATTTTGTATAACAGATAGGGTGCTAGGTGCAAGTATGGGATACCCTGTGGCCTGGTGTAATGACAGCAGTCAGAAACCAATGCAAAATTAAGTAACTTAGCAAATCTGAGGCTGAAACAAGCTTATTTTGTATAACAGATAGGGTGCTAGCTGCAAGTTTGGGATACCCTGCGGCCTGGTGTAATGACAGCAGTCAGAAACCAATGCAAAATTAAATAACTTAGTATAGCTGAGGCTGAAACAAGCTTATTTTGTATAACAGATAGGGTGCTAGCTGCAAGTTTGGGATACCCTGCGGCCTGGTGTAATGACAGCAGTCAGAAACCAATGCAAAATTAAATAACTTAGTATAGCTGAGGCTGAAACAAGCTTATTTTGTATAACAGATAGGGTGCTAGCTGCAAGTTTGGGATACCCTGTGGCCTGGTGTAATGACAGCAGTCAGAAACCAATGCAAAATTAAGTAACTTAGTAAAGCTGAGGCTGAAACAAGCTTATTTTGTATAACAGATAGGGTGCTAGCTGCAAGTTTGGGATACCCTGCGGCCTGGTGTAATGACAGCAGTCAGAAACCAATGCAAAATTAAATAACTTAGTATAGCTGAGGCTGAAACAAGCTTATTTTGTATAACAGATAGGGTGCTAGCTGCAAGTTTGGGATACCCTGCGGCCTGGTGTAATGACAGCAGTCAGAAACCAATGCAAAATTAAATAACTTAGTATAGCTGAGGCTGAAACAAGCTTATTTTGTATAACAGATAGGGTGCTAGCTGCATGTTTGGGATACCCTGTGGCCTGGTGTAATGACAGCAGTCAGAAACCAATGCAAAATTAAGTAACTTAGTAAAGCTGAGGCTGAAACAAGCTTATTTTGTATAACAGATAGGGTGCTAGCTGCAAGTTTGGGATACCCTGCGGCCTGGTGTAATGACAGCAGTCAGAAACCAATGCAAAATTAAATAACTTAGTATAGCTGAGGCTGAAACAAGCTTATTTTGTATAACAGATAGGGTGCTAGCTGCAAGTTTGGGATACCCTGCGGCCTGGTGTAATGACAGCAGTCAGAAACCAATGCAAAATTAAATAACTTAGTATAGCTGAGGCTGAAACAAGCTTATTTTGTATAACAGATAGGGTGCTAGCTGCAAGTTTGGGATACCCTGCGGCCTTGTGTAATGACAGCAGTCAGAAACCAATGCAAAATTAAATAACTTAGTAAAGCTGAGGCTGAAACACGCTTATTTTGTATAACAGATAGGGTGATAGGTGCAAGTTTGGGATACCCTGCGGCCTGGTGTAATGACAGCAGTCAGAAACCAATGCAAAATTAAATAACTTAGTACAGCTGAGGCTGAAACACGCTTATTTTGTTTAACAGATAGGGTGCTAGCTGCAAGTTTGGGATACCCTGCGGCCTGGTGTAATGACAGCAGTCAAAAACCAATGCAAAATTAAATAACTTAGTACAGCTGAGGCTGAAACATGCTTATTTTGTATAACAGATAGGGTGCTAGCTGCAAGTTTGGGATACCCTGCGGCCTGGTGTAATGATAGCAGTCAGAAACCAATGCAAAATTAAATAACTTAGTACAGCTGAGGCTGAAACACGCTTATTTTGTATAACAGATAGGGTGCTAGGTGCAAGTTTGGGATACCCTGTGGCCTGGTGTAATGACAGCAGTCAGAAACCAATGCAAAATTAAGTAACTTAGCAAATCTGAGGCTGAAACAAGCTTATTTTGTATAACAGATAGGGTGCTAGCTGCAAGTTTGGGATACCCTGCGGCCTGGTGTAATGACAGCAGTCAGAAACCAATGCAAAATTAAATAACTTAGTATAGCTGAGGCTGAAACAAGCTTATTTTGTATAACAGATAGGGTGCTAGCTGCAAGTTTGGGATACCCTGCGGCCTGGTGTAATGACAGCAGTCAGAAACCAATGCAAAATTAAATAACTTAGTATAGCTGAGGCTGAAACAAGCTTATTTTGTATAACAGATAGGGTGCTAGCTGCAAGTTTGGGATACCCTGTGGCCTGGTGTAATGACAGCAGTCAGAAACCAATGCAAAATTAAGTAACTTAGTAAAGCTGAGGCTGAAACAAGCTTATTTTGTATAACAGATAGGGTGCTAGCTGCAAGTTTGGGATACCCTGCGGCCTGGTGTAATGACAGCAGTCAGAAACCAATGCAAAATTAAATAACTTAGTATAGCTGAGGCTGAAACAAGCTTATTTTGTATAACAGATAGGGTGCTAGCTGCAAGTTTGGGATACCCTGCGGCCTGGTGTAATGACAGCAGTCAGAAACCAATGCAAAATTAAATAACTTAGTACAGCTGAGGCTGAAACACGCTTATTTTGTTTAACAGATAGGGTGCTAGCTGCAAGTTTGGGGTACCCTGCGGCCTGGTGTAATGATAGCAGTCAGAAACCAATGCAAAATTAAATAACTTAGTACAGCTGAGGCTGAAACACGCTTATTTTGTATAACAGATAGGGTGCTAGGTGCAAGTTTGGGATACCCTGCGGCCTGGTGCAATGACAGCAGTCAGGAACCAATGCAAAATTAAATAACTTAGTACAGCTGAGGCTGAAACACGCTTATTTTGTATAACAGATAGGGTGCTAGGTGCAAGTTTGGGATACCCTGCGGCCTGGTGTAATGACAGCAGACAGAAACCAATGCAAAAATTAAATAACTTAGTACAGCTGAGGAAGAAACACGCTTATTTTGTATAACAGATAGGGTGCTAGCTGCAAGTTTGGGATACCCTGCGGCCTGGTGCAATGACAGCAGTCAGGAACCAATGCTAAATTAAATAACTTAGTACAGCTGAGGCTGAAACACGCTTATTTTGTATAACAGATAGGGTGCTAGGTGCAAGTATGGGATACCCTGTGGCCTGGTGTAATGACAGCAGTCAGAAACCAATGCAAAATTAAGTAACTTAGCAAATCTGAGGCTGAAACAAGCTTATTTTGTATAACAGATAGGGTGCTAGCTGCAAGTTTGGGATACCCTGCGGCCTGGTGTAATGACAGCAGTCAGAAACCAATGCAAAATTAAATAACTTAGTATAGCTGAGGCTGAAACAAGCTTATTTTGTATAACAGATAGGGTGCTAGCTGCAAGTTTGGGATACCCTGCGGCCTGGTGTAATGACAGCAGTCAGAAACCAATGCAAAATTAAATAACTTAGTATAGCTGAGGCTGAAACAAGCTTATTTTGTATAACAGATAGGGTGCTAGCTGCAAGTTTGGGATACCCTGTGGCCTGGTGTAATGACAGCAGTCAGAAACCAATGCAAAATTAAGTAACTTAGTAAAGCTGAGGCTGAAACAAGCTTATTTTGTATAACAGATAGGGTGCTAGCTGCAAGTTTGGGATACCCTGCGGCCTGGTGTAATGACAGCAGTCAGAAACCAATGCAAAATTAAATAACTTAGTATAGCTGAGGCTGAAACAAGCTTATTTTGTATAACAGATAGGGTGCTAGCTGCAAGTTTGGGATACCCTGCGGCCTGGTGTAATGACAGCAGTCAGAAACCAATGCAAAATTAAATAACTTAGTATAGCTGAGGCTGAAACAAGCTTATTTTGTATAACAGATAGGGTGCTAGCTGCAAGTTTGGGATACCCTGCGGCCTGGTGTAATGACAGCAGTCAGAAACCAATGCAAAATTAAATAACTTAGTAAAGCTGAGGCTGAAACACGCTTATTTTGTATAACAGATAGGGTGATAGGTGCAAGTTTGGGATACCCTGCGGCCTGGTGTAATGACAGCAGTCAGAAACCAATGCAAAATTAAATAACTTAGTACAGCTGAGGCTGAAACACGCTTATTTTGTTTAACAGATAGGGTGCTAGCTGCAAGTTTGGGATACCCTGCGGCCTGGTGTAATGACAGCAGTCAGAAACCAATGCAAAATTAAATAACTTAGTACAGCTGAGGCTGAAACACGCTTATTTTGTATAACAGATAGGGTGCTAGGTGCAAGTATGGGATACCCTGTGGCCTGGTGTAATAACAGACAGAAACCAATGCAAAAATTAAATAACTTAGTAAAGCTGAGGCTGAAACAAGCTTATTTTGTATAACAGATAGGGTGCTAGGTGCAAGTTTAGGATACCCTGCGGCCTGGTGTAATGACAGCAGTCAGAAACCAATGCAAAATTAAATAACTTAGTACAGCTGAGGCTGAAACACGCTTATTTTGTATAACAGATAGGGTGCTAGGTGCAAGTTTGGGATACCCTGTGGCCTGGTGTAATGACAACAGACAGAAACCAATGCAAAATTAAATAACTTAGTAAAGCTGAGGCTGAAACACGCTTATTTTGTATAACAGATAGGGTGCTAGCTGCAAGTTTGGGATACCCTGCGGCCTGGTGTAATGACAGCAGTCAGAAACCAATGCAAAATTAAATAACTTAGTATAGCTGAGGCTGAAACAAGCTTATTTTGTATAACAGATAGGGTGCTAGCTGCAAGTTTGGGATACCCTGCGGCCTGGTGTAATGACAGCAGTCAGAAACCAATGCAAAATTAAATAACTTAGTATAGCTGAGGCTGAAACAAGCTTATTTTGTATAACAGATAGGGTGCTAGCTGCAAGTTTGGGATACCCTGTGGCCTGGTGTAATGACAGCAGTCAGAAACCAATGCAAAATTAAGTAACTTATTAAAGCTGAGGCTGAAACAAGCTTATTTTGTATAACAGATAGGGTGCTAGCTGCAAGTTTGGGATACCCTGCGGCCTGGTGTAATGACAGCAGTCAGAAACCAATGCAAAATTAAATAACTTAGTATAGCTGAGGCTGAAACAAGCTTATTTTGTATAACAGATAGGGTGCTAGCTGCAAGTTTGGGATACCCTGCGGCCTGGTGTAATGACAGCAGTCAGAAACCAATGCAAAATTAAATAACTTAGTATAGCTGAGGCTGAAACAAGCTTATTTTGTATAACAGATAGGGTGCTAGCTGCAAGTTTGGGATACCCTGCGGCCTTGTGTAATGACAGCAGTCAGAAACCAATGCAAAATTAAATAACTTAGTAAAGCTGAGGCTGAAACACGCTTATTTTGTATAACAGATAGGGTGATAGGTGCAAGTTTGGGATACCCTGCGGCCTGGTGTAATGTCAGCAGTCAGAAACCAATGCAAAATTAAATAACTTAGTACAGCTGAGGCTGAAACACGCTTATTTTGTTTAACAGATAGGGTGCTAGCTGCAAGTTTGGGATACCCTGCGGCCTGGTGTAATGACAGCAGTCAAAAACCAATGCAAAATTAAATAACTTAGTACAGCTGAGGCTGAAACATGCTTATTTTGTATAACAGATAGGGTGCTAGCTGCAAGTTTGGGATACCCTGCGGCCTGGTGTAATGATAGCAGTCAGAAACCAATGCAAAATTAAATAACTTAGTACAGCTGAGGCTGAAACACGCTTATTTTGTATAACAGATAGGGTGCTAGGTGCAAGTTTGGGATACCCTGCGGCCTGGTGCAATGACAGCAGTCAGAAACCAATGCAAAATTAAATAACTTAGTACAGCTGAGGCTGAAACACGCTTATTTTGTATAACAGATAGGGTGCTAGGTGCAAGTATGGGATACCCTGTGGCCTGGTGTAATGACAGCAGTCAGAAACCAATGCAAAATTAAGTAACTTAGCAAATCTGAGGCTGAAACAAGCTTATTTTGTATAACAGATAGGGTGCTAGCTGCAAGTTTGGGATACCCTGCGGCCTGGTGTAATGACAGCAGTCAGAAACCAATGCAAAATTAAATAACTTAGTATAGCTGAGGCTGAAACAAGCTTATTTTGTATAACAGATAGGGTGCTAGCTGCAAGTTTGGGATACCCTGCGGCCTGGTGTAATGACAGCAGTCAGAAACCAATGCAAAATTAAATAACTTAGTATAGCTGAGGCTGAAACAAGCTTATTTTGTATAACAGATAGGGTGCTAGCTGCAAGTTTGGGATACCCTGTGGCCTGGTGTAATGACAGCAGTCAGAAACCAATGCAAAATTAAGTAACTTAGTAAAGCTGAGGCTGAAACAAGCTTATTTTGTATAACAGATAGGGTGCTAGCTGCAAGTTTGGGATACCCTGCGGCCTGGTGTAATGACAGCAGTCAGAAACCAATGCAAAATTAAATAACTTAGTATAGCTGAGGCTGAAACAAGCTTATTTTGTATAACAGATAGGGTGCTAGCTGCAAGTTTGGGATACCCTGCGGCCTGGTGTAATGACAGCAGTCAGAAACCAATGCAAAATTAAATAACTTAGTACAGCTGAGGCTGAAACACGCTTATTTTGTTTAACAGATAGGGTGCTAGCTGCAAGTTTGGGATACCCTGCGGCCTGGTGTAATGATAGCAGTCAGAAACCAATGCAAAATTAAATAACTTAGTACAGCTGAGGCTGAAACACGCTTATTTTGTATAACAGATAGGGTGCTAGGTGCAAGTTTGGGATACCCTGCGGCCTGGTGCAATGACAGCAGTCAGGAACCAATGCAAAATTAAATAACTTAGTACAGCTGAGGCTGAAACACGCTTATTTTGTATAACAGATAGGGTGCTAGGTGCAAGTTTGGGATACCCTGCGGCCTGGTGTAATGACAGCAGACAGAAACCAATGCAAAAATTAAATAACTTAGTACAGCTGAGGAAGAAACACGCTTATTTTGTATAACAGATAGGGTGCTAGCTGCAAGTTTGGGATACCCTGCGGCCTGGTGCAATGACAGCAGTCAGGAACCAATGCTAAATTAAATAACTTAGTACAGCTGAGGCTGAAACACGCTTATTTTGTATAACAGATAGGGTGCTAGGTGCAAGTATGGGATACCCTGTGGCCTGGTGTAATGACAGCAGTCAGAAACCAATGCAAAATTAAGTAACTTAGCAAATCTGAGGCTGAAACAAGCTTATTTTGTATAACAGATAGGGTGCTAGCTGCAAGTTTGGGATACCCTGCGGCCTGGTGTAATGACAGCAGTCAGAAACCAATGCAAAATTAAATAACTTAGTATAGCTGAGGCTGAAACAAGCTTATTTTGTATAACAGATAGGGTGCTAGCTGCAAGTTTGGGATACCCTGCGGCCTGGTGTAATGACAGCAGTCAGAAACCAATGCAAAATTAAATAACTTAGTATAGCTGAGGCTGAAACAAGCTTATTTTGTATAACAGATAGGGTGCTAGCTGCAAGTTTGGGATACCCTGTGGCCTGGTGTAATGACAGCAGTCAGAAACCAATGCAAAATTAAGTAACTTAGTAAAGCTGAGGCTGAAACAAGCTTATTTTGTATAACAGATAGGGTGCTAGCTGCAAGTTTGGGATACCCTGCGGCCTGGTGTAATGACAGCAGTCAGAAACCAATGCAAAATTAAATAACTTAGTATAGCTGAGGCTGAAACAAGCTTATTTTGTATAACAGATAGGGTGCTAGCTGCAAGTTTGGGATACCCTGCGGCCTGGTGTAATGACAGCAGTCAGAAACCAATGCAAAATTAAATAACTTAGTATAGCTGAGGCTGAAACAAGCTTATTTTGTATAACAGATAGGGTGCTAGCTGCAAGTTTGGGATACCCTGCGGCCTGGTGTAATGACAGCAGTCAGAAACCAATGCAAAATTAAATAACTTAGTAAAGCTGAGGCTGAAACACGCTTATTTTGTATAACAGATAGGGTGATAGGTGCAAGTTTGGGATACCCTGCGGCCTGGTGTAATGACAGCAGTCAGAAACCAATGCAAAATTAAATAACTTAGTACAGCTGAGGCTGAAACACGCTTATTTTGTTTAACAGATAGGGTGCTAGCTGCAAGTTTGGGATACCCTGCGGCCTGGTGTAATGACAGCAGTCAGAAACCAATGCAAAATTAAATAACTTAGTACAGCTGAGGCTGAAACACGCTTATTTTGTATAACAGATAGGGTGCTAGGTGCAAGTATGGGATACCCTGTGGCCTGGTGTAATAACAGACAGAAACCAATGCAAAAATTAAATAACTTAGTAAAGCTGAGGCTGAAACAAGCTTATTTTGTATAACAGATAGGGTGCTAGGTGCAAGTTTAGGATACCCTGCGGCCTGGTGTAATGACAGCAGTCAGAAACCAATGCAAAATTAAATAACTTAGTACAGCTGAGGCTGAAACACGCTTATTTTGTATAACAGATAGGGTGCTAGGTGCAAGTTTGGGATACCCTGTGGCCTGGTGTAATGACAACAGACAGAAACTAATGCAAAATTAAATAACTTAGTAAAGCTGAGGCTGAAACACGCTTATTTTGTATAACAGATAGGGTGCTAGCTGCAAGTTTGGGATACCCTGCGGCCTGGTGTAATGACAGCAGTCAGAAACCAATGCAAAATTAAATAACTTAGTATAGCTGAGGCTGAAACAAGCTTATTTTGTATAACAGATAGGGTGCTAGCTGCAAGTTTGGGATACCCTGCGGCCTGGTGTAATGACAGCAGTCAGAAACCAATGCAAAATTAAATAACTTAGTACAGCTGAGGCTGAAACACGCTTATTTTGTTTAACAGATAGGGTGCTAGCTGCAAGTTTGGGATACCCTGCGGCCTGGTGTAATGATAGCAGTCAGAAACCAATGCAAAATTAAATAACTTAGTACAGCTGAGGCTGAAACACGCTTATTTTGTATAACAGATAGGGTGCTAGGTGCAAGTTTGGGATACCCTGCGGCCTGGTGCAATGACAGCAGTCAGGAACCAATGCAAAATTAAATAACTTAGTACAGCTGAGGCTGAAACACGCTTATTTTGTATAACAGATAGGGTGCTAGGTGCAAGTTTGGGATACCCTGCGGCCTGGTGTAATGACAGCAGACAGAAACCAATGCAAAAATTAAATAACTTAGTACAGCTGAGGAAGAAACACGCTTATTTTGTATAACAGATAGGGTGCTAGCTGCAAGTTTGGGATACCCTGCGGCCTGGTGCAATGACAGCAGTCAGGAACCAATGCTAAATTAAATAACTTAGTACAGCTGAGGCTGAAACATGCTTATTTTGTATAACAGATAGGGTGCTAGGTGCAAGTATGGGATACCCTGTGGCCTGGTGTAATGACAGCAGTCAGAAACCAATGCAAAATTAAGTAACTTAGCAAAGCTGAGGCTGAAACAAGCTTATTTTGTATAACAGATAGGATGCTAGCTGCAAGTTTGGGATACCCTTCGGCCTGGTGTAATGACAGCAGTCAGAAACCAATGCAAAATTAAATAACTTAGTATAGCTGAGGCTGAAACACGCTTATTTTGTATAACAGATAGGTTGCTAGCTGCAAGTTTGGGATACCCTGCGGCCTGGTGTAATGACAGCAGTCAGAAACCAATGCAAAATTAAATAACTTAGTGCAGCTGAGGCTGAAACACGCTTATTTTGTTTAACAGATAGGGTGCTAGCTGCAAGTTTGGGATACCCTGCGGCCTGGTGTAATGACAGCAGTCAGAAACCAATGCAAAATTAAATAACTTAGTACAGCTGAGGCTGAAACACGCTTATTTTGTATAACAGATAGGGTGCTAGGTGCAAGTTTGGGATACCCTGCGGCCTGGTGTAATGACAACAGACAGAAACTAATGCAAAAATTAAATAACTTAGTAAAGCTGAGGCTGAAACACGCTTATTTTGTATAACAGATAGGGTGCTAGGTGCAAGTTTGGGATACCCTGCGGCCTGGTGTAATGACAGCAGTCAGAAACCAATGCAAAATTAAATAACTTAGTACAGCTGAGGCTGAAACACGCTTATTTTGTATAACAGATAGGGTGCTAGGTGCAAGTTTGGGATACCCTGCGGCCTGGTGTAATGACAGCAGACAGAAACCAATGCAAAAATTAAATAACTTAGTAAAGCTGAGGCTAAAACACGCTTATTTTGTATAACAGATAGGGTGCTAGCTGCAAGTTTGGGATACCCTGCGGCCTGGTGCAATGACAGCAGTCAGGAACCAATGCAAAATTAAATAACTTAGTACAGCTGAGGCTGAAACACGCTTATTTTGTATAACAGATAGGGTGCTAGGTGCAAGTATGGGATACCCTGTGGCCTGGTGTAATGACAGCAGTCAGAAACCAATGCAAAATTAAGTAACTTAGCAAAGCTGAGGCTGAAACAAGCTTATTTTGTATAACAGATAGGGTGCTAGCTGCAAGTTTGGGATACCCTGCGGCCTGGTGTAATGACAGCAGTCAGAAACCAATGCAAAATTAAATAACTTAGTATAGCTGAGGCTGAAACAAGCTTATTTTGTATAACAGATAGGGTGCTAGCTGCAAGTTTGGGATACACTGCGGCCTGGTGTAATGACAGCAGTCAGAAACCAATGCAAAATTAAATAACTTAGTAAAGCTGAGGCTGAAACACGCTTATTTTGTATAACAGATAGGGTGATAGGTGCAAGTTTGGGATACCCTGCGGCCTGGTGTAATGACAGCAGTCAGAAACCAATGCAAAATTAAATAACTTAGTACAGCTGAGGCTGAAACACGCTTATTTTGTTTAACAGATAGGGTGCTAGCTGCAAGTTTCGGATACCCTGCGGCCTGGTGTAATGACAGCAGTCAGAAACCAATGCAAAATTAAATAACTTAGTAAAGCTGAGGCTGAAACACGCTTATTTTGTATAACAGATAGGGTGCTAGGTGCAAGTTTGGGATACCCTGCGGCCTGGTGTAATGACAACAGACAGAAACCAATGCAAAAATCAAATAACTTAGTAAAGCTGAGGCTGAAACACGCTTATTTTGTATAACAGATAGGGTGCTAGGTGCAAGTTTGGGATACCCTGCGGCCTGGTGTAATGACAGCAGTCAGAAACCAATGCAAAATTAAATAATTTAGTACAGCTGAGGCTGAAACACGCTTATTTTGTATAACAGATAGGGTGCTAGCTGCAAGTTTGGGATACCCTGCGGCCTGGTGTAATGACAGCAGTCAGAAACCAATGCAAAATTAAATAACTTAGTATAGCTGAGGCTGAAACAAGCTTATTTTGTATAACAGATAGGGTGCTAGCTGCAAGTTTGGGATACCCTGCGGCCTGGTGTAATGACAGCAGTCAGAAACCAATGCAAAATTAAATAACTTAGTATAGCTGAGGCTGAAACAAGCTTATTTTGTATAACAGATAGGGTGCTAGCTGCAAGTTTGGGATACCCTGCGGCCTGGTGTAATGACAGCAGTCAGAAACCAATGCAAAATTAAATAACTTAGTAAAGCTGAGGCTGAAACACGCTTATTTTGTATAACAGATAGGGTGCTAGCTGCAAGTTTGGGATACCCTGTGGCCTGGTGCAATGACAGCAGTCAGGAACCAATGCAAAATTAAATAACTTAGTACAGCTGAGGCTGAAACACGCTTATTTTGTATAACAGATAGGGTGCTAGGTGCAAGTATGGGATACCCTGTGGCCTGGTGTAATGACAGCAGTCAGAAACCAATGCAAAATTAAGTAACTTAGCAAAGCTGAGGCTGAAACAAGCTTATTTTGTATAACAGATAGGGTGCTAGCTGCAAGTTTGGGATACCCTGCGGCCTGGTGTAATGACAGCAGTCAGAAACCAATGCAAAATTAAATAACTTAGTATAGCTGAGGCTGAAACAAGCTTATTTTGTATAACAGATAGGGTGCTAGCTGCAAGTTTGGGATACACTGCGGCCTGGTGTAATGACAGCAGTCAGAAACCAATGCAAAATTAAATAACTTAGTAAAGCTGAGGCTGAAACACGCTTATTTTGTATAACAGATAGGGTGATAGGTGCAAGTTTGGGATACCCTGCGGCCTGGTGTAATGACAGCAGTCAGAAACCAATGCAAAATTAAATAACTTAGTACAGCTGAGGCTGAAACACGCTTATTTTGTTTAACAGATAGGGTGCTAGCTGCAAGTTTGGGATACCCTGCGGCCTGGTGCAATGACAGCAGTCAGAAACCAATGCAAAATTAAATAACTTAGTAAAGCTGAGGCTGAAACACGCTTATTTTGTATAACAGATAGGGTGATAGGTGCAAGTTTGGGATACCCTGCGGCCTGGTGTAATGACAGCAGACAGAAACCAATGCAAAATTAAATAACTTAGTAAAGCTGAGGCTGAAACACGCTTATTTTGTATAACAGATAGGGTGCTAGCTGCAAGTTTGGGATACCCTGCGGCCTGGTGTAATGACAGCAGTCAGAAACCAATGCAAAATTAAATAACTTAGTATAGCTGAGGCTGAAACAAGCTTATTTTGTATAACAGATAGGGTGCTAGCTGCAAGTTTGGGATACCCTGCGGCCTGGTGTAATGACAGCAGTCAGAAACCAATGCAAAATTAAATAACTTAGTATAGCTGAGGCTGAAACAAGCTTATTTTGTATAACAGATAGGGTGCTAGCTGCAAGTTTGGGATACCCTGTGGCCTGGTGTAATGACAGCAGTCAGAAACCAATGCAAAATTAAGTAACTTAGTAAAGCTGAGGCTGAAACAAGCTTATTTTGTATAACAGATAGGGTGCTAGCTGCAAGTTTGGGATACCCTGCGGCCTGGTGTAATGACAGCAGTCAGAAACCAATGCAAAATTAAATAACTTAGTATAGCTGAGGCTGAAACAAGCTTATTTTGTATAACAGATAGGGTGCTAGCTGCAAGTTTGGGATACACTGCGGCCTGGTGTAATGACAGCAGTCAGAAACCAATGCAAAATTAAATAACTTAGTAAAGCTGAGGCTGAAACACGCTTATTTTGTATAACAGATAGGGTGATAGGTGCAAGTTTGGGATACCCTGCGGCCTGGTGTAATGACAGCAGTCAGAAACCAATGCAAAATTAAATAACTTAGTACAGCTGAGGCTGAAACACGCTTATTTTGTTTAACAGATAGGGTGCTAGCTGCAAGTTTGGGATACCCTGCGGCCTGGTGTAATGACAGCAGTCAGAAACCAATGCAAAATTAAATAACTTAGTAAAGCTGAGGCTGAAACACGCTTATTTTGTATAACAGATAGGGTGATAGGTGCAAGTTTGGGATACCCTGCGGCCTGGTGTAATGACAGCAGACAGAAACCAATGCAAAAATTAAATAACTTAGTAAAGCTGAGGCTGAAACACGCTTATTTTGTATAACAGATAGGGTGCTAGCTGCAAGTTTGGGATACCCTGCGGCCTGGTGTAATGACAGCAGTCAGAAACCAATGCAAAATTAAATAACTTAGTACAGCTGAGGCTGAAACACGCTTATTTTGTATAACAGATAGGGTGCTAGCTGCAAGTTTGGGATACCCTGCGGCCTGGTGTAATGACAGCAGTCAGAAACCAATGCAAAATTAAATAACTTAGTATAGCTGAGGCTGAAACAAGCTTATTTTGTATAACAGATAGGGTGCTAGCTGCAAGTTTGGGATACCCTGCGGCCTGGTGTAATGACAGCAGTCAGAAACCAATGCAAAATTAAATAACTTAGTATAGCTGAGGCTGAAACAAGCTTATTTTGTATAACAGATAGGGTTCTAGCTGCAAGTTTGGGATACCCTGCGGCCTGGTGTAATGACAGCAGTCAGAAACCAATGCAAAATTAAATAACTTAGTAAAGCTGAGGCTGAAACACGCTTATTTTGTATAACAGATAGGGTGATAGGTGCAAGTTTGGGATACCCTGCGGCCTGGTGTAATGACAGCAGTCAGAAACCAATGCAAAATTAAATAACTTAGTACAGCTGAGGCTGAAACACGCTTATTTTGTTTAACAGATAGGGTGCTAGCTGCAAGTTTGGGATACCCTGCGGCCTGGTGTAATGACAGCAGTCAAAAACCAATGCAAAATTAAATAACTTAGTACAGCTGAGGCTGAAACATGCTTATTTTGTATAACAGATAGGGTGCTAGCTGCAAGTTTGGGATACCCTGCGGCCTGGTGTAATGATAGCAGTCAGAAACCAATGCAAAATTAAATAACTTAGTATAGCTGAGGCTGAAACAAGCTTATTTTGTATAACAGATAGGGTGCTAGCTGCAAGTTTGGGATACCCTGTGGCCTGGTGTAATGACAGCAGTCAGAAACCAATGCAAAATTAAGTAACTTAGTAAAGCTGAGGCTGAAACAAGCTTATTTTGTATAACAGATAGGGTGCTAGCTGCAAGTTTGGGATACCCTGCGGCCTGGTGTAATGACAGCAGTCAGAAACCAATGCAAAATTAAATAACTTAGTATAGCTGAGGCTGAAACAAGCTTATTTTGTATAACAGATAGGGTGCTAGCTGCAAGTTTGGGATACCCTGCGGCCTGGTGTAATGACAGCAGTCAGAAACCAATGCAAAATTAAATAACTTAGTACAGCTGAGGCTGAAACACGCTTATTTTGTTTAACAGATAGGGTGCTAGCTGCAAGTTTGGGATACCCTGCGGCCTGGTGTAATGACAGCAGTCAGAAACCAATGCAAAATTAAATAACTTAGTACAGCTGAGGCTGAAACAAGCTTATTTTGTATAACAGATAGGGTGCTAGCTGCAAGTTTGGGATACCCTGCGGCCTGGTGTAATGACAGCAGTCAGAAACCAATGCAAAATTAAATAACTTAGTAAAGCTGAGGCTGAAACACGCTTATTTTGTATAACAGATAGGGTGATAGGTGCAAGTTTGGGATACCCTGCGGCCTGGTGTAATGACAGCAGTCAGAAACCAATGCAAAATTAAATAACTTAGTACAGCTGAGGCTGAAACACGCTTATTTTGTTTAACAGATAGGGTGCTAGCTGCAAGTTTGGGATACCCTGCGGCCTGGTGTAATGACAGCAGTCAGAAACCAATGCAAAATTAAATAACTTAGTACAGCTGAGGCTGAAACACGCTTATTGTGTTTAACAGATAGGGTGCTAGCTGCAAGTTTGGGATACCCTGCTGCCTGGTCTAATGACAGCAGTCAAAAACCAATGCAAAATTAAATAACTTAGTACAGCTGAGGCTGAAACACGCTTATTTTGTATAACAGATAGGGTGCTAGCTGCAAATTTGGGATACCCTGCGGCCTGGTGTAATGACAGCAGTCAGAAACCAATGCAAATTTAAATAACTTAGTAAAGCTGAGGCTGAAACACGCTTATTTTGTATAACAGATAGGGTGCTAGGTGCAAGCTTGGGATACCCTGCGGCCTGGTGTAATGACAGCAGTCAGAAACCAATGCAAAATTAAATAACTTAGTAAAGCTGAGGCTGAAACACGCTTATTTTGTATAACAGATAGGGTGCTAGGTGCAAGTTTGGGATACCCTGCGGCCTGGTGTAATGACAGCAGACAGAAACCAATGCAAAAATTAAATAACTTAGTAAAGCTGAGGCTGAAACACGCTTATTTTGTATAACAGATAGGGTGCTAGGTGCAAGTTTGGGATACCCTGCGGCCTGGTGTAATGACAGCAGTCAGAAACCAATGCAAAATTAAATAACTTAGTATAGCTGAGGCTGAAACAAGCTTATTTTGTATAACAGATAGGGTGCTAGCTGCAAGTTTGGGATACACTGCGGCCTGGTGTAATGACAGCAGTCAGAAACCAATGCAAAATTAAATAACTTAGTAAAGCTGAGGCTGAAACACGCTTATTTTGTATAACAGATAGAGTGATAGGTGCAAGTTTGGGATACCCTGCGGCCTGGTGTAATGACAGCAGTCAGAAACCAATGCAAAATTAAATAACTTAGTACAGCTGAGGCTGAAACACGCTTATTTTGTTTAACAGATAGGGTGCTAGCTGCAAGTTTGGGATACCCTGCGGCCTGGTGTAATGACAGCAGTCAGAAACCAATGCAAAATTAAATAACTTAGTAAAGCTGAGGCTGAAACACGCTTATTTTGTATAACAGATAGGGTGCTAGGTGCAAGTTTGGGATACCCTGCGGCCTGGTGTAATGACAACAGACAGAAACCAATGCAAAAATCAAATAACTTAGTAAAGCTGAGGCTGAAACACGCTTATTTTGTATAACAGATAGGGTGCTAGGTGCAAGTTTGGGATACCCTGCGGCCTGGTGTAATGACAGCAGTCAGAAACCAATGCAAAATTAAATAACTTAGTACAGCTGAGGCTGAAACACGCTTATTTTGTATAACAGATAGGGTGCTAGCTGCAAGTTTGGGATACCCTGCGGCCTGGTGTAATGACAGCAGTCAGAAACCAATGCAAAATTAAATAACTTAGTATAGCTGAGGCTGAAACAAGCTTATTTTGTATAACAGATAGGGTGCTAGCTGCAAGTTTGGGATACCCTGCGGCCTGGTGTAATGACAGCAGTCAGAAACCAATGCAAAATTAAATAACTTAGTATAGCTGAGGCTGAAACAAGCTTATTTTGTATAACAGATAGGGTGCTAGCTGCAAGTTTGGGATACCCTGCGGCCTGGTGTAATGACAGCAGTCAGAAACCAATGCAAAATTAAATAACTTAGTAAAGCTGAGGCTGAAACACGCTTATTTTGTATAACAGATAGGGTGCTAGCTGCAAGTTTGGGATACCCTGCGGCCTGGTGCAATGACAGCAGTCAGGAACCAATGCAAAATTAAATAACTTAGTACAGCTGAGGCTGAAACACGCTTATTTTGTATAACAGATAGGGTGCTAGGTGCAAGTATGGGATACCCTGTGGCCTGGTGTAATGACAGCAGTCAGAAACCAATGCAAAATTAAGTAACTTAGCAAAGCTGAGGCTGAAACAAGCTTATTTTGTATAACAGATAGGGTGCTAGCTGCAAGTTTGGGATACCCTGCGGCCTGGTGTAATGACAGCAGTCAGAAACCAATGCAAAATTAAATAACTTAGTATAGCTGAGGCTGAAACAAGCTTATTTTGTATAACAGATAGGGTGCTAGCTGCAAGTTTGGGATACACTGCGGCCTGGTGTAATGACAGCAGTCAGAAACCAATGCAAAATTAAATAACTTAGTAAAGCTGAGGCTGAAACACGCTTATTTTGTATAACAGATAGGGTGATAGGTGCAAGTTTGGGATACCCTGCGGCCTGGTGTAATGACAGCAGTCAGAAACCAATGCAAAATTAAATAACTTAGTACAGCTGAGGCTGAAACACGCTTATTTTGTATAACAGATAGGGTGATAGGTGCAAGTTTGGGATACCCTGCGGCCTGGTGTAATGACAGCAGACAGAAACCAATGCAAAATTAAATAACTTAGTAAAGCTGAGGCTGAAACACGCTTATTTTGTATAACAGATAGGGTGCTAGCTGCAAGTTTGGGATACCCTGCGGCCTGGTGTAATGACAGCAGTCAGAAACCAATGCAAAATTAAATAACTTAGTATAGCTGAGGCTGAAACAAGCTTATTTTGTATAACAGATAGGGTGCTAGCTGCAAGTTTGGGATACCCTGCGGCCTGGTGTAATGAAAGCAGTCAGAAACCAATGCAAAATTAAATAACTTAGTATAGCTGAGGCTGAAACAAGCTTATTTTGTATAACAGATAGGGTGCTAGCTGCAAGTTTGGGATACCCTGTGGCCTGGTGTAATGACAGCAGTCAGAAACCAATGCAAAATTAAGTAACTTAGTAAAGCTGAGGCTGAAACAAGCTTATTTTGTATAACAGATAGGGTGCTAGCTGCAAGTTTGGGATACCCTGCGGCCTGGTGTAATGACAGCAGTCAGAAACCAATGCAAAATTAAATAACTTAGTATAGCTGAGGCTGAAACAAGCTTATTTTGTATAACAGATAGGGTGCTAGCTGCAAGTTTGGGATACACTGCGGCCTGGTGTAATGACAGCAGTCAGAAACCAATGCAAAATTAAATAACTTAGTAAAGCTGAGGCTGAAACACGCTTATTTTGTATAACAGATAGGGTGATAGGTGCAAGTTTGGGATACCCTGCGGCCTGGTGTAATGACAGCAGTCAGAAACCAATGCAAAATTAAATAACTTAGTACAGCTGAGGCTGAAACACGCTTATTTTGTTTAACAGATAGGGTGCTAGCTGCAAGTTTGGGATACCCTGCGGCCTGGTGTAATGACAGCAGTCAGAAACCAATGCAAAATTAAATAACTTAGTAAAGCTGAGGCTGAAACACGCTTATTTTGTATAACAGATAGGGTGATAGGTGCAAGTTTGGGATACCCTGCGGCCTGGTGTAATGACAGCAGACAGAAACCAATGCAAAAATTAAATAACTTAGTAAAGCTGAGGCTGAAACACGCTTATTTTGTATAACAGATAGGGTGCTAGCTGCAAGTTTGGGATACCCTGCGGCCTGGTGTAATGACAGCAGTCAGAAACCAATGCAAAATTAAATAACTTAGTAAAGCTGAGGCTGAAACACGCTTATTTTGTATAACAGGTAGGGTGCTAGGTGCAAGTTTGGGATACCCTGCGGCCTGGTGTAATGACAGCAGTCAGAAACCAATGCAAAATTAAATAACTTAGTACAGCTGAGGCTGAAACACGCTTATTTTGTATAACAGATAGGGTGCTAGCTGCAAGTTTGGGATACCCTGCGGCCTGGTGTAATGACAGCAGTCAGAAACCAATGCAAAATTAAATAACTTAGTATAGCTGAGGCTGAAACAAGCTTATTTTGTATAACAGATAGGGTGCTAGCTGCAAGTTTGGGATACCCTGCGGCCTGGTGTAATGACAGCAGTCAGAAACCAATGCAAAATTAAATAACTTAGTATAGCTGAGGCTGAAACAAGCTTATTTTGTATAACAGATAGGGTTCTAGCTGCAAGTTTGGGATACCCTGCGGCCTGGTGTAATGACAGCAGTCAGAAACCAATGCAAAATTAAATAACTTAGTAAAGCTGAGGCTGAAACACGCTTATTTTGTATAACAGATAGGGTGATAGGTGCAAGTTTGGGATACCCTGCGGCCTGGTGTAATGACAGCAGTCAGAAACCAATGCAAAATTAAATAACTTAGTACAGCTGAGGCTGAAACACGCTTATTTTGTTTAACAGATAGGGTGCTAGCTGCAAGTTTGGGATACCCTGCGGCCTGGTGTAATGACAGCAGTCAAAAACCAATGCAAAATTAAATAACTTAGTACAGCTGAGGCTGAAACATGCTTATTTTGTATAACAGATAGGGTGCTAGCTGCAAGTTTGGGATACCCTGCGGCCTGGTGTAATGATAGCAGTCAGAAACCAATGCAAAATTAAATAACTTAGTACAGCTGAGGCTGAAACACGCTTATTTTGTATAACAGATAGGGTGCTAGGTGCAAGTTTGGGATACCCTGCGGCCTGGTGCAATGACAGCAGTCAGAAACCAATGCAAAATTAAATAACTTAGTACAGCTGAGGCTGAAACACGCTTATTTTGTATAACAGATAGGGTGCTAGGTGCAAGTATGGGATACCCTGTGGCCTGGTGTAATGACAGCAGTCAGAAACCAATGCAAAATTAAGTAACTTAGCAAATCTGAGGCTAAAACAAGCTTATTTTGTATAACAGATAGGGTGCTAGCTGCAAGTTTGGGATACCCTGCGGCCTGGTGTAATGACAGCAGTCAGAAACCAATGCAAAATTAAATAACTTAGTATAGCTGAGGCTGAAACAAGCTTATTTTGTATAACAGATAGGGTGCTAGCTGCAAGTTTGGGATACCCTGCGGCCTGGTGTAATGACAGCAGTCAGAAACCAATGCAAAATTAAATAACTTAGTATAGCTGAGGCTGAAACAAGCTTATTTTGTATAACAGATAGGGTGCTAGCTGCAAGTTTGGGATACCCTGTGGCCTGGTGTAATGACAGCAGTCAGAAACCAATGCAAAATTAAGTAACTTAGTAAAGCTGAGGCTGAAACAAGCTTATTTTGTATAACAGATAGGGTGCTAGCTGCAAGTTTGGGATACCCTGCGGCCTGGTGTAATGACAGCAGTCAGAAACCAATGCAAAATTAAATAACTTAGTATAGCTGAGGCTGAAACAAGCTTATTTTGTATAACAGATAGGGTGCTAGCTGCAAGTTTGGGATACCCTGCGGCCTGGTGTAATGACAGCAGTCAGAAACCAATGCAAAATTAAATAACTTAGTACAGCTGAGGCTGAAACACGCTTATTTTGTTTAACAGATAGGGTGCTAGCTGCAAGTTTGGGATACCCTGCGGCCTGGTGTAATGACAGCAGTCAGAAACCAATGCAAAATTAAATAACTTAGTACAGCTGAGGCTGAAACAAGCTTATTTTGTATAACAGATAGGGTGCTAGCTGCAAGTTTGGGATACCCTGCGGCCTGGT
The DNA here is from genome assembly GCA_027917425.1 of Gastrophryne carolinensis. NCBI lineage: Eukaryota > Metazoa > Chordata > Amphibia > Anura > Microhylidae > Gastrophryne > Gastrophryne carolinensis. The sequence goes on along the minus strand of CM051242.1, from coordinate 120,099,293 downwards.
GTAATGACAGCAGTCAGAAACCAATGCAAAATTAAATAACTTAGTAAAGCTGAGGCTGAAACACGCTTATTTTGTATAACAGATAGGGTGATAGGTGCAAGTTTGGGATACCCTGCGGCCTGGTGTAATGACAGCAGTCAGAAACCAATGCAAAATTAAATAACTTAGTACAGCTGAGGCTGAAACACGCTTATTTTGTTTAACAGATAGGGTGCTAGCTGCAAGTTTGGGATACCCTGCGGCCTGGTGTAATGACAGCAGTCAGAAACCAATGCAAAATTAAATAACTTAGTACAGCTGAGGCTGAAACACGCTTATTGTGTTTAACAGATAGGGTGCTAGCTGCAAGTTTGGGATACCCTGCTGCCTGGTCTAATGACAGCAGTCAAAAACCAATGCAAAATTAAATAACTTAGTACAGCTGAGGCTGAAACACGCTTATTTTGTATAACAGATAGGGTGCTAGCTGCAAATTTGGGATACCCTGCGGCCTGGTGTAATGACAGCAGTCAGAAACCAATGCAAATTTAAATAACTTAGTAAAGCTGAGGCTGAAACACGCTTATTTTGTATAACAGATAGGGTGCTAGGTGCAAGCTTGGGATACCCTGCGGCCTGGTGTAATGACAGCAGTCAGAAACCAATGCAAAATTAAATAACTTAGTAAAGCTGAGGCTGAAACACGCTTATTTTGTATAACAGATAGGGTGCTAGGTGCAAGTTTGGGATACCCTGCGGCCTGGTGTAATGACAGCAGACAGAAACCAATGCAAAAATTAAATAACTTAGTAAAGCTGAGGCTGAAACACGCTTATTTTGTATAACAGATAGGGTGCTAGCTGCAAGTTTGGGATACCCTGCGGCCTGGTGTAATGACAGCAGTCAGAAACCAATGCAAAATTAAATAACTTAGTAAAGCTGAGGCTGAAACACGCTTATTTTGTATAACAGATAGGGTGCTAGGTGCAAGTTTGGGATACCCTGCGGCCTGGTGTAATGACAGCAGTCAGAAACCAATGCAAAATTAAATAACTTAGTAAAGCTGAGACTGAAACACGCTTATTCTGTATAACAGATAGGGTGCTAGGTGCAAGTTTGGGATACCCTGCGGTCTGGTGTAATGACAGCAGACAGAAACCAATGCAAAAATTAAATAACTTAGTAAAGCTGAGGCTGAAACACGCTTATTTTGTATAACAGATAGGGTGCTAGCTGCAAGTTTGGGATACCCTGCGGCCTGGTGTAATGACAGCAGTCAGAAACCAATGCAAAATTAAATAACTTAGTACAGCTGAGGCTGAAACACGCTTATTTTGTATAACAGATAGGGTGCTAGGTGCAAGTATGGGATTCCCTGTGGCCTGGTGTAATGACAGCACTCAGAAACCAATGCAAAATTAAATAACTTAGTAAAGCTGAGGCTGAAACACTCTTATTTTGTATAACAGATAGGGTGCTAGCTGCAAGTTTGGGATACCCTGCGGCCTGGTGTAATGACAGCAGTCAGAAACCAATGCAAAATTAAATAACTTAGTATAGCTGAGGCTGAAACACGCTTATTTTGTATAACAGATAGGGCGCTAGCTGCAAGTTTGGGATACCCTGCGGCCTGGTGTAATGACAGCAGTCAGAAACCAATGCAAAATTAAATAACTTAGTAAAGCTGAAGCTGAAACACGCTTATTTTGTATAACAGATAGGGTGCTAGCTGCAAGTTTGGGATACCCTGCTGCCTGGTGTAATGACAGCAGTCAGAAACCAATGCAAAATTAAATAACAAGCAATCCCCCAATAGTGCCCTATTTTTTCCATCTAGTCTTGGTAATTTTCCTGGGTGTGTGAGGACCCTACATAGATTTTTTGCTTATATTGTCCATAACATATACATTATCATGTAATAGGCAACCATACACATCAGCAAACGATGTATGTGCAGTAAGCACAATGATGGTTAATGGCCGCCACCGCGCTATACAAAATTGTGCTTAAGCATTTAGTGACCAACACAACACAACAACCCATAGGGCACTCACGGTACACGAAATGGCGTCTCTCCTAGTCAGAGGTGGAGACCAAAAAGGGCGAAGAAGGGCGGGCCAGCGGGGATCGCGCACCGCGCCTGGCCCCGCCGCCTCCCCATTATAACCAATAAACGCGGTTCCCAGCTATGCCTGGGGACCACAAATGGCGCCCGAGAGAGAGGGGCAGGCCCCCCTCCCCGGACAGCAAAGGAGGGGAAGAAGCTCTCCCCACCGCATGCGGAGCCAGCCAGAACGGCCAGCTCCCAGCGCGGCCGCAGCCTAACAGTGAAAAACACCACACACACACTCATAGTATAAAGGATAAAAACCTCAATGGAGAAGGCACAGCCCCCCCCCCATTGCGGGAAAAGGCGTAATGTAAGGGGGGATCCCCAACTACGGAAGTAGAACAGGGGAAAACGGACAGGGCATCCCAAACCAGGGTCACTTTTTTTCCTGCATCTCTGCAGAAGTTTGCCCTCTACTGGATATAACCCATAGGTCATGAATATTGGAAGCGGGGTGTGTGACATACTTGGAATAGAAAGCATATTGGAAAGAGTTATTTCACCTTACAATAGGCCTATTAACACTGTAAAGAAAGCAGATGACCAATATAGAATTGTACAATATTTGAGGCCTATCAATAACTTGGTAGTGCCCCTTGCTTCCATGGTCCCTGATGTGCCTACCTTGTTGACTTCCATCCCGCACCAAGATATTTAGGGTTCTGGATTTAAGCAATGCGTTTTTTGAGGTGCCCGTTGATAGTAGGCTGATCTTTGCTTTTTGTTGGGATTTTAGCCCAGGGGCATTTTTCTCTAAGGTCATGGCTACGCAGGTTTAGGGCATGCCTGTGTGTCTCAGGGTACTGGCATTGTGTCCTATGGTGGTGGAAATGGCTGGCACTCTGACTTTGGCATACCCAACAGTCCGGCACGCTTCCCACAATGTGTCATACCTCTTGAACAACGTACACATCCAACATATGTCAGCACAGAGGTTAAGTGGGTTATGAGGTAATTTTGCTGTCAGACCCCAAATTGACTATCAAATACACGGCTGCTACAGCAGGCCCAGCACCCGTGCTTAATGCCTTATTGGGACTAAAAAGGGAACAGGTGCCCCCTCATGACTGTGTGACTGCCATTAACCAAGACACCTCTCCCAGACATGACTTATCTTCCACAGCTTTACCAGACGCCATAGATGTTTTTGTAGACGGTTCCTGTTTAACCCTTTCGCTGCCAGCCTACCTGCAGCATTTGTCACTCTCTGTTGCCAGACCATGTTTCACTATTTTGCGCTCCCCATGTTCAACTGTGATTTTTGAAAGGATTTCTAGGGATTTTCCAGGAAAATGATATATTGTTTTTTTTTCAGCAGAGTCTGGGCTTTAACATGAAATGTCTTGTTTGTCATTTTTAGGTGTATTCTCAATATTTTTGGGTGAAATATGTGAAAAAAAAAAAAATTTTAATTGTTTTTTTACAATTTGTAGGGTTTTTTTGTAATAAAAAATGTAAGTTTGTCAATAAAATCTTATTGCATGGGAAATCCCAATTTCTCCCGGTTACAGCGATACCACATATGTATAGGTAGACACCCTTTCCTGCCCAGGAGACTCCCCCAAACTGAAATAGCGCTTTAGGGGATTTTCAGATAAAATACAACTATGCAATGCGCTATGCGCACCTTGCAGTTTTACCAGAAAAACAACCCTTTACATTTGAAATACCCCCAACAAACTATATATTCTCTGGAAGTACACACCTCAAGCTTTCTAGGTGTACCAGGCGTGTTAATGTGCCCATAGTTTTCTGGTAGTAATTCCTCAATGTATTCTTTGGTTGCAAAGAGTTTCCCAAAAAAATGGATAAAAAAGCAGAATCAAAGCCACATTTTCCTAAAAAAAACTATATACAAACAAGAAAAAACAAGTTTAATCTGAAAAAGCAACATTCCCTGAACAGAACAACACCCAACATGCATAGCTACTGTCAAGGGAAGAGTTGCCAAACACCCCAAAGTAAAGCATGTGCGTAAGGGTAATTTTACTTGAAAATTTCAGCTCTCCAGACAAAGTGCGCACCTTGCGATTTTTCAACCAAAACAACCCTTTACATTTGGAATATCCCCCATAAACCATATATTACCTGAAAGTATACATGTTAAGCTTTCTAAGCGTACCCAGCTTGTTGTAGTGGGCTCATTTTTCTGGAATTAATCCCTCAAAGAATTCTTTGGTTGCGCAGGGTTTCCCTAAAAAATGTATAAAAAAGCTGAATAAAAAACACCTTTTCCTAAAATATAAATATGCAAATCAGAAAAAACAAGCTAAATCTGAAAGCGCAAGGTCCCCCGAACAGAACAATACCCAACATGCATAGGTACTATTAACCTTTTTAATTGCCAGCCTACTTGAGATTTTGTCACCCTCTGTTGACAGGTCATTTTTCTCCATTTTGCGCCATGTTTTGCGCCATTTTTGCTGGAATGTTCAGGAAAGTTACATTTATATTTTTTTGCAGCAGAGTTTAGGCTTTAACATGAAATGTCTTGTTTGTAAATTTTATTTTGTTTTTTACAATATTATTAAGTAAAAAAAAATAAAAAAAAATAAAAACATTTTTAGAAAATTGACTTGAAGGAAAAGCATATTGCATGTGAAAGCCCCATTTCTACCGATTAGAACGGTACCACATATTTATCAGTAGCCCCCCGTTCCTGCCCAGGAGACCCCCCTAACTGAAACAAGTACTTTACTTACCCTTAAAAATCCCCCCAAAAAATTTACATGGGGTCCCCCTTACCCAAAGTAACCAGCCCGGGACCAGCTATGCAGGCTTGTATACACAGGGCGCAGGGGCCAGCTTTTGTGCATAGCCCGTGGGCCCGGGCTCTTCTGCCCCCCCCTGGGCTTTGGGGAGGCAGGTAATGGGGGTGCCAGGGGCTAATGGCAAGTAACCCGCTAGTCACAGGTGACTTGCCACCTCCCCCAGCCTTGTGAACTGGTATAGGGGTCATGGACCCCTTACCAGTTCACAAGGGGTTAAATGTAAAAAAAAAAACACACACACGCAAAAAGAAAAAAAAAATTATTATTCTTTTTTTTTTTTTAATACTTACCTCCCATCCATCCTGGAGCACTGTGTCCCTCGGCGATCACTGGCTTCTGCTCACCTGCTGAAAGCCTTTTATAGCTGCTGGATGACAGAACACAAAGGGTTAATTAAAAAAAAATGACATAGGGTCCCCCCTCCTATAGGGGGGTTAAAAACCCTTAAAAAAACCCTTAAAAATCCAAAAAAAAATGACGTGAGGTCCCCCTTACCCAAAGTAACCAGCCCGGGACCAGCTATGGGGGCTTGCAGGAACAGAGTGGGGGGACCAGCTTTTGTGGCCCCCCACCCTGCAGCCTATGAACCCACATAGCCTATGTGGGCCCGGGCTCTTCTGCCCCCCCCCTGGGCTTTGGGGAGGCAGGTAATGGGGGTGCTGGGGGTTAATGGCAAGTCACCCGCTAGGGCAGGTGACTTGCCACCCCCCCCAGCCTTGTGAACTGGTATAAGGGGTCTCATGGACCCCTTACCAGTTCACAAGGGGTTAAATGTTGAAAAAAAAAACAGACACATAAATAAAAAAAAATAACTTTACTCACAAAAAGGTAAATATATTCTGTGATAGTCGTTATGCAAATAGGGTAGTATGGGACTTCAGGGTAATTTGGAGCAGAAGGGGATTTGTAGCAGCAGATGGGAAACAACACTCATTCAGAATTTATTGCACGCCCTCCAGCTACCTGAGATTATAGTAGTCATCCATTGCAGAGCACACACTGGAGAACAAACTGACATAGCTAGGGGGAATGCCTTTGCAGATCAAGTTGCTAAAGCAATTGCTAGCTCCACCACCCCAACCTGACACACTGACAGAAGGTCTGATGCCTATGCTCATACCAGACCCATCTTTCCAGAATACCTGCTGGTGGTAGTGGACATGTTTTACAGATAGATCAAATGTTTTGTGACTACCAGAGAGGATGCTAAGATGGTGGTAAAAATTCTCACCCAGGAGATAATACCACGTTGGGGCTGCCCTTGCAGATAAATAGTAACAATGGCCCAGCCTTCACAGCAAAAGTGTGTCAGGAGCTAGTAAAATCTCTCAGGATAGAGTGGAAGTTCCACATCCCATACCACCCTCAAAGTTCAGGGATAGTGGAAAGAATGAATAGGACAATCAAAGACAAGATTAGGAAAGCCACAGGGGGAACGTTTGTGAATTGGAAAAGAATCCTCCAAGTTATCTTGGCTGAAATAAGAATGACCCCTAATAAGACAACGGGATTTTCTCCATTTGAAGTGTTAATGGGAAGACCTTTCCCTACAACTTTGTTGGAGGGCACCCAGGTTAATAGAACAGGGAGATTTAGACATAATCAGAGATGATTATGTGCAATATTTGATTGTTACTGTGGATTCTTTAGAACAAAAAGTCTCTGGGACCTCTCCTTTCTCTTCACAGGTACCCCTGCACTGATTCCAGGTTGTGACCTTGTCGTGGTAAAATAGCTGAACCCTTACAAGAAGCAAGCCATACTTGTGGAAGACTGCCAATTGTGGATACATGCTTTATGAGTAAAAAAGGTGCCAGAGGACAAGCAGACCGTGCTACCTAGAGCACAGGAAAAGCATGAAGCAGACGCCCTGTCCAAGGAACCTGGAAGTCATGAAGGGCCCAGAGAGGAATCATGTATGTGAGACAGCTACCACAGCGTCCTGGAGGTGGTCTTCATGGTGGACAGAGAGGAGGAAGAGGACAGCGAGTTTTATGTCTGGTCGCCCCGGCCCTGGCCGTTGCTGGGAACAGGGGCAAACATTAATGGGCAGGCGCTGTCTCTGGGCCCCCCCCCGGGGGTAGCTATGGTGGGGTTCATGGGGGCTGGGGGGCGTGTTGACCTGGAGGGGACCAGCCATGCACTTGGGGACTGATGCACACTCAGGATATATGTCTGAATGTTAAAGTTAGTTGTACATGCTTAGGCCAGTTGACGTGGGTTTTGATCACTCTGACAGATCTGCTCTGGCCCCTGGCCCCCCTCTCTCCCCCCTCCCACCTCCGGCATGGCTCGGGACCCCTGCGGGCACCTGCGTGCTGGGCGGAGGGTCAGGTGGGCGGGTGGTCTGGGGGCTAGGGTGAGCAGCAGGGGTTCTTTTTTTTTTTTTTTTTTGGAAGAATCTAGCATATAGTAAGGTTACGAGCTTGGTTATGAGAGCTGCTCAGGGGATGCATGCCTTATGGGAATTTGTTTGAGGTGAAAAAGGCCCCCTTGGATACAGAGTCATACTGTGATTCATCAGTCATCAATAATTATGGTGCATCTCCCACACACCGATTAGTCTAGTCTTCCAACTTCCCCCAAAAACTTAGTGGGCCCCTCTGGGAAGTTCTTTGGGCCCTTCCAAGCGAGAAAGTGAGGGTTATCGGCCTGAGGGTGTTGGGCTTATTACCCACCCCTGTGTGACATTAGGCACAGCTTCGGCAGCACACCGGTTGACTGTTGGATAGTCTTACCCCAACACGCCAACTTTATACCCTAGACCCTTACCCCGGATCCTTGTATTTTTCCCTCATACCAGCCTCCTCCCTTGCCCCCACAGTCCCCGTATTGCCCTCATTCCTCCTCTGCAGCTGGAACACCGATCTCCACGGGGGACCGAAAAAGTTGAGGGGAACGTGATCAGTTTGGTTTCGTAGCTGCAAACTGGAAATGAGTGTAATGAAGGTCATATCATTGAACGGCAAGGGCCTAAACTCCCCGGAGAAAAAAACTATTCTCTGGCAGAAGTTGAGAAGGCAGAGAGCGAAGGTCGTATTTCTACAAGAAACCCACTTTAAAAAGAATGTGGCTCCGCGGCTATGTAATAGAAAGGAGGACAAAAAAGAGGGTGGCAATTATGCTCGCCAGGGCCCTCCAGTTTACATTACAAGAGGAGTGGGGCGATGATTGGGGAAGGGTGGTGATGGTCAAAGGGCTGCTCGGACAAAGGAACTATATACTAGCCTCACTATATGCCCCCAACCAGGGGCAGATTAAGTTCCCCAATCACGCCCTAGATAGGTTGGAGAAGTTTGCGGAGGGGGAGGTGATATTGGGCGGGGATTTTAATCTGACTATGGAGCTAATATTAGACTCATCAGCAGGCAAGTCCACACTGCCTCAGCTGGCCCTCAGGGTACTTAGGAAAAACTACATTGCATGCACCTGGTGCACGCATGGCGGATTGCTAACCCCACAGTGAAAGATTACTCCTTTTTCTCGAGAGCGCATGGGACGTACACCAGGAATGACTACATATGGGCCTTGCACAGCCTGTTGGATAGGGTCGAGGGGAGCAGCATATACCTGACCTCATTTTCAGATCATGCTCCAGTATACCTGGACTTGAACATCATTGATAGGCCCCGCTGACCTGGAGACTTAACGAGTCCCTCCCCAAGGATGCGGTTGTCACCAAGGAAGTGGGGGAAAGCGTTAAAGCTTACTTCAGGGAAATAACAACAGATAGGTGTCACCACTAGTATTATGGGAAGCACATAAGAGTGTGATTAGGGGCATACTGATCAATCACGCCTCTAGTATAAAAAAGGAAAAAAAAACGGCACAGGTCGCAAGGCTCATGGAGAAGGACGCCTGGAGTTGTCCCATAAACAATCAGAAGTGGAGCGAGTGCTTGGTGAACTGACAAGGGAAGCTCTGAATGCGCTACTTCTGAGTAAAGCGAAAATGTACATATTATGAGTATGGGAACAAGAACAGCTCCTTGCTTGCTCCCAAAATTTTGTAGCAGAAATACTGGACAGAACCCAACGGAAGCAGCATGCCCCGGAAAAGATTGCGGACATCCTACTATGCCAGTATGTAAAACCTACTAGCTGGTGTAGAGGCTGGGGCTGTTTTGGACAAAATGAGGGGATACATAGGGGATACAAGAGTTCAGGCATGCCAGCAATCCCTAGAGAGGTGGCAGAGTCACTGGAGGTCCCCATCGGTATGGAGGAGCTAGCAGAAGCAGTAAAGCAGTGACCAGCAGGAAAGGCCCCGGGACCAGATGGCTATACCGCTAAGTACTATAAAACCTTTCTTTCGGTATTGGGGCCCCATGTCCTTAGGGCATGGAACACAATTGCAGATTGTGCAGGGGGCCTTCTCGAGTAAAGACTTGGAGGCCCATATTATGGTCCTCCAGAAGCCAGGGAAAGACCCCTTGGCCTGTCAGAGCTACCGCCCAATCTCCCTCCTTAACACAGACCTGAAGCTGTATGCTAAAATCCTGGCCAATAGATTGGCACCAGTAGTGACCCGGGTGGTGCATTAGGACCAGACGTGGTTCGCAATGGGAAGAGAGGCTAGAGACAACATGGTGAGGGCCATTAATGTGATTCACGAAGCGAAATCATCTGGGTGTCCCGTGATGCTCCTCTCTACCGATGCGGAAAAGGCCTTTGATAGGGTAAACTGGGCATTTATGGGAGAGATGATTTGTCATATAGGTCTAGGGGGAATGATGAGGAAGTTTGTGGAAGCACTCTATACTACCCCCTCCGCAAGGATCAGAGTAAATGGCCTCCTGTTGGATCCAGTGCACATACGCAACGGGACTAGGCAGGGTTGCCCATTATCTCACGCTCTCACTAGAACCATTTATGTGCAAGGTGCGTAACAACAGAAATATACGGGGAGTGGAAACCCCTGATGGAACCCACAAAATAGCCTCTTACGCAAATGACCTCCTCTTCTTTATCATTAGCCCTGTGATCTCCCTCCCTGTGTTAATGAAGGGAGTTTGAAATTTACGGGAGGTTCTCGCTTTTCAAGATAAAAGTCGGAGGCCTTAAACGTAACACTTCCGGCCGAAAGGAATAGGATCTTGCAGCAATCCTTCACCTTTTTACGAGGTTTACCTGGCAGAAGAGAACTCCCAGGATAAAATATCAGGTTTTATGTAGGCCTAAACGCCAGAGAGGAATGGCGATACCAGATGTTAAACTATACTGCGTCGCATCTCACTTACAGAGGGTGTGTGAATGGCAATTGTGCAGGGGAACGAAGAGATGGGTACAAATGGAAAGAGCGAAGGCACAGATACCCCTAGATGTTGTCCCTTGGAACAGAGAGATCCCCATGTTGGATGTTAGGACTCATCCCACAATTGCTGCGACTTTAGACACCTTCTAGAGGTATAGAGAACAGGAGGAAATATCCCCCTGGCCAACCCCCTTGACGTCACTACTGAACAATCCTATATTGCTGCGGGGTTGCTGCAGGACCATGCTCAGGGGATGGGGAGAATTAACCTCCTTGAGAAGCGGGGAACCTGATAACTGCAAATGGTTGGGCTACACTGGTGGATTTGAGTAACAGATGGCCTGATAGCAATCTTGACCCCTGGAATTTGGTGCATTTCCAGCCTTTCCTGTCTCTCATAGAGGGAGAGATGTAAGAGCCTCACAGAGTTTGAGAGAGTATGCATAAGTGAGCGGGACCGTTCTCATCTAATCTCCCAAATTTTCTAACTACTTTCAGGGAAACAGGAGGTGTCCTCGGCGTTCTGGGGGGAGTGAGAGACTGACTTGGGCAGGTCCGTCACAGACACTCAAAGAGAAAAGATGGCGAACCTAGCACATAAGTCCAGGAACAGGAAGCTAACTATAAACTTATCAGGATGTTTCCCACGGTAGATCCCCGCTGCTGGAGGTGCAGTAAGAAGGGGACACCATTTCATATTTTTTGAGAGTGACCTAGGATACGGGAATACTGGGGGAATGTCATATCCATAATCGCAAAGCTTACGGATTCGCAAACTTTGAGCGACCCAGCAATGGTATTTCTTCACCAGGTAGATCTTTCAGTAGGGAAGTATAAAAAGTCTCTATTGGTTCACCTACTAAACGCAGCCAAACAGATAGTGCCCCGGTTGAGGAAACAGAAGAACGCCCCATCAGTGAGGGACTGGATAGGTGAGGTGATGTCCATCAGGGAAATGGAGGACATGACGCTGTCCTTGCGTGATAGAGATGAGCAGTATAGAAACACTTGGCTGCCGTGGTTGATTTTCCAGGAATCTGGGGAGTTTCGAGACCTAATGGACAGTTGAGTCGTGCATGCCATCAAGCACTCGCCTTTTCCCAGTGGTTGGCAACTCGTGCTCTGAGTTGTAATATCCCTCATGTGAAACGATGACCCAATAATGAACATATGCCTATGATGTCAAATGTGGAAATGTATGTACTGAGTGGCCAGTCAACTTGTATATTGTAAAAACGAAATAAAAAATATAAAAAAAAAAAAGATATGGCCATTAACCCTTTAAGTGCCAAACACGTAACACCTACGTGCTTGCATGTCCGTGCCTTAAGTGCCAAGCACGTAGGTGTTACGCGCTTGACTTTCCCCCCCTGCTAGTTAAAAAAATAAAAAATAACAATACTGACCTGACCCCTCGTTGGATCCGGCCGGGTCTCCTCTTTAATTTGGTGCCATTCGATCCTCTGTGGGGGGTGGGATGGCTCCAGGAGAGCCCCCGGAATAGGGCCACCCCCCGCTTCGGCAGCTGCTAACTGAAAAGAAGAAAAAATAAATAAAAATGACATTTACTTACCTGCGGTCGAGCTGCCTCCCGACACGTCTCCTTTTCACTGGGGGGGCCTCCGATCGCCCCCCAGCTTCTTCCGTGGCGAGGAGAGGGCAGAAATCGCCCTCTCCCCCCACTTCCTGGATCACGACTGCTAGCCCCGCCCCATGGGGAGGGGCTGGGTGACATCATTGTGATGTCACCAGCAGCCGAATTCTTTAGTCCAGCACCCGAGACTAAGAATCAGTCTGCTCGGGTGGTTGGAGGAGAGAGGTGGGGAGGGTGTGTTTATTTTTACATATTACCCCTTGTGAACTGGTAAGGGGTCCATGAGACCCCTTATACCAGTTCACAAGGCTGGGGGCTGTAGGTAGCCGCAGGTGACTTGCCATTAACCCCCGGCACCCCTATTACCTGCCTCCCCAAAGCCCAGGGGGGGGCAGAAGAGCCTGGGCCCACATAGGCTATGTGGGCTTGTAGGCTGCAGGGTGGGGGGGCCACAAAAGCTGCCCCCCCACTCTGTTCCTACAAGCCCCCATAGCTGGTCCTGGGCTGGTAATGCTGGGTAAGGGGGACCCCATTTCATTTTGTTTGGATTTTTAAGGGTGTTAACCCTTTAAATTCCAAAAAAAAATGGGGTTCCACCCCCCCGGGAACCCTTATGTTCTGTCGCCCAGCAGCTAAAAAAGGCTTCCAGCTGCAGCAGGAGAGCAGAAGCCAGATTGATCAGCGTGGGACACAGAGATGGATGGGAGGTAAGTATTAAAAAAATAAATAAATAAAATATTTTTTCTGCTTGTTTCTGTGTTTTTTTTTACACTTAACCCCTTGTGAACTGGTAAGGGGTCCATGAGATCCCTATACCAGTTAACAAGGCTGGGGGGCTGGCAAGTTACCTGCGGCTAGTGGGTGACTTGCCGTTAACCCCCAGCACCCCAATTACCTGCCTCCCCAAAGCCCAGGGGGGGGGGGCAGAAGAGCCCGGGCCATGCCTATGTGGGCTTGTAGCCTGCAGGATGGGGGGGCCACCAAAGCTGGCCCCCTTGCTCCCTGTTCTACAAGCCCCCATAGCTGGTCCAGGGCTGGTTATGATGGGTGAGGGGGACCCCATATCATTTTTGGGGGGAGTTTTAAGGGTTTTAAGGGGGCTACCAATACATATGTGGTACCGTTGTAATCGGGAGAAATTGGGCTTTCACATGCAATATGGTTTTCTCTAATAAAGTAAATGTTTTATTTAAAATAAAGGAGACAATAGACTAAAAAATATTTATTTATTTATTTTTTTGTTTTTTTACACAAAAATATAAAAAAAAACAGTAGACAAATTACAACCAAGACATTTCATTTTAAAGCCTAAACTCTGCTGCAAAATATATATCTATAATTTTCCTGAAAATTCCGGAAATATCACAGTTAAACATGAGCCTCGATTCAGAGACACATTCGTCCGGTCTTCCGTAGCTGTCTGTGAAAGTTTTGGTGGGTGTTAGTCTTTTTTTTGCTTTTTTTCATCCATTTTCTACTCGCACGAACGTTCGGGAAAATGAGTATATGCTCTTTCGATGAACGGAAGCAAATAGGAACATTTCCAAACAAAATCGGAAATTTTCCGTTCGTTCAGATAACTTCCGTTGTTGGGATGGTTTCTGTCTGATTCAGAGAGCTGATTTTCGACGGATCTCCACCCGATAAATCCGTTTCATTTCCGTTTCCACTTACGAGACCTTTGAGGGCTCGGATTGCTATTGTTGAACATGTTTTGTGGCTATGTGGAGGAGTCTGCGCGCCTTTAGCACCAAGGCATTGCATGTATCAGCATGGCCGAGGCCATACATTGTATAGCAATGCATACCTGAATCAATACATTTCATGTATGCCTTATAGATGCATTTTAATGCTGACCTAAATTAGTCCTTAGCATGTAAACATTTATTTTCCCACACATCCATATAATTGCTGTATTTTTTTAGACTTATGTCCTTTGTGAATTATATTAGGATTGTTGAACTTGAATCTTAATTTGTTGTAGGAGTTATTGTTTTAGTTGGTTACCTTTGCTTTGTGTAATTATTTTATATTTGGTTGCAGGAATCGCAAGATGTGCCACTCGCCCTTGCTCCTGATGCCCATTCTTTGCCTGCAAAATGCGGGCCAGGGGTTCTCTAATCGGGCACTATGCAAAACCCGAGCCGTGGTGGCAAGGGCCCTCTGGCTTTTGAAGTCCAGATTTAGGTGTTTGGACCATAAGGGGGGGGCACTGCAGTATGACCCCCAACAAGGTTATACCAAAATTTTAATTTACGTTTTTTAACAGGGACCACATGTGCCAGAGTGGCACAACTGAGTGTCAGGGTCCTTCAGTTGGTGGGCGAGATGCAGGAGCTGCGCAACCCGTTGGGGACCACAGATGAAGAATAATGTTCAGTGGCCTGCCATTGCTATGTATTTTGTTTTTTATAGTAGTAAAAATTTTACATTTTCAAAATTTTTTTAAATTTTATATTTTATGATGGTATAAAAAAAAAAATGTTACAAGATACATTAACACAAAACTAACTTGGCTCAGAGAAAAGAAATGGCATACTGGAGATCATCTAAGATGATCTAAGAGGGTGTGTTGAAGGGTTAGATCCCTCTTGCTATTTAACATCATCACTGCCATTTTGTTGTTTTAATATATTTAAACTTAGAGTTCCACTTTTAGGTACGTACGAAAAGCTTCATCTAGTCTGCAGCCTGGTACAGCTATAACATTCCTACGCCCAAGCTTAGATAGCAACTGCCTTCAATACTCCTTAACTCCCTAAAGTTTGAGGGATTTCTTATGCAAGATGTAGAAATGCTTTATTCTGTGTTATGTGAAAGTTATATTTTCATAAAGGGAGGGGTGAAATGCTCAACTCCATTTTGTGTGATTTTTTCCTATAAAGATGTGAACTGAATCATCAATAAACATTTGATCCTGTGTCTCTCTCTATGTTCACTGCATGGTCTCCAACCCGGGTTGCTAAGGACAACGAAGGAGGTTTAGTCAGAGAGCCAGACTGACTTATCAGGGGTCTGAGTAACTTCCCAAAGCATGCATTCTTCTTTTCTTCTTCCTAATGCCTAATGCTTACCTTAACCACTTTATTCTCTACAGTGAGGCTCATTTTCCTTTATAGTTGTATATTTGGGATGCCCACATGGATATGATGTCAACATTACTATGGCTGTAAATTATATTAAATGAAAGACATCACAACGTTATTTAACACTTAATTTTGCATTTTTTATTCATAAAGATTCATCATTAGTTTTTTTGTGTGTTAAAATTATTAATTTTTTTTTTTTTTTTTAATGAAAATATAACCTTTTTAAAATAAAAATATTAAAGTATTTTAATAAAGTAATATAAAAGTATTTTGTAAAACTATATACAATGTTTTGGGTGGGGGTGGGTAAAAGAAGGTGGCAGGCTCCCAGTGCTTTAAGGTGGGTTGCTCATCAATATCCCCCACATACACAGCAGCTGAGAGCTCCTGCATGCGCTGCTGTGCATCTCCTCTGTGGACTGTAAAAAAAAACAATTAGTGTCTAGCCTCTGCTTCCTGGCAACCTGTTGAAGAAGGCATGTTAGTAAATAGTCGCTTGTCTTAAAACTTACAAGGCTGGTTTGGGAGCCACCCTTCTCACAAAGCTTGCCACTCCTCTTGGTCCGATTGTGTAGAAGAAAACCAAAACAATAGTTAGTAAATGTATTAGAGGTGTTAATTGGCTTGTGTTTTGTGTGTGTTACATCACCCATGTTCCTCTCCTTGAGGCGCTATTGGAGCACCTCCATCCCTTCGCTTTTCACTTTTTACAAAATACCACATTACAACACATATGTGTGTGTCTGTTTCGTCTGTGTGTGTGTATTCTACTGGTCTATGAGTCATCATGGCTACCATTCTCAGACTCCCTGCCCGCCATCTGGGGCCTCCTCCACTGCAGGTTGGTCCAGGTGAGCTCGGGGCTCACCTACAGAGGAGGGTGAGGATGTTAGCACCTCCCTACCACCACCTCCACGTCCACCAGATCTTGCCAGCAGGGTGGCCCGCACTCTTTGGCAGAATTCTGACACTAGAAGAGAATATTATTGTTTTAAACACAGACCTGCCTAATGTGATTGTAGTAGTGAATGTTTTGGCAAGAATTCTTCCTCCTCTTCAAGTCTGACCAATGCTGCATGATCTGTGTGAACAGGTGGTGTCAGACTCCTCCTCCAGTTGCTACAATATTAAGTGCCAACATCCTCTTGGCATATATGTCGAGCAGGAAGTCATATTGATATGTCATTATCTACAATGTAGAACAAATACATAGGAATTAAAAGACAACATCAAATGCATATTTAAAATAAGCCTAGCAGGTTGTTACCAGGCAACACCCCTCATGCACTAGTTCAGCATTAAGGTATTTAGCCATCCTTGTTTAACAGAATTTTTGTGCGTGTACTAAACACCTGGGCTGCCCCCTCTGGCATGTGGCTACTACACTCAGATATGCACCAAGAGATCCCCCTTGCCCCAAACAGTCCCTGCGTGGTGCCCATGTGCGCACTTGCTTGGCGGCATTCTTTCCACCCTGCCCTCCTAGACACTTGAGCCCCTGACTAGCTATGCCCGATCGGCCTGACTGGCTATACATTTGCAACCCTGACTAACTAAACCTATTCCTAATCATGTGCAAATGCAGGCATTTGGTGTACTTACATGCATGATAGTCACCTGCTGGTGCTCCCCAGTGGTTCCCGGAAGTTGGTATACTTTGTAACTTCGGTGCGTAGGCATATGCAGTCATGTATTGGGGAAGTATAAATTGTTAAAGACACACACTAGGCAACACTCCACTACTGCAGTTTGTAAGATAGGTCAGGATGGCTGGCAAGAAATGCATGCACAAAAGCTGGACAGCTGAACCAAGCAATGCCCTGCTGGAGGATCTCAATACCCCCTCTCCCTATCAGCATCCACTCCAGCCTCATCATGGCCCACCCCAGGCCAGACACCCAGCCCCCAGTCAGCCCTGTCAAGTCACCAGCCAGTGACCACTCTACCCCCTCAGGATCTTCCTTAATACCCACAGTGCAAATGTCCCCTATTCCACCAAGTACACAGGGAGATGATGGCCAACCCAATGTTGGCTGACACCGGTGGCGAAAGACCCTGAGTTGCAGGTTTAAAGATGCCCAATGTATTGCTGTATCTGACCATTTTGATCAGCTGTATGGGCGCAGTTTTAGAGCTACACCAAAATCTGTCAAGTACTACTTGTGGGAGGCCATCAACAGGCAGGTCAGTAGTGCTAGACCAGAGCGAAAGGATGCGGATCAAGTGCAAAGGAAGTTTGCAGACATGAAATATGCTGTTAGGCAAAAAATAAACAAGTGCAAGCAACAAGGGTAACAATGCTTTGTGCTGTTGACATTGATGTTGGGCGTGAAACTTTGCATGACAACATCTTTGTATTTTTTGAAAACCAGAGATGGAATACCACAAAAACTGCCATTCAGAGCAGCCGAAGAAATGGTGTATGGTCGGTTGAACCCAGTTACAATCCAGGGCTTGCCAGGGACAATCGGCTCAGACATGCGTGCTGCTGCTGTAGTAGGTATGTAGTTCAATATTTTGGGTTGCTTTGTCTCAAAAGAAGTATAACTAATAACAACTGTCTAGTTCATGATGTCATAAGGGCCTAAGTGTTGTTGCTGGACCATGAAAGGGCAAGATATCAAAAATTACACATGCCAACTCACAGCAAAATAAATGATCTCTTTAGCCATGTGTCTAAGGCACACCTTCATGACTTGCAAACGTGGATGCAGATGGTTTAGCCATTGTTTAGGCACACAAGGTATGTGTTTTGGATAACCTGGACTGCCATACAGGATCTGGAGAAGGATGAGCCACTGCATCAGCATTGACCACAACAGCAACATCAACACCCTCTGCAGCACCAGTTGCCTCCCCAGCACCCTCAGACACAACATCTGCCTCAACAGCTGCCACTGCACCAGCTTTCTAAACAGATGCCACTGCAGCAGCAGCTGACTCAACAGATGCCACTGCAGCAGCAGCTGACTCAACAGATGCCACTGCAGCAGCAGCCGCCACTGCACCAGCTGTCACTGCAGCTGACCCAACAGATGCCACTGCAGCAGCAGCTGACTCAACAGATGCCACTGCAGCAGCAGCTGACTCAACAGATGCCACTGCAGCAGCAACCATCCCCACTCCCTCTGCAGCAGCAGCAGCAGCTTCCCCCACTCCCTCTGCAGCCACAGCTGGATCCACAGCTCCAGCAATACCAGCAGCTAGAGTGTGAGGAGCAGCTGCATCCATCACATCCATGGGCCAGCTCTGTTGCAGAGGACATCCTTCACCCACATCAAGCACAACACATGTGGAAAGGCCAAGCACTACTCCAGCTGCAAGTGCCTCTACCCGTGGAAGAGGATGATGGGCTCAGGCATGTTGCCATCTTCCACTGGTGAGGCGGGTGCAGTTGATGGAGGCAGACTGTGAGCAGATAGATGAGCTTTCAGGAAAAACAGTGCCCAGTTCCGCCAAACCATGGACAGAAATATCCATGTCAGATCCACCATGAGCTTCATTCAGTGGTGGAGAAAATGCATAACAAATACCATCAGAGGGAGGCAATGCTAGGACAGTGGCAGATGGTAAATGATAACCTGTCACAGCTGGTGGCAATCCAACAAGTAAAACAATCACCATACTTTGCAGACCACCCACCTTACCAATGAGGAAACACACGTTGTGTTGGAAGTTGAAACATTTCGATTTCAGTAAAATTCTCAGTAGCCTAAGATTATTGGCCCACAGTGTTCACAATATAGTATTATGTAATAGTTTAGTGACAACAATAAAGCAGAAAGACTAAAATGACTTTTTCTTTCAGTTTAATCTGAAATAATGAAATACAATGCTAGGTGAAATTACACACTAAATATGGGGAAGCTAGAGTCCAAAAATAATTAACTACACTGCATGAAATGAAGGAGGCAAAGAGGAAACAAAGGCACATCTGTAGAGAAACTCATCAGTGACCAGAGGCACCAGCGCCAGGTTCGTGCACCCATAACGTTAGGCAGATTGGCCAGCTCATAAAATCCAATTTTCACTGCATTCCAGGCTACCATGGTGTCAGGGAAACAAATGTATTTGACCACCAAGGTCGCCATGCCATCGAGAAATGTATTGAGGGTGCGGCTGTGCGTAGGCTGGGACATGCCCACAGAAAGGACTCCCAGTCTTTGAAATTAGCTGTTCGCAAGAAATTGAAGGCAGCCAACCAATTTGGTCATACCTGCAATTGCACGCCCCTTGCTTGTGGTGGGGGCCAACCATGGCCGCAACTCACAATACAGTTTGAGGGAAACCCGGGTAACTGGGGTCAGCTCAAATAGCTCAACATCACGCATGCAGTCAACATCAACACGCGGCCAATGCATTCAAAAATCTGACATACACATTCAGAACAAGCCACGACACTGCAGTGTTTGTACTTAGCTAGGTAATCCTCAGAGGGCTCCATAATGTTTTCCCACACACCACGACAACAGACTCTCCCAAGGAAATAGAGCCCATAAATGGAGCGTGAAAGATCCCATTTTATTTCCCTCTTTAGAAGACCTAAACAAGGATCTGAATCATGGGCAAGCCCATACTAATCACATATTAAAATGGACAAAAATTACATGTTTAAGTGCACTTAAAGAGTCTGAACCGACCCAATTGACACTCACAGAACTGCCACCTGGGAGGAAAGCCACAGGTTGGAAATGGTATTTCAAAGTGAAGTGCAATGCAGATGGCACAGTGGAGCGATACAAGGCAAGACTGGTAGCGAAGAGATTTTCTCAAAAATATGGAGAAGACTATGATGAGACTTTTGCTCCAATAGTTAAACATGCTACAATAAGATGTTTGCTGACAGTAACCTCCACAAGTAAAATGCAAGTAAAAGACTTTGATGTTAAAACAGCATTTCTACATGGCATTTTAACAGAAGACATCTACATGGCACAACCACCAAGGTTCAAAGATGAACAAAGGCCAGAGCTAGGAGTATATATGGTCTAAAGCAAGCCGCCAAAGCATGGAATATGAAAATAAATGAAGTGCTTACATATGAGGACTTTCCGAACAGGGACTTCTTTCCCCCGAACGGAGTTGCCCCACTTGGTGAAATCCCCCATATCACCAAAGCCAACTCACCTCTTCCTGGTCATACGGCGCTTGCATGGCCGCTCATCCATTCAGTGCGTTCGGAGCTGCTGAAGTCATGCCGTCTAAGGCTTCATCTAAGGCTAGCGGCTCTGAGTGCTCTGAAGGCTGCATCCCCCGCTACCCTCTAACAGGGAGTTTGCCCACACCGGTCATTCACAAATGCCTGGTGTGGACACACGCCCAGCTAGATGGATAGCGGGGATGTGGCCATGGCTAGCGCATGTGCCGTTGGACCGGGAAACAAGGTAAGTGTATGGGGCAACCTGGGGGGGTTTCACACAGTGGGGCATCCCGATTTTGGATGCCCCGGAGGGAGGGAATCAATCGACCCAGGAATCTTCTAGCCGTGGGTTTTGGTCCACTTTAAGTTACTTTATTTCTCTACTGAGGCTATGAGGGCAGATATCCTTACCAAGCCCCTGACTGCGGAATGACACTAGAGGCTTATAAAGAAGATTGATTTCACAGACTAAGCCTCAGCTGTTTAGAGCTTAGTTCTAGCTTAGTCTATTGCTGGAGTGACTTTTGCTAGATTTACTGCAGTTTACAGCTATGACAAGTTATGACACTAGATGGCACTGTGATCAATGCTTAACTGTAGTTTAATATGTATGTAGCAGCGTTGAAAATGGGGGGTGTGGTTAAGCTGCGCCTGTTGAGGGTGACCAGTACCCTCAAATTGGATAGAAGAGTTGGGTACATTTGGAAACCACTTGGGGATTAATCCCTGTTGCAGTAACCAGGGTCAGGTGGGCTTATATTATGAATGGTAGGTTATTTTATTTTATATGATCCGGGGAGGGTGAGTAATTGTCAAAGTTATTTGGAGAGAGCGAAGAGGTAGGTAGCTACGTCTCGCTTCCGACTTGGAAGGTGAAACCCTCGCACTATTCCATGTGTGTTGCGTGGGGGGCAGACATTTTATACATTGTAATCAGATACTTACCTTCTCCCGCTTCAAGAGTCACCCAAAAAATAGAAAGACCAACCTTTCTCTCCAAATAACTTTGACAATTACTCACCCTCCGCGGATCATATAAAATAAAATAACCTACCATTCATACTACAAGCGCACCTGACCCTGGTTACTGCAACAGGGATTGATCCCCAAGCGGTTTCCAAATGTACCCAACTTAACTGTAGTTTATCTGCATTTTTCTGATGTGTTGTATTTCTTGTGCATTCAGTTGCTCTATGATACTTCTTTTTCCTGTCTGTGTTATGCACCATGTAAGGTGAAATTTACTTTCATTCATGTTCCAGTAAAGCCAGTTCCTGTTATACAACTAATGTCTATCTGGATTATGACTCCATTGCAACCAGCACTCACACTCTGCGAAACAAACTGCCGAAACATATGTAAAAGCAAGGTCAGCTCCAGGATTATGTGGGCCCTTGGGCGGCATGGTCTCATTGGGCCCCTTTGTGGTGAAGAGTCGTGTCACATCACAGAGGGACGTCTCAAGGGTCACAGTACCAGCAGCACACTGGTTAACATACATTTGCAGCTATAGACTAATTAAAGAGATTAAAGTCTTGCTGTCCCCTTGGGTTTTGGTTCACTTAAAGTGGATTTCCAGTCTAAGGGTAACCTCTCTACATGGCATGGCAAACTAGGGGATTTCATACAGGGAATTCCAAATAGGGGTGTCCTGGGTATGGGGAATCATCTGGCCCTGGAGCCTTTTAGACAGGGGTGGTTGAATTGGGTTTGGTTCATTTTAACACATTTCTCTCTGGATTAAATATATCATCTATCACCAGAAAAGAGAGAATTCCAGACCCAAGACTTTCAAAGCAGGCCAAAACTTTGGAATCGGTGGTCCACGATCATAAGCATACCTTCTAACTTTTCAGGAAGGCAAATAGGGGAAATTGTTAAAATCAAGACAAATCCCCTCATGAAGGGATGGATATGTGATAGGTTGTAATAGTTACAACATATAACAACAAATATACCATATTTTTCACCCTATAAGACACACCTGCCCATAGGATGCACCTAGGATTTAGAGGAGGAAAATAAGAAAAATATTATTCTGAACCAAAGAATAGGCAAGGTGCAGAATCCCCCAATTACAGGCAGAGTTGCACCCACCTCCCAATCCTCATAGGCAGTGTGGCATTCCCCCCTCCCATTCCCCATATGTAGTGTGGAAATCCTCCCTCCCATTCCCTATAAGCAGTGTGGAATTTCTCTCATCCCATTGCCATAGGCAGTGTAGCATTCATCCCTCCTATTCCTGTAGGCATTGTGGCATTCACCCTCCCATTACATAGTAACATAGTATGTAAGGCTGAATAAAGACTTTAGTCCATCCAGTTCAGCCTGTTTAACTCCTTCCAGTGGTCTAGTAGCTATAGCTGGAAATGTTATTACATGCCAGGAAGGCATCAAGGCCACTTTTGAACATTTTTACTGTATCCATCATTACTACCTCCTCTGGCAGCGAGTTCCATAGTCTCACTGCTCTTACAGAGAAGAATCCCCTCCTATGTCGGTGGAGAAAGCACCTTTCCTCTAACCTTAGTGAATGCCCCCGGGTTATGGTTACACTCAGGGGTACAAAGACAGATCTTTGTATTGACCCCGAATATATTTATACATAGTTATTAGATCACCCCTCAATCATCTTTTTTCTAGACTAAATAAACCTAACTTGGACAATCTTTCCGGGTACTCTAGCCACCACACATCCTTTTATTAACTTTGTTGCCCTTCTTTGAACGTGCTCCAGTTCTGATATGTCCTTCTTAAGCACAGGTGCCCAGAACTGTACACAGTATTCCATATGGGGTCTGACCAGTGACTTGTACAGGGGTAAAATGATGCTCTGGTCATGAGCACCTATGCCCCTCCTGATGCACCCCATGATCCTATTTGCCTTGGCAGCAGCTGCCTGGCATTGAATACTACAATTGAGCTTATTGTCAACTAAAACCCCTAAGTCCTTTTCCATTGTTGTTTTACCAAGTTTTTCTTTATTTAGTGTGCAATCATGACACAGATTTCTCCTTTCCATGTGCATAACCTTACATTTATCTGTGTTAAACTTCATTTGCCATTTAACTGCCCATGCTTCCAATTTATCTAAATCTGTTTGTAGCTGCCTGCTGTCCTCTTTTGTTTTAATTACTTTACTCAGCTTAGTATCATCTGCAAAGATTGAGACTTTACTGTTTAATCCATACCCAATGTCATTTATATATATATATTGAAGAGAATTGGTCCCAGAACTGACCCTTGTGGTACTCGACTAGTAACAGTGACCCAATCTGAGTGTGTACCATTGATAACCACCCTCTGCTTCCGATCATTAAGCCAATTTCCCACCCATCTGCACACATTTTCCCCCAGTCCAAGCATTCTCATCTTTTGTACCAGCCTTTTATGTGGCACAGTATCAAATGCTTTAGAAAAGTCAAGATATATGATATCCAATGACTCCCCCTGATCCAATCTTGAATTTACCTCCTCATAAAAGCTGATTAGGTTTGTCTGGCAGGAGCGATTCCTCATAAATCCATGCACGTTTAAATGCCTTTTTTTTTGTTGTTTATTGCCCCCTTAACCTTTTTATTTAGCCACATCGGTTTACATGTGTGTCTAATAGTTTTATTCCTGTAAGGTATATATCTGTCACAATGAAAATTAATAGAGATGAGCGAGTAGTATTCGACCGAGTCGGTATTCGATCGAATACTACGCTATTCGTCATACTCGATTTCGATCGAGTACAGCGGCGATGGCGCACTTACAATTCGTTTCCCCTCCCACCTTCCCTGGCGCGTTTTTTACACCAATCACCATGCAGGGGGGGTGGGACAGGTCCTGGGAGGACGCTGGCATCGCGAGAACGGCGTCTAGACGCATTGGCTGGAAAAACCATGTGAACTCGAATCTACAAAACTCAGCACTTCCTCTTCGTCAGCATTAGCAGCTTGAACTTAGTGAGGGATAGACGCTAACAGCAGGGAAAGACAGGCTGTAGCTGTATGTAGGCAGGCAGGGCCCCAGAAGCTCAGAATATCGCATTTACCATCATATATACCAGCTACCAGAAGACAAGAGAGTCATTGAGAGCCCTTATTAGGGCTACTATGCTGAACGGTATATAGCTCATATGTAGGCAGGCAGGGCCCCAGAAGCTCAGAATATCGCATTTACCACCATATATACCAGCTACCAGAAGACAAGAGAGTCATTGAGAGCCCTTATTAGGGCTACTATGCTGAACGGTATATAGCTCATATGTAGGCAGGCAGGGCCCCAGAAGCTCAGAATATCGCATTTACCACCATATATACCAGCTACGAGAAGACAAGAGAGTCATTGAGAGCCCTTATTAGGGCTACTATGCTGAACGGTATATAGCTCATATGTAGGCAGGCAGGGCTCCAGAAGCTCAGAATATCGCATTTACCACCATATATACCAGCTACCAGAAGACAAGAGAGTCATTGAGAGCCCTTATTATGGCTACTATGCTGAACGGTATATAGCTCATATGTAGGCAGGCAGGGCCCCAGAAGCTCAGAATATCGCATTTACCACCATATATACCAGCTACCAGAAGACAAGAGAGTCATTGAGAGCCCTTATTAGGGCTACTATGCTGAACGGTATATAGCTCATATGTAGGCAGGCAGGGCCCCAGAAGCTCAGAATATCGCATTTACCACCATATATACCAGCTACCAGAAGACAAGAGAGTCATTGAGAGCCCTTATTAGGGCTACTATGCTGAACGGTATATAGCTCATATGTAGGCAGGCAGGGCCCCAGAAGCTCAGAATATCGCATTTACCACCATATATACCAGCTACCAGAAGACAAGAGAGTCATTGAGAGCCCTTATTAGGGCTACTATGCTGAACGGTATATAGCTCATATGTAGGCAGGCAGGGCCCCAGAAGCTCAGAATATCGCATTTACCACCATATATACCAGCTACCAGAAGACAAGAGAGTCATTGAGAGCCCTTATTAGGGCTACTATGCTGACGGGGTATAGCTCATATGTAGGCAGGCAGGGCCCCAGAAGCTCAGAATATCGCATTTACCACCATATATACCAGCTACCAGAAGACAAGAGAGTCATTGAGAGCCCTTATTAGGGCTACTATGCTGAACGGTATATAGCTCATATGTAGGCAGGCAGGGCCCCAGAAGCTCAGAATATCGCATTTACCACCATATACAGGTCCTTCTCAAAAAATTAGCATATAGTGCTAAAGTTCATTATTTTCCATAATGAAATGATAAAAATTAAACTTTCATATATTTGAGATTCATTGCACACCAACTGAAATTTTTCAGGTCTTTTTTTGTTTTAATACTGATGATTTTGCCCTACAGCTCATGAAAACCCCCAAATCCTATCTCAGAAAATTAGCATATATCATCCGACCAATAAAAGAAATGTGTTTTTAATAAAAAAAAGTCAACCTTCAAATAATTATGTTCAGTTATGCACTCAATACTTGGTCGGGAATCCTTTTGCAGAAATGACTGCTTCATTGCGGCGTGGCATGGAGGCAATCAGCCTGTGGCACTGCTGAGGTGTTATGGAGGCCCATGATGCTTCGATAGCGGCCTTAAGCTCATCCAGAGTGTTGGGACTTGCGTCTCTCAACTTTCTCTTCACAATATTCCACATATTCTCTATGGGGTTCAGGTCAGCAGGGTTGGCAGGCCAATTGAGCACAGTAATACCATGGTCAGTAAACCATTTACCAGTGGTTTTGGCACTGTGAGCAGGTGCCAGGTCGTGCTGAAAAATGCAAACTTCATCTCCATAAAGCTTTTCAGCCGATGGAAGCATGAAGTGCTCCAAAATCTCCTGATAGCTAGCTGCATTGACCCTGCCCTTTATAAAACACAGTCGACCAACACCAGCAGCTGACATGGCACCCCAGACCATCACTGACTGTGGGTACTTGACACTGGACTTCAGGCATTTTGATATTTCCTTCTCCCCAGTCTTCCTCCAGATTCTGGCACCTTGATTTCCGAATGACATGCAAAATTTGCTTTCATCAGAAAAAAGTACTTGGGACCACTGAGCAACAGTCCAGTGCTGCTTCTCTGTAGCCCAGGTCATGCGCTTCTGCCGCTGTTTCTGGTTCAAAAGTGGCTTGACCTGGGGAATGCGGCACGGTGGCTCTGGATGTTTCTACTCCAGACTCAGTCCACTGCTTCCGCAGGTCCCTCAAGGTCTGGAATCGGTCCTTCTCCACAATCTTCCTCAGGGTCCGGTCACCTCTTCTCGTTGTGCAGCGTTTTCTGCCACATTTTTTCCTTCCCACAGACTTCCCATTGAGGTGCCTTGATACAGCACTCTGGGAACAGCCTATTTGTTCAGAAATTTCTTTCTGGGTCTTACCCTCTTGCTTGAGGGTGTCAATATCGCATTTAGTTAAAGCAGGAGTTAAAAGAAGAAGTTACAAGCAGAAGTGCTGAAGCTGTAAGTATCTGCCTTTGATTTCATATTGTTATTTTAAGTGTTGTAAATTCTACACTTGGTCTTCCCACAAATTCATACAATGGGTTCAATGCCTAACAATGCTGTTCAGTGTACATCTTGTGCTATGTATGCACTTCTTGATCAATCGGTCGATGGTGAATATATATGCCCCGGATGCCTGCGAATCTCTGATTTGGAAGCCGTGATTCACGATCTAAATAAGCGATTGGCAACACTGAGAGAAATTGTTATCATGCAAAAGAGTCTGGATCTCACTGATCTGGCACTACATGGCTCAGGGTCAGGGGAGGGTGGTAGTATGGGGGGAGAGGAAAAGCAGGAAAATGAGGCAGCTAGCTGGATAACAGTTAGAAGGCGGGGTAGGGGTAAAAGTTACAGGGAGGCTAGCCCTGAACAGGCACCTCCAAACAAGTTTGCCCGGTTGGCAGATGAGGAGGATGTTAGCTCAGGAATGGCAGAGCTGCAGCAAGACACATCTGTCGGCTCCAGTAAGGAAGGGAGGGGAAATGGGAGAACAGGGCAGGCAAGACAGGTGCTGGTAGTGAGTGACTCTATTATTAGGGGAACAGACAGGGCAATCTGTCACAAAGACCGGGATTGCCGAACAGTGTGTTGCCTTCCTGGGGCAAGAGTACGGCATGTAGCGGAGCGGGCTGACAGATTGTTGGGAGGGGCTGGCGTGAAGCCAGCGGTCATGGTGCATATTGGCACTAATGACATAGGAAGAAGTAGGTGGAAGGTCCTAAAAAATGATTTCAGGGACTTAGGCCGTAAGTAGGGATGAGCGAATCGATCCGGACGAACCCGGATTCGATCCGAATTTCAGGAAAAATTCGATTCGGATCGAATCCGAATTTCCCCGCGATTCGATCACTCGAAGTTTTCCTTTAACATCCATTCATTTACATTACAGGCATTCTAAGATGGCGGACGGGACATGTCTGGACATGTATCCCGCGCCAGTGCAAGCTGGGGCAGTCACATGCAGCCTATCAGCAGCCAGCAAGCCCGGTGACGTCACACAGCGGTATTTAACGGCGGCCATCTTGCTTTTCCTCATTTCTCTATTGCATTCGTGACAGACAGACAGAACGCTGTGTAGCTGAGGCAGTTAGACAGGCTGGAGACAGGGACAGACAGGGACAGGCTGGAGACAGGCAGGAGACAGGCAGGAGACAGACAGGAGACAGACAGAAAGCCAGGGAAAGGTAGGAAAAACGGAGCTGGCTGACAGGGAGATTTTTTTTTTTTCATCCAGCCTTTGTTAGCGTTTTCAGGCTGCTTATAGTAACTAACTGTGCATATATACTGAACTGATCTTAAGTCTGCTGTGAGGCATCCCATTCTGTGACTAAAGCAGCCTCTGTTTAAGACCATATAAGCATTTGCTCTTATCATATTTGAAATTAGGCCTGATAAAGACACTTTTGCTGGCCAAAGCACTACTGGACCCTGCCAGCTCGATTCCTGCCCGGGGCATCCCATTCTGTGACTACAGCAGCCTCTGTTTAAGACCATATAAGCATTTGCTCTTATCATATTTGAAATTAGCCTGATAAAGACACTTTTGCTGGCCAAAGCACTACTGGACCCTGCCAGCTCGATTCCTGCCCGGGGCATCCCATTCTGTGACTAAAGCAGCCTCTGTTTAAGACCATATAAGCATTTGCTCTTATCATATTTGAAATTAGCCTGATAAAGACACTTTTGCTGGCCAAAGCCCTACTGGACCCTGCCAGGTCGATTCCTGCCCAGGGCATCCCATTCTGTGACTAAAGCAGCCTCTGTTTAAGACCATATAAGCATTTGCTCTTATCATATTTGAAATTAGGCCTGATAAAGACACTTTTGCTGGCCAAAGCCCTACTGGACCCTGCCAGCTCGATTCCTGCCCGGGGCATCCCATTCTGTGACTACAGCAGCCTCTGTTTAAGACCATATAAGCATTTGCTCTTATCATATTTGAAATTAGCCTGATAAAGACACTTTTGCTGGCCAAAGCACTACTGGACCCTGCCAGCTCGATTCCTGCCCGGGGCATCCCATTCTGTGACTACAGCAGCCTCTGTTTAAGACCATATAAGCATTTGCTCTTATCATATTTGAAATTAGGCCTGATAAAGACACTTTTGCTGGCCAAAGCACTACTGGACCCTGCCAGCTCGATTCCTGCCCGGGGCATCCCATTCTGTGACTACAGCAGCCTCTGTTTAAGACCATATAAGCATTTGCTCTTATCATATTTGAAATTAGCCTGATAAAGACACTTTTGCTGGCCAAAGCACTACTGGACCCTGCCAGCTCGATTCCTGCCCGGGGCATCCCATTCTGTGACTAAAGCAGCCTCTGTTTAAGACCATATAAGCATTTGCTCTTATCATATTTGAAATTAGCCTGATAAAGACACTTTTGCTGGCCAAAGCCCTACTGGACCCTGCCAGGTCGATTCCTGCCCAGGGCATCCCATTCTGTGACTAAAGCAGCCTCTGTTTAAGACCATATAAGCATTTGCTCTTATCATATTTGAAATTAGGCCTGATAAAGACACTTTTGCTGGCCAAAGCCCTACTGGACCCTGCCAGCTCGATTCCTGCCCGGGGCATCCCATTCTGTGACTACAGCAGCCTCTGTTTAAGACCATATAAGCATTTGCTCTTATCATATTTGAAATTAGCCTGATAAAGACACTTTTGCTGGCCAAAGCACTACTGGACCCTGCCAGCTCGATTCCTGCCCGGGGCATCCCATTCTGTGACTAAAGCAGCCTCTGTTTAAGACCATATAAGC
Source organism: Gastrophryne carolinensis (assembly GCA_027917425.1). Taxonomy (NCBI): domain Eukaryota; kingdom Metazoa; phylum Chordata; class Amphibia; order Anura; family Microhylidae; genus Gastrophryne; species Gastrophryne carolinensis. The sequence continues at coordinate 120,070,084 of CM051242.1, read as the reverse complement.
ATTTGCTCTTATCATATTTGAAATTAGCCTGATAAAGACACTTTTGCTGGCCAAAGCACTACTGGACCCTGCCAGGTCGATTCCTGCCCAGGGCATCCCATTCTGTGACTAAAGCAGCCTCTGTTTAAGACCATATAAGCATTTGCTCTTATCATATTTGAAATTAGGCCTGATAAAGACACTTTTGCTGGCCAAAGCCCTACTGGACCCTGCCAGCTCGATTCCTGCCCGGGGCATCCCATTCTGTGACTACAGCAGCCTCTGTTTAAGACCATATAAGCATTTGCTCTTATCATATTTGAAATTAGCCTGATAAAGACACTTTTGCTGGCCAAAGCACTACTGGACCCTGCCAGCTCGATTCCTGCCCGGGGCATCCCATTCTGTGACTAAAGCAGCCTCTGTTTAAGACCATATAAGCATTTGCTCTTATCATATTTGAAATTAGGCCTGATAAAGACACTTTTGCTGGCCAAAGCACTACTGGACCCTGCCAGCTCGATTCCTGCCCGGGGCATCCCATTCTGTGACTACAGCAGCCTCTGTTTAAGACCATATAAGCATTTGCTCTTATCATATTTGAAATTAGCCTGATAAAGACACTTTTGCTGGCCAAAGCACTACTGGACCCTGCCAGCTCGATTCCTGCCCGGGGCATCCCATTCTGTGACTAAAGCAGCCTCTGTTTAAGACCATATAAGCATTTGCTCTTATCATATTTGAAATTAGCCTGATAAAGACACTTTTGCTGGCCAAAGCACTACTGGACCCTGCCAGCTCGATTCCTGCCCGGGGCATCCCATTCTGTGACTACAGCAGCCTCTGTTTAAGACCATATAAGCATTTGCTCTTATCATATTTGAAATTAGGCCTGATAAAGACACTTTTGCTGGCCAAAGCACTACTGGACCCTGCCAGCTCGATTCCTGCCCGGGGCATCCCATTCTGTGACTACAGCAGCCTCTGTTTAAGACCATATAAGCATTTGCTCTTATCATATTTGAAATTAGCCTGATAAAGACACTTTTGCTGGCCAAAGCACTACTGGACCCTGCCAGCTCGATTCCTGCCCGGGGCATCCCATTCTGTGACTAAAGCAGCCTCTGTTTAAGACCATATAAGCATTTGCTCTTATCATATTTGAAATTAGCCTGATAAAGACACTTTTGCTGGCCAAAGCCCTACTGGACCCTGCCAGGTCGATTCCTGCCCAGGGCATCCCATTCTGTGACTAAAGCAGCCTCTGTTTAAGACCATATAAGCATTTGCTCTTATCATATTTGAAATTAGGCCTGATAAAGACACTTTTGCTGGCCAAAGCCCTACTGGACCCTGCCAGCTCGATTCCTGCCCGGGGCATCCCATTCTGTGACTACAGCAGCCTCTGTTTAAGACCATATAAGCATTTGCTCTTATCATATTTGAAATTAGCCTGATAAAGACACTTTTGCTGGCCAAAGCACTACTGGACCCTGCCAGCTCGATTCCTGCCCGGGGCATCCCATTCTGTGACTAAAGCAGCCTCTGTTTAAGACCATATAAGCATTTGCTCTTATCATATTTGAAATTAGGCCTGATAAAGACACTTTTGCTGGCCAAAGCACTACTGGACCCTGCCAGCTCGATTCCTGCCCGGGGCATCCCATTCTGTGACTACAGCAGCCTCTGTTTAAGACCATATAAGCATTTGCTCTTATCATATTTGAAATTAGCCTGATAAAGACACTTTTGCTGGCCAAAGCACTACTGGACCCTGCCAGCTCGATTCCTGCCCGGGGCATCCCATTCTGTGACTAAAGCAGCCTCTGTTTAAGACCATATAAGCATTTGCTCTTATCATATTTGAAATTAGCCTGATAAAGACACTTTTGCTGGCCAAAGCACTACTGGACTCTGCCAGCTCGATTCCTGCCCGGGGCATCCCATTCTGTGACTACAGCAGCCTCTGTTTAAGACCATATAAGCATTTGCTCTTATCATATTTGAAATTAGGCCTGATAAAGACACTTTTGCTGGCCAAAGCACTACTGGACCCTGCCAGCTCGATTCCTGCCCGGGGCATCCCATTCTGTGACTACAGCAGCCTCTGTTTAAGACCATATAAGCATTTGCTCTTATCATATTTGAAATTAGGCCTGATAAAGACACTTTTGCTGGCCAAAGCCCTACTGGACCCTGCCAGCTCGATTCCTGCCCGGGGCATCCCATTCTGTGACTACAGCAGCCTCTGTTTAAGACCATATAAGCATTTGCTCTTATCATATTTGAAATTAGCCTGATAAAGACACTTTTGCTGGCCAAAGCACTACTGGACCCTGCCAGCTCGATTCCTGCCCGGGGCATCCCATTCTGTGACTACAGCAGCCTCTGTTTAAGACCATATAAGCATTTGCTCTTATCATATTTGAAATTAGCCTGATAAAGACACTTTTCTGGCCAAAGCACTACTGGACCCTGCCAGCTCGATTCCTGCCCGGGGCATCCCATTCTGTGACTAAAGCAGCCTCTGTTTAAGACCATATAAGCATTTGCTCTTATCATATTTGAAATTAGGCCTGATAAAGACACTTTTGCTGGCCAAAGCACTACTGGACCCTGCCAGCTCGATTCCTGCCCGGGGCATCCCATTCTGTGACTACAGCAGCCTCTGTTTAAGACCATATAAGCATTTGCTCTTATCATATTTGAAATTAGCCTGATAAAGACACTTTTGCTGGCCAAAGCACTACTGGACCCTGCCAGCTCGATTCCTGCCCGGGGCATCCCATTCTGTGACTACAGCAGCCTCTGTTTAAGACCATATAAGCATTTGCTCTTATCATATTTGAAATTAGGCCTGATAAAGACACTTTTGCTGGCCAAAGCACTACTGGACCCTGCCAGCTCGATTCCTGCCTGGGGCATCCCATTCTGTGACTACAGCAGCCTCTGTTTAAGACCATATAAGCATTTGCTCTTATCATATTTGAAATTAGCCTGATAAAGACACTTTTGCTGGCCAAAGCACTACTGGACCCTGCCAGCTCGATTCCTGCCCGGGGCATCCCATTCTGTGACTAAAGCAGCCTCTGTTTAAGACCATATAAGCATTTGCTCTTATCATATTTGAAATTAGCCTGATAAAGACACTTTTGCTGGCCAAAGCCCTACTGGACCCTGCCAGGTCGATTCCTGCCCAGGGCATCCCATTCTGTGACTAAAGCAGCCTCTGTTTAAGACCATATAAGCATTTGCTCTTATCATATTTGAAATTAGGCCTGATAAAGACACTTTTGCTGGCCAAAGCCCTACTGGACCCTGCCAGCTCGATTCCTGCCCGGGGCATCCCATTCTGTGACTACAGCAGCCTCTGTTTAAGACCATATAAGCATTTGCTCTTATCATATTTGAAATTAGCCTGATAAAGACACTTTTGCTGGCCAAAGCACTACTGGACCCTGCCAGCTCGATTCCTGCCCGGGGCATCCCATTCTGTGACTAAAGCAGCCTCTGTTTAAGACCATATAAGCATTTGCTCTTATCATATTTGAAATTAGGCCTGATAAAGACACTTTTGCTGGCCAAAGCACTACTGGACCCTGCCAGCTCGATTCCTGCCCGGGGCATCCCATTCTGTGACTACAGCAGCCTCTGTTTAAGACCATATAAGCATTTGCTCTTATCATATTTGAAATTAGCCTGATAAAGACACTTTTGCTGGCCAAAGCCCTACTGGACCCTGCCAGCTCGATTCCTGCCCGGGGCATCCCATTCTGTGACTACAGCAGCCTCTGTTTAAGACCATATAAGCATTTGCTCTTATCATATTTGAAATTAGCCTGATAAAGACACTTTTGCTGGCCAAAGCACTACTGGACCCTGCCAGCTCGATTCCTGCCCGGGGCATCCCATTCTGTGACTACAGCAGCCTCTGTTTAAGACCATATAAGCATTTGCTCTTATCATATTTGAAATTAGCCTGATAAAGACACTTTTGCTGGGCATAGCACTACTGGACCCTGCAAGGGCATCCCATTCTGTGACTATAGCAGCCTCTGTTTAAGACCATATAAGCATTTGCTCTTATTATATTTGAAATTAGCCTGATAAAGACACTTTTGCTGGCCAAAGCACTACTGGACCCTGCCAGGTCCATTCCTGCCCAGGGCATCCCATTCTGTGACTAAAGCAGCCTCTGTTTAAGACCATATAAGCATTTGCTCTTATTATATTTGAAATTAGGCCTGATAAAGACACTTTTGCTGGCCAAAGCACTACTGGACCCTGCCAGGTCGATTCCTGCCCAGGGCATCCCATTCTGTGACTAAATCAGCCTCTGTTTAAGACCATATAAGCATTTGCTCTTATTATATTTATATTATAAGACACTTTTGCTGGGCATAGGCTTACTGCTGCCTGCCAGGTGCACTTCTGTTGAGGCATCCCATTCTGTAACATAGCATACCCCTCTTTATTTACACTAAGCAGCTCTCTTATTTACACTAAGCAGGCCTGTTGGAGGCTGAGTGTTACTGCTCACTTTTGGTGTGCATTATATTCTGTTTTATATAGACCCACTGCTGCCTGGGGGTTCTTAAAATATCACCTACTACCACGCCAGTTAGACTATGTCGGGCAGACAAGTGCCTGGAAGTGAAAAGAGGAGTGGCAGAGGCCAAGATTCCGCAGGCAGAGCTCGCATCAGACTGGGGGCCAGTAGCAGCAGGAGTCACGCTGAGAGACCTAATCTGCCAGTATCTGCTAGCGGTCGGGTCTCCACCAGTAACGCATCTGCCGTGGTAGATTGGCTGACGCGCTCATCAACAACATCATCACAACTTACATCTGAGACCCCCAGTCTAGGGTCGGTAGGTTCCTCTGACACAACCCTGAGTTGGCATGCCCCGAGAGCAGTCCCTGTCCTCCCATTGCCTCTGTCCTACGCCGTTCCCTCCCCCAGCGACGTATCCTATGCTTTGGGTTCAGCTCCACTCTTTAGTGAGGAGGACGATCAGATACAGGAGGACAGTCAGCAGCTACTGCCCAGCCAAGAAATGGAGGTGGCTTCTTTAGCTAGGCAGACAAATAGTGATGTGGACAGTGTCGTGGGTGCTGCGAGCGTTCCAGCTCCTGCGCCAGACACTGTTGACGAATCCACGAACATCAGTGACGTACAGCCACAACCCGGTGATGATGATGATGATGACGATGAAGCCGATCGCACTTGGGAGCCGGGTGATGAAGGGGCTTCATCGTCATCATCAGGAGAAGAGGGGCGCAGGTTGCCCCGGAGTCAGCAGCTGAGGCAGCAAGGTGGTAGCAGTCAGCATGGGGGCACAATTCCAAAGGCTGGAGCCGGCCGGGGCCGGGGTAGAGCACCTGCTGTGCGGCAGTCTACCTTATCGGGAGGTAGTGGAGCAGGGGTTCCTGGAGTTGGCAACAGCAGCAGTGAATCAGTGAGGCCAGGGGGTGGGAAAAGTAGCTACTCGGCAGTGTGGCAGTTTTTCCTGAGGCATCCGCAGGAGGGTAACATGGCCACATGCAAGATATGTAGGCAAAAGGTGAAGCGTGGCCAGGGTCCAAATGTTGGCACCACGGCCCTGCGTCAACATATGATGCGTCACCATAAAACGACCTGGGAGAACCGAGGCTCCCAAGGGGTGGTCCAGTCTGCTTCCTCACCAAGTGAGCTCCCAATTTCTGCCAGCCAAGGCTCCAGCACCTCAGCCGAAGGCAGCTGTGTGTCACACCCATCCTCTGTCGCTCCTGCTCCTCCTCCTCCTCCTCCAAGTCATGCATCCCGCCAGCAATCCATCAGCGAAGCCATGTCCAAGAGACAGCAGTATGCGCCCACTCATCCTACGGCGCAGAAGCTGAATGTGCTCCTGTCCAAGTTGCTGGTGCTGCAGTCGCTCCCTTTTCAGGTGGTGGAATCTGCACCTTTCAGAGAACTGATGGCTTGTGCCGAGCCGAGGTGGAGAGTCCCAAGCCGTCATTTCTTTGCCAAGAAGGCAGTACCAGCGCTGCACACTTTTGTTGAACAGAAGGTGGGCCAGTCCTTGAGCCTGTCGGTGTGTAGCAAAATACATGGCAGCGCCGACATCTGGAGCTGTAACTACGGTCAGGGGCAGTACATGTCGTTTACGGCCCACTGGGTGAATGTGGTCCCTTTGCAGCAGCAACTTGGACAGGTCACGCCGCTTCGGCCTCCGCGCTCTCTGCCCATTGGGCCTGTGACACCGTGCGACTCGGCCTCCTCATCCTCCGCCATCTCCTCACCCTCCACTGTAGGCTCAAGTCTCAGTGCCCCTCCAGTCTACCATGTGTGCAGGGCACGGAGGTGTCACGCAGTGCTTCACATGGTTTGTCTTGGCGAACGGAGTCACACAGGGGAGGAACTGCTTAAATGTATTCATCAGGAAATCCAAACATGGCTTACTCCGAGAAAACTTAAAATGGGAATCATGGTTACCGACAATGGGAAGAACATTTTGTCTGCGCTGCGCCAAGGAAGCCTGACCCATGCCCCCTGCATGGCTCACGTCTTCAATCTGGTTGTCAAGCGGTTTCTGAAGTGTTCCCCCCATCTGCAGGACATCCTAACAACTTCACGGAAACTTTGCATGCACTTCAGCCACTCCTACACCGCCAAACACACCCTTCTTGAGCTACAGCGTCAGAATGGTATCCCCCAACATAGTCTGATTTGCGATGTTTCCACCCGTTGGAATTCCACCCTTCACATGTTGGACCGATTATATGAACAGAGAAAAGCCATCACGGATTTCCTGATGATCCAAGCAGATAGGGGGACTCCCCTGTGTAACTTCAATGTCAACCAGTGGCAGCTCATACGTGACACCTGCCGTTTGCTCAGGCCCTTTGAGGAAGCCACTTTATTTGTCAGTCGGCAGGATTACGGGATGAACGACGTGATTCCACTGCTTCATGTACTACAGCACATGTTGGAAACCATGGCTGGTCAGGGCACTGGAGACATGGCGTTTACATCTTACGGCCACATGAACCCCGTTGGAGCTGTACTGGAGGAGGAGGAGGAGGAAGAGGAGAAGGAGGAGTTGCCCAGCGAAACACAGTTTAGGCTTGGCGAAATGGCTGGTTTATCTAGTCAGCGGACAGGAGAGGAGGAGCAGGAGCAGCCAGAGGAGCTAGAGGTTTTTGAGGAAGGAGAGACAGAGGACCCGGGCACACCGTGGCAGTATGCAGTGGAGATGGAGACAGGTAGTCCATCCGAGTCACTTGCGCAAATGGCACGAAGCATGCTCACGTGCTTGCGTAGTGACCCCAGAATTGTTTCCATCTGTCGGCGGGATGACTTCTGGCTGTCCACCTTATTGGACCCTCGCTTCCGGCACAAAATGGGGGCATTTTTTAAACCCACCGAGAGGGAGGACAAACTCAACTACTACAAAGACATTCTACGTAGGCAGTTGGCCGATGCCTATCTGCGCCATGGTCCATACTCTCGCAGGTCTGACTCGAGGGGACCTCTGCGCTCACCTTCCACTGCCATGGCCGCTGGGGGGGTTGGCAGCAGCAGCAGCAGAAGCTCCATCAGCAGCAGCAGCCTCAGTCTTCAGTCGCTAATGAGTAGCTTTCTACACCCGCATAGTGAGGCTACTCATGAGCAGCAGGAAGACCTGGAGCAGGACCTGAACCAGCAGGTCATGTCATACTTTGACATGACCATGCCAACACACCTTGAGGATCCGCTGGACTTCTGGGCAGCCAAACTTGATTTGTGGCCGCAACTAGCAGAGTTTGCCCTGGAAAAGCTGTCCTGCCCGGCAAGTAGCGTGCCATCTGAGCGGGTGTTTAGTGCGGCGGGGGCCATAGTTACGGCGAGGAGAACTCGTCTGTCAACTAAAAATGTGGAGAGACTCACCTTTGTCAAAATGAATCAGGGATGGATCAGCCAGGATTTCCACCCACCAATGCCTGATGCATGCGACTAGATTCAGCATGGTGCCACGTTTTACACTTTCCAAATGGTGCAAAACATATTTATGTCTTTAGGCCATTTTTTGGGCTCCTGCTGCTGCTACTGTCAACTCCTGCCAACTCCAGGGTGTGATTCATCCAATTTTTGGGCTCCTGAGGCCAACTCCAGTGTATATTTGGGCTCCTGCTGCTGCTGCTGCCAACTTCTGCCAACTCCAGGGTGTGATTCATCCAATTTTTGGGCTCCTGAGGCCAACTCCAGTGTATATTTGGGCTCCTGCTGCTGCTACTGTCAACTCCTGCCAACTCCAGGGTGTGATTCATCCAATTTTTGGGCTCCTGAGGCCAACTCCAGTGTATATTTGGGCTCCTGCTGCTGCTGCTGCCAACTTCTGCCAACTCCAGGGTGTGATTCATCCAATTTTTGGGCTCCTGAAGCCAACTCCAGTGTATATTTGGGCTCCTGCTGCTGCTGCCAACTCCTGCCAACTCCAGGGTGTGATTCATCCAATTTTTGGGCTCCTGAGGCCAACTCCAGTGTATATTTGGGCTCCTGCTGCTGCTGCTGCCAACTTCTGCCAACTCCAGGGTGTGATTCATCCAATTTTTGGGCTCCTGAGGCCAACTCCAGTGTATATTTGGGCTCCTGCTGCTGCTACTGTCAACTTCTGCCAACTCCAGGGTGTGATTCATCCAATTTTTGGGCTCCTGAAGCCAACTCCAGTGTATATTTGGGCTCCTGCTGCTGCTACTGTCAACTCCTGCCAACTCCAGGGTGTGATTCATCCAATTTTTGGGCTCCTGAGGCCAACTCCAGTGTATATTTGGGCTCCTGCTGCTGCTACTGTCAACTCCTGCCAACTCCAGGGTGTGATTCATCCAATTTTTGGGCTCCTGAGGCCAACTCCAGTGTATAATTGGGCTCCTGCTGCTGCTACTGTCAACTCCTGCCAACTCCAGGGTGTGATTCATCCAATTTTTGGGCTCCTGAAGCCAACTCCAGTGTATATTTGGGCTCCTGCTGCTGCTGCTGCCAACTTCTGCCAACTCCAGGGTGTGATTCATCCAATTTTTGGGCTCCTGAAGCCAACTCCAGTGTATATTTGGGCTCCTGCTGCTGCTGCTGCCAACTTCTGCCAACTCCAGGGTGTGATTCATCCAATTTTTGGGCTCCTGAGGCCAACTCCAGTGTATATTTGGGCTCCTGCTGCTGCTACTGTCAACTCCTGCCAACTCCAGGGTGTGATTCATCCAATTTTTGGGCTCCTGAGGCCAACTCCAGTGTATATTTGGGCTCCTGCTGCTGCTACTGTCAACTCCTGCCAACTCCAGGGTGTGATTCATCCAATTTTTGGGCTCCTGAAGCCAACTCCAGTGTATATTTGGGCTCCTGCTGCTGCTGCTGCCAACTTCTGCCAACTCCAGGGTGTGATTCATCCAATTTTTGGGCTCCTGAAGCCAACTCCAGTGTATATTTGGGCTCCTGCTGCTGCTGCTGTCAACTCCTGCCAACTCCAGGGTGTGATTCATCCAATTTTTGGGCTCCTGAAGCCAACTCCAGTGTATATTTGGGCTCCTGCTGCTGCTGCTGTCAACTCCTGCCAACTCCAGGGTGTGATTCATCCAATTTTTGGGCTCCTGAAGCCAACTCCAGTGTATATTTGGGCTCCTGCTGCTGCTACTGTCAACTCCTGCCAACTCCAGGGTGTGATTCATCCAATTTTTGGGCTCCTGAGGCCAACTCCAGTGTATATTTGGGCTCCTGCTGCTGCTACTGTCAACTCCTGCCAACTCCAGGGTGTGATTCATCCAATTTTTGGGCTCCTGAAGCCAACTCCAGTGTATATTTGGGCTCCTGCTGCTGCTGCTGCCAACTTCTGCCAACTCCAGGGTGTGATTCATCCAATTTTTGGGCTCCTGAAGCCAACTCCAGTGTATATTTGGGCTCCTGCTGCTGCTGCTGTCAACTCCTGCCAACTCCAGGGTGTGATTCATCCAATTTTTGGGCTCCTGAAGCCAACTCCAGTGTATATTTGGGCTCCTGCTGCTGCTGCTGTCAACTCCTGCCAACTCCAGGGTGTGATTCATCCAATTTTTGGGCTCCTGAAGCCAACTCCAGTGTATATTTGGGCTCCTGCTGCTGCTGCTGCCAACTCCTGCCAACTCCAGGGTGTGATTCATCCAATTTTTGGGCTCCTGAAGCCAACTCCAGTGTATATTTGGGCTCCTGCTGCTGCTGCTGCCAACTTCTGCCAACTCCAGGGTGTGATTCATCCAATTTTTGGGCTCCTGAAGCCAACTCCAGTGTATATTTGGGCTCCTGCTGCTGCTGCTGCCAACTCCTGCCAACTCCAGGGTGTGATTCATCCAATTTTTGGGCTCCTGAGGCCAACTCCAGTGTATATTTGGGCTCCTGCTGCTGCTACTGTCAACTCCTGCCAACTCCAGGGTGTGATTCATCCAATTTTTGGGCTCCTGAGGCCAACTCCAGTGTATATTTGGGCTCCTGCTGCTGCTACTGTCAACTCCTGCCAACTCCAGGGTGTGATTCATCCAATTTTTGGGCTCCTGAAGCCAACTCCAGTGTATATTTGGGCTCCTGCTGCTGCTGCTGCCAACTTCTGCCAACTCCAGGGTGTGATTCATCCAATTTTTGGGCTCCTGAAGCCAACTCCAGTGTATATTTGGGCTCCTGCTGCTGCTACTGTCAACTCCTGCCAACTCCAGGGTGTGATTCATCCAATTTTTGGGCTCCTGAAGCCAACTCCAGTGTATATTTGGGCTCCTGCTGCTGCTGCTGTCAACTCCTGCCAACTCCAGGGTGTGATTCATCCAATTTTTGGGCTCCTGAAGCCAACTCCAGTGTATATTTGGGCTCCTGCTGCTGCTGCTGCCAACTCCTGCCAACTCCAGGGTGTGATTCATCCAATTTTTGGGCTCCTGAAGCCAACTCCAGTGTATATTTGGGCTCCTGCTGCTGCCAACTTCTGCCAACTCCAGGGTGTGATTCATCCAATTTTTGGGCTCCTGAAGCCAACTCCAGTGTATATTTGGGCTCCTGCTGCTGCTGCTGCCAACTCCTGCCAACTCCAGGGTGTGATTCATCCAATTTTTGGGCTCCTGAGGCCAACTCCAGTGTATATTTGGGCTCCTGCTGCTGCTACTGTCAACTCCTGCCAACTCCAGGGTGTGATTCATCCAATTTTTGGGCTCCTGAGGCCAACTCCAGTGTATATTTGGGCTCCTGCTGCTGCTACTGTCAACTCCTGCCAACTCCAGGGTGTGATTCATCCAATTTTTGGGCTCCTGAAGCCAACTCCAGTGTATATTTGGGCTCCTGCTGCTGCTGCTGTCAACTCCTGCCAACTCCAGGGTGTGATTCATCCAATTTTTGGGCTCCTGAAGCCAACTCCAGTGTATATTTGGGCTCCTGCTGCTGCTGCTGCCAACTCCTGCCAACTCCAGGGTGTGATTCATCCAATTTTTGGGCTCCTGAAGCCAACTCCAGTGTATATTTGGGCTCCTGCTGCTGCTGCTGCCAACTCCTGCCAACTCCAGGGTGTGATTCATCCAATTTTTGGGCTCCTGAGGCCAACTCCAGTGTATATTTGGGCTCCTTCTGCCCCTCATAGTGATGCCACTTCAACTCTCTGCAATTGTGCCGCTCTGCGATTCTATTAGCGATGCCTCTGATCTGCATGTGATATTTCTTCAAAGTATTATTTAACTAACCCAGCACGCATCCTGTGCGTGTTACAGCAAGGCTGAATGGTTTACAACCCTATTGAGGCTGTAGGAGGCTCAGAAATAGCCGTTTTTAATAGCGATTCGTCGCGAATTTATTCGGGTCGAAACGATTTTTGTCGGAAAATTCGGCGAATCAGTCGAATCGAATTTTTCAAAAGTTCGCTCATCTCTAGCCGTAAGCTTAAGGCAAGGACCTCAACTGTAGTATTCTCAGAAATACTACCAGTACCAAGAGCCACACCAGAGAGGCAGCGGGAGATTAGAGATGTAAACAGGTGGCTCAAAAATTGGAGTAAAAAGGAGGGGTTTGGGTTCTTAGAGAACTGGGCCGACTTCACAGTGGGCTACAGGTTCTTTGGCAGGGATGGGTTGCACCTCAATGGGGAGGGTGCATCTGTTCTGGGGGAGAGGATGGCTAAAAGGTTAGAGGAGTGTTTAAACTGAGCATTGGGGGGGAGGGTAAAAGCTATTACAAAGGGGAAGTTAGGAAAGAAAGTGACAGTGGGTGTAGACATGAAACTGGGGGTGGAGAGGGGGGAGGGGTTAGCACATCTAGCAGGAATAAGGGCAATATACAAAATTATCAAAATTGTCATAAGCATTTGAAATGCATGCTTACAAATGCTAGAAGCTTGACTAATAAAATGGATGAACTAGAACTGATAATAACAGAAGAACAATATGATATAGTGGGGGTAACAGAGACCTGGCTGGATGAAAGCTATGACTGGGCAGTAAATTTACAGGGATACTGTGAGTTTAGGAGGGACCGTAACAAACGCAAAGGGGGTGGAGTCTGCTTAATTGTAAAATCCTCTCTACAGCCTGCTCTGCGGGAGGATATATGTGAGGGGAATGACCATGTGGAGTCGGTATGGGTAGAAATACATGGAGGGAGAAACAAAAATAAAATACTGATGGGGGTTTGCTATAAACCTCCAGATATATCCGAATCCATAGAAAATATGATGCTAAGGCAAATAGATATAGCCGCTAAAATAAATGAGGTAGTGATTATGGGGGACTTTAACTATCCAGATATAGACTGGGATGCTGAAACATGTGTTTCGCAGAAAAGTAATAGTTTTTTATCTAAAACAAAAGATGGCTACCTTTCAAGTACAAGCTCCAACAAGGGGGAAAGCCATATTGGACCTAATACTAACCAATGTACCAGACAAAGTAATAAAGGTACAGGTTGGGGGACACATTGGAAGCAGTGATCATAATATCATTAATTTCCAATTAGCAGTCACTAGGGTGCCTTATCAAGGAGTCACAAAAACGCGGGACTTCAAAAAGGCAAAGTTTGACCAACTTAGAGATGCCCTACACTGCATTGACTGGGAAAATGTCCTTAAGAACAAAAGCATGGACGCTAAATGGGATACTTTCAAAGGAATACTTAATTTTCAGTGTGACAGATATATACCTTACAGGAATAAAACTATTAGACACACATGTAAACCGATGTGGCTAAATAAAAAGGTTAAGGGGGCAATAAACAACAAAAAAAAGGCATTTAAACGTTTAAAGCAGGAAGGGACAGCGGAAGCGTTAAAAAACTATAAAGAAGAAAATAAACAATGTAAACAACAGATAAGGGCAGCTAAGCTGGAGACAGAAAGACTGGTCGCGAAAGAGAGTAAAACTAACCCCAAATTATTCTTTAGCTACATAAACCGTAAAATGTACAAACCTGAGGGTGTGGGCCCCCTGAAAAGCAAGGATGGGACCCCTATAGAGGGAAATGAGGAGAAAGCTAATTTGCTTAACAACTTCTTTGCTTCTATGTTCACAATAGAATTTGACATGCCCAGTGAAATGCAGGGGAATAACCGAAACCCTCCATTAAATGTCACTGGTCTAACCAAGGAAGAAGTCCGGCACCGTCTCAAGCAGATGAAAATCGATAAATCACCGGGGCCAGATGACATACATCCTCGTGTTTTAAGGGAGTTATGTACAGTAATAGACAAGCCGTTATTTCTAATATTTGTGGATTCCATAACTACAGGGTTTGTTCCGAGGGATTGGCGCTTGGCAAATGTGGTGCCAATATTCAAAAAGGGATCTAGGGGGGAACCTGGGAACTACAGACCGGTAAGCTTAACATCTGTGGTGGGCAAGCTGTTTGAAGGTTTCTTAAGGGATACTATCCTGGAGCACCTTGGGGAAAATGACCTTATTACTCCATATCAGCATGGATTTATGAGGAATCGCTCCTGCCAGACAAACCTGATCAGCTTTTATGAGGAGGTAAGTTCAAGATTGGATCAGGGGGAGTCATTGGATATCATATATCTTGACTTTTCTAAAGCATTTGATACTGTGCCACATAAAAGGCTGGTACAAAAGATGAGAATGCTTGGACTGGGGGAAAACGTGTGCAGATGGGTGGGAAATTGGCTTAGTGATCGGAAGCAGAGGGTGATTATCAATGGTACACACTCAGATTGGGTCACTGTTACTAGTGGAGTACCACAAGGGTCAGTTCTGGGACCAATTCTCTTCAATATATATATAAATGACATTGGGTATGGATTAAACAGTAAAGTCTCAATCTTTGCAGATGATACTAAGCTGAGTAAAGTAATTAAAACAAAGGAGGACAACAGGCAACTACAAACAGATTTAGATAAATTGGAAGCATGGGCAGTTAAAATGAAGTTTAACACAGATAAATGTAAGGTTATGCACATGGGAAGGAGAAATCTGTGTCATGATTACACACTAAATAAAGAAACACTTGGTAAAACAACAATGGAAAAGGACCTAGGGGTTTTAGTTGACAATAAGCTCAACTGCAGTAATCAATGCCAGGCAGCTGCTGCCAAGGCAAACAGGATCACGGGGGGTACAGGAGGGGCATGGGTGCTCATGACCAGAGCATCGTTTTACCCCTGTACAAGTCACTGGTCAGACCCCATATGGAATACTGTGTACAGTTCTGGGCACCTGTGCTTAAGAAGGACATATCAGAACTGGAGCACGTTCAAAGAAGGGCAACAAAGTTAATAAAAGGAGTGCGGGGGCTAGAGTACCCGGAAAGATTGTCCAAGTTAGGCTTATTTAGTCTAGAAAAAAGACGATTGAGGGGTGATCTAATAACTATGTATAAATATATTCGGGGTCAATACAAGGATCTGTCCCACAATCTATTTATACCCCGGAGTGTAACCATAACCCAGGGGCATCCACTAAGGTTAGAGGAAAGGTGCTTTCTCCACCGACATAGGAGGGGATTCTTCTCTGTAAGAGCAGTGAGACTATGGAACTCGCTGCCAGAGGAGGTAGTAATGAGGGATACATTAAAAATGTTCAAAAGTGGCCTTGATGCCTTCCTGGCATGTAATAACATTTCCGGCTATGGCTACTAGACCACTGGAAGGAGTTAAACAGGCTGAACTGGATGGACTAAAGTCTTTATTCAGCCTTACATACTATGTTACTATGTTACTATGTTACTATGTTACTAATGATGGCCTTCTGGACAGCAGTCAGGTCGGCAGTCTTACCCATGATGGCGGTTTTGAGTAATGAACCAGGCTAGGCTTTTTTAAAAGCCTCAGGAATCTTTTGCAGGTGTTTAGAGTTAATTAGTTGATTCAGATGATTAGGTTAATAGCTCGTTTAGAGAACCTTTTCATGATATGCTAATTTTTTGAGATAGGATTTTGGGGTTTTCATGAGCTGTATGGCAAAATCATCAGTATTAAAACAAAAAAAGACCTGAAAAATTTCAGTTGGTGTGCAATGAATCTCAAATATATGAAAGTTTAAATTTTATCAGTTCATTATGGAAAATAATGAACTTTAGCACTGTATGCTAATTTTTTGAGAAGGACCTGTATACCAGCTACCAGAAGACAAGAGAGTCATTGAGAGCCCTTATTAGGGCTACTATGCTGAACGGTATATAGCTCATTCTAGCTATATACACACTGCACACAACGGCTGCTTTAGTGAGGGGTAGCTGCTGCTGGAATAGGGACAGAAAGACTTCAGTGGTGTATTAGCACCTATATACAAAACTATATACACTCTGCTCAAAACGGCTGCTTTAGTGAGGGATAGCTGCTGCTGCTGGAATAGGGACAGAAAGACTTCAGTGGTGTATTAGCACCTATATACAAAACTATATACACTCTGCACAAAACGGCTGCTTTAGTGAGGGGTAGCTGCTGCTGCTGGAATAGGGACAGAAAGACTTCAGTGCTGTATTAGCACCTCTATACAAAACTATATACACTCTGCACAAAACGGCTGCTTTAGTGAGGGGTAGCTGCTGCTGCTGGAATAGGGACAGAAAGACTTCATTGGTATATTAGCACCTATATACAAAACTATATTTGGCACTACTGTTTTGTGTCCTCTGTGCCAACAAAACCCTGTTATATACCCGGTGCGTATAGGCACCATTTCACCTTCTGGCAGTATACGGCTGTATAGCCAGGTGTTCTCCTAAAAAAAACCTTCTATATTTGGCACTACTGTTTTGCGTCCTCTGTGCCAACAAAACCCTGTTATATACCCGGTGCGTATAGGCACCATTTCACCTTCTGGCAGTATACGGCTGTATAGCCAGGTGTTCTCCTAAAAAATATATTTATATTTGGCACTACTGTTTTGTGTCCTCTGTGCCAAAAAAACACTGTTATATACCCGGTGCGTATAGGCACCATTTCACCTTCTGGCAGTATACGGCTGTATAGCCAGGTGTTCTCCTAAAAAAAACCTTCTATATTGGCACTACTGTTTTGTGTCCTCTGTGCCAACAAAACCCTGTTATATACCCGGTGCGTATAGGCACCATTTCACCTTCTGGCAGTATACGGCTGTATAGCCAGGTGTTCTCCTAAAAAAAACCTTCTATATTTGGCACTACTGTTTTGTGTCCTCTGTGCCAACAAAACCCTGTTATATACCCGGTGCGTATAGGCACCATTTCACCTTCTGGCAGTATACGGCTGTATAGCCAGGTGTTCTCCTAAAAAATATATTTATATTTGGCACTACTGTTTTGTGTCCTCTGTGCCAACAAAACCCTGTTATATACCCGGTGCGTATAGGCACCATTTCCCCTTCTGGCAGTATACGGCTGTATAGCCAGGTGTTCTCCTAAAAAAAACCTTCTATATTGGCACTACTGTTATGTGTCCTCTGTGCCAACAAAACCCTGTTATATACCCGGTGCGTATAGGCACCATTTCACCTTCTGGCAGTATACGGCTGTATAGCCAGGTGTTCTCCTAAAAAAAACCTTCTATATTTGGCACTACTGTTTTGTGTCCTCTGTGCCAACAAAACCCTGTTATATACCCGGTGCGTATAGGCACCATTTCACCTTCTGGCAGTATACGGCTGTATAGCCAGGTGTTCTCCTAAAAAAAACCTTCTATATTTGGCACTACTGTTTTGTGTCCTCTGTGCCAACAAAACCCTGTTATATACCCGGTGCGTATAGGCACCATTTCACCTTCTGGCAGTATACGGCTGTATAGCCATGTGTTCTCCTAAAAAATATATATATATTTGGCACTACTGTTTTGTGTCCTCTGTGCCAACAAAACCCTGTTATATACCCGGTGCGTATAGGCACCATTTCACCTTCTGGCAGTATACGGCTGTATAGCCAGGTGTTCTCCTAAAAAAAACCTTCTATATTGGCACTACTGTTTTGTGTCCTCTGTGCCAACAAAACCCTGTTATATACCCGGTGCGTATAGGCACCATTTCACCTTCTGGCACTATACGGCTGTATAGCCAGGTGTTCTCCTAAAAAATATATTTATATTTGGCACTACTGTTTTGTGTCCTCTGTGCCAACAAAACCCTGTTATATACCCGGTGCGTATAGGCACCATTTCACCTTCTGGCAGTATACGGCTGTATAGCAAGGTGTTCTAAAAAAAACCTTCTATATTTGGCACTACTGTTTTGTGTCCTCTGTGCCAACAAAACCCTGTTATATACCCGGTGCGTATAGGCACCATTTCACCATTTCACCTTCTGGCAGTATACGGCTGTATAGCCAGGTGTTCTCCTAAAAAAAACCTTCTATATTTGGCACTGCTGTTTTGTGTCCTCTGTGCCAACAAAACCCTGTTATATGCCCAGTGCGTATAGGCACCATTTCACCTTCTGGCAGTATACGGCTGTATAGCCAGGTTTTCTAAAAAATATATTTATATTTGGCACTACTGTTTTGTGTCCTCTGTGCCAACAAAACCCTGTTATATACCCGGTGCGTATAGGCACCATTTCACCTTCTGGCAGTATACGGATGTATAGCCAGGTGTTCTCCTAAAAAAAACCTTCTATATTTGGCACTACTGTTTTGTGTCCTCTGTGCCAACAAAACACTGTTATATACCCGGTGCGTATAGGCACCATTTCACCTTCCGGCTGTATAGCCAGGTGTTCTCCTAAAAAATATATATATATTTGGCATAACGCGTGGCCAAAAAAGTAAAACGTCTGAAATGCGGAGGGCTAGCGCAAAGGGACGAGGACAAGGACGGGGGCGCGGAAATGCTGGTGGGGGCACAAACCGCGTTTAATCCAGTGGGGATACAATGCGTGCTGGTGAGGGGCAGCCAGCATTACGCTCATCCAGCTTCCCTGCCTTTATGGGACAGTTAAGCAGGGGGGCGGGGTACACCTCTGTTGAGGCCTGAGCAGCGTGAACAGGTGGTGCAATGGATGGCCGATAACGCTTCCAGTCACTTGTCCACCACCCAGTCATCCACACAGTCTCACTCTGACCCTCCTTCCTCCCAACCTGGCCAACAGAGTCAGCCCACCCTTGACCCCTCCCAGGACCTCTTTTCGGGTCCTTTTCCAGATGTGCTGCAAGAATCCCAGGAGCTAGCAGAGGAATTTGTTTGTAGTGATGCCCAAACACTTGAGTATCCGCCATCTCCTAGTGATGTGGACCCGGAACCAGCATCTGCTATCATGAGCGATGATGATGAGACGCAGTTGCCATCAAGGGAGGCTGTTGGAATGTCCAGTGGGCAGGAGGAGGAGCAGAGAGAGGAAGTGGAAGAGGAGGTGGTGGACGACGAAATGACCGACCCCACTTGGACAGGGGTGATGTCCAGCGGGGAATTCAGTGGAGATGCGGTCTGCGCATCACTGAATAAGGCAGCAAGAGGCAGAGGACAGTCCAGAGGCAGAGGACAGTCCAGACAGAGAAGGCAGGCCACAGTCAGCAGGGCCGAAGCTCTTCCCGGCAGCAGGCAGTCGCGCGAAGCTCCCCCATCGGGGCCTCGTACTTCTGTGGTGTGGAGATTTTTTAATGTTTGCGCGGACGAACATCTGAGCGCGGTTTGCGCAATCTGCCACTCAAAACTGAGTAGGGGCTCTGAGAAGAGCAATCTGACCACCTCAGGCATGCGCCGTCACTTGGAAGTCAAGCACTGGGCTGAGTGGGAGAGAGCAAACGCAATACAACCTGCGCCCGGTTTTGCTGCCATTGCCTCTTCCCCTTTGTTGTGTGCTGCCACTGCGGTCCAGACCTCCAGCCAGGACACCTCCACATCTGCCTCTGCCTCGGCTACTTTGGGGCCTTCTCCTTCAGCCCCCCCTTCCCCCGTATCTTCGTCTGCACCTTCCATCTCCTCGTCCCATCAACTGTCCATCTCGCAGGCGTTCAACCGCAGGCGGAAGTACGCCTCCAGTCACCCCCAAGCCCAAGCCTTAACCTGCCTTATCTCCAAACTGCTGGCCCTGGAGATGTTGCCGTTTAGGCTTGTGGAGACGCAGGCCTTCCGCGACCTGATGGCGGCTGCCGCACCTCGCTATTCTGTCCCTAGCCACCACTATTTTTCCCGGTGTGGCGTCCCCGCCCTGCACCAGCACGTGCCGCGTAACATCAGGCGGGCCCTGAGGTACGCAGTCAGCGCAAAGGTCCACTTGACCACCGACTCGTGGACAAGCGCTTGCGGCCAAGGACGCTACATCTCTTTGACGGCACACTGGGCGAATGTTGTGGAAGCGTGGACGGGGTCGCAAACAGGGATGGCCTACATACCACCCCCGCCCAAGATTGCCAGCACGGGTTCTGATAGACCCCCCTCCTCTTCCTCCTCCTCCTCCTCCTCTGCCTTAACATCGCCCTCAGCCCCTAGCTGGAAGCGTTGCAGCACTGGCGCGGGGAGACGTCAGCAGGCGGTGCTTAAGCTCATCAGCTTGGGCGACAGGAAGCACAGCGCCGCAGAGGTGAGGCACGCCATATTGCAGCAGACAGAGATGTGGCTGTCGCCGCTGCAGCTAGGACCAGGCATGGTCGTGTGCGATAACGGCCGTAACCTGGTGGCGGCTCTGGAGCTTGCAGAACTCAATCACGTACCATGCCTGGCCCACGTTTTTAATTTGGTAGTACAAAAGACTTACCCCAACCTGGCAGAGCTACTGGTGAAAGTGCGGCGCTTGTACGCTCACTTTCGGAAGTCAACTGTAGCTGCTGCTAGCTTAAAAAAACTCCAGCAACGCCTCCATTTGCCTCAACATCGGCTGTTGTGCGACCTGCCCACTCGCTGGAATTCCACCTATTGCATGTTGGCCAGGGTGTGTGAGCAGCAGAGAGCATTGATGGAGTACCAGATGATGCATCCACGCGTGCATCCAACTCAGCTCCCTCAGTTTGCCAACCACGAGTGGCCATGGATGGCAGACATATGCGATGTATTGCGTATCTTTGAGGAGTCCACTAAGAAGGTCAGCAGCGAGGATGCTATAGTGAGCGTAACCATCCCGCTCCTATGCGTCCTTAAAGAATCGCTCATCGCAATAAGGGAGAACGCATTGCACACAGAGGAGACGGGGGTAGGAGGAGACGCAACGCAGGTAGACAGTCAGACCACACTTTTGTCTGCTGCTCGGTGGCAGTTGCAGGAGGAGGAGGATGAGGAGGAGGACAACGTGGAGGTGGCTGTGGAAGAGGATGCTGGCGGCGAGGGTAGCAGTCAGGCTGTGTGCGTCCCATTGGTTCAGCGCGGATGGGGCGGAGAGGAGGAGGAAGAGGAGGAAATGGAAAATGATCCTTCTGGTGGGGGCAGTGACGTCATGCCTACTCAGAGTCTGGCACACATGGCTGACTTCATGCTGGGCTGCTTTTCCCGGGACATACGTGTTGTCCGGATATTGGAGAACAAACTATACTGGGTCTTCGCACTCCTGGACCCCCGGTATAAAGATAACTTCTCCTCTTTTATTCCGGTAGAGGAGAGGATGAATCGAATACCAGAGGGAACTCGTGCAGAACATGATGCAGATTTTCCCACCCACCATCGCTGGCGGCAGAGAGGAGAGTGTCTCCCAGAGTCTGACAACATTGATCAGGCCCACAGCCACCAGGGGAACACTCTCCAAGGTGTGGGACACGTTCATGGCACCCCCTCGTGCAAGTTCCATCACTGCGGGGCCCGCTATCAGCAGGAGGGACAAGTATCGGCGGATGTTGCGGGACTACCTGGCAGACCACACCCCTGTCCTCCCCGATCCCTCGGCGCCCTACACTTACTGGGTCTCCAACTTGGACACGTGGCTGGAACTGTCCCTGTACGCCTTGGATGTGCTTGCCTGCCCTGCCGCCAGCGTGCTATCAGAAAGGGTGTTCAGCGCAGCCGGGGGCATTATAACCGATAAGCGCAGCCGCCTGTCAACCGACAGTGCCGACAGGCTGACGCTAATCAAAATGAACAGCAAGTGGATTGACCCGGACTTTGCTTGTACAACAGTGGAAAGCAGCCAAGAGTGAGGTGCCATCTGTATGAAGTGCCATTTCCTCCTCCTCCTCCTTAACCGCCGTAGAATTGCTGTATTAATAAAAAAAATTATGGCTCACCTCTTGGGCTAAATACAATCAATATTTAAGAGGTCTCAGCTCTTGGGACTCCACACAATTTCTAAAAAGGTCTCAGCTCTTGGGACTCCACACAATTTGTAAGAGGTCTCAGCTCTTGGGCCTTAATACAATTTTTAAGAGGTCTCAGCTCTTGGGACTGCACACAATTTTTAAGAGGTCTCAGCTCTTGGGACTGCACACAATTTTTAAGAGGTCTCAGCTCTTGGGCCTCCACACAATTTTTAAGAGGTCTCAGCTCTTGGGCCTCCACACAATTTTTAAGAGGTCTCAGCTCTTGGGCCTCCACACAATTTTTAAGAGGTCTCAGCTCTTGGGCCTCCACACAATTTCTAAGAGGTCTCAGCTCTTGGGCCTCCACACAATTTCTAAGAGGTCTCAGCTCTTGGGCCTTAATACAATTTTTAAGAGGTCTCAGCTCTTGGGACTCCACACAATGTTTGAGAGGTCTCAGCTCTTGGGCCTCCACATAATTGTTAACAGGTCTCAGCTCTTGGGCCTCCACACAATTTTTAAGAGGTCTCAGCTCTTGGGCCTCCACACAATTTTTAAGAGGTCTCAGCTCTTGGGCCTCCACACAATTTTTAAGAGGTTTCAGCTCTTGGGCCTCCACACAATTTCTAAGAGGTCTCAGCTCTTGGGACTCCACACAATTTCTAAGAGGTCTCAGCTCTTGGGCCTTAATACAATTTTTAAGAGGTCTCAGCTCTTGGGACTCCACACAATTTTTAAGAGGTCTCAGCTCTTGGGCCTTAATACAATTTTTAAGAGGTCTCAGCTCTTGGGCCTCCACACAATTTATAAGAGGTCTCAGCTCTTGGGCCTTAATACAATTTTTAAGAGGTCTCTTGGGACGCCACACAATTTTTAAGAGGTCTCATCTCTTGGGCCTCCACACAATTTCTAAGAGGTCTCAGCTCTTGGGCCTTAATACAATTTTTAAGAGGTCTCAGCTCTTGGGACTCCACACAATGTTTGAGAGGTCTCAGCTCTTGGGCCTCCACACAATTGTTAACAGGTCTCAGCTCTTGGGCCTCCACACAATTTTTAAGAGGTCTCAGCTCTTGGGCCTCCACACAATTTCTAAGAGGTCTCAGCTCTTGGGCCTTCACACAATTTCTAAGAGGTCTCAGCTCTTGGGACTCCACACAATTTCTAAGAGGTCTCAGCTCTTGGGCCTTAATACAATTTTTAAGAGGTCTCAGCTCTTGGGACTCCACACACTTTTTAAGAGGTCTCAGCTCTTGGGCCTTAATACAATTTTTAAGAGGTCTCAGCTCTTGGGACTCCACACAATTTTTAAGAGGTCTCAGCTCTTGGGACTCCACACAATTTCTAAGAGGTCTCAGCTCTTGGGCCTTAATACAATTTTTAAGAGGTCTCAGCTCTAAGCTTCCCTTACTGCTGGGGTGACACACTGTAACAAACCTCCTCCTGTAAGCTTCCCTTACTGCTGGGGTGACACAATGTAACAAACCTCCTCCTGTAAGCTTCCCTTACTGCTGGGGTAACACACTGTAACAAACCTACTCCTGTAAGCTTCCCTTACTGCTGGGGTGACACACTGTAACAAACCTCCTCCTTTAAGCTTCCCTTACTGCTGGGGTGACACAATGACACAAGAAGACATGTCTGACCACATCTCACACACACACACACACACACACACACACACACACACACACACACACAATGACAATTAGGGGTGGGGTCTATTTGTTTTCCCCCTTGCCTATGCCATCTGTGGTTGTGGTTGTCATAGGCAACGTGATTTTAAGGGGTGCAGAATTTTGTTCTTTTTTGTACAGTTTGGCTTGGGGTCCATGGCAATGTAGAGGAAAGAAGGTTTCCTTGTCTTGTCTCACTTTACGTAGAAGTTATATTGTGTTTGGAGTGTATTGTTGAGAGGCTGTGATAGTGGCGTAATAGTGCGACTTGGGCACGTTATATGCACCCAGACATGCTTCCCCTGCTGTCCCAGTTGCATTCCAGCAGTGTTGGCATCATTTTCTGATGTTTCAGGGTGGACTTGGTGACCTCCAAGTGGTCGAATTGAGATTTCCAAGTGGCGAGCATTTTTTTCCCATAGACTATAATGGGATTCGATAATCGGTAGAGTAGTCGAGTAACGCGGTCTATTCGAATCGAAATTCGAAATTTCGAATATTTCACTACTCGCTCATCTCTAAGAAATAAGTATTCCTTTGAAAGTATCCCATTTAGCGTCCATGCTTGTTTTTAAGGACATTTTCCCAGTCAATGCAGTGTAGGGCATCTCTAAGTTGGTCAAACTTTGCCTTTTTGAAGTCCCGCGTTTTTTGTGGCTCCTTGATAAGGCACCCTAGTGACTGCTAATTGGAAATTAATGATATTATGATCAGTGCTTCCAAGGTGTCCCCCAACCTGTACCTTTATTACTTTGTATGGCTTTCCCACAGGCAATGTGGCATTCCCCCCTCCCATTCCCATAGTCATTGTGGAATACCCGCTCCCATTCCTATAGGCATTGTGGCACCCCCTTCCCATTCCTATAGCCAATGTGGCATCCTCCCTCCCATTCCTATACAGACACAGAAATGCAAAGCAGCCAGCTCACCCCATCCACATAGAAACAAGGGAAACAGGAGATCCACTTGGCAATCCTCCTAGTTAAATGTATAAAAGTAGTTTATCCAGCTTCTCCTAAAACATAACTTTTAATGTTCCAGTTAAAATAGCCAGGATGCTGAAGGTATACAAAAATGGGAAAATTCAAAACAAGAACCCAGAAGCCAATATGTCACACAAGGTTATTTAACCCTTTCGCTGCCAGCCTACCTGCAGCATTTGCCACTCCCTGTTGCCAGACGATGTTTCACTATTTTGCGCTCCCCATGTTCAACTGTCATTTTTGAAAGGATTTCCAGGGATTTCCCAGGAAAATTATATATTGTTTTTTTCAACAGAGTCTGGGCTTTAACATGAAATGTCTTGTTTGTATTTTTTAGGTGTATTCTCAATATTTTTGGGTGAAATGTGTGAAAAAAAATAAAAAAAAAATATTTTTTTACAATTTGTAGAGTTTTTTTGTAATAAAAAATGTAAGTTTGTCAATAAAATCTTATTGCGTGAGAAACCCCAATTTCTCCCG
The DNA here is from genome assembly GCA_027917425.1 of Gastrophryne carolinensis. NCBI lineage: Eukaryota > Metazoa > Chordata > Amphibia > Anura > Microhylidae > Gastrophryne > Gastrophryne carolinensis. Next base: position 120,045,395 of record CM051242.1, on the reverse strand, counting down.
GTTACAGCGATACCACATATGTATAGGTAGACACCCTTTCCTGCCCAGAAGCCTTTTATAGCTGCTGGATGACAAATGGTTAATAAAAAAAAAAAATGACATAGGGTCCCCCTTCCCTGGGAGGGGGACCCCATTTTTTTTTGGATTTTTAAGGGTTAAAAACCCTTAAAAATCCAAAAAAAAAATGACGTGGGGTCCCCCTTACCCAAAGTAACCAGCCCGGGACCAGCTATGGGGGCTTGTAGGCACAGAGTGGGGGGGCCAGCTTTGGTGGCCCCCCACCCTGCAGCCTACGAGCCCACATAGCCTATGTGGGCCCGGGCTCTTCTGCCCCCCCCTGGCCTTTGGGGAGGCAGGTAATGGGGGTGCGGGGGTTAATGGCAAGCCACCCGCTAGGGCAGGTGACTTGCCACCCCCCAGCCTTGTGAACTGGTATAAGGGGTCTCATGGACCCCTTACCAGCTCACAAAGGGTTAACTGTGAAAAAAAAAAACACCACACAAGTAATAAAAGTATTTTATTAGAAAAAAAAACAATTTTTTTTACTGTACTTACCTTCGATTGCAAGCTCTTGTCCCTCGCCGCTCAGCTGACAGATGCCGGTGATCGGCATCCAGAGAAGGAGAAGGCAGGAGATCAGAGGATCTCCTGTCACCTCCTTCCCCAGCGCCGATCACCGGCATCTGAGAAGCTGAGAAAGCTGAAGCCCGTTCGGGGCCGGGATGACTTCATAAGCCCCGCCCCCAAGGCATGATGGCGGCCGCCATCGAGAAGAAGAGAGGAGAGAGCCTCCCAGGCTCTCTCCTGAAGATCGGTAAGTCCTGGGGCGGGATCGGAGGCCCCCCAGGTGAAGAGGAGGGACAGCGGGAGCCAGCGCACACACAGGTAAGTGAATGTCATTTTTATTTTTTTTATTTTTTACAGTTAGAAGCTGCTGCTGCAGAAGCGGGGGGGGTCGGCCTATTCCGGGGGCTCTCCTGGAGCCATCTGACCCCCCACGGGGGATCGGATGGCACCAAATTAAAGAGGAGACCCGGCCGGATCCAACAAGGGGTCAGGTGAGTATTTTTTATTTTTACTTTTTAAACTAGAAGCGAGGAAAGTCAAGCACGTAACACCTACGGGCTTGGCACTTAAGGCCCAGCCAAGCCAGCACGTAGGTGTTACGTGCTTGGCAACAAAAGGGTTAAACCTTGTGTGTCTCGCCGATAGGTTGTATGATTAAGGACCTGTATGGTCCAAAATGCATTACAGGGTCCTCACAGTGGTACACATTGGCTTCTGGTCCTTGTTTTGAATTTCCCCTTCAGTATCCTGGCTATTTTAACTGGAACATTAAAATGTATGTTTTAGAAGAAGCTGTATAAACTACTGTTGTACACCTCTGATTCCCATATGCAGTGGGGCATCCCCTCTTCCATTCTCCCCCCATTTAATCTAATACCTCACTCCAGTAATCCCACGGCACATGTGTGGGCCTCCAGAAAATTCCCTGATCTGCACGCACACCATGCCAGGGAGATGAATGTATGCCAGCAGGTGTGGGCAGGGCAGAGGGAGCAAGCAGACATGCCACCTGCCACTGTGGTAATTATGTGAATACTCAGGAACGCTCATCATTGCTACTGCAACGGGCAAATATGCCGAGGTATTAGGCGAACCTGGGGGGGGGGGGGACTCACACTATGAGGCATCCTAAATCACTCTCTCTCTCAATCAATTGAGATAAGTTACCTGGGTTTAGGCCTGCTTCTTGTGAATGTGAATGTCAGAGTGGGAACCGCATGGACAAAGCACAGTTGCAGCTGCCACATTTCATCAGCATTACATTTTTTTGAACTGTTCACACTTAACGATTGCCAACCAATTGGCACAATAATGAACAACCCCACTAGGTGGCTGATACCAGGAAATTGGAAGAAGACCAACTCCCTAGAATAGGGGTGCCCAGCAGGGCATTCAAATAGATTGCTTAGAGGAAACCACTGTCAATCCCCAAAGTTAACAACCACACCCAAGATTTTGGGATGCACCAATGTGTGTATCCCACAGGATTGCCCATAAAATCACCTTTTCCTTGTTCCCATAGCACATGCCTGGGCCACTCAGGCAATCAGCAGCTTGCATTCGGTTCAGATTTTCATGGCTGGTCTTATCTCCTTTTTGACATGCAAAATTGATGGCTGCTACAAGGAGCAGTGGAGGACTGGAGTTACATTGTGAGTAATGTGAGTATTTCTTCCTCAAATATTCAAACGAGAATTGCTTAAGAGCAGCGAAAGTCAGGGGTGGAAGTGTGCTATACTTAATGCTTCCCCTGGGTGCCAGAAAGCCTGACTGTGCCTAAGACCAGAGAAGGAGAAGCCATAATCCTTTCTATTGATGCATTTGACAGGCTTGCCTGGGAGTGGATAAAGGCAGTCCACACATATCTGGGTGATGGCGATAATATTAATAACAGAATAAGGGCCTTATATGCTAACACCAGTATAAGGGCCAACAATAAGCTTTTTTTCATGTTTCATATTTCCAACAGCATGTGTCAAGAATGCCCTCTATCCCCTTTTATATTCACTCTGTCCATATAACCGTTTCTCAAAATATTCCCGTATATAACATGTATTGAGATAGGGGGACACAAATATAAGGTTGCAGCCTAAGTATATGACATGTTTTTCTATTAGGTCAAATAGATATAGGGTGAAATTACCGCGCTAGGTTTAGTTTTAAGGTTTCCAAAAAATAATTACTACAGTTTACAAAGTACAACTGCTCAACGTGCTGTAGCCTGAATATCCCAACAGGTTCAATAGTAGCATGTAATAATATGGCACAGAGCAAAAAGATAGCTATATCTTTAAAAACGTCCAAACAAATGAATAAATCCACCGTTGTCGCAAAATGGCATGCAAAGTCCCAAAGTGATGGCTACTGTCAATCGACTTAAATCAACAACAATGTGCCCTTCACCTTTTAGATTGCATGCTTGCCAGAGAGGATTTAAATATCAGCCTTAATTAGATCCCAGTTGGGTTTCTCATCCGTTGAAATTATAAATCTCCTTCCAAGCATAAGTAGCATATAGAGCCTGTGCCTTAGAAGCAGCTCAAATGCGGGCTCATCATAGAAAAAAAGTCAAAAAGGAAAGAAGATCTAGCATTATACGTTTTTAATAAAAGCTGTATATAAAAAGGCCGCCCGCCGTAACATGTTTTGTTGCCGTTGGCAACTTCTTCAAGACTGGCGGCGCGGCGGCTAGTGCGGCTTTTTATTAGGAACGGAGTCAACGCGTGCTGACGCTGCGTCAGCGCGTACGTGGGTATTGAATGCAGCCAATGACAGGCTGCTTTCCCTCGAGGCCATGTTTGAATGGTGGAGCTGTTAATGTCTCTGTCCATTCAGAAGGCTATCTTTTTGCCCTGTGCCATATTATTACATTACTGTGATACCCAGACTGCTGCACCTTCCACAGGCTATTCCAATATCAATGCCGTAATACTGTACTTTTTGGCTGAACACCTACAGCCCTGAAACATCTAGGTGAAATCACATATCTAGCTAGAGTAATATATTGACATACACAGTCTAGAGTAAGAGAGGGTAAACATGGAACTGGAATCCTACCATAAGAACTGGTTGCATTGGGCAACAACAATTCCCTTTCTCAAAACATTCAAAAGCATCCTCTAATGGCCGCCATAGTTTTGGCACAGTCTCAGCAATGTATTTCCAATCTCTGCCCCACTTATTTCATTGGGGTTGAACACAGAATTTCTACCAGGTCACAGCAAATCTTTGCTAGCAGGTTGGTAGGACAAGACCCAGAGCTTAGCATCTATTTTCTGGCACTTCTCTTATGGATTAGGAAAATATTGAGATTAAATATGGGTCAGGGATCTCAGATTGGACTGGCTATGTGTGTGTGATTATGGAGTGTTTGCTGCAAATTAAGTATGTGGAGAAAATAATACATTCCAAACTAGACAGACTGAACAAGTTTAGTGGGAACTTACCATTTGAGAAAGTATGGCAACATATTTGTCTTGCACCAGGTGTCAAGATGCTACTGCTAAGACAAGGTACGTGGAAATATGTGTAATGTATATATATATATATATATATATATATATATATATATATATATATGTGTGTGTGTGTGTGTGCAACTACAAAGGAGATGTGGGGAGAGTTACAAAAAGTGCATGAAAGGTCATCAGAGAAAACTGTATCAGTCTAAGCTAAGTGAGGGCCAGAATATGCAGAACTATATAAGGGGCACCCTAGAGATTGTGGAACGCCTCATAGGCATTGGGAAAGATTTTCATTAAAGATTTTCATGTTGATGCACTTCTATCAAGGTGGTCATCCAGAAAGTTTTGACACACTTGTCACTGCACTCGATGCCCGGACAGATGATGAGCTCACACTAGTATGTTAAACATACCTCCCAACTTCTGAAGCTATGAAAGAGGGACAAGTCACGCCCCAGCCACACCCCCGCCACGCCCACCACACCATATTTCACACCCATTTACACAAATGCACATCTGAACCAGAGAAAAAAAATTATTTAAAAAAATGTAAAAAATAAAGTATTTCCTAGACATTTCTAAACGTATATTTAAGTTTAATTGACAGATTGTACACTTTTAAAAAGGAGCCACCCCTAGTCATTTCACTATCCTGTTGATGGTTCCTCTCCACTGTGGTATCCTGATTTCGGAATGCCCGGCTGTGTGAAACCCCCAGATCGTTGCAGCCAACTCACCTCTTCCCAGTCTCACGATGCATGCGCGGCCGCTCGTCCAATCAGCGTGGAGCCGCTGACGTCCTGACGTCTAAGCCTTTGTCGGCCGCATCCCCCGCTTCCCTCTAACAGGAGGTGTGCCCATGCTGACCATTCGCAAATGCCTGGTGCGGGCACGCGCCCTGCTAGAGAAAAGCGCGAGAAGCGGCCCGCGCATGCGCAGTTGGACCGGGAGTAGGGTAAGGTTTGCAGGCGTCCTGGGGGGGTTTCACACAGCGGGGCATCCCGATTTTGAATGCCCCATGGGGAGGGATCGGATCGGCCCGGGGAATCTTATAGATTCCCTGCTATCCAGCAGGGTGTTGGTCCACTTTAAATCAAACCCAAATGGGAACTCTAGCTGAAGATAGAACTGGGGATTTTCATTTATTTTAGTCCTATAGAGTCTACTAGAGGCAGTAACCATCATCTATTTTTTATTTTTTATAATTAAGCAATGTATTTATATTTGCTTCTTACCTTATCCTCTCAGTCAAGCGTCTTCAGTGGGTGGGCGAAGCCCAACGGCCCACTCTCATGTCCCGCGCCGGCACTGCTCAATGGCCGGGGCGGGGCAAGCTGGGGCGAGGTGGCCAATCAAGAGGCCCTGCTTACAGGGGAGCCGAAGTGGCTGATAACCGGGCAGCGGAGCAGGTGATTGGCGGGGTGGGGAGGGAGGGGGTGTGGGCGGCGGAACAGCTGATCAGCGGGGGGGGGTGCGGGGGGCGGAGCAGCTGATCGGCGGGGCAGGGAGGGGGGTGTGGGCGGCGGAACAGCTGATCGGCGGGGCGGGGAGGATAATGCACATGCCGGGACAATTATTAATCATCCGGGACCGCAGGATATTCTGGGAAAATTGGGACAGTCCCAGGAAAATCGGGACAGTTGGCATGTTTTAAAGCCAAACTTTTTAATGAGTGGAAGAGAAAAGCAGAGTCTCTAAGCAAGGAAAGGAAACTCATGAATGTTTTGTGTGTAAAAAAAAGCCAGGGTGGAGTTTTAAAAAGCTAGAATGAGTCATCTTCAGAAGCAGAAAGTTCTGCAAAGGGTTAAGTCTGCTGTGGAGAAAGCTGATGCTCCCAAATGTATTGAGGCTGATGAATGTATCACTAACAGGTTAAGAAGTTGTTGAGTGGGGGTGTTGGAATAGCATTAATACAATAGCTATATCCTGTTTTTGATTGTCTGCTTGTTATGCTGTAGATGTACAGGTTCAATTTTAAACAAGGCTTGCTTAACACGCAGGCAGAAAACAAACCCTGCTCATCTGGGATCTCAATAAACATCAGGATCCCCTGACTATACACATGGCATACTACCAGCCACCCATTACAAAAGCAACATAACAGTTACCTCACAATGACAGCTTTAGTTCCACCTGCAGACCAACAGACCTCAGTTACTACCCCAGACAGGCACATTAAATGTGTATATTTCTCTTTCAGACTGCCCGCATCTGAAGTACCATATGTGAGACTTCGTTTTGGCACCCTTTCAGGTGGGCATGCCTACACCTCATGTTTACTTACCTTTTGTCTCTAGTGTGTGGCACAGCATCCTCCATGCCCTCCATCAGTACATACACTGCTGTTAACCAATAAAAGCAGGGCGCATGCATGCCAAAGGGTGCTGCTTATCAATTTCTAACTGCAGAATCAGCAGCCAGCAGTGCATTGAAGTGTGCTGGAAAATTACACAACAATGTACTTGCCCACATGGCTGTACAACTTTCTGCTAGACTACCACCAAGTTGGCCCCCTAGTTGGCTCCACACTTTTAATGCTCAATGCTGGGAGACTCATCAGGAGGTGCATGATGGGACATAGATTGCTAATTTATTGTGAAGTAAAGGTGTACAGCAGACAATGCATAAAGGGAGGGGCAGCTTATTAACCACTGAGCTACCAATTCCTCCTCTTAACTGTAAGAGCTCTGTACATATTATGGTCAGGCTGCTCTTATATTGGGAAAGATATTGTAACTGTTTGGAAAGGCTTGTCAAAAACTTCCTAGCCTTCTCACCTCCTGGCACCCTGAATCCACTACAGTTTGTGTATGGGACTAATCATCCAACATGCAGTGGCATTGTCCACCTACTTCAAACACCTCTGACTTACCTGGGGGAAGGGTGCGTGCACTCCCTTACTCATTCCCTGAAGATAAATGGTGTCATTGTATATTATAAAAAAGCTGTGCAACACCGCGCTTCCAAACAATAACATACAAAATTTAAAACATGTGAAACAATTATTTAAATAAAGCTCAACGTGTCGGAAAATTCCCAATCTTCCCAATAAAAAATAAAAGAAAAAATACACAGAGCTGGCTTATTTCAAAATAACACAGATAGTGTCCAATTCATAAAAATGTCAAACATGTAAATTCATATAAAAAATCCTCCAATGAATTTGTGCAAAAAACAATATTAAAGTCTTTCTATATTCTTCAACCATGTCCCAAAGTGCATATAGTCCTATTCTTCTGTGCTCTTAAACACCTCTATGTGCAGATCCTTACCAAAAGGACATCTTGAACAAAGACAGCCAAATAGAGTAATAATTGAATATCTTCCCCGCGCCACTGGATAACCGGCTTAATTAGAAATCATCGACATCCAGATTTAACTCCCACAAAGCAGATGTTTTAATATGATCTCTCAGGATGCATTAACTTTCATATAGTGGCTCCAGTGCTCTGCTTCCTCCTCTGTCTCCTTAACCATTTGGCGAAAGCACATAGGGGTGTTTAAGAGCACAGAAGAATAGGACTATATGCACTTTGGGACGTGGTTGAAGAATATAGAAAGACTTTAATATTGTTTTTTGCACAAATTCATTGGAGGATTTTTTATATGAATTTACATATTTGACATTTTTATGAATTGGACACTATCTGTGTTATTTTGAAATAAGCCAGCTCTGTGTATTTTTTCTTTTACATTGTATATTATAGTTCACTGCCTCTTGCCTCTCCCAGTCCAAAAATTAGACAGTACAGCCAGAGGGCCACAGCACATTGCCCACAATATGTTTCATACATTTTAAATTTGAGGGTGAAAGTGTGGCAGGTCTTGGCAAGACTCCCTCAGTCCAAACATCGGTACACCTCTTTCCCAGGTAGAGGCCACTGTAGCCAGCTCATTGCCCACAAAAGTTGTCATACATTTTAGCCTGCCTAACACATCGCTTCATAAATTTTACAGCAGCATTTGGAAAGCACTGTGAGTTGAGTGAGTTAATTGTAATGCACCTATGATATACCTGCTGTCTATTTCAGGGAATTTGCCTCAGTTTGGGTAGAACAAGGAGGAGGGCTATCCTGTAATGGTCTTTATTAGGGATGAGCGAATCGATCCGGACGAACCCGGATTCGATCCGAATTTCATGAAAAATTCGATTCGGATCGAATCCGAATTTCCCCGTGCTTCGATCGCTCGAAGTTTTCCTTTAACATCCATTCATTTACATTACAGGCATTCTAAGATGGCGGACGGGACATGTCCAGACATCTACCCCGCTCCAGTGCATGCTGGGGCAGTCACATGCAGCCTATCAGCAGCCAGCAAGCCCGGTGACGTCACAGCGCTATTTAAGGCGGCGGACATCTTGCTTTTCCTCATTTCTCTATTGCATTCGTGAGAGACAGGATGCTGTTGTAGTCAGGGAGAGACAGTTAGAGAGCCAGGGACAGACAGGGACAGGCAGGAGACAGGCAGGAGACAGGCAGGAAGTCAGCGAGAAGCAGGGAAAGTTAGGAAAAATCCAGCCTGAGTGTTACTGGCTGGCTGACTGGCTTTTTTAGCGGTTTCAGGCTGCTTATACACTTTTGATGTTGTGCATATATACTGAACTGATCTCAAGTCTTCTGTGGGAACATTACCATTTTGTAAAATCACATTAGCCTCTGTATTTACTCTAAGCTGCACAGTTATTAAAAGTAATTTGGCCTGTTTGAGCCTGCTTAGACACTGTTGCTGTGCATATATACTGATCTCAAGTCTGCTGTGGGGCATCCCATTCTGTAACATCACATTAGCCTCTGTATTTACTGTAAGCTGCACAGTTATTTAAAGTAATTTGGCCTGTTTGAGCCTGCTTAGACACTGTTACTGTGCATATATACTGTTCTAAAGCCTGCTTCGGGGCATCCCATTCTGTAACATCCCATTAGCCTCTGTATTTACTGTAAGCTGCACAGTTATTTAAAGTAATTTGGCCTGTTTGAGCCTGCTTAGACACTGTTGCTGTGCATATATAGTTATAAAGCCTGCTTGGGGGCATCCCATTCTGTAACATCACATTAGCCTCTGTATTTACTGTAAGCTGCACAGTTATTTAAAGTAATTTGGCCTGTTTGAGCCTGCTTAGACACTGTTGCTGTGCATATATACTGTTCTAAAGCCTGCTTTCGGGGCATCCCATTCTGTAACATCACATTAGCCTCTGTATTTACTGTAAGCTGCACAGTTATTTAAAGTAATTTGGCCTGTTTGAGCCTGCTTAGACACTGTTGCTGTGCATATATACTGTTCTAAAGCCTGCTTCGGGGCATCCCATTCTGTAACATCCCATTAGCTTCTGTATTTACTGTAAGCTGCACAGTTATTTAAAGTAATTTGGCCTGTTTGAGCCTGCTTAGACACTGTTGCTGTGCATATATACTGTTCTAAAGCCTGCTTTGGGGCATCCCATTCTGTAGCATCACATTAGCCTCTGTATTTACTGTAAGCTGCACAGTTATTTAAAGTAATTTGGCCTGTTTGAGCCTGCTTAGACACTGTTGCTGTGCATATATACTGTTCTAAAGCCTGCTTCGGGGCATCCCATTCTGTAACATCACATTAGCCTCTGTATTTACTGTAAGCTGCACAGTTATTTAAAGTAATTTGGCCTGTTTGAGCCTGCTTAGACACTGTTGCTGTGCATATATACTGTTCTAAAGCCTGCTTCGGGGCATCCCATTCTGTAACATCCCATTAGCCTCTGTATTTACTGTAAGCTGCACAGTTATTTAAAGTAATTTGGCCTGTTTGAGCCTGCTTAGACACTGTTGCTGTGCATATATACTGTTATAAAGCCTGCTTGGGGGCATCCCATTCTGTAACATCACATTAGCCTCTGTATTTACTGTAAGCTGCACAGTTATTTAAAGTAATTTGGCCTGTTTGAGCCTGCTTAGACACTGTTGCTGTGCATATATACTGTTCTAAAGCCTGCTTCGGGGCATCCCATTCTGTAACATTACATTAGCCTCTGTATTTACTGTAAGCTGCACAGTTATTTAAAGTAATTTGGCCTGTTTGAGCCTGCTTAGACACTGTTGCTGTGCATATATACTGTTCTAAAGCCTGCTTCGGGGCATCCCATTCTGTAACATCACATTAGCCTCTGTATTTACTGTAAGCTGCACAGTTATTTAAAGTAATTTGGCCTGTTTGAGCCTGCTTAGACACTGTTGCTGTGCATATATACTGTTCTAAAGCCTGCTTCGGGGCATCCCATTCTGTAACATCACATTAGCCTCTGTATTTACTGTAAGCTGCACAGTTATTTAAAGTAATTTGGCCTGTTTGAGCCTGCTTAGACACTGTTGCTGTGCATATATACTGTTATAAAGCCTGCTTGGGGGCATCCCATTCTGTAACATCACATTAGCCTCTGTATTTACTGTAAGCTGCACAGTTATTTAAAGTAATTTGGCCTGTTTGAGCCTGCGTAGACACTGTTGCTGTGCATATATACTGATCTCAAGTCTGCTGTGGGGCATCCCATTCTGTAACATCCCATTAGCCTCTGTATTTACTGTAAGCTGCACAGTTATTTAAAGTAATTTGGCCTGTTTGAGCCTGCTTAGACACTGTTGCTGTGCATATATACTGTTCTGAAGCCTGCTTCGGGGCATCCCATTCTGTAACATCACATTAGCCTCTTTATTTACTGTAAGCTGCACAGTTATTTAAAGTAATTTGGCCTGTTTGAGCCTGCTTAGACACTGTTGCTGTGCATATATACTGTTCTGAAGCCTGCTTCGGGCATCCCATTCTGTAACATCCCATTAGCCTCTGTATTTACTGTAAGCTGCACAGTTATTTAAAGTAATTTGGCCTGTTTGAGCCTGCTTAGACACTGTAGCTGTGCATATATACTGATGTCAAGTCTGCTGTGGGGCATCCCATTCTGTAACATCCCATTAGCCTCTGTATTTACTGTAAGCTGCACAGTTATTTAAAGCAATTTGGCCTGTTTGAGCCTGCTTAGACACTGTTGCTGTGCATATATACTGTTCTAAAGCCTGTTTCGGGGCATCCCATTCTGTAACATCCCATTAGCCTCTGCATTTACTGTAAGCTGCACAGTTATTTAAAGTAATTTGGCCTGTTTGAGCCTGCTTAGACACTGTTGCTGTGCATATATACTGTTCTAAAGCCTGCTTCGGGGCATCCCATTCTGTAACATCACATTAGCCTCTGTATTTACTGTAAGCTGCACAGTTATTTAAAGTAATTTGGCCTGTTTGAGCCTGCTTAGACACTGTTGCCGTGCATATATACTGTTCTAAAGCCTGCTTCGGGGCATCCCATTCTGTAACATCCCATTAGCCTCTGTATTTACTGTAAGCTGCACAGTTATTTAAAGTAATTTGGCCTGTTGGAGCCTGCTTAGACACTGTTGCTGTGCATATATACTGTTCTAAAGCCTGCTTCGGGGCATCCCATTCTGTAACATCACATTAGCCTCTGTATTTACTGTAAGCTGCACAGTTATTTAAAGTAATTTGGCCTGTTTGAGCCTGCTTAAACACTGTTGCTGTGCATATATACTGTTCTAAAGCCTTCTTTGGGGCATCCCATTCTGTAACATCACATTAGCCTCTGTATTTACTGTAAGCTGCACAGTTATTTAAAGTAATTTGGCCTGTTTGAGCCTGCTTAGACACTGTTGCTGTGCATATATACTGATCTCAAGTCTGCTGTGGGGCATCCCATTCTGTAACATCCCATTAGCCTCTGTATCTCCTCTAAGCTGCACACTTAATTAAAGTAATTTGGCCTGTTGGAGCCTGCTTATCCACTCTTGCTGTGCATATATACTGATCTCAAGTCTGCTGTGGGGGCATCCCATTCTGTAACATACCATAACCTACCTCTCTTATTTACACTAAGCAGCTCTCTTATTTAAACAAAGCAGGGCTCTTGGAGGCTGATTGTCCACTTTTGGGTGTGCATTTATATTCGGTTTCATATACAGTGGGGTATCCCAATTTGTAAGATAACCTACCCCAACCATGTAAACTAAAGAGGCCTGTTGCAGCCTGAGTTTCTCTGCTTGCGTATGGCCTGCATTACAATCTGTCTCTTTCAATGACACTGCTGCCTGGGGTATCCCAATTTGTAAGATAACCTACCCCAACCATGTAAACTAAAGAGGCCTGTTGCAGCCTGAGTTTCTCTGCTTGCATATGGCCTGCATTACAATCTGTCTCTTTCAATGACACTGCTGCCTGGGGTATCCCAATTTGTAAGATAACCTACCCCAACCATGTAAACTAAAGGTTACGTCCTTCCAGAAGGAAAACTTATGCCGAACACTATTTTTGTTGACCTTTGGATTGATCGGCATGAAATTAAGGATTTTTTTTCAAAGTATGGCGCTGTAAAGAAGGTCAAAATTATTTCTCATACTTGGATTATTGTTACATTTTGTTCAGCTTGAAATATACCAGGCCACACGGGCATCCCAAGGCACATGCTGATTAACCCTATATGTTAAGCACAAGCATTTCTCATACTTGGATTATTGTTACTTTTTGTTCAGCTTGAAATATACCAGGCCACATGGGCATCCCAAGGCACATGCTATTTTAACCCTATCTGTTATACAACATAAGCGTTGATCAGCATCAGCTGCTTTATTAAGCTACTTCAGTTTGCACTTGTTTTTGACTGCTTTTAATAAACCAGGCTGCAGGGCACCCCAAAGCTGCACCTTGCACCCTATCTGGTATACAACATAAGCGTTGATCAGCATCAGCTTCATTAAGCTACTTCAGTTTGCACTTCCTTTTTGACTGCTTTCATTTAACCAGGCCGCAGGGCACCCCAAAGCTGCACGTTGCACCCTATCTGTTTATACTAAATAAGCATCTACAGCCTCAGCTTTATTAAGTTATTGCATTTTGAATTGGTTTTGGTCTGCTTTAAATACACCAGGCCGCAGGGTATCCCAAACCTGCATGTTGCACCCCATCTGTTATACTAAATAAGCGTTGATCAGCATCAGCTTTATTAAGCTATTGCATTTTGCATTGGTTTTTGTCCTGCAGTCAAAACACTAGCCCATATGGGCATCCCAAACCAGCACATGTCACCCTATCTGTTATACTAAATAAGCTTCTACAGGCTCTTTTTTTTATTTATATATTTTTATTTATATAGAGCTGTAATAGCTTATATAGTGAGGTAAATTTGCCATTTTGCTTCATTATATAGAGCACCCCCTCTGTAAATCTGAGGGGCAATAGTTTATATTATGAGGTAAATTCATGGTTTTGCACCATTATATGGAGCAGCCCCTGTGTAAATCTGAGGGGCAATAGCTTATATTGTGAGGTAAATTTGCCATTTTGCAGCATAATATAGAGCAGCCCCTGTGTAAATCTGAGGGGCAATAGCTTATATTGTGAGGTAAATTTGCCATTTTGCAGCATAATGTAGAGCAGCCCCTGTGTAAATCTGAGGGGCAATAGCTTATATTGTGAGGTAAATTTGCCATTTTGCAGCATAATATAGAGCAGCCCCTGTGTAAATCTGAGGGGCAATAGCTTATATTGTGAGGTAAATTTGCCATTTTGCTTCATTATATAGAGCAGCCCCTGTGTAAATCTGAGGGGCAATAGTTTATATTATGAGGTAAATTCATGGTTTTGCACCATTATATGGAGCAGCCCCTGTGTAAATCTGAGGGGCAATAGCTTATATTGTGAGGTAAATTTGCCATTTTGCTTCATTATATAGAGCAGCCCAGTTGCCATCTAAATCAACTACTGTCCGGCCAGTACAGCTTTTCCAGGGCAAACTCTGCTAGTTGCAGACACAAGTTTGGCTTCCCTGCAAATCCAGTGGATCCTGAAGGTGTGTTGGCATGGTCATGTCAAGGTATGACATGACCTGCTGTTTGAGGTCCAGCTCCAGGTCTTCCTGCTGCTCATGAGTAGACTCACTATGCGGGTGTAGAAAGCTACTCACTAGCGACTGAAGACTGAGGCTGCTGCTGATGGAGCTGTTGCTGCTGCTCCTTCCACCCCCCCAGCAGCCATGGCAGTGGAAGGTGATCGCAGAGGTCCCCCCCGAGTCAGACCTGCGGGAGTATGGGCCATGGCGCAGATAGACATCGCCCAACTGACTACGTGGGATGTCTCTGTAGTAGGTCAGTTTGTCCTCCCTCTCAGTGGGCGTAAAAAATGCCCCCCCGAGGGTCCAATAAGTTGGAGAGCCAGAAGTCTTCCCGCTGACAAATGGAGACAATTCTGCGCTCACTAGTACGCAAGCATGTGAGCATGCATCGTGCCATTTGTGCAAGTGACTCGGAGGGACTACCTGTCTCCATCTCCACTGTAAACCGCCACGGTGTGTCTGGGTCCTCTGTCTCGCCTTCCTCACAACCCTCTAGCTCCTGTGGCTGCTCCTGCTCCTCCTCTCCTGTCAGATGACTAGATAAAATGGTCATTTTGTGAAACCTAAACTGTGGTTTGCTGTGCCCCACCCCCTCCTCCTCCTCCACTTCAGCCCCCACAGGCTTCATGTGGCTGTGAAATGTATGTGCCATGTCTCCAGTGCCCTGACCAGCCATGGTTTCCAACATGTGTTGTAGTACATGAAGCAGTGGAATCTCATCGTTCATCTCATAGTCCTGGCAACTGACTAATAAAGTAGCTTCCTCAAAGGGCCTGAGAAAACGGCTGGTGTCACGTATGAGCTGCCAATGGTTCAGAAATCCGTGATGGCTTTTCTCTGTTCCTATAGTGGATCCTGCATATGGAGGGTGGAATTCCAATGGGTGGAAACATCGCAAATCAGACTATGTTGGGGTACACCGTTCTGACGCTGAGGCTCAATAAGGTTGTGATTGGTGGTGTAGGAGTGCCAGAAGTGCATGCTAACTTTCTTTCCTGTTGTTCGGATGTCTTTCAGATGGGAAGACTTCAGAAAACGCTTGACAACTAGACTGAACACGTGTACCATGTCAGGACGCATGACTCTGGCTTCCTTGTCGCAGCGCAAACAAGATGTTCTTCCAAGTATCAGTCACCATGGGTCCAAATTTGCAGTTTTTGTGGATTAAGCAATGATTTCATGGATTGAGTTCTCATTTTTAGTAGTTCCTCCCATGTGTGACTCAAGGAAAACCATGTGAAGAACAGCGTGAAACCACAATCACCAAGGGGGCCTAAAAGGATATATATTGTCCACCATGAGTCCATAGTTACAGCTCCAGACGTAGACAACACTGTGCACTTTGGTACACACTGACAGGCTAAAGGACTGGCCCACCTTCTGTTCAACAACATTTTACAGGGCAGGTACTGCCATCTTCGCAAAGCAATGATACCATGGGACTCTCCACCTCGGCTCGGCACAAGCCATCAGTTCTCTGAAAGGTCCACCACTGGGTAATGCAGCAGACTGGACTTATGGTGACGCTGTCTGAGAGGAGAAATCCCTCAGACATCAAGATTAAAAATTCCAAGAATTTTTGAGGGCTAATTATTCAGAGGCAATGATACCTAGTTGTTTCTGATTTAATTACAAGGTGGAAACACACCCTCAAACAATACTTCACTTTGGCAATACTATTGCATTTGTTTATTCATAATTTTATGTATATATACTAACTAACCTACTTTTTCTCCACAGGATTGTGGATGGTACATGAAAAACTGCCACATCGCTGAGTAGCTGATTTTTCCTACCAACAGTCCCCAATAATTCACTGCTGCTGCTGCCGCTGCCACCGCCGCAGACTCCAGGGACCCTCTTCCACTACCTCCGCTTGCAACACCTCCTCCCACGACACTCTCCTCATCACTAATTGCCCGGCTAGTGGAAGAAGAGGCGAGTGTCTCCTCCACTTCTTGGCTGGGCAGTAGCTGCTGAATTTTATGATTATCAGATCTTCATCAATGGATAGTGGAGCTGAACCCAAAGCATAACAACAGACAGTTGACTGGGGGTGTCAGATGCCACTTGTGATGCAGTGGACTGCTTTTGCAGCACTTCGAGACAAAGTTGCTTCATTGGCTGACACAATGACTGGTAAAGCTGTGGAACATATGGTTGAAAAGCAAGAAGAACCATTTGTTTTTATATGAAAAAGACCCTGGTTTATACAGACTTTTTTTTTTCCAGAGACTGCCCTGCGTGGAAATGAATGGCGCATGGATCAGCCAAGCTTTCCTCCCAACAATGCCTGATGTATTCCAGTAGATTGATGACGGGGCCAGACCAACACTAAAGAAAGATGGATCGTGCAAAACAGATTTAAGGCGCTGCTCTCCAGTTACAGACATTCCTCCGCATCGGACCACAAGTATTGATAAAAAATCCTTTACATTACTCTTACTTTTTATTAATATTCTTTGAATAAAACGGATCAGACATCCAGATTAAAAATTCCAAGAATTTTTGAGGGCTAATTAGTCAGAGGCAATGATACCTTGTTTATTAATTAAAAGGTGGAAACACACCCTCAAACAAAACTTCACTTTGGCAATACTTTTGCATTTGTTTATTCAAAATTTTATTTAAATATTACTAACTAAGCTAATTTATCTCCACATGACTCTCCACAGGGTGTGATTCATCCAATCTTTGGGCTCCAGCAGCCAACTGCAGTGTCTCTTTCAAGCTATGTTTGGGCTCCTGAAGCTGCTGCTGCTGCTGCTGCTTGCAACTCCAGGGTGTGATTCATCCAATTTTTGGGCTCCTGAAGCCAACCCCAGTGTCTCTTTAAAGTAATGTTTGGGCTCCTGCTGCTGCTGCCAACTCCAGGGTGTGATTCATCCAATTTTTGGGCTCCTGAAGCCAACCCCAGTGTCTCTTTAAAGTAATGTTTGGGCTCCTGCTGCTGCTGCTTGCAACTCCAGGGTGTGATTCATCCAATTTTTGGGCTCCTGAAGCCAACCCCAGTGTCTCTTTAAAGTAATGTTTGGGCTCCTGCTGCTGCTGCTGCCAACTCCAGGGTGTGATTCATCCAATTTTTGGGCTCCTGAAGCCAACCCCAGTGTCTCTTTAAAGTAATGTTTGGGCTCCTGCTACTGCTGCCAACTCCAGGGTGTGATTCATCCAATTTTTGGGCTCCTGAAGCCAACCCCAGTGTCTCTTTAAAGTAATGTTTGGGCTCCTGCTGCTGCTGCTGCCAACTCCAGGGTGTGATTCATCCAATTTTTGGGCTCCTGAAACCAACCCCAGTGTCTCTTTAAAGTAATGTTTGGGCTCCTGCTACTGCTGCCAACTCCAGGGTGTGATTCATCCAATTTTGGGCTCCTGCTGCCAAATACAGTGTCTCTTTAAAGTAATATTTGGGCTCCTGCTGCTGCTGCTTGCAACTCCAGGGTGTGATTCATCCAATCTTTGGGCTCCTGCAGCCAACTCCAGTGTCTCTTTCAAGCTATGTTTGAGCTCCTGCTGCTGCAGCTGCTGCTGCTGCTGCTTGAAACTCCAGGGTGTGTCAGTCAATTTTTGGGCTCCTGCTGCTGCCAACTCCAGTGTCTCTTTCAGCCAATGTTTGGGCTCCTGCTGCTGCTTGAAACTCCAGGGTGTGATTCATCCAATTTTTGGGCTCCTGCTGCTGCCAACTCCAGTGTCTCTTTAAAGCAATGTTTGGGCTCCTGCCCCTCATAGTGATGCCACTTCAACTCTCTGCAATTGTGCCGCTCTGCGATTCTATTAGCGATGCCTCTGATCTGCATGTGATATTTATTTAAAGTATTATTTAACTAACCCAGCACGCATCCTATGCGTCTTACAGCAAGGCAGAATGGTTTACAACCCTATTGAGGCTCTAGGAGGCTCAGAAATAGCCGTTTTTAATAGCGATTCGTCGCGAATAAATTCGGGTCGAAGCGATTTTTTTCGGAAAATTCGGCGAATCAGTCTAATCGAATTTTTCAAAAGTTCGCTCATCTCTAGTCTTTATGCAGGGGTTCCTTTATAAACATAGCAACATAAAGGCCCTCATGTGCTGTAACACACCCACCTCTAAGTCCTTGGGTACCTCAATATGTGAGATTACTACAGTGTCTTCTGGCTGGTTCTGTGATCCACAAACAATGGCTGGGGTTTGTGCTGAATGGAATGAAGACTGTGTACCCTCAGCCACCTCTTCTGAGTCCCCAATGGTTTCATTTTACTTTATGTACTTCTCATCCTCAGCTGCCCTCTCCATCCAGGGCCGACCACTGGCCTTCCCCCGGGGCAACCTGATTTTGGATGACCTGCTATGTGAACCCCCAGGATTGCCCATTTTAATTCAACTCTTCCCTTTCCAACCCTGCATCAGTGGACTCTTGTCCAATTAGAACTTTTTATGTATCTAGTAGCTGGTAAAGATATTACATGCAAGGAAGGCATCCGGGTCACTTTTGAACACTTTTAGTGTATTCTTCATGACTACCTCCTCTGTCTTACAGGAAAGAATCTTTCCTCTAAACTTAGTGGTGGATGCCCCCGAATTTACAGTCTGAGGTATAAATATCTTGTTTTCCTGGTAGCTGCTGCCTGGCATTGGTTACTACAGTTAAGCTTCCACTGTTTACCAAGCATTTCCTTTTTTAGTGCCTTTCCCTGTGCATAACCTTACATTTATCAGTATTAGGTCCCACATCATGCTGTTTGCATCATATTGGAGTAGAAATCCAACATGTCACAAATGGCATCAAAACATAACACCTTTAAATGGGCCCTTTCAGATTAGTGCGATGAGGTTTGCAAAACGCTACATGTATCCTTTTATGCTCCGCACAACCGCAAAGCAGGTGCCATATTCAGCACCCCCTTCTAACCCATCACAGCTGGTTCCCTGCCACTGTCCCTTCCTCTTGCCTCTGGTCAGGCACTGCTGCAACCAGCTTCTAGGGGCCTTCGGTCCTCTGCTCCAGGAAAGACTAGTGGGAAGCCCCCAAGAGGTGGCTGCAGCAGCAGGGTGCTGGTCTGAGCTACTGCTGCCGCCATAATGTCTCCACTGCACTGCACCACTCGCACGGTGCATCACAAATTCTTGTGCTGTACTATGCTGTGCTGCATCTGTGCGTTTCAACCACAATAGTGGTGGAAAGGTACAGTGTGAAAGGGGCCTTAAACCTAATTTGCTGTTTTCTGCCCATGCTTCTATATGTTGATAGCTACACGCTGTCCTCTTTTTTGTTATTTGTTATTTACTTTACACAGCATAGTATAAAGCTATAAAAAAGATATTTTACGGTTTAATCCACTCCCAATGTCATTATTATATATTAACAAGAATTGGGCCCAGAATTGACGCCTGCAATGCTCTGCTATTAACGATGATCCAATTTGAGTATGGACTGTTGATAACCACCCTATGTATCCTATCATTAGGCCAATTACTCAACCATTTTCACTCCAGAATAGCATCTCTTAGAAATCCTTCAACCAGCTTTACCGCCTCCCCCAAATGTTAAACTGGCCAGTCAGTAGTTCGCAGGTTCCCCTTTAGACCATTTTGCACTGTAAATATTGGCACTAGGGATGAGCGAATCGATCCGGACGAACCCGGATTCGATCCGAATTTCATGACAAATTCGATTCGGATCGAATCCGAATTTCCCCGCGATTCGATCGAGCGAAGTTTTTTTCTAAAATCCATTAATTTCAATGACAGGCATTCTAGGATGGTCTACGTGACATGTCCAGACATGTAAGCTGGGGCAGTTTATGCTGGGACAGTCACATGCAGCCAGCAAGCCCGGTGACGTCACAGCACTATATAAGGCGGCGGCCATCTTGCTTTTGCGCATTTGTCTATTGCATTCGTGAGAGCCAGGACTCAGGAGGACACTGCAGACTGTATTCAGGGAGAGATAGGTAGAGAGTTAGGGACAGCCAGTAGACAGCCAGTAGACAGGTGGGAGACAGGCAGGAAGTCAGGGAGAAGCAGGGAAAGGTAGGAAAAAAACGGATGCAGTGACAGGGATTTTTTGTTGTTTTCATGCAGCCTGAGTGTTACTGCCTGGGTCACTGGCTTTGTTAGCTGTTTCACCCTGGTTAACCACTGTTGCTTTGCATAGTACTACTGCTCCCAGGTGCTCTGCTGTTGGGGCATCCCATTCTGTAACTACACCATCCTCTATTTACTATAACCCTTTGCACTTATTCTAAAAGTAATTTGGCCTGATAAAGACACTTTTGCTTTGCATAGTACTACTGCTCCCAGGTGCACTGCTGTTGGGGCATCCCATTCTGTGACTACACCAGCCTCTATTTACTATAACCCTTTGCACTTATTCTAAAAGTAATTTGGCCTGATAAAGACACTTTTGCTTTGCATAGTACTACTGCTCCCAGGTGCACTGCTGTTGGGGCATCCCATTCTGTGACTACACCAGCCTCTATTTACTATAACCCTTTGCACTTATTCTAAAAGTAATTTGGCCTGATAAAGACACTTTTGCTTTGCATAGTACTACTGCTCCCAGGTGCACTGCTGTTGGGGCATCCCATTCTGTGACTACACCAGCCTCTATTTACTATAACCCTTTGCACTTATTCTAAAAGTAATTTGGCCTGATAAAGACACTTTTGCTGTGCATAGTACTACTGCTCTCAGGTGCTCTGCTGTTGGGGCATCCCATTCTGTGACTACACCAGCCTCTATTTACTATAACCCTTTGCACTTATTCTAAAAGTAATTTGGCCTGATAAAGACACTTTTGCTGTGCACAGTACTACTGCTCCCAGGTGCACTCTGGTTGGGGCATCCCATTCTGTGACTACACCAGCCTCTATTTACTATAACCCTTTGCACTTATTCTAAAAGTAATTTGGCCTGATAAAGACACTTTTGCTTTGCATAGTACTACTGCTCCCAGGTGCACTGCTGTTGGGGCATCCCATTCTGTGACTACACCAGCCTCTATTTACTATAACCCTTTGCACTTATTCTAAAAGTAATTTGGCCTGAAAAAGACACTTTTGCTGTGGATAGTACTACTGCTCCCAGGTGCACTGCTGTTGAGCATCCCATTCTGTGACTACACCAGCCTCTATTTACTATAACCCTTTGCACTTATTCTAAAAGAAATTTGGCCTGATAAAGACACTTTTGCTGTGCATAGTACTACTGCTCTCAGGTGCTCTGCTGTTGGGGCATCCCATTCTGTGACTACACCAGCCTCTATTTACTATAACCCTTTGCACTTATTCTAAAAGTAATTTGGCCTGATAAAGACACTTTTGCTTTGCATAGTACTACTGCTCCCAGGTGCACTGCTGTTGGGGCATCCCATTCTGTGACTACACCAGCCTCTATTTACTATAACCCTTTGCACTTATTCTAAAAGTAATTTGGCCTTATAAAGACACTTTTGCTGTGCATAGTACTACTGCTCTCAGGTGCTCTGCTGTTGGGGCATCCCATTCTGTGACTACACCAGCCTCTATTTCCTATAACCCTTTGCACTTATTCTAAAAGTAATTTGGCCTGATAAAGACACTTTTGCTTTGCATAGTACTACTGCTCCCAGGTGCACTGCTGTTGGGGCATCCCATTCTGTGACTACACCAGCCTCTATTTACTATAACCCTTTGCACTTATTCTAAAAGTAATTTGGCCTGATAAAGACACTTTTGCTTTGCATAGTACTACTGCTCCCAGGTGCACTGCTGTTGGGGCATCCCATTCTGTGACTACACCAGCCTCTCTTTACTATAACCCTTTGCACTTATTCTAAAAGTAATTTGGCCTTATAAAGACACTTTTGCTGTGCATAGTACTACTGCTCTCAGGTGCTCTGCTGTTGGGGCATCCCATTCTGTGACTACACCAGCCTCTATTTCCTATAACCCTTTGCACTTATTCTAAAAGTAATTTGGCCTGATAAAGACACTTTTGCTTTGCATAGTACTACTGCTCCCAGGTGCACTGCTGTTGGGGCATCCCATTCTGTGACTACACCAGCCTCTATTTACTATAACCCTTTGCACTTATTCTAAAAGTAATTTGGCCTGATAAAGACACTTTTGCTTTGCATAGTACTACTGCTCCCAGGTGCACTCTGGTTGGGGCATCCCATTCTGTGACTACACCAGCCTCTATTTCCTATAACCCTTTGCACTTATTCTAAGAGTAATTTGGCCTGATAAAGACACTTTTGCTTTGCATAGTACTACTGCTCCCAGGTGCTCTGCTGTTGGGGCATCCCATTCTGTGACTACACCAGCCTCTATTTACTATAACCCTTTGCACTTATTCTAAAAGTAATTTGGCCTGATAAAGACACTTTTGCTTTGCATAGTACTACTGCTCCCAGGTGCACTGCTGTTGGGGCATCCCATTATGTGACTACACCAGCCTCTATTTACTATAACCCTTTGCACTTATTCTAAAAGTAATTTGGCCTGATAAAGACACTTTTGCTGTACATAGTACTACTGCTCCCAGGTGCACTGCTGTTGGGGCATCCCATTCTGTGACTACACCAGCCTCTATTTACTATAACCCTTTGCACTTATTCTAAAAGTAATTTGGCCTGATAAAGACACTTTTGCTGTGCATAGTACTACTGCTCTCAGGTGCTCTGCTGTTGGGGCATCCCATTCTGTGACTACACCAGCCTCTATTTACTATAACCCTTTGCACTTATTCTAAAAGTAATTTGGCCTGATAAAGACACTTTTGCTGTGCATAGTACTACTGCTCTCAGGTGCTCTGCTGTTGGGGCATCCCATTCTGTGACTACACCAGCCTCTATTTACTATAACCCTTTGCACTTATTCTAAAAGTAATTTGGCCTGATAAAGACACTTTTGCTTTGCATAGTACTACTGCTCCCAGGTGCACTGCTGTTGGGGCATCCCATTCTGTGACTACACCAGCCTCTATTTACTATAACCCTTTGAACTTATTCTAAAAGTAATTATGCCTGATAAAGACACTTTTGCTGTGCATAGTACTACTGCTCCCAGGTGCACTGCTGTTGGGGCATCCCATTCTGTGACTACACCAGCCTCTATTTACTATAACCCTTTGCACTTATTCTAAAAGTAATTTGGCCTGATAAAGACACTTTTGCTGTGCATAGTACTACTGCTCCCAGGTGCTCTGCTGTTGGGGCATCCCATTCTGTGACTACACCAGCCTCTATTTCCTATAACCCTTTGCACTTATTCTAAAAGTAATTTGGCCTGATAAAGACACTTTTGCTTTGCATAGTACTACTGCTCCCAGGTGCACTGCTGTTGGGGCATCCCATTCTGTGACTACACCAGCCTCTATTTACTATAACCCTTTGCACTTATTCTAAAAGTAATTTGGCCTGATAAAGACACTTTTGCTGTGCATAGTACTACTGCTCTCAGGTGCTCTGCTGTTGGGGCATCCCATTCTGTGACTACACCAGCCTCTATTTACTATAACCCTTTGCACTTATTCTAAAAGTAATTTGGCCTGATAAAGACACTTTTGCTGTGCACAGTACTACTGCTCCCAGGTGCACTCTGGTTGGGGCATCCCATTCTGTGACTACACCAGCCTCTATTTACTATAACCCTTTGCACTTATTCTAAAAGTAATTTGGCCTGATAAAGACACTTTTGCTTTGCATAGTACTACTGCTCCCAGGTGCACTGCTGTTGGGGCATCCCATTCTGTGACTACACCAGCCTCTATTTCCTATAACCCTTTGCACTTATTCTAAATGTAATTTGGCCTGATAAAAGACACTTTTGCTTTGCATAGTACTACTGCTCCCAGGTGCACTGCTGTTGGGGCATCCCATACTGTGACTACACCAGCCTCTATTTACTATAACCCTTTGCACTTATTCTAAAAGTAATTTGGCCTGATAAAGACACTTTTGCTGTGCATAGTACTACTGCTCCCAGGTGCACTGCTGTTGGGGCATCCCATTCTGTGACTACACCAGCCTCTATTTACTATAACCCTTTGCACTTATTCTAAAAGTAATTTGGCCTGATAAAGACACTTTTGCTTTGCATAGTACTACTGCTCCCAGGTGCACTGCTGTTAGGGCATCCCATTCTGTGACTACACCAGCCTCTCTTTACTATAACCCTTTGCACTTATTCTAAAAGTAATTTGGCCTTATAAAGACACTTTTGCTGTGCATAGTACTACTGCTCTCAGGTGCTCTGCTGTTGGGGCATCCCATTCTGTGACTACACCAGCCTCTATTTCCTATAGCCCTTTGCACTTATTCTAAAAGTAATTTGGCCTGATAAAGACACTTTTGCTTTGCATAGTACTACTGCTCCCAGGTGCACTGCTGTTGGGGCATCCCATTCTGTGACTACACCAGCCTCTCTTTACTATAACCCTTTGCACTTATTCTAAAAGTAATTTGGCCTTATAAAGACACTTTTGCTGTGCATAGTACTACTGCTCTCAGGTGCTCTGCTGTTGGGGCATCCTATTCTGTGACTACACCAGCCTCTATTTCCTATAACCCTTTGCACTTATTCTAAAAGTAATTTGGCCTGATAAAGACACTTTTGCTTTGCATAGTACTACTGCTCCCAGGTGCACTGCTGTTGGGGCATCCCATTCTGTGACTACACCAGCCTCTATTTACTATAACCCTTTGCACTTATTCTAAAAGTAATTTGGCCTGATAAAGACACTTCTGCTTTGCATAGTACTACTGCTCCCAGGTGCACTCTGGTTGGGGCATCCCATTCTGTGACTACACCAGCCTCTATTTCCTATAACCCTTTGCACTTATTCTAAGAGTAATTTGGCCTGATAAAGACACTTTTGCTTTGCATAGTACTACTGCTCCCAGGTGCTCTGCTGTTGGGGCATCCCATTCTGTGACTACACCAGCCTCTATTTACTATAACCCTTTGCACTTATTCTAAAAGTAATTTGGCCTGATAAAGACACTATTGCTTTGCATAGTACTACTGCTCCCAGGTGCACTGCTGTTGGGGCATCCCATTATGTGACTACACCAGCCTCTATTTACTATAACCCTTTGCACTTATTCTAAAAGTAATTTGGCCTGATAAAGACACTTTTGCTGTGCATAGTACTACTGCTCCCAGGTGCACTGCTGTTGGGGCATCCCCTTCTGTGACTACACCAGCCTCTATTTACTATAACCCTTTGCACTTATTCTAAAAGTAATTTGGCCTGATAAAGACACTTTTGCTGTGCATAGTACTACTGCTCTCAGGTGCTCTGCTGTTGGGGCATCCCATTCTGTGACTACACCAGCCTCTATTTACTATAACCCTTTGCACTTATTCTAAAAGTAATTTGGCCTGATAAAGACACTTTTGCTTTGCATAGTACTACTGCTCCCAGGTGCACTGCTGTTGGGGCATCCCATTCTGTGACTACACCAGCCTCTATTTACTATAACCCTTTGAACTTATTCTAAAAGTAATTATGCCTGATAAAGACACTTTTGCTGTGCATAGTACTACTGCTCCCAGGTGCACTGCTGTTGGGGCATCCCATTCTGTGACTACACCAGCCTCTATTTACTATAACCCTTTGCACTTATTCTAAAAGTAATTTGGCCTGATAAAGACACTTTTGCTGTGCATAGTACTACTGCTCACAGGTGCTCTGCTGTTGGGGCATCCCATTCTGTGACTATACCAGCCTCTATTTCCTATAACCCTTTGCACTTATTCTAAAAGTAATTTGGCCTGATAAAGACACTTTTGCTTTGCATAGTACTACTGCTCCCAGGTGCACTGCTGTTGGGGCATCCCATTCTGTGACTACACCAGCCTCTATTTACTATAACCCTTTGCACTTATTCTAAAAGTAATTTGGCCTGATAAAGACACTTTTGCTGTGCATAGTACTACTGCTCCCAGGTGCACTGCTGTTGGGGCATCCCATTCTGTGACTACACCAGCCTCTATTTCCTATAACCCTTTGCACTTATTCTAAAAGTAATTTGGCCTGATAAAGACACTTTTGCTGTGCATAGTACTACAGCTCCCAGGTGCACTCTGGTTGGGGCATCCCATTCTGTGACTACACCAGCCTCTATTTACTATAACCCTTTGCACTTATTCTAAAAGTAATTTGGCCTGATAAAGACACTTTTGCTGTGCATAGTACTACTGCTCTCAGGTGCTCTGCTGTTGGGGCATCCCATTCTGTGACTACACCAGCCTCTATTTACTATAACCCTTTGCACTTATTCTAAAAGTAATTTGGCCTGATAAAGACACTTTTGCTGTGCATAGTACTACTGCTCCCAGGTGCACTCTGGTTGGGGCATCCCATTCTGTGACTACACCAGCCTCTATTTCCTATAACCCTTTGCACTTATTCTAAAAGTAATTTGACCTGATAAAGACACTTTTGCTTTGCATAGTACTACTGCTCCCAGGTGCACTGCTGTTGGGGCATCCCATTCTGTGACTACACCAGCCTCTATTTACTATAACCCTTTGCACTTATTCTAAAAGTAATTTGGCCTTATAAAGACACTTTTGCTGTGCATAGTACTACTGCTCTCAGGTGCTCTGCTGTTGGGGCATCCTATTCTGTGACTACACCAGCCTCTATTTCCTATAACCCTTTGCACTTATTCTAAAAGTAATTTGGCCTGATAAAGACACTTTTGCTTTGCATAGTACTACTGCTCCCAGGTGCACTGCTGTTGGGGCATCCCATTCTGTGACTACACCAGCCTCTATTTACTATAACCCTTTGCACTTATTCTAAAAGTAATTTGGCCTGATAAAGACACTTTTGCTTTGCATAGTACTACTGCTCCCAGGTGCACTGCTTTTGGGGCATCCCATTCTGTGACTACACCAGCCTCTATTTACTATAACCCTTTGCACTTATTCTAAAAGTAATTTGGCCTGATAAAGACACTTTTGCTGTGCATAGTACTACTGCTCCCAGGTACTCTGCTGTTGGGGCATCCCATTCTGTGACTACACCAGCCTCTATTTCCTATAACCCTTTGCACTTATTCTAAAAGTAATTTGACCTGATAAAGACACTTTTGCTTTGCATAGTACTACTGCTCCCAGGTGCACTGCTGTTGGGGCATCCCATTCTGTGACTACACCAGCCTCTATTTACTATAACCCTTTGCACTTATTCTAAAAGTCATTTGGCCTGATAAAGACACTTTTGCTTTGCATAGTACTACTGCTCCCAGGTGCACTGCTGTTGGGGCATCCCCTTCTGTGACTACACCAGCCTCTATTTACTATAACCCTTTGCACTTATTCTAAAAGTAATATGGCCTGATAAAGACACTTTTGCTTTGCATAGTACTACTGCTCCCAGGTGCACTGCTGTTGGGGCATCCCATTCTGTGACTACACCAGCCTCTATTTACTATAACCCTTTGCACTTATTCTAAAAGTAATTTTGCCTGATAAAGACACTTTTGCTTTGCATAGTACTACTGCTCCCAGGTGCACTGCTTTTGGGGCATCCCATTCTGTGACTACACCAGCCTCTATTTACTATAACCCTTTGCACTTATTCTAAAAGTAATTTGGCCTGATAAAGACACTTTTGCTGTGCATAGTACTACTGCTCCCAGGTACTCTGCTGTTGGGGCATCCCATTCTGTGACTACACCAGCCTCTATTTCCTATAACCCTTTGCACTTATTCTAAAAGTAATTTGGCCTGATAAAGACACTTTTGCTTTGCATAGTACTACTGCTCCCAGGTGCACTGCTGTTGGGGCATCCCATTATGTGACTACACCAGCCTCTATTTACTATAACCCTTTGCACTTATTCTAAAAGTAATTTGGCCTGATAAAGACACTTTTGCTGTGCATAGTACTACTGCTCTCAGGTGCTCTGCTGTTGGGGCATCCCATTCTGTGACTACACCAGCCTCTATTTACTATAACCCTTTGCACGTATTCTAAAAGTAATTTGGCCTGATAAAGACACTTTTGCTTTGCATAGTACTACTGCTCCCAGGTGCTCTGCTGTTGGGGCATCCCATTTTGTGACTACACCAGCCTCTATTTACTATAACCCTTTGCACTTATTCTAAAAGTAATATGGCCTGATAAAGACACTTTTGCTTTGCATAGTACTACTGCTCCCAGGTGCACTGCTGTTGGGGCATCCCAGTCTGTGACTACACCAGCCTCTATTTCCTATAACCCTTTGCACTTATTCTAAAAGTAATTTGGCCTGATAAAGACACTTTTGCTTTGCATAGTACTACTGCTCCCAGGTGCACTGCTGTTGGGGCATCCCATTCTGTGACTACACCAGCCTCTATTTCCTATAACCCTTTGCACTTATTCTAAAAGTAATTTGGCCTGATAAAGACACTTTTGCTTTGCATAGTACTACTGCTCCCAGGTGCTCTGCTGTTGGGGCATCCCATTCTGTGACTTCACCAGCCTCTATTTACTATAACCCTTTGCACTTATTCTAAAAGTAATTTGGCCTGATAAAGACACTTTTGCTGTGCATAGTACTACTGCTCCCAGGTGCACTGCTGTTGGGGCATCCCATTCTGTGACTACACCAGCCTCTAT
The DNA here is from genome assembly GCA_027917425.1 of Gastrophryne carolinensis. Classification (NCBI taxonomy): domain Eukaryota; kingdom Metazoa; phylum Chordata; class Amphibia; order Anura; family Microhylidae; genus Gastrophryne; species Gastrophryne carolinensis. The sequence continues at coordinate 120,016,859 of CM051242.1, read as the reverse complement.
TTACTATAACCCTTTGCACTTATTCTAAAAGTAATTTGGCCTGATAAAGACACTTTTGCTGTGCATAGTACTACTGCTCTCAGGTGCTCTGCTGTTGGGGCATCCCATTCTGTGACTACACCAGCCTCTATTTCCTATAACCCTTTGCACTTATTCTAAAAGTAATTTGACCTGATAAAGACACTTTTGCTTTGCATAGTACTACTGCTCCCAGGTGCACTGCTGTTGGGGCATCCCATTCTGTGACTACACCAGCCTCTATTTACTATAACCCTTTGCACTTATTCTAAAAGTAATTTGGCCTGATAAAGACACTTTTGCTGTGCATAGTACTACTGCTCTCAGGTGCTCTGCTGTTGGGACATCCCATTCTGTGACTACACCAGCCTCTATTTACTATAACCCTTTGCACTTATTCTAAAAGTAATTTGGCCTGATAAAGACACTTTTGCTTTGCATAGTACTACTGCTCCCAGGTGCACTGCTGTTGGGGCATCCCCTTCTGTGACTACACCAGCCTCTATTTACTATAACCCTTTGCACTTATTCTAAAAGTAATATGGCCTGATAAAGACACTTTTGCTTTGCATAGTACTACTGCTCCCAGGTGCACTGCTGTTGGGGCATCCCATTCTGTGACTACACCAGCCTCTATTTACTATAACCCTTTGCACTTATTCTAAAAGTAATTTGGCCTGATAAAGACACTTTTGCTTTGCATAGTACTACTGCTCCCAGGTGCACTGCTTTTGGGGCATCCCATTCTGTGACTACACCAGCCTCTATTTACTATAACCCTTTGCACTTATTCTAAAAGTAATTTGGCCTGATAAAGACACTTTTGCTGTGCATAGTACTACTGCTCCCAGGTACTCTGCTGTTGGGGCATCCCATTCTGTGACTACACCAGCCTCTATTTCCTATAACCCTTTGCACTTATTCTAAAAGTAATTTGACCTGATAAAGAAACTTTTGCTTTGCATAGTACTACTGCTCCCAGGTGCACTGCTGTTGGGGCATCCCATTCTGTGACTACACCAGCCTCTATTTACTATAACCCTTTGCACTTATTCTAAAAGTCATTTGGCCTGATAAAGACACTTTTGCTTTGCATAGTACTACTGCTCCCAGGTGCACTGCTGTTGGGGCATCCCCTTCTGTGACTACACCAGCCTCTATTTACTATAACCCTTTGCACTTATTCTAAAAGTAATATGGCCTGATAAAGACACTTTTGCTTTGCATAGTACTACTGCTCCCAGGTGCACTGCTGTTGGGGCATCCCATTCTGTGACTACACCAGCCTCTATTTACTATAACCCTTTGCACTTATTCTAAAAGTAATTTGGCCTGATAAAGACACTTTTGCTTTGCATAGTACTACTGCTCCCAGGTGCACTGCTTTTGGGGCATCCCATTCTGTGACTACACCAGCCTCTATTTACTATAACCCTTTGCACTTATTCTAAAAGTAATTTGGCCTGATAAAGACACTTTTGCTGTGCATAGTACTACTGCTCCCAGGTACTCTGCTGTTGGGGCATCCCATTCTGTGACTACACCAGCCTCTATTTCCTATAACCCTTTGCACTTATTCTAAAAGTAATTTGGCCTGATAAAGACACTTTTGCTTTGCATAGTACTACTGCTCCCAGGTGCACTGCTGTTGGGGCATCCCATTATGTGACTACACCAGCCTCTATTTACTATAACCCTTTGCACTTATTCTAAAAGTAATTTGGCCTGATAAAGACACTTTTGCTGTGCATAGTACTACTGCTCTCAGGTGCTCTGCTGTTGGGGCATCCCATTCTGTGACTACACCAGCCTCTATTTACTATAACCCTTTGCACTTATTCTAAAAGTAATTTGGCCTGATAAAGACACTTTTGCTTTGCATAGTACTACTGCTCCCAGGTGCTCTGCTGTTGGGGCATCCCATTTTGTGACTACACCAGCCTCTATTTACTATAACCCTTTGCACTTATTCTAAAAGTAATATGGCCTGATAAAGACACTTTTGCTTTGCATAGTACTACTGCTCCCAGGTGCACTGCTGTTGGGGCATCCCAGTCTGTGACTACACCAGCCTCTATTTCCTATAACCCTTTGCACTTATTCTAAAAGTAATTTGGCCTGATAAAGACACTTTTGCTTTGCATAGTACTACTGCTCCCAGGTGCACTGCTGTTGGGGCATCCCATTCTGTGACTACACCAGCCTCTATTTCCTATAACCCTTTGCACTTATTCTAAAAGTAATTTGGCCTGATAAAGACACTTTTGCTTTGCATAGTACTACTGCTCCCAGGTGCTCTGCTGTTGGGGCATCCCATTCTGTGACTTCACCAGCCTCTATTTACTATAACCCTTTGCACTTATTCTAAAAGTAATTTGGCCTGATAAAGACACTTTTGCTGTGCATAGTACTACTGCTCTCAGGTGCTCTGCTGTTGGGACATCCCATTCTGTGACTACACCAGCCTCTATTTACTATAACCCTTTGCACTTATTCTAAAAGTAATTTGGCCTGATAAAGACACTTTTGCTTTGCATAGTACTACTGCTCCCAGGTGCACTGCTGTTGGGGCATCCCCTTCTGTGACTACACCAGCCTCTATTTACTATAACCCTTTGCACTTATTCTAAAAGTAATATGGCCTGATAAAGACACTTTTGCTTTGCATAGTACTACTGCTCCCAGGTGCACTGCTGTTGGGGCATCCCATTCTGTGACTACACCAGCCTCTATTTACTATAACCCTTTGCACTTATTCTAAAAGTAATTTGGCCTGATAAAGACACTTTTGCTTTGCATAGTACTACTGCTCCCAGGTGCACTGCTTTTGGGGCATCCCATTCTGTGACTACACCAGCCTCTATTTACTATAACCCTTTGCACTTATTCTAAAAGTAATTTGGCCTGATAAAGACACTTTTGCTGTGCATAGTACTACTGCTCCCAGGTACTCTGCTGTTGGGGCATCCCATTCTGTGACTACACCAGCCTCTATTTCCTATAACCCTTTGCACTTATTCTAAAAGTAATTTGGCCTGATAAAGACACTTTTGCTGTGCATAGTACTACTGCTCTCAGGTGCTCTGCTGTTGGGGCATCCCATTCTGTGACTACACCAGCCTCTATTTACTATAACCCTTTGCACTTATTCTAAAAGTAATTTGGCCTGATAAAGACACTTTTGCTTTGCATAGTACTACTGCTCCCAGGTGCTCTGCTGTTGGGGCATCCCATTTTGTGACTGCACCAGCCTCTATTTACTATAACCCTTTGCACTTATTCTAAAAGTAATATGGCCTGATAAAGACACTTTTGCTTTGCATAGTACTACTGCTCCCAGGTGCACTGCTGTTGGGGCATCCCAGTCTGTGACTACACCAGCCTCTATTTCCTATAACCCTTTGCACTTATTCTAAAAGTAATTTGGCCTGATAAAGACACTTTTGCTTTGCATAGTACTACTGCTCCCAGGTGCACTGCTGTTGGGGCATCCCATTCTGTGACTACACCAGCCTCTATTTACTATAACCCTTTGCACTTATTCTAAAAGTAATTTGGCCTGATAAAGACACTTTTGCTGTGCATAGTACTACTGCTCTCAGGTGCTCTGCTGTTGGGGCAACCCATTCTGTGACTACACCAGCCTCTATTTATTATAACCCTTTGCACTTATTCTAAAAGTAATTTGGCCTGATAAAGACACTTTTGCTTTGCATAGTACTACTGCTCCCAGGTGCACTGCTGTTGGGGCATCCCATTCTGTGACTACACCAGCCTCTATTTACTATAACCCTTTGCACTTATTCTAAAAGTAATTTGGCCTGATAAAGACACTTTGCTTTGCATAGTACTACTGCTCCCAGGTGCACTGCTGTTGGGGCATCCCATTCTGTGACTACACCAGCCTCTATTTACTATAACCCTTTGCACTTATTCTAAAAGTAATTTGGCCTGATAAAGACACTTTTGCTGTGCATAGTACTGCTGCTCCCAGGTGCACTGCTGTTGGGGCATCCCATTCTGTGACTACACCAGGCTCTATTTACTATAACCCTTTGCACTTATTCTAAAAGTAATTTGGCCTGATAAAGACACTTTTGCTGTGCATAGTACTACTGCTCCCAGGTGCTCTGCTGTTGGGGCATCCCATTCTGTAACATACCATACCCCTCCTTATTTACACTAAGCAGCTCTCTTATTTACACTAAGCAGGCCTGTTGGAGGCTGAGTGTTACTGCTCACTTTTGGTGTGCATTATATTCTGTTTCATATAGACCCACCGCTGCCTGGGGGTTCTTAAAATATCACCTACTACCACGCCAGTTAGACTATGTCAGGCAGACAAGTGCCTGGAAGTGAAAAGAGGAGTGGCAGAGGCCAAGATTCTGCAGGCAGAGGTCGCAGCAGACTGGGGGCCAGTAGCAGCAGGAGTCACGCTGAGAGACCTAATCTGCCAGTATCTGCTAGCGGTCGGGTCTCCACCAGTAATGCATCTGCCGTGGTAGATTGGTTGACGCGCTCATCAACAACCACATCATCTCGACTTACGTCTGAGAGCCCCAGTCTAGGGTCGGTCGGTTCCTCAGACACAACCCTGAGTTGGCATGCCCCGAGAGCAGTCCCTGTCCTCCCACTGACTCTGTCCTATGCCGTTCCCTCCCCCAGCGACGTATCCCATGCTTTGGGTTCAGCTCCACTTTTTAGTGAGGAGGACGATCATCTGGAGGACAGCCAGCAGCTACTGGCCAGCCATGAAATGGAGGTGCCTTCTTTAGCTCCGCACAGAAATAGTGATGTGGAGAGTGATGTGGGTGTTGGGAGCTTTCCAGCTCCTGCGCCAGACACTGAAACCGATAAGATCAGGGAGCTACAGCCACAACTCGGTGATGATGATGATGATGATGATGATGATGATGATGATGAAGCCGATCGCACTTGGGAGCCGGGTGATGAAGGGGCTTCATCATCATCAACAGGAGAAGAGGGGCGCAGGTTGCCCCGGAGTCAGCAGCTGAGGCAGCAAGGTGGTAGCAGTCAGCATGGGGGCACAATTCCAAAGGCTGGAGCCGGCCGGGGCCGGGGCCGGGGTAGAGCACCTGCTGTGCGGCAGTCTACCTTATCGGGAGGTAGTGGAGCAGGGGTGAATCAGTGAGGCCAGGGGGTGGGAAATGTAGCTACTCGGCAGTGTGGCAGTTTTTCCTGAAGCATCCGCAGGAGGGTAACATGGCCACATGCAAGATATGTAGGCAGAAGGTGAAGCGTGGCCAGGGTCCAAATGTTGGCACCACGGCCCTGCGTCAACATATGCAGCGTCACCGTAAAGCGGCCTGGGAGAACCTAGGCTCCGGAGAGGTGGGCCAGACTGCTTCCTCACCGAGTGGCACGCCGCTCCCAATTTCTGCCAGACAAGGCTCCAGTACCTCAGCCGAAGGCAGCTGTGTGTCATACCCGTCCTCTGTCGCTCCTGCTCCTCCTCCTCCTCCTCCAAGTCATGCATCTCGCCAGCAACCCATCAGCGAAGCCATGTCCAAGAGACAGCAGTATGCGCCCACTCATCCTACGGCGCAGAAGCTGAATGTGCTCCTGTCCAAGTTGCTGGTGCTGCAGTGGCTCCCTTTTCAGGTGGTGGACTCTGCACCTTTCAGAGAACTGATGGCTTGTGCCGAGCCGAGGTGGAGAGTCCCAAGCCGTCATTTCTTTGCCAAGAAGGCAGTACCAGCGCTGCACACTTTTGTTGAACAGAAGGTGGGCCAGTCCTTGAGCCTGTCAGTGTGTAGCAAAGTGCATGGCAGTGCCGACGTCTGGAGCTGTAACTACGGTCAGGGACAGTACATGTCGTTTACGGCCCACTGTGTGAATGTGGTCCCTTTGCAGCAGCAACTTGGACAGGTCACGCCGCTTCGGCCTCCGCGTTCCCTGCCCGTTGGGCCTGTGACACTGTGCGACTCGGCCTCCTCATCTTCCGCCATCTCCTCACCCTCCACTGTAGGCTCAAGTCTCAGTGCCCCTCCAGTCTACCATGTGTGCAGGGCACGGAGGTGTCACGCAGTGCTTCACATGGTTTGTCTTGGCGAACGGAGTCACACAGGGGAGGAACTGCTTAAATGTATTCATCAGGAAATCCAAACATGGCTTACTCCAAGAAAACTTAAAATGGGAATCATGGTTACCGACAATGGGAAGAACATTTTGTCTGCGCTGCGCCAAGGAAGCCTGACCCATGCCCCCTGCATGGCTCACGTCTTCAATCTGGTTGTCAAGTGGTTTCTGAAGTGTTCCCCCATCTGCAAGACATCCTAACAACTTCAAGGAAACTTTGCATGCACTTCAGCCACTCATACACCGCCAAACACACCCTTCTTGAGCTACAGCGTCACAACGGTATCCCCCAACATAGTCTGATTTGCGATGTTTCCACCCGCCCTTCACATGTTGGACCGATTATATGAACAGAGAAAAGCCATCACGGATTTCCTGATGATCCAGATAGGGGGACTCCCCTGTGTAACTTCAATGTCAACCAGTGGCAGCTCATACGTGACACCTGCCGTTTGCTCAGGCCCTTTGAGGAAGCCACTTTGTCAGTCGGCAGGATTATGGGATGAACGACGTGATTCCACTGCTTCATGTACTACAGCACATGTTGGAAACCATGGCTGGTCAGGGCACTGGAGACATGGCGTTTACATCTTACGGCCACATGAACCCCGTTGGAGCTGAACAGGAGGAGGAGGAGGAAGAGGAGGAGGAGTTGCCCAGCGAAACACAGTTTAGGCTTGGCAAAATGGCTGGTTTATCTAGTCAGCGGACAGGAGAGGAGGAGCAGGAGCAGCCAGAGGAGCTAGAGGTTTTTGAGGAAGGCGAGACAGAGGACCCGGGCACACCGTGGCAGTATGCAGTGGAGATGGAGACAGGTAGTCCATCCGAGTCACTTGCGCAAATGGCAGGAAGCATGCTCACGTGCTTGCGTAGTGGCCCCAGAATTGTTTCCATCTGTCGGCGGGATGACTTCTGGCTGTCCACCTTATTGGACCCTCGCTTCCGGCACAAAATGGGGGCATTTTTTAAACCCACCGAGAGGGAGGACAAACTGAACTACTACAAAGACATTCTACGTAGGCAGTTGGCCGATGCCTATCTGCGCCATGGTCCATACTCTCGCAGGTCTGACTCGAGGGGACCTCTGCGCTCACCTTCAACCGTCATGGATGCTGGGGGGGTTGGCAGGAGCAGCAGCAGCAGCTCCATCAGCAGCAGCCTCAGTCTTCAGTCGCTAATGAGTAGCTTTCTACACCCGCATAGTGAGGCTACTCATGAGCAGCAGGAAGACCTGGAGCAGGACCTGAACCAGCAGGTCATGTCATACTTTGACATGACCATGCCAACACACCTTGAGGATCCGCTGGACTTCTGGGCAGCCAAACTTGATTTGTGGCCGCAACTAGCAGAGTTTGCCCTGGAAAAGTTGTCCTGCCCGGCAAGTAGCGTGCCATCTGAGCGGGTGTTTAGTGCGGCGGGGGCCATAGTTACGGCGAGGAGAACTCGTCTGTCAACTAAAAATGTGGAGAGACTCACCTTTGTCAAAATGAATCAGGGATGGATCAGCCAGGATTTCCACCCACCAATGCCTGATGCATGCGACTAGATTCAGCATGGTGCCACGTTTTACACTTTCCAAATGGTGCAAAACATATTTATGTCTTTAGGCCAATTTTTGGGCTCCTACTGATGCCAACTCCAGGGTGTGATTCATCCAATTTTTGGGCTCCTGAAGCAAACCCCAGTGTCTCTTTAAAGTAATGTTTTGGCTCCTGCTGCTGCTGTTGCCAACTCCAGGGTGTGATTCATCCAATTTTTGGGCTCCTGAAGCCAACCCCAGTGTCTCTTTAAAGTAATGTTTGGGCTCCTGCTGCTGCTGCCAACTCCAGGGTGTGATTCATCCAATTTTTGGGCTCCTGAATCCAACCCCAGTGTCTCTTTAAAGTAATGTTTGGGCTCCTGCTGCTGCTGCTGCCGCCAACTCCAGGGTGTGAATCATCCAATTTTTGGGCTCCTGAAGCCAACTCCAGTATCTCTTTAAAGTAATGTTTGGGCTCCTGCTGCTGCTGCCAACTCCAGGGTGTGATTCATCCAATTTTTGGGCTCCTGAAGCCAACCTCAGTGTCTCTTTAAAGTAATGTTTGGGCTCCTGCTGCTGCTGCCAACTCCAGGGTGTGATTCATCCAATTTCTGGGCTCCTGAAGCCAACCCCAGTGTCTCTTTAAAGTAATGTTTGGGCTCCTGCTGCTGCTGCCAACTCCAGGGTGTGAATCATCCAATTTTTGGGCTCCTGAAGCCAACTCCAGTGTCTCTTTAAAGTAATGTTTGGGCTCCTGCTGCTGCCAACTCCAGGGTGTGATTCATACAATTTTTGGGCTCCTGAAGCCAACCCCAGTGTCTCTTTAAAGTAATGTTTGGGCTCCTGCTGCTGCTGCCAACTCCAGGGTGTGATTCATCCAATTTTTGGGCTCCTGAAGCCAACCCCAGTGTCTCTTTAAAGTAATGTTTGGGCTCCTGCTGCTGCCAACTCCAGGGTGTGATTCATACAATTTTTGGGCTCCTGAAGCCAACCCCAGTGTCTCTTTAAAGTAATGTTTGGGCTCCTGCTGCTGCTGCCAACTCCAGGGTGTGATTCATCCAATTTTTGGGCTCCTGAATCCAACCCCAGTGTCTCTTTAAAGTAATGTTTGGGCTCCTGCTGCTGCTGCTGCCGCCAACTCCAGGGTGTGAATCATCCAATTTTTGGGCTCCTGAAGCCAACTCCAGTATCTCTTTAAAGTAATGTTTGGGCTCCTGCTGCTGCTGCCAACTCCAGGGTGTGATTCATCCAATTTTTGGGCTCCTGAAGCCAACCTCAGTGTCTCTTTAAAGTAATGTTTGGGCTCCTGCTGCTGCTGCCAACTCCAGGGTGTGATTCATCCAATTTCTGGGCTCCTGAAGCCAACCCCAGTGTCTCTTTAAAGTAATGTTTGGGCTCCTGCTGCTGCTGCCAACTCCAGGGTGTGAATCATCCAATTTTTGGGCTCCTGAAGCCAACTCCAGTGTCTCTTTAAAGTAATGTTTGGGCTCCTGCTGCTGCCAACTCCAGGGTGTGATTCATACAATTTTTGGGCTCCTGAAGCCAACCCCAGTGTCTCTTTAAAGTAATGTTTGGGCTCCTGCTGCTGCTGCCAACTCCAGGGTGTGATTCATCCAATTTTTGGGCTCCTGAAGCCAACCCCAGTGTCTCTTTAAAGTAATGTTTGGGCTCCTGCTGCTGCTGCCAACTCCAGGGTGTGATTCATCCAATTTTTGGGCTCCTGAAGCCAACCCCAGTGTCTCTTTAAAGTAATGTTTTGGCTCCTGCTGCTGCTGCCAACTCCAGGGTGTGATTCATCAGATTTTTGGGCTCCTGAAGCCAACCCCAGTGTCTCTTTAAAGTAATGTTTGGGCTCCTGCTGCTGCTGCTGCCAACTCCAGGGTGTGAATCATCCAAATTTCGGGCTCCTGAAGCCAACCCAGTGTCTCTTTAAAGTAATGTTTGGGCTCCTGCTGGTGCTGCTGCCAACTCCAGGGTGTGATTCATCCAATTTTTGGGCTCCTGAAGCCAACCCCAGTGTCTCTTTAAAGTAATGTTTGGGCTGCTGCTGCTGCCAACTCCAGGGTGTGATTTATCCAATTTTTGGGCTCCTGAAGCCAACCCCAGTGTCTCTTTAAAGTAATGTTTTGGCTCCTGCTGCTGCTGCCAACTCCAGGCTGTGATTCATCCAATTTTTGGGCTCCTGAAGTCAACCCCAGTGTCTCTTTAAAGTAATGTTTGGGCTCCTGCTGCTGCCAACTCCAGGGTGTGAATCATCCAATTTTTGGGCTCCTGAAGCCAACTCCAGTGTCTCTTTAAAGTAATGTTTGGGCTCCTGCTGCTGCTGCCAACTGCAGGGTGTGATTCATACAATTTTTGGGCTCCTGAAGCCAACCCCAGTGTCTCTTTAAAGTAATGTTTGGGCTCCTGCTGCTGCTGCTGCCAACTGCAGGGTGTGATTCATCCAATTTTTGGGCTCCTGAAGCCAACCCAGTGTCTCTTTAAAGTAATGTTTGGGCTCCTGCTGCTGCCAACTCCAGGGTGTGATTCATCCAATTTTTGGGCTCCTGAAGCCAACCCCAGTGTCTCTTTAAAGTAATGTTTTGGCTCCTGCTGCTGCTGCCAACTCCAGGGTGTGATTCATCCAATTTTTGGGCTCCTGAAGCCAACCCCAGTGTCTCTTTAAAGTAATGTTTTGGCTCCTGCTGCTGCTGCCAACTCCAGGCTGTGATTCATCCAATTTTTGGGCTCCTGAAGCCAACCCCAGTGTCTCTTTAAAGTAATGTTTTGGCTCCTGCTGCTGCTGCTGCCAACTCCAGGGTGTGAATCATCCAATTTTTGGGCTCCTGAAGCCAACTCCAGTGTCTCTTTAAAGTAATGTTTGGGCTCCTGCTGCTGCCAACTCCAGGGTGTGATTCATCCAATTTTTGGGCTCCTGAAGCCAACTCCAGTGTCTCTTTAAAGTAATGTTTGGGCTCCTGCTGCTGCTGCCAACTCCAGGGTGTGATTCATCCAATTTTTGGGCTCCTGAAGCAAACCCCAGTGTCTCTTTAAAGTAATGTTCGGGCTCCTGCTGCTGCTGCCAACTCCAGGGTGTGATTCATCCAATTTTTGGGCTCCTGAAGCCAACCCCAGTGTCTCTTTAAAGTAATGTTTTGGCTCCTGCTGCTGCTGCCAACTCCAGGGTGTGATTTATCCAATTTTTGGGCTCCTGAAGCCAACCCCAGTGTCTCTTTAAAGTAATGTTTGGGCTCCTGCTGCTGCCAACTCCAGTGTGTGAATCATCCAATTTTTGGGCTCCTGAAGCCAACTCCAGTGTCTTTAAAGTAATTTTTGGGCTCCTGCTGCTGCTGCTGCCAACTCCAGGGTGTGATTCATCCAATTTTGGGCTCCTGCTGCCAAATCCAGTGTCTCTTTAAAGTAATATTTGGGCTCCTGCTGCTGCTTGCAACTCCAGGGTGTGATTCATCCAATCTTTGGGCTCCTGCAGCCAACTCCAGTGTCTCTTTCAAGCTATGTTTGGGCTCCTGCTGCTGCTGCTTGAAACTCCAGGGTGTGTCAGTCAATTTTTGGGCTCCTGCTGCTGCCAACTCCAGTGTCTCTTTCAGCCAATGTTTGGGCTCCTGCTGCTGCTTGCAACTCCAGGGTGTGATTCATCCAATTTTTGGGCTCCTGCTGCTGCCAACTCCAGTGTCTCTTTAAAGCAATGTTTGGGCTCCTGCCCCTCATAGTGATGCCACTTAAATTCTCTGCAATTGTGCCACTCTGCGATTCTATTAGCGATGCCTCTGATCTGCATGTGATATTTATTTACAGTATTATTTAACTAACCCAGCACACATCTCTACTCATAATATAAACTATTGCCCCTCAGATTTACACAGGGGCTGCTCTATATAATGCTGCAAAATGGCAAATTTACCTCACTATATAAGCTATTGCCCCTCAGATTTACACAGGGGCTGCTCCATATAATGGTGCAAAACCATGAATTTACCTCATAATATAAACTATTGCCCCTCAGATTTACACAGGGCCTGCTCTATAGAATGCTACAAAACCAACAGCAGATTTAACTCACACAATATAACCTATTTCTCAGGTTTATATAGGGACTGCTCTATGTAATGGTGCAAAACCATGAATTTACCTCATAATATAAACTATTGCCCCCCAGATTTACTCAGGGGCTGCTCCATATAATGGTGCAAAACAGGGCAAATGTATTGTCCAATATAAACTATTGCTGCTCTGATTTACACAGGAGGGCCACGCTAAAGAATGGTGCAACATGGCGAATTTAGCTCACAATATAACATAGATTGCAAAATGAGATTTTCAGACAGGGCCTGCTCTATAAAATGGCAACTTTACCTCACAATATAAACTATTGCTCCTCAGATTTACACAGGGATTTAGGTTGATATATATAATAGTGCAAAACAGCGAATTTACCTCACAATACTGTATAAACTATTGCTCCTCAGATTTACACAGTGAGCTTCTCTATATAATGGTGCAAAATGGCGAATTTACCTCACTATATAATCTATTACAGCTCTATATAAATAAAAATAAATAAATAAAAAAAGGGCCTGTAGAAGCTTTTTTAGTATAATAGATAGGGTGACATGTGCTGGTTTGGGATGCCCATATGGGCTAGTGTTTTGACTGCAGGACAAAAACCAATTCAAAATGCAATGTCCAGATTCAGCTGAGGAAGGATCAACAAGCGTATTTAGTATAACAGATAGGCTGCCTAATGCAGGTTTGGGATGCCCTGCGGCCTGGTGTTTTTTTTTTGTTAAAGGCTGACCAAAAACCAATTCAAAATGCAATACTTTGATTAAGCTGAGGAAGGATCAACAAGCGTATTTATAACAGATAACAGATAGGCTGCTAAGTGCAGGTTTGGGATACCCTGGGGCCTAGTGCTTTGGCAGCAGGACAAAAACCAATGCAAAATGCAATAGTTTGATTAAGCTGAGGATAAACAAGCGTATTTAGTATAATAGATGGGGTGCAACATGCAGGTTTGGGATACCCTGCGGCCTGGTGTATTTAAAGCAGACCAAAACCAATTCAAAATGCAATAACTTAATAAAGCTGAGGCTGTAGATGCTTATTTAGTATAAACAGATAGGGTGCAACGTGCAGCTTTGGGGTGCCCTGCAGCCTGGTTAATTGAAAGCAGTCAAAAAGGAAGTGCAAACTGAAGTAGCTTAATGAAGCTGATGCTGATGAACACTTATGTTGTATACCAGATAGGGTGCAAGGTGCAGCTTTGGGGTGCCCTGCGGCCTGGTTTATTAAAAGCAGTCAAAAACAAGTGCAAACTGAAGTAGCTTAATAAAGCAGCTGATGCTGATCAACGCTTATGTTGTATAACAGATAGGGTTAAAATAGCATGTGCCTTGGGATGCCCGTGTGGCCTGGTATATTTCAAGCTGAACAAAAAGTAACAATAATCCAAGTATGAGAAATGTTTTAGCTTAACATATAAGGTTACTCAGCATGTGCCTTGGAATGCCCGTGTGGCCTGGTATATTTTAAACTGAACAAAAAGTAACAATATGAGAAATGCTTTAGCTTAACATATAGGGTTAATCAGCATGTGCCTTGGGATGCCCGTGTGGCCTGGTATATTTTAAGCTGAACAAAAAGTAACAATAATCCAAGTATGAGAAATGCTTTAGCTTAAAATATAGGGTTAATCAGCATGTGCCTTGGGATGCCCGTGTGGCCTGGTATATTTTAAGCTGAACAAAAAGTAACAATAATCCAAGTATGAGAAATGCTTGTGCTTAACAGATAGGGTTAAATAGCATGTGCCTTGGGATGCCAGTGTGGCGTAATGTATTTTAAGCTGAACAAAAAGTATTAACAATAATCCAAGTATGAGAAATGCTTTTGTTTAACAGATAGGGTTAAATAGCATGTGCCTTGGGATACCAGTATGGCGTAATGTATTTTAAGCTGAGCAGAAACTTTTAACACTAATCCAAGTATGAGAAATAATTTTGACCTTCTTTACAGCACCATACTTTGAAAAAAAAAACCTTAATTTCATGCCGATCAATCCAAAGGTCAATGCCCCCAACAAAAATAGTGTTCGGCATAAGTTTTCCTTCTGGAAGGGCGTAACCTTTTGTTTACATGGTTGGGGTAGGTTATCTTACAAATTGGGATACCCCAGGCAGCAGTGTCATTGATAGAGACAGATTGTAATGCAGACCATACGCAAGCAGAGAAACTCAGGCTGCAACAGGCCTCTTTAGTTTACATGGTTGGGGTAGGTAATCTTACAAATTGGGATACCCCAGGCAGCAGTGTCATTGAAAGAGACAGATTGTAATGCAGACCATACGCAAGCAGAGAAACTCAGGCTGCAACAGGCCTCTTTAGTTTACATGGTTGGGGTAGGTTATCTTACAAATTGGGATACCCCAGGCAGCAGTGTCATTGAAAGAGACAGATTGTAATGCAGACCATACGCAAGCAGATAAACTCAGGCTGCAACAGGCCTCTTTAGTTTACATGGTTGTGTTAGGTTATCTTACAAATTGGGATACCCCACTGTATATGAAACCGAATATAATGCACCCCCAAAAGTGGACAATCAGCCTCCAAGAGGCCTGTTTAGTTTAAATAAGAGAGCTGCTTAGTTTAAATAAGAGAGCTGCTTAATGTAAATAAGAGAGGTAGGTTATGTTATGTTACAGAATGGGATACCCCCAAGCAGGCTTTAGAACAGTATATATGCATAGCAACAGTGGATAAGCAGGCTCCAACAGGCCAAATTACTTTAAATAAGTGTGCAGCTTAGAGGAGATACAGAGGCTAATGGTATGTTACAGAATGGGATGCCCCACAGCAGACCTGAGATCAGTATATATGCACAGCAACAGTGGATAAGCAGGCTCCAACAGGCCAAATTACTTTAAATAAGTGTGCAGCTTAGAGGAGATACAGAGGCTAATGGTATGTTACAGAATGGGATGCCCCACAGCAGACCTGAGATCAGTATATATGCACAGCAACAGTGGATAAGCAGGCTCCAACAGGCCAAATTACTTTAAATAAGTGTGCAGCTTAGAGGAGATACAGAGGCTAATGGTATGTTACAGAATGGGATGCCCCACAGCAGACCTGAGATCAGTATATATGCACAGCAACAGTGGATAAGCAGGCTCCAACAGGCCAAATTACTTTAAATAAGTGTGCAGCTTAGAGTAACTACAGAGGCTAATGGGATGTTACAGAATGGGATGCCCCACAGCAGACCTGAGATCAGTGTATATGCACAGCAACAGTGGATAAGCAGGCTCCAACAGGCCAAATTACTTTAAATAAGTGTGCAGCTTAGAGGAGATACAGAGGCTAATGGTATGTTTACAGAATGGGATGCCCCACAGCAGACCTGAGATCAGTATATATGCACAGCAACAGTGGATAAGCAGGCTCCAACAGGCCAAATTACTTTAACCCTTTAACCGCCAGCCTATCTTGAGATTTTGTCACCCTTTGTTGCCAGACCATTTTGCACTATTTTGCGCTCCCCTTGTTCAACTGTGATTTTTGAAGGGATTTCCAGGGATTTCCCAGAAAAGTGATATATTGTTTTTTTCAGCAGAGTCTGAGCTTTAACATGAAATGTCTTGTTTGTCATTTTTTAGGTGTATTCTCAATATTTTTGGATGAAATATGCGCAAAAAAAAACCCCAAAAAACAATTTTTTACAATTTGTAGTGTTTTTTGTAATAAAAAATTTAAGTTTGTCAATAAAATCTTATTGCACGTGAAACCCCAATTTCTCCCGGTTACAGTGATACCACATATGTATAGGTAGACACCCTTTCCTGCCCAGGAGACTCCCCCAAACTGAAACAACTCTTTAGGAGATTTTCAGATAAAATACAACTATGCTACGTACTAAGCGCACCTTGCAGTTTTTCAAGAAAAACAACCCTTTACATTTGAAATACCCCCAACAAACTATAGATTCTCTGGAAGTACACACCTCAGGCTTTCTAGGCGTACCAGGCTTGTTGACATGGGTGCAGTTTTCTGGAAGTAATCCCTCAATATATTCTTTGGTTGCACAGGGTTTCTCTAAAAAAGTATAAAAAAGCAGAATCAAAACCACATTTTCCTAAAAAAAACTATATGCAAACAAGAAAAAAACAGAAAATCTGAAAAAGCAACATCCCCCGAACAGAATACCCAACATGCATAGGTTCTGTCAAGGAAAGAGTTGCCAAACACACCAAAGTAAAGCATGTGCGTAACGGTAATTTTACTTCAAAATTTCAGCTCTGCATACAAAGTGCGCACCTTGTGCTTTTTCTACCAAAACAACCCTTTACATTTGGAATATCCCCCATAAACCATATATTCCCTGAAAGTACACATTTTAAGCTTTTTTTTAAGCGTACCCAGCTTGTTGTCGTGGGCTCATCTTTCTGGAAGTAATCCCTTGAAGAATTCTTAGGTTGCACAGGGTTTCACAAAAAAATGTATAAAAAAGCAGAATAAAAAACACCTTTTCCTAAAATATCAATATGCAAATAAGAAAAAACAAGCTAAATCTGAAAGCGCAAGGTCCCCCAAGCAGAACAATACCCAACATGCATAGGTACTATTAACCCTTTTAATTGCCAGCCTACTTGAACTTTTGTCGCCCTCAGTTGGTCATTTTTCCCCATTTTGCGGCATGTTTAACCGTGATTTTTGTCGGAATTTCTTGGAAAATATATATATATATATATATATATATATATATATATATATATATATATATATATATTTTTTTTTTTTTTTTTTTTTTTTGCAGCAGAATTTAGGCTTTAACATTAAATGTCTTGTTTGTAATTTTTCTACTGTTTTTTAAATATTTTTGCGTAAAAAATACAAAAAAATAATTAAAATAATATTTTTTAAACAATTGTCTCCTTTATTTTAAATAAAACATTTTTTAGTAATAAAAACCATATTGCATGTGATAGCCCCATTTCTCCCGATTACAACGGTACCACACATGTATCAATAGCCCCTCATTCTTGCCCAGGAGACCCCCCAAACTGAAAAGAGCCTTTTATAACATTTAAAAAAAAAATACTACTATCCACACTATAAACATAAGGGGTTAATTTAAAATGACATGGGGGGGGACCCCAATTTTTTTTGAGAATTTTTTGCTAAGCCTAACCCTAAAAATTAAATAGTGCCCCCCCCCCCCCCCCGGGAGGGGGTCTCTATGTCATTTTCTTTTTAATTTTAATTTTTTTTAATTTTTTCTTTTTAATCCCAGGGGGTGGGGGGACCCCATTTTTTGGGGGGAATTTTAAGGGTTAGGGTTAGCCTAACCCTAACCCTAACCGTAAAGTGGACCAACACCCAGGATTTTCACTATCCTGGGTTTTGATCCACTTCCGCGGGGGTGCTGCGTAAAACCCCCGAGAAAGGTATAAAAAACTCACCTCAGCCCGTTCCTACGGCGCATGCGCGAGCGCTCGTCCAATCAGAGCGCTCAGAGCCGCTGTGGTATGCACGGACAAGGGATGGACAACCACAGCGGCTCTGAGCGCGCTGGCAGCTGCATCTCGCGCTTCCCTCTAACAGGGAGCGTGCCCACGTTGGCGATTCACAAACGACCGGCACGCGTGCGCGCCCTGATAGAGAGAAGCGCGAGATGCGGCCCGCGCATGCACCATTGGAACGGGGATACGGTAAGGCGATTGGGGCGTCCTGGGGGGTTTCACACAATTTTACGTGGCTGGCGTTTAACGGTTGGAGAGGCAGCCACGTAAAATTTACGTGGCTGGCGTTTAAAGGGTTAAATAAGTGTGCAGCTTAGAGGAGATACAGATGTTAATGGTATGTTACAGAATGGGATGCCCCACAGCAGACCTGATATCAGTATATATGCACAGCAACAGTGGATAAGCAGGCTCCAACAGGCCAAATTACTTTAAATAAGTGTGCAGCTTAGAGGAGATACAGAGGCTAATGGTATGTTACAGAATGGGATGCCCCACAGCAGACCTGAGATCAGTATATATGCACAGCAACAGTGGATAAGCAGGCTCCAACAGGCCAAATTACTTTAAATAAGTGTGCAGCTTAGAGTAAATACAGAGGCTAATGAGATTTTACAAAATGGTAATGTTCCCACAGCAGACTTGAGATCAGTTCAGTATATATGCACAACATCAAAAGTCGCCTGAAACAGCTAACAAAGCCAGTCAGCCAGCCAATAACACTCAGGCTGAATGAAAAAAAAAAAAATCTCCCTGTGACTGCCTCCGATTTTTCCTAACTTTCCCTGCTTCTCGCTGACTTCCTGCCTGTCTCCTGCCTGTCTCCTGCCTGTCTCCTGCCTGTCTCCTGCCTGTCTCCTGCCTGTCTCCTGCCTGTCTCCTGCCTGTCCCTGTCTCTCTAACTGTCTCTCCCTGACTACAGAAGTGTCCTGTCTCTCACGAATGCAATAGAGAAATGAGGAAAAGCAAGATGTCCGCCGCGTTAAATAGCGCTGTGACGTCACCGGGCTTGCTGGCTGCTGATAGGCTGCATGTGTCTGCCCCAGTATGCACTGGAGCGGGGTAGATGTCTGGACATGTCCCGTCCGCCATCTTAGAATGCCTGTAATGTAAATGAATGGATGTTAAAGGAAAACTTCGAGCAATCGAAGCACGGGGAAATTCGGATTCGATCCGAATCGAATTTTTCATGAAATTCGGATCGAATCCGGGTTCGTCCGGATCGATTCGCTCATCCCTATTTACGAGCGTTATGGGGGGGCTAGAGTATTATAGCGGCAGGGCTAACAATCGCGTCTGCATGTGTGTTGGTCTGCTTTAAACTAGAGTGTCCGGCACTGCAAACTATATGGCGCTAGTGATAAATTAGATGCAGGCTGGCAGCATTGTTTGGTAAATCGCACATTGAGTGACACTGCAGCAAAAATATTGGTGCTGAGTGGTTTGAAAAATCTGGATCTAGTATCCGTGCTTTCGTTTTTGAGGACATTTTCCCAGTCAGTGAGGTTTAGGGTATCTCTAGGCTGCTCAAACATTCCCCATTTTTGTGTCACCAAGATAAGGAATCCAAGTGACAGATAAGTGGAAATTGATATTATGATCACTGTTTCCGGCCTGCTCCCTAGTTGGAGCTTGCACTTGTTGGAAAAGATAATCATCTTTTGTTTTAGATAAAAATATATATATTTTTATATTTATTAGATCCACAGGTTTCAACTACCCCATCTATATCTGGGTAATAATGTCCCCCATTATTACCACCTTATTTAAATTAGCTTCTTTATCTGTTTGCTTTAGCCCTCACATATATCCTCCTGCAGTGTGGGCTGCAGACAGGATTTTACAAATAAGCATACACCACCCCTTGTGGTTTTTATGGGGGCCTCCCCTGTGGGGGAGGGATCTAATAACTGTGGGCCTTTAGATGAAATCCGTTTACACTCTGCCTAAGAGTAGTGGGCTCTTCAACAAAGGTTGAAAAACTATTTGGTGCTGGGGTTATATAATAAAGATGCATTTGTACTGCATTGTGCATATTTAATAAAAATAGAAATGATTTGACACATTTGTAAAGCCTCCTATAATGAATTAGGGTCTGATTTATCAAGCACTTCGGTGAAAATTAGAGTGGTGCAAAATGCAAATATATATTTTTACACTGACGCATGTTGCTGCATTGTAAAAAACATTTGCTAAAACATTAGCAGTGTAGCAACATGCATAAAATATTCTAAATTATATTTGCACCTCTCTAATTTGCACTGATGTGGCTTAATCTGGCAGAAGCACTTGATAAATCAGGCCCTGAATGTTAACGCACAAAATTTTCTGTGGTAATATGTAATGTACACTTTAATAAAAGCAGTATTTGTTTATGTGCTTCAACACCTGTCTGCATTAAAATGAATGTCATGGTTCAACATGGTCTATCCATAGCAATTACGGACTCAGCAGATGGAACTGAAGACCTTTCAGCAGTGCCTAAAGTATGACACTATGTGCACGATCTCACTGTGATACAGTTTCAAATAGTTTTAAACGATCATATAACATTCACTTATGGGATTTTTTTTACCAGTTTCTAAAAATAAAGATTTACAATTGTTTGCAGCACTCAAAAGCTGTAAAATAGTGTGTGCTTCAGCTTTCTGTTTTTGAAGTTTAAACAATATCTCGCCATACAGTCCCCAAGTTTATGTGACGAGGCAGTAAGGCACAGAATAAACAGTAGTTCCATGCATTAACTTCACAGAGTGGTACAGGCAGGGCAACATATAATCATAAAATCCTGTATATGGGGTCAAAGAACCTCCACACCGTAACTCCGCGCTGTCAATTAGATTAGATTATAAATATCTTCAAAACAGTCCTTATATCTATTCCCAGCGCTGGAGTAGGACCGCATTGGTGCGGTCACAAACATATTAACAAGGATTCTGTTAAGATAACAGACAAGAAACTCCGCGGGGATGTACTATATCGCACAAATAGTCTCTTGCATAGGGTATCACCTCCAGTGCTTTCAAGAAAGGAACATATTGTGTGAATCCCAGCACCAAGACAATTCTTATATCACGTACCAGAGGGTTTCAAAAAAGTAGCAATCAAGTTTAGGTCCTCCTGAAGGACAGCGTCTCTTTAATAATGCCCACCACTCCAAGTTTGGCACAATTTATTGCACGTTCCGGCTATATAGTATAGGTCCTCTTGAAGGACTCTATTCCACTAATTATAATCACACGTTGCTCACATGAAACATTAATGCATGGAAAGAAAAAGGAGAAAACTACATAGCATAAAACCTTTTTAAAAACGAAGGGCCACCTGCCCGTATTTATTACGCTCACCAAAGTGCAAATATATACAGCGCATATATCTCAATCCATCCAGTGCGCTGAGGCAAATGAAAAGACTTTGCTCTTGTAAAGCAATAGTTTGTTAATACCAGTCTTCACGCAGCTCCGTACGCCGTTCCCTCGGCCGCGGGATACGGAAGCAAACAATGCAGAGCTGCTCTCCTGACTCACTCAGCGTGATGACGCAGTTAGACACTAACCCCGCCCAACGCGTTTCGTCGGTATCCGACTTAGTCATGGGCTGAAAGTGTCATACTGCGTATCTTTTAAAGGTCCGGGCACGTACCCTTTAACCTTTAATTGTCCGGACTATTCAATAGTTCTTATTGTTAAACACTAGGGAAGTATTTTTCAACTTGCCTCAACCTATACAATGCATATATAACTACAATTAAAACTCTTATTATTTTAACATTTTCAAACATACCATAATGAATAATACACAACAAAATTATTCACGCTATACAAAAAATCCAATTTTAGGAGCACTATATTAAATTAATAATGACATATTTTTTTTTAAATATTATTATAAAAAAATCATTTTTTTATTATTATTTAGAAGCCAACTCATTTAATTTATGCATCTCAAAATCTAAAATTAATTATTAATCATTATTATCAAATGGAACTAAACGCATTAGGGACTGACTCAATGTTCTCCTATAAAACAGTTAATATCAAACTCTATATTCAACCCCTGCGGAGCCATAGTTTTTAGTCTAAAAATCCATTTGGATTCCAGTTGCGAAAGCTTTCTAACTATATTGCCCCCTTTGAGATTTTTTATTGGACAATCAATTGCTATAATTCTGAGGCCAGCTGGATCACTGTTGTGCATCTGCTTAAAATGCCACGACACACTGTGTGCCTCATATCCCCTCCTAATATTGTATATATGCTCTCTTGTCCTTATTTTTAAAGCTCTGCTGGTTCTGCCCACATACTGTTTACCACATTTACACTCCAAAAGGTAGACTACATTAATGCTAGCGCATGAAAAAAACTTTTTAATTTTAAACTTCTCCCCAGTTGTATTAGATTTAAAACCACTACTCTTTTTTAGGGGTGAACTTCCAGATAATTTACAGGCCATACACCTCTTACAATTAAAAAACCCTTCCATTTTCCCCAGAAATCCCCCTTCTTTCCTTGGGGGTTCAATGTAGCTGGTTACCAATTCTGTAGCTACCGTAGGAGGTCTACGGAAAATGACCCTTGGTTTATCCGGCAGGGAATTTCCTAATATCTCGTCCCTTTTTAGTAAGTGCCAGTGCCTATCCAATAAACTTTTTACCCCTCTATAATTCTCCCCGTACTGAGTAATAAAGGCAAACTGATTAAATCCATTCCCATTGCTATTGTTATTTTTACGGGATGCCCCCATTAGCTGTTTTCTATCCAATCCTTTTATTTGTTCAATATCTTTCTGAATAGCCCTAGGGGAATATCCCTTCTTAATAAATCTATCTCCAATGTTTTTGCTTGCAGGGGGAAGTCCTCATTTTTCTTACAGTTTCTTTTTAAACGATAGAACTGCCCCTTAGGAATATTCTCTAGCCAATGGGGGTGGTGGCAGCTAGACCTAGGTACAAAGGAATTTCTATCCGTTTCTTTGAAAAACGTCCTAGTATTCAACAGGGGGCCTTCTCTTTCTATCTCTAAATCTAAAAAGTTTATGTTTTCTTTACTTGTTTCCTTAGTAAAAGAAACTCCCCAATAATTACTATTAATACTTAAAAAAATTCCTCTAAGGATTTTTCATCTCCCTCCCACAATATCAGGCATACCTTTAAATTTAAACCCTTTGTGAACTGGTAAGGGATCCATGAGAAACCTATACCAGTTCACAAGACTTAGGGGGCTGGCAAGTCACCTTCGGCTCCCCAAACCCCAGGGGGGCTTGTAGCTTGCAGGGCGGGGGGCCACCAAGGCTGGTCCCTTTATCCCTTTACCCTGTTCTACAAAGCCCCTATAGCTGGTCCTCAGTTTATATGTTATAAATATGTTTGCATATTGTTTTTTTTATGAAAATATGGCTTTGATTCCTCTAAGAATTCAATCCCCTAAAGTGCTGTTTCAGTTTGAGGGAGTCTCCTGGGCAGGAAAAGGGGTATACCAATACATATGTGGTACCATTGTAACCAGGAGAAATGAGGATTTTACATGCAATAAGATTTTATTGAAATACTTACATTTTTTATTACAAGAAAACACTACAATTGTAAAAAAGACATTTCATGTTAATGCCTGGACTCTTCTGAAAAAACAATATATAATTTTCCTGGGAAATCCATGGAAATCTCTTCAAAAATCACAGAGGCTGATTCATTAATAGCGACAGATAGCGACTGTTGAGCGACTGTAGCGGTATTTTGACAGCGACCGCTAGTAGTCGCTGTGCTTGGCCATTGTTCGGTGGATGATAGCGACTCAGTCGGTGTGCCGTAATGTTGAATACAAGATGCTGAGTCGCTATTTGACAGGTTCGCTGTTGTATGGGATCGCATGATAGCGACTGGACATAGCGACCGGCACCCACCATATTCATTAAAAAATCAGCCTTAAAAATTCCTAGCGCTGTGAAATGCATGTTTAAATCCCAGAGCGCAGTAGGCAATGTGTTAAAAGTAGTTTTTTAACCCCCTAACCACTCAAAAAAAAATGGAATGATTTTGAAATAATATTCAAACCTGAATAGTTTAAAATCAGACCTGTGATATCAATTCTGCAAAAAAAAAAAATTTTTTTTTAAATACCCAAAAAATACATTTTCAAAGGAAGAAGTGTTCACAGATTTTTTTGGAAATTTAAAAAAAAAAAATATATATTAAAAAATAATTATTAATTAAAATACATTCTGCCATTGAAATGCATTGGAGAGCGCCAGGTAGCGAGAGGTCATACCTGTCGCTGTTCAAGGATGTTCGCTGGCGCTGTGGGATGAGGCTGGGATAATGATGAATGAGTTGCTAGGTGGCGCTATCTCAGTCGCTAAGCAGTATCGGCTTGATAAATGTGTGATTGTGGAGGGGAGGCGGCGTTCTAGTTGCGGTACCTGGCTTTACTGGCCGGCTCCCCAGTCGCTATCTGTCGCTATCTGTCGCTATTCCTTGATAAATAAGGCCCACAGTCATGTGTAGCACATAATAGCAAAAAATGGTCTCACAACAAAGGGTAACAAAAACTCCAAACAACCAGGACACTCCTGAGACACAACACATGTATTCTGAGTCCCATCCATTGTGGCATAAGCTGTAAAAATACAATTCTGTGATTACTCACCTGTAGAATTGATATTATGAGTGTACAGTACGTCCTGCTCCAGATGAAGATTCTTTACTTCTGGGTATTACTCCGCCAGATGGCGCTGGACTGCAGAGAAATTGGCTCCTCCCGGCCCCATAAATACCCGGGACCTCCCACAAATTCCCAGTATTGAAAAGCAGTTAACAAGAAGCCGGGAGAATGATAACATAACCAACCACCAAGTAAACTAACAATGATAACAATCACCATACAGGGGATCCAAGAATAATGAAACTAAGGGTGGGGTGGAGCAGGACGTACTGTACACTCATAATATCAATTCTACAGGTGAGTAATCACAGAATTGTATTACTCCTAGCGTACAGTACGTCCTGCTCCAGATGAAGATTCTTTACTTCTGGGACATCCAATAGCAGTGTCCGTAAAGTAGGGTGGGATCCCCCAAAAAGGCAACAACAAGCAGTTTAGACCACTGCCGCCTGCAGAACTTTGCGGCCAAAAGCAGCATCAGCTGAGGCCCGAACATCAACCTTGTAAAACTTGGAAAAAGTATGAACAGAAGACCAAGAAGCAGCCTTGCAAACTTGTTCAACAGAAGCCTGGTGCTGAAAAGCCCAAGAGGCACCAATAGCACGAGTGGAATGAGCAGTAAGGCGGAAGGGAGGATTCTTCCCCTTAGCAGTGTAGGCCTGAATCACAGCCTGACGGATCCATTTGCTGATAGTAGACTTGGCAGGAGCCAAACCCTTCCTAGGACCAGAAGGGACCACAAAAAGTGCATCAGACTTCCTGAAAGGCGCAGTAGCCACCAGATAGAATTTCAGACTCCTGACCACATCCAAGGAATGCAAAACCCTCTCCTTAGGGTTACTAGGATTAGGGCACAAAGAAGGTAGAACAATGTCCTGATTAAGATGAAAGGCAGACACGACCTTAGGCAGAAAATCTGGTTTGAAGCAAAACACCACCTTGTCCTGGTGTCTCTCAAAATAGGGGGCTGGAGGAAAAGCGCCGCCAACTCAGAAACATGCCTAACAGAAGTGATAGCCACCAAAAAGACAACCTTGAGAGTAAGAATGGCCAAGGCAGCCTCCTGCACAGGTTCAAAAGAAGCACCCTGCAAATCAGAAAGGACCAAGTTCAGGTCCCAGACAGGCAACATAGGCTTACGTGGGGGATGCACATGAGTAACCCCCTGGAAAAAGGTCTTCACCAGAGAATGCTGAGCAAAATATCTTTGGAAGAAAACAGCCAGGGCAGAAACATGACCCTTCAGAGTACTGAACCCATGTCGAAGAAACTCCAGAATCCTGGGGATAGAGAACACACGACAGGGAAGAGACCTAGACTCACACCAGTCAATGTAGGCACGCCAAACCCTATAGTAAATGTAAGAAGAAGACTTCTTCCTAGCCCTGATCATGGTGTTAACAACAGAGGCAGGCAACCCCTTTTCCATCAAGATGGAGGTTTCAGCAGCCAGGCTGTCAAAGCCAGCGTTTGTAAATTGGGGTGGCGTAACTGTCCCTTAGTGAGCAGGTCTGGAACCCTGGGCAGAGCGTACTGATCTACTGCCAACTGCACGATGTCTGCAAACCACACTCTTCTTGGCCAACGGGGGCCACCAGGATTGCTGGGACCCCTTCCTGAGCTATATTGCGCAGAACCCTGCCCAACAGGGGAAATGGGGGAAAGACATACAGAAGCTTAAATTCCTGCCACGACATTGCTTGAGCATCTGTGGCCAAGGCCAGAGGATGCTGGGACAGGGAGACAAAGGCTGGAAGCTTGTGATTGTGATGGGACGCAAACAGATCCACATCTGGCTGACCCCAACGGTGACACAGAGAGTGAAACACCCTGTCGCTGAGGGACCATTCTCCAAGGCGAGAAGTCCCCCTGCTCAGAGAGTCTGCCTGCAGATTCTCCACCCCCGGAATGTACACAGCTGAGATGCAGGAAACATTGTCCTCCGCCCAGGACAGGATCAGAGACCCTTCCTTGAGGGCCCCCTTGCTCCGGGTCCCACCCTGGTGATTGATTTAGGCAACCGCCATGTGTAGCACATAATAGCAAAAAATGGTCTCACAACAAAGGGTAACAAAAACTCCAAACAACCAGGACACTCCTGAGACACAACACCTGTATTCTGAGTCCCATCCATTGTGGCATAAGCTGTAAAAATACAATTCTGTGATTACTCACCTGTAGAATTGATATTATGAGTGTACAGTACGTCCTGCTCCAGATGAAGATTCTTTACTTCTGGGTATTACTCCGCCAGATGGCGCTGGACTGCAGAGAAATTGGCTCCTCCCGGCCCCATAAATACCCGGGACCTCCCACAAATTCCCAGTATTGAAAAGCAGTTAACAAGAAGCCGGGAGAATGATAACATAACCAACCACCAAGTAAACTAACAATGATAACAATCACCATACAGGGGATCCAAGAATAATGAAACTAAGGGTGGGGTGGAGCAGGACGTACTGTACACTCATAATATCAATTCTACAGGTGAGTAATCACAGAATTGTATTACTCCTAGCGTACAGTACGTCCTGCTCCAGATGAAGATTCTTTACTTCTGGGACATCCAATAGCAGTGTCCGTAAAGTAGGGTGGGATCCCCCAAAAAGGCAACAACAAGCAGTTTAGACCACTGCCGCCTGCAGAACTTTGCGGCCAAAAGCAGCATCAGCTGAGGCCCGAACATCAACCTTGTAAAACTTGGAAAAAGTATGAACAGAAGACCAAGAAGCAGCCTTGCAAACTTGTTCAACAGAAGCCTGGTGCTGAAAAGCCCAAGAGGCACCAATAGCACGAGTGGAATGAGCAGTAAGGCGGAAGGGAGGATTCTTCCCCTTAGCAGTGTAGGCCTGAATCACAGCCTGACGGATCCATTTGCTGATAGTAGACTTGGCAGGAGCCAAACCCTTCCTAGGACCAGAAGGGACCACAAAAAGTGCATCAGACTTCCTGAAAGGCGCAGTAGCCACCAGATAGAATTTCAGACTCCTGACCACATCCAAGGAATGCAAAACCCTCTCCTTAGGGTTACTAGGATTAGGGCACAAAGAAGGTAGAACAATGTCCTGATTAAGATGAAAGGCAGACACGACCTTAGGCAGAAAATCTGGTTTGAAGCAAAACACCACCTTGTCCTGGTGTCTCTCAAAATAGGGGGCTGGAGGAAAAGCGCCGCCAACTCAGAAACATGCCTAACAGAAGTGATAGCCACCAAAAAGACAACCTTGAGAGTAAGAATGGCCAAGGCAGCCTCCTGCACAGGTTCAAAAGGAGCACCCTGCAAATCAGAAAGGACCAAGTTCAGGTCCCAGACAGGCAACATAGGCTTATGTGGGGGATGCACATGAGTAACCCCCTGGAAAAAGGTCTTCACCAGAGAATGCTGAGCAAAATATCTTTGGAAGAAAACAGCCAGGGCAGAAACATGACCCTTCAGAGTACTGAACCCATGTCGAAGAAACTCCAGAATCCTGGGGATAGAGAACACACGACAGGGAAGAGACCTAGACTCACACCAGTCAATGTAGGCACGCCAAACCCTATAGTAAATGTAAGAAGAAGACTTCTTCCTAGCCCTGATCATGGTGTTAACAACAGAGGCAGGCAACCCCTTTTCCATCAAGATGGAGGTTTCAGCAGCCAGGCTGTCAAAGCCAGCGTTTGTAAATTGGGGTGGCGTAACTGTCCCTTAGTGAGCAGGTCTGGAACCCTGGGCAGAGCGTACTGATCTACTGCCAACTGCACGATGTCTGCAAACCACACTCTTCTTGGCCAACGGGGGCCACCAGGATTGCTGGGACCCCTTCCTGAGCTATATTGCGCAGAACCCTGCCCAACAGGGGAAATGGGGGAAAGACATACAGAAGCTTAAATTCCTGCCACGACATTGCTTGAGCATCTGTGGCCAAGGCCAGAGGATGCTGGGACAGGGAGACAAAGGCTGGAAGCTTGTGATTGTGATGGGACGCAAACAGATCCACATCTGGCTGACCCCAACGGTGACACAGAGAGTGAAACACCCTGTCGCTGAGGGACCATTCTCCAAGGCGAGAAGTCCCCCTGCTCAGAGAGTCTGCCTGCAGATTCTCCACCCCCGGAATGTACACAGCTGAGATGCAGGAAACATTGTCCTCCGCCCAGGACAGGATCAGAGACCCTTCCTTGAGGGCCCCCTTGCTCCGGGTCCCACCCTGGTGATTGATTTAGGCAACCGCCATCTTGTAGTCCGAGCATACCTGAACAGGACGGCCCCGAAGGCGTTGGGTCAGGTGAGCCAGAACCAACCTGATCGCCCTCAGTTCCAGAACATTGATAGGGGTGTGGGCCTCCTGAGGGCCCCACAGCCCCTGGAATTGTAGGGACTTCCAGAAGCCCCCCCAACCGGTCAGACTGGCTTCTGTGGTGACCGTCTCCCAGCAGGGGGCCAGAAAGGATCTGCCCACCAACAGGTTCCTGGAGTCCAGCCACCACGAGAGGGACCTCCTGGCTAGGGGGGACAGAACAAGGACCTGGTCCAAGGACGCAGGATCCTTGTCCCATACTGGCAATAGGTGAGGTTGCAGAGGTCTCATGTGAAACTGGGCATAAGGAACTGCCTCGAAGCACGACACCATCAGGCCCACCAACTGCATCCCCTGCCTGATGGAGGGATGAGGGCAAGATAGAAGGAACTGGACCTGCACCAGAAGACTGTCCACCTTCTGCTGAGGAAGAAAGATCCTTGCCTGAACTGTATCCAGATTCATTCCCAGAAATGGTGTCACCAAGGAGGGAGACAGGGAAGATTTGAGATGGTTGATCACCCAGCCGAATGACTCCAGTGTGGACACTACTTGCTGAGTATCCAGCTCTGCCTGTTGGAGGGACTGAGAAGTGATGAGAATGTCGTCCAAATAGGGCAGACTGCGAATGCCCTGAGACCTGAGCAGGGCCATCACTCTTGCTAGCACCTTGGTGAACACTCTGGGAGCTGAAGTGAGACTGAAGGGCAATGCCACAAATTGGTAGTGCTGATCCTCCAGAGCGAACCTGAGGAATCTTTGATGACCTAGAAAGATGGGAATATGAAGGTATGCATCCTTGATGTCCACAGAGGTCATGAAATCCCCTGGTCTCAGTGAACTGATAGCAGAGCGCAGAGTTTCCATGCGAAAGCGTCTGCATTTTACAAATTTGTTGAGAATCTTCAAGTCCAGGATGG
The DNA here is from genome assembly GCA_027917425.1 of Gastrophryne carolinensis. Lineage (NCBI taxonomy): Eukaryota > Metazoa > Chordata > Amphibia > Anura > Microhylidae > Gastrophryne > Gastrophryne carolinensis. The sequence continues at coordinate 119,987,849 of CM051242.1, read as the reverse complement.
GTCTGACTGACCGATCTCTTTTGTGCATGGTGAAAAGGTTGGAATAAAAACCCTTGCCTCTTTCCCGTAAGGGGACCTGACAGATGACCCCCAGCTCCAGAAGGCTTTTCACCGCCAGAATCAGAGCCTGAGCTGACAGGGGGTTCTGAGACATCCGGGATCTGATGAATCTTGGGGGCGGCCAGGCAGCAAACTCTATCTTGTAACCGGAGGACACTACCTCCTGAATCCACCGGTCTGAGACATGATGCCTCCAGATGTGAGCAAAGAGCTGAAGCTGTCCCCCCACCCGGATGGGTGAGGGCGCCCCTTCATGCCTGAGGGGGCTTGGAGGAAGGCTTAGGTTTGGAGCCCCAGGACGGGCCAGGGCCTCCACGTCCTCTTACTCTACCCCAGAAATCTCCTTGGGCCCCCGAAAAGGAGACCCCTCTCCCCGCTCTGGCTCCACGGTAGGGGGAAGGAAAGGAGCCAGAGCACCGAAAGGGTCGAGACTGTCTTCTGCGCTGAGGTAACTTGCCTCCCTTAGCAAACAGGTCCAGGCGGTCCCCAAATAGGCGCAGACCCTTGAAAGGAAAATCAGTGAGAGCCTTCTTGGCAGCGTTGTCAGCTGCCCACTGGTGCAGCCAAACCGAGCGGCGTATAGCCACCACCAAGGCAGAGGCTCTGCCACACCTCCTAATAGTATCATCCAAGACAGAGAGGACATAAGCAACAAATACCTCACAACGTGAGAGTGCATTATACAGTTCAGTAGAAACATCATCAGGAGCTCCATCTAGGACACTCTTGAGCAGAGTCCTAATAGCCACAGCTGTAATGGCAGAGGCACAAACCGGGCGCAGTGCCGTCCCCACACAGGCAAAGGCATGAGAAGCCAACTGATCAATACGCCGGTCCTCCCCATCCTTCAGGGTAGTAGAGTCAGGGGAATGCATGACAGAGGTGTTAGACATACCCAGAATTGGGGCATCCACTTCAGGAGGGGATGAACAACATCTAACCACATCAGCTGGAAAAGGATATCTCTTATCCCAACTCTTAGGGACTCCGGGGAGCCTGCTAGGACGCTCCCATTCTTTGAGCACAAGATTATTAAAATGAGATTGTTCAGGGAACTCCAAACGTGACTTAGCCGTATGAAATAATTCCCCCTGCTGCCTAGGAGCTGTGACTGGGGGAGGGATAGAAAGCACTTCAAAGATCTGAGCCAACAGTCTCTCAGTATCATCTGGGGCCCAGGGATCAGAGCCGGAATCAGCAAAACCCTTAGGCCGCTCATCAGATGATTCTGAGTCAGAGAACAATTCCCCCTCTTCCAGGGGGTATAGCCAGACAGATCAAAGAACTCTTCAGCCTCCATAGGGAAAAGAGTGACATCAGGCGTCAAATGCCGCCTCTTGGCAGAGGCCTTCCGCGCCATAGTATTGGCAAGCAACTTTTCAACGCTAGCCAGTCTAGAAGACACATCAGGCTGATACTCCCCACTGGTATGCAGCTCACTGGGAGTTAAATGTAAGCGTGGGGGAGTAGGTGAAGCCATACGGGGCGCAGGCCCAGCTGCTGGTAGACCAGGCTGCAGCGCAAGCACCTGCTGGGCACAAGGCACACACACCCGAACATTGTCATCACTTGTAGGGGACACCTCACATGCCACACACAGCCGGGCTTGTCCCGAAGGAACCCCAAGCACATTATCCTGAGACGCCTCCATATGGTGATTATAGCGGCACAATCGGCCGATAGGTATTCACGCTGTAAAAGCAACCCGGGATGCCCCAATAGCCCACTAGGGAAGTGGGAGGAATTAGTACACCATGCCTCAATAAGTTTAATAACTAATAGAGGGGATAGGACCGGGAGAAACCAATTGAGGAAATGAACAAAACACAGCCCACAGGGGTACTCACGGACCGCGGTAGGTAAGCACCAGCCACGCAGCACGAGGAAGCAAAATGGTGCCGAATATACCTCGAGGGGCGGACCGCTGAGACAGTGATGCGGAACACGCCATCCGCAGGGCCCGCCTACCCCGAAGAGCGCGATGCCGCACACGTGACAGAGTCAACCAATTATGGCGTAGCAGTGCGTGAGGTAATGTCGCCGCCAACCGGGGAACACCGTACAAGCGCGCGCGGCGGCGGCAGCATATTTAAAAACGCAGCCAGTGCAACCGAAGCTGTGCGGTGACAGAGCACACAATAAAAAAGGTGAATGTTGAAAACACACCACACTCACACCCCCCCCCCCCGAGAACTTCAAGGGGGAGCGAGGAAGGGCAGCGGCCACCTAACATGGGGCCCACCAATAGCAGGGGCGAGGCGCAGGCTAATAGCCCCGCTCACCTCCGAGTAGCCATCTTCTTGTACTCTTCGCAGTCCAGACTGCAGAGAAAATCTGGGAATTTGTGGGAGGTCCCGGGTATTTATGGGGCCAGGAGGAGCCAATTTCGCTGTCTCTGCAGTCCAGCGCCATCTGGCGGAGTAATACCCAGAAGTAAAGAATCTTCATCTGGAGCAGGACGTACTGTACACGGGGAGGCCGATTCAGTAATAGCGCCAGGTAGCGACAGATGAGTGCCTGAAGTATGGTGCTATGAGCACCGCTAGCGTACGCCGCGGGCGGCAGCGATTCGCTATAGCAGGTCTCCTCAGTCGCTACCTGGCGTTGTTGGGAACAATGCCTACATTGGTGAATATAACCGTTTCAGATCAGCTTTGGAGGCGCTGTCATTTGGACACACGCTATTCAACACAGCGCCTGCGCTTTGCTTTGCTGTTGGCTTGAAATCAATGTTAGTACCTTCAGAATTAAACACATTGCAACATGTTTCTTTGGTGAATTTGTTTTTATTTTTTTTATGTTTTGGTGGGAAAAGATAAATTCTGAATCCCCTGGATTTTTATCTTGGTGCCTGAAAAAGAATAAAAAGTGCAGTTAGTATTTAGATATAATTTTCCTTTTGCGCATTTATTGTTTTTTTTTTAATATTTTATGGTAACAGTTTGGCCAAACTTGCACAACAACCCTAATTGTAATTTTGGTCAAATCCCCCCCCCCCCCACTTATAGTGGTTTGTGTTCCTCTTACACCCCCCTTATAGTGGGTTTGGGTCATCTTACACCCCCTTATAGTGTGTTTGGGTCATCTTACATCCCCCTTATAGTGGTTTAGGTCATCTTACACCCCCCTTATATTGGGTTTGGGTCATCTTACACCCCCTTATAGTGTGTTTGGGTCATCTTACACCCCCCTTATAGTGTGTTTGGGTCATCTTAAACCCCCCTTATAGTGTGTTTGGGTCATCTTACACCCCCTTATAGTGTGTTTGGGTCATCTTACACCCCCCTTATAGTGGGTTTGGGTCATCTTACACCCCCCTTATAGTGGTTTAGGTCATCTTACACCCCCTTATAGTGGGTTTGGGTCATCTTACACCCCCTTATAGTGTGTTTGGGTCATCTTACACCCCCCTTATAGTGTGTTTGGGTCATCTTACACCCCCTTATAGTGTGTTTGGGTCATCTTACACCCCCCTTATAGTGTGTTTGGGTCATCTTACACCCCCCTTATAGTGTGTTTGGGTCATCTTACACCCCCCTTATAGTGGGTTTGGGTCATCTTACACCCCCTTATAGTGTGTTTGGGTCATCTTACACCCCCCTTATAGTGGGTTGGGGTCATCTTACACCCCCCTTATAGTGGGTTTGGGTCATCTTACACCCCCTTATAGTGTGTTTGGGTCATCTTACACCCCCTTATAGTGGGTTTGGGTCATCTTACACCCCCTTATAGTGTGTTTTGGTCATCTTACACCCCCCTTATAGTGGGTTTGGGTCATCTTACACACCCCTTATAGTAGTTTGTGACACATTTGGATTATAGCCAACAAATAGTTCCCCTGTAGTGCAGTACTTGGATTAGAGTGAAGGGTAGTTAGCTTACCGCAAAAAATGAAGAGATCATGCTTTCCCTTAGCTCAAAGCCAGTCTGGGTGTCCTCACTCGTTTCTGCGGGCAAGTTGGGGATTTCGGGCACCAGTGCTGTTTCTTCAGGGGGTTGGCTTCTGTGGCATATACAGAGATTGTGGAGCACACAGCATGCGAGGATTATCTTGGAGACCTTTTGTGGACTGTACAGCATCTCTCCTCCTGGTCGTGCCAAACACAGAAAGCGCGCTTTCAGCAGTCCGATGGTTCGTTCCACAATGCTTCGGGTTTTGCGATGTGCTGCATTGTAGCGTTCTTGGGCAGAGGTCTGTGGGTTTCTGACCGGAGTCATCACCCGCGTTCTCTGCCCATATCCCTTATCCGCTGTTGAAAAAACACAAGGAGAGAGACAGCAATTAGTACTAGGAAATGTTTTTGGTTTCATTTGTAAACAAATAGCTTACTAGGCCACATATTTTAGGCTAAATACTTTGACATGGTTAATTATTTACCCAGTAGCCAGCCAGCTGGCATTTCGTTGTTCTCAAACTTCCTGCACAGGACTGACCGCTGCAGGGCATAAAAATCATGGCATGAGCCGGGGAAGCCAGATCTCACGGCCCGCAGCTTCATGTCATGGTCACAGACGACCATGACATTCATCGAGTGGAACTGCTTGCGGTTCCGATAATGCAGCTCCTGTGCACGGGGAGGGCGGAAAGGGATATGTGTACCATCAACGCACCCTAGCACATTCGGGATCCTTCCCATGCGATAGAATGCATGTTTTATTTTGGCAACCTCATCCTCAGGAAACTGGATGTAAATAGGGATCAGGTCACAAATAGCCAGTACTACGCTACTAGCGTACTTGAGCCGAAACTTGCGTGCATTAACGGACATGGCTGAAAATTCTGTGGTGGACCAATGAAAGGTAAGCTGCTCTTGATTTAAATAGCCGTTTGTATAGCCACATGTCACAAGTGTTTAATATACATGAGTACATTGTTGTCTTTGGTTGTGTGTTGTTTGCTTAATGAGCTCTGTAATTAGTTAATTAACTACCACACATGCTTCAATCACTGCAGTGGAGCTTTGGCTACAAGCACCTGGCCAGTATGTGTGAATCAGTTAAGTGGACCTGTTTGTGATTGGCTGTTAGAGCACATAAAACCTGGCCAAACCCAAAGTACGGTGATAACATTCTGTAGTCTGCATGCGTGCTTGTTGGTTGTGTATTGGTGTGTGTGTGCAGCTACAGGATGGAGCCAAATTCTGGGCATCTGCCGGCCACAGCTGGCTCAAGTAGGAGTGTGGTGGGTGCTGTGCGCAGACCTCCCTTAAGGAAAAGGGCCCAGCCTGAAGGTGATGCAGCACCCCAGGCTAAGCGCCCAGTTGCCAAGAGGGAGCCAGAATTTAATTTGGCTGAGAATAATACTCTTGTGCGCCTGACACTTGCAAAATGGGAGCTGATATTTGGCTCCCAAAGCAAGTCTATAGGCAAACAAGAAAGGAGCAAATTGTGGGATGCCATTGGTGTTGAGCTTACTAGCAGGGCTCAACACCCACGTAGTGGCCCATCCTGCAGGAAACGCTTCTACACTTTGAGAAGGGCCCTTATGCAAAAGATGAATCATGATCTTGAGGTCGAGAGTGGGACCATCCAGGATCCAAAGAGTACCTACAGGCCATATGAGGAGATGCTGAAGGCCAAAATTCCACTTGCTCGGCTGCAGGGTGTTGATGCTGGGGATGACACCACAGGTTGGACTGAAGGTACATATTTTCTGAATATGTTTTTCTGCTAATGTTAATTTATGTGATTTACTTTTTCTCTTTCTGCCCAACTAACAGCAGGACATGTGAAGTAGTACATTATACCTCATAAATGTTTTACTTTCCTGTCTGCTGCTTTTTGCATAGGTGCACATGGTGATGTCCATGAGTCGGGGGAGGTGGACACCCCAACTCCTGCCCTTCAAACAACCTCCAGCCTAACCCAGTCTGCCATTGAAGGTATTTATCACTAATTTAGGGGCTGGTTATTTTGGGCCAAAATGGGTGTGTGAGCACCTCAAACAATAGATTGGACCACTGTTGATGAATAATAATATGTGCCTGCGGACTATTTACACGTCCACTTTACCCCTCTCTGCAACTAACTAACAAGGCCCTAACATGTGTAGCTATGTTGGAAGCCAGAGATGTGTGGCCATATATCTGCATATACATGTGGAAGCCACACTGGCCGTGATTAGGGAATATTAGTGATTGAGCTGCTCACACACACCTTAATGCATGGTTTATTTAGTGCCGCACACTACCAATGGCTAAATGTTTTCTTTGCTTTTGCCTAGCTGCACCGCCATTGGCACCAGCATCTCCTCAGGAGCCAAGCTACTCTTTGGATGCCGGTAAGTGCATGTGTCAACCTTGCTTTAGCCACTTTAACACAAGTGCATGTCTTTCATTCCTCTTTTTTCTTTGTAGGCCAAGTGACTGGTTCATCTTTGGACCCCACTTCCAATGTTGCAGGTCAACAGGACCCTGTTGGTGTGTATTGCCTAAAAAAATGTATCCTTTATGCTGTTTATGTTACACTGGTTCTATTTGGTTAGTCTAATAATCTACATGTTTGCTATGTCAACTTGAAGATGCCTATTTGGAGTGGATTTGCCATCCCCAGGGTCATTAGTATAGTTTTTTGAGTGATTGCAATGCATTTGTTGGGTATATTGAAAGACAAACATTCACCCGAGTAGTGTTAGGAATATTTAGAGACATTAATTGTGTATTTTAGTTGGCCGGAATCTCGGAAGTGGCTGTCCGGAAAGGGCCCTTCACGTTGAGGCTGCCAGAGATGAGGGTAAGTTTGTTTGGCTTGATTATCTAGTAGGGATTTTTGAACAAGTTTTTGTTAAATTTAGTAGGCCAACTTGTGTTTAAACATGTATTTTCAAGGGCAAAGCTCGAGTGAGGGCCCAACTCCAGACATCTGGGAGATTGCGGGTATGTGTAATTTGAGCAATGTGTCTATTTGTTTTAACCCCAATTATTGGCTCATCTTCCTCTTACATACATGTTAGCAATCTGAGTTGACCAGATCCCTTTTGGCTAGTGTGTAATCTTCCACTTTGTGGAGGTATGGCCTCGATAGTATATCCATCTTACATTTGATTTTGGTCCACTGACCTACTAACCTGACTTTCCTGTTTAGCATATGCCAACTTGCCCGATCTCTCAGATGTGGATTTGCCCCTCTCTGGCAGCCAGACCCTGGACCTACTTCGGCCGGACGACACGGAGGTAACATGGCTGTTTTCGAGGAACAATAACCACATTGACATGTTGGTGGGTAGTCCATGAACCAACATGTCACATTTTATGTATTTGTTGTTTTTGCAGGAGGCGGGACCAGAACCCCAACCTGGGACCTCTTCTCAAGTGCCATGTGGCCAAGCTACAGAGGCTCAAGCAAGGGTAAGTTGGATTGTTACACTTTGGGGAAATGATTTGGAGGGGCCTAGCTGCATTGTTTAAGCTTAACTAAAATCTTTTTTCACAACCTCCCAGGCCCCCAAGCCAAGAATATTAATTTGATTGTTTTGATTTTGTTTAAAATACATTTGAGTACACCACCTATAATTTGTGTTTTTCCTAAGACATAGGTAAGAACACAGTCAGGGATGAGTCTCTAGATCTAGATATGTACCTGCAGCCAAAAATGTATGCCACACATTGGTGACCATATCTTCCTATGGTTTAGACATTAAATGGCTACAAAGGAACACCAACATTTTACAAATAATTGGTTTGAAGACACTTAAACTATGCTAGACAAGGCACAACACAGTGTAAGTACAAAAATACAAAAATTTTAATGTTAAAGGCGGTCCAACAGGCCCTAACGACGCCTCTTCAAGGCCAGCAGCATAAGGCGAAGACGCCGGATCGACCGCCACAGTCTGCGATGCTGGTTTGCACAAGCTGTAGAGAGTTGAAAAAAAGGATATTACAAATCTAGAATGTGACCTCTACAGACACAGATGTAGCAATGTAATGTAAGTGGCTAAAATTATCTGAGCCACACAATCACATTGTTGGCCACTGTGCCCTTAGGTGTTACCATTATATGAGTACTAGTGGCTGGCTTAAATGTGGCCACCACATCCCAAGCATACATTTACTCTTAACTCTTGGGGCTAAAATAAGGTCTAAGTCCCAGTGTGGACAATTATTGGTTTATTTACAGCCAAACATCAGGGCCTAAGTCCTAACGAGTAAACTTGTTTGGCCAAGAATCTTAGAGTTCTCCACCACAATTTGGCACTATGTGGCAAGAACAAGAATGTGAGCCAACAATCAAGCATGCAGACATGCATGTAACCTAGATGTGTGTTGATTAAACACATAGGTACATTGTAAATGTCTCAAGAATTTACTATAAGACATAGGGGTCCCAAGTCTTTAGGCATATGAAGTGGGATGTACTCACCATCGCAGCTGTGGCTGGGGCCCATGCTGCTGGCCGTCCCAGGAGGTGTGGTGGTGATGTACACCGGCTCCGTCTGCGTGGCCACATCTGTCAGGAGAAAGCAAAAGAGAAAAGCAAAATTAGTGTGACAATGACACCTGACTATTTGACAGCCATCTGGTTAGGGAGTCTGCCAAAACAAATGCTTGCATGGTTACACACATGTTGTCCGACATTAGCATATTTCCTGGTCCATGAGTTCATGTAAATTATTTATGGTTGCAACATGGACACATAAAGATAATGTGCCAATAACCTTGACAGTGCAATGGTACGGACTAATTTGCATTTGATTGTAGAATCTTACTAGTGTGCAACATGTGTTAGCCGGAACAACTTACTAAAATAACACATTTGCTAGCCCCCATCATGTTGTGGGCTGAAACATAGGGGTGGTTGCCAGTTGGATTGCACTGTAGTGGGGTTTGTGATGTTAATGTACATTAGCAAACCAGCTTGTACTATGGAGCAGGAAACATGTGTATGTTAAAAGTGGGCCAAGACCCAGGATTTATACTATCCTGTGTTTTGGTCCACTTTGGCAGGGCACACCAATTTGAGCGAGAGACCGTCCGCCGCCGCTGCCTTCTGCGCGTCACTCCTCCAGTGCGTGCGCACGCGCAGGCCATTCTGAAACGGAGAGCGCAGGCGCACACACATCTAGAGGGGCACGCAGGAGGCTGCGGCGGTGGCTTCTGCCACCCCAATGAGGTAATGAGTTTGTGGGCTTTTGGGGGGGGGGGCCTGGGTGAGGGAGGTGATTGGGCAGGGAAGCTTATAGATTCCAAGCCCAATCAACAATGGGTGTGGGTCCACTTTAAGGAATGTCAGAACATAGGGAATGTGAGGGATAACAACAAACACTTACCATGACTATGCCCGTGGAGAAGGCGTTGCCAAAAGCTCCTGGAGGTGCGCTGCAAATTAGAGAGGAATGGCAAGGGCTAAGTACAAATGGCCATATGGAACCTGTCACAGACTAACACTGACTAATGTGCACTCACCAGGGGATGAACTGCCATTTGAAGCCCAGGGAGGGCTCTGAGGAGGAGGCGTGGAGCCTCGGCTCCTCACACTCTGATCCAAAGATCCCCCAGGCAAAGGGCCACCCTCCTCCCTCTCACTCCCTGCTCCTTCAGGGAGTGTGGGAGAGTCCATTACTTCCACCCCACTTGGACTCCCCACTTGAGAGTGGCCCCTTGTCTGTTGAGACTCCTCAGAGTCAGAGTGTGAGGAGCTGAGGCTCGAGCCTGACAGCCCCCCAGCAGCACACTCCTCTGGGGTGCGTCATCCCCTTCCTCCCCTGGGTCTTCTAAATAGGACCCCCGATGACTCCCCCGAGTCCGCCTGTCTCGTTCGGGGGAGGAATCCCTTCCCACGTTTCCCCAGGGGAGGACGCTTATCTGTGTTGAGGGGGTGAATGAAATAAATTACAATTACTACCAAAAAGGGACACAGCTTACAATATTTTTTCCCTAAAAAATTAAACATAGCATAAACTTCCACTTACCTGAAGCGTACGCATCATATAGGCGGTACACGCCTCAGGGTCCCGGCGCTTAAAGTCTGACCATTTCTGCATGATGGAATGCACACTCAGGCTGGTGTTGAAGCGCCGGGACACTGTGGCCTTCAACTCCAGGGCTATCCGCTTCTTGCCCCCATGGGCATAATCATATTGGTGGATGCAGGAATCCTATGACAAATGAAAAACAAAAAGGTTAGCAATACATGACATCAGAACAATGGCATAAACATTTATACTGAGAACAGATTAAACATATAATCCAAGGAAAATATACTCACTTTGACCACCTGGCCGTTTACGCGGCTATCCACCCGCTTTCTCTTTAGCTTTTGGGGCCCAGGGGGGGAGGGGGTGGTGGGGGGTTCGGTGGGGGAGGTGAGGTAGGTGGGGGAGGGGTGGGGGGGCCAGAGTCAGAGGAGGAGCTGGGGAGGCGCATGACACGTCGGGTAGGCATGATGGTGGAAACGCAAAGGAGGAAACCGGAACTGGATATGATGAAAGCGACATGAAAAAAAAAAAAAAACGCTCCGCGCACTAGGAAGAAGCTAATATCCGCTACGTGCAAGCTAAGTGGCGGAAATAGGATTTTAACGCATTCCAACAAGCTATTTGCCAAGACGCCATTAATTATTAGCTTGGAAACGCAAAGGAGCAAACCGGAACTGGATCCGACGAAAGCGAAAAATATTCACGCTCCGCACAATAGGAACCAGCTAATGTCCGCTACGTGCAAGCTAAGTGGCGGGAATAGGATATTTACGCATTAATACAAGCTATTGGCCAAGACGCCATTAATTATTAGCTTGATTTAGCTGGGTGTTCAATATCCTGTAATGCATAGGTCAGAGCAAAGACAGAGCTGTTTGCTTAAAAATAACAATGTTATTCCTTAATAAAATAATAACACAATAAAACTATCCAACTACATGATAATGTGGCACACAGGAGAATGCATAACGGGTTGTTATGAGCTTGTACGCCTGAACAAATCCAGCAGAATGTGGACATGCACGCTCAGAACTACAGTGTATTCATTAAGAACGACTGGGGTCGCTGCAAGTGAATTCAGGGAAAATGGCAGAAAGGCACATGTATGAACAGCACAGCGCAGCACAGCGACGCTAGCGCCGCCACATAGCGAATCACAACAGCGACTGCAGAAACTCTGACCACAACAGATTCAACAAGGACAGGGCTGCCGAATAGCTTGGGCGCTGACAATTTCAATGAGCGAACGTGAGCGCCAAACATGAGTGACTAAAAAGTAGCTTTACAAGCCATGTGTGTTGTGAAAGCAAGCTAATTTGAGGCTAATGTGTTTTGTGTGAGGAATTACATATTTCATCAAAAAATCATTAAAAACAAGACAGATTAATCAAACATATCCTAAACAACATGTGTTTAATTTTTGGCCAAAGACAAGAACACAAAAACCACTAAAAAAAAACAATTGCAGTGTCTGACATTGAAATGTATTGGAGAGCGCCAGGTAGGGCCAGGTAGCAAGGGGTCATACCTGGCGCTGTGATGGGATTAGCAGCGGCGCTGTTCGCTGAAGTCTGCAACATGATGAATCCCGCGCTAGCTGACGCTCTCGCCGGCGCTAGCCTCATTTAGCGTGATAAATGCTTGATTGTGTTTGCAGCCTGGCGTTCTGGAGTCGGTAGCCGCCGATAGCTGGCGCTACCTGGCGCGGGTGAGACACTACCTGGCGCTATCCCTTGATAAATAAGGCCCTAAGAATAGTGTGTTTTCAGCAAGAATTACCAAAACCAAATCTGCCCTGTCAATTAATTCCCCAGCTTTCATCTAACCTTTTTTAAGTAAACACTAGAGATGAGCGAACCGGTTCGAACGAACCGGAATTCGCTCCGAATTTCAGGAAATATTCGATTCGGCACGAACCCGAATATTTTGTGGTTCGTGCCGATCGAATTTTTCCTGAAATGAAAAAAAAAAAATGCTGGTATGGTGGGAGCGGGCCGGCCGGTTCCGCTGTCAGCGGGCCGGCAAAGCCGGCGCTGCTCTCAGCTGTCATCTGAGGGCGCGTCATCAGAGGCGCCCTCTGATGACGCGCCCTCAGATGACAGCTGAGAGCGGCGCCGGCCTCCACGCTCCGGACCTGCAGGTAAGTGTTTGCTTTTTTTTTTAAATGCCGGCATGGTGGGAGCGGGCCGGCCGGTTCCGCTGACAGCGGAGCGGGCCGGCCCGCTCCCACCATGCCGGCAAAAATGCTTTTTTTTTTTTTTTTTTTTTTAAATGCCGGCATGGTGGGAGCGGGCCAGCCGGCTTTACCGGCCCGCCGGCCGGCCCGCTCCCACCATGCCGCCATTTTTGATGGGGAACTTCGTAAAAGTTCGATTCGGCCGAACCCGAATTTCTTTGTGAAATTCGGCGAATCGGCCGAATCGAACTTTTCAAAAGTTCGCTCATTTCTAGTAAACACCACTCATTTAGCTAGGTGAAGTGCAGCTAATCCCAACAAAATGCCAGCAAAAGGTCAGTTGTCCCAATGGTTGTCACTTCAAATATAGATCTGTTTGTGCACATTGGTGGTTAGGTTTTCAATAGCAGCATACAAGGTGAACTAAAACTAGCGAAGACTAGCAAATGTTGAAAAATCAGGCCTAAATAGAATTGAGAGACTTTGCATATAATCAAGTTTGGTGTACATATTTTTACATTTTAACATCTGCAACTGTTAATTCTGAGATGAGCTTTAAAAAATAAAATGTTTGTTTTTTCTTTTAAAAAAAAAGGAGTATACCTTAACATTTTAAGAGTGAATTGTCATCCCTTAAAGTGCTACAGCTGGGAAAGGAAATTGTTACACCATTGTGTCAGACTACATTTGGCACTTTCCTAAACGTTTTTTTTTTAACTGAAGCAGAAATGACCGAGATATTGGGGTTTACAGGTAGCCTGACACAATGGTGTAATTATCTTTGTCCGCTGTAGCACTTTAAGGGATGGCAATTATCTCCTGATATGCCGGTTAGGTATCTTCCTTTTTTTTAAACATCAGACAAGCAGTTTTTACTATATAGTGATTATTATTTTAAAATGTTTGTCACTTCAAAGTTGTTTTAATAATGAATATTTGTTTAAGTAATTTTCTTATTTTATAGTTATTTTCTTATGTTCTACATTCCTTCTTTATTTTCTAAAACAAAATTGTTCAAAGATGTGTTTTTTCTATTATACTGACTACTTTAACAGCACACTCCTAACAGCTGTCAAAGCATCAAATGTTAGCAGTGTACAACACTCACAGCCACCAAACAGTTGCTTTTTGGAAAAATAGCCATTTGTCACAACATTTAAAGCCTTTAAATCCACTTGATTAGCCTAAAAATTTCTCTATTCCGCATTTTTTTAAATACAGAAAACAGTTCATACAATGGTGATATTGATGGCAAACGAATGTATTTATTTTGCATATTTGCTAACCATTCCTGGGAGGGGGGGGGGGGGGGGGAGGATCTACATATTGTAGAATATGCAAGGTGTGCCAATATTACCTTAACTTATATTAGTATTCCAGCATATGGTGCAGTCAGGGGCACACACATGCTAGAGAGATAAATTTATTGGCAAAATAACAGTTTAAGGGCTAAAAATAATGTTACCTAAGCCTTGGACAAAATAAAAAAAAAAAAAAACAGGCAAACTGGCAGGCTGTGTGCTGTGCTGATAGTTTAGTAAATGCCTGTTTTAAAGTTCACTTACATGTGAGCAAAAATTGTGGTGCTCGCTGTCATAGTGCTTGATAAACGGGGAGGCTGATTCATTACTAGCGGCAGGAAGCGACTCAGACTCAGTCGCTGTTCAGTAATGTTGAATACATTGTGAGGAGTCGCTATTTGACTGCTCATAGCGACCGACTCACACCATATTCAACAAAAAAACAGCCTCACAAATCTCTGGCACTGAAAAATACTTGTTTGAAGCCCAGAGCGCAGGAGGCGGTGTGTTTAAAGTCTGTTTTCAAGCATCTATCAACTAGTAACAAAGCGAAAACATGGAATTACATTGTAACAACACTGTAACATGAACACTTTAACGCCAGACCTGTAATTTCTGAGGAAATATATAAAAAATGAAAACATTATGAAAAAACTGCTTTTCAATGCCAGAAGAGGTCACAGAATTATTTGTGTTTTTTTGAGAAAAAAAAAAACAAATACCCCGTTTAAAGAGAAGAAAAGGTTCATCCATTGAAATGTATGGGAGAGCGACAGGTAGCGAGAGGTCATACCTGGTGCTGTGCAAGGCTGAATGCCGGCGCTGTTCACTGAGGCTGTGAAAATGATGAATCAGACGCTACATGGTGCTATCCCAGTCACTAAACAGATTCTGCTTGATAAATGTGTAATTGTGTGCCGTGTCCGGCGTTCACCAGTCGCTACCTGTCGCTACCTCATTTACCAGCCATTACCTGACGCTATCCCTTCTTAAATAAGGGTCCTTACTCCTTATGTGCAGATCAGTGGCTGGGAAGGGGAGTTAGGTGAGGGTGCAGGCCATGTGCTGATGTGCAGGTGAGGGTAAGGCGTGGCAGGAATGTTATTTAGGTAGGTGCAGGTCAGGTGCTTGGGAAGGGGTTAGTTGATGGTGCGGGTCATGTGCAAGGGATGGGGTTAAGGTGAGGGTGGGAGTAGGGTCCTAGGGCGGGGCTTAGGCGGGGGTTCGGGTGCCGGGGAGGGGGATAAGTGAGGATGCAGCTCAGATTGTGGTCTAGGCTTTGAGGAGGGATGAGGGTTGGGAGCAGGGAAGGTAGATTGCCTACCAAAACATCTGCTGGTTCATGTCTCTAGTTGATGAAACATATAGCACCCCGAAACCAAGGCAGGGACTGGTCTCCCAGGCCCCTGCAGGCATTTCTGGCCCTGCAACACCTACTGCACCCCCTCCCCCACCTACTCCACTGTTGCATCAACCACCGCTATATCTACTGTAGATGGTATAACAAAACACTGCTTGTCCCATATTGGCAATGGCTAGGGCCAACTGGATTTTTAGGGTTTACCAACAGGACTGGTGGGCTATACCTACAGGATATAGGTGGGTGCCCCAGCATTGCAGGACCCCTTTGGTGAAATGGGCACTAAGCAATTTCCGCATTTATACCGCATTTATACAGCATTTATACCCCCCATCATATACCAGCTCTGCCTCTGGTGACTCCCCTCCTTCTGACTGTCCATAAATGTGGAGGGGCATAAAGGCATAAAGGATGATTTCAGAGATTTGGATGGCGTTCAGCTGTAAAAATGCCCCATTGCATGCTCGGGTGATTTGTTTAGAAACATTATAAAACATAATTTTACTTTGATTGTCTTTTGAGCATGATGTGCAACCTGGTTTGTATTGGGCACTGTAACAGAGCATCTCAGTCGCTCTAGTAACCTGTCCCGCGTGACTCCACACCATATTTAACAAAACACTAGACACACGACACACAGAGCGTCAGCGCCCTAAAGCTGGGCGCTGTACCACAGAGCGCCAGACGCTGTGTGATTAATGTCTGTTTTAGAACACATATCCACCAGTAACAAAGCGCAAACACATGGAATGACATTGTTTTAACACTGTAACAATAACAGTTTAGTGGCAAACCTGTAAATGCAAATCTGCATAAAAATATTAAAAGTCAAACAAGTGTTTGTTTGCAGGCCAGGAGAGGTCACACAAAGATTTGAGCAAAAAAAAAAAAAACTACTGCATGGTGCTTTGGAACCTAGAGCGCCGGCGCTATGCACTGAGCCGCCTGGATTAATACATGTGATGCTACATGGAGCTGTTAGATGCGCTCACCAGATTTGCTTCCTTAAATGTGTTTTTGCGCACATTGCCCGGCATTCACCAGATGCTGCCTGCCGCTACACACCACCTGCTGCAGATAACCCTGCTGATACAGTTTGTAGCCTTGTACATTGCCAACCACATTAACAAGCATCTCTGCTCATTTGTTACAATAAATATCCAGCACTTTCTTTAAGGACAGATATTTTGGTACACAGCCAGTGTCTAATAATACAATAGTAAATCTTCAAATTACAGTTGTGTATGTTACTACCTCACCAGTGGGTTTGGGACATAGATGGCCATTGTATGCTTGTGCACTCATAGGTATTTTTCCTCCACATTTAACCCAACCACACAGTCAGTATACACGCGTTTTTTAATAGCCTCAATATTCACCTCACCATTGTATCTCAGTGTATGCCAACACAAAAAAAGTATTCTTTTCCCCAGAAAGAAAGTTTAGTACTTATGCAATGCATCCTGTTAAGTTATTCTTTACCAGAGAAAGAATGTTCAGTGCCTATGCTAGTCATCCTGTTAAGAAATTCATCCACCTAGACTAGAGGTTAAACAATAATATAAATACACATATAGCATGAAGTACAGCTCTAGTGATCAACGTGCAATGAAGACAGAATGTCACCATAATTGATTGCTAATGGAATTCACACAGTAAATTGATCACTGCCTATTAAAAAGCAAACCAATGGCCAAAAATGCTAAATTACCATCAAATATTATAAATAGCCATTCTGTCTGTCTGTTACAGAGCTTATGCACTTCAATAAGCACCCGTGGGGGGAGGGAGGCTGATTTAAGACTAACACCACGTAATGCCATGTGAGCGTCTGTGTAGCGGTGCTGCAAGCGGGTGACGGGTGCTGTGACTTAGCGGGCGGACAAGTGGCACTGTAATATCCTGTCCAGCATTGATAAATGTGATACACTGCAGAGCCAATCGAGAACGCTAGGTGGTGTCCCGAGGTCAAAGTGCCCAACACTACGCTACATCTAACAATAGGACAATGCTGCAGTTAACGCCAGTTAAGGGCGTCCAGCACTCGGCGCTGAAGCCCGTATTCAAGAAAAAACTACACACAACTAGCACCAGCGCTCTAAAACTGGGCGCTCTAGCGTTAACCGCCAGAAGCTATGCGATAAAAGTCTGTTTCTCAACACACATATACACCAGCACCAGAGCGAAAACACGTGGAATGACATGGTTTTAACACTGTGACAATGACACTGCAATTGTGCATAAAAAATAAAAACAAAAAATAAATAAAAGTGTTTGTTTGCATGGCCGGAGAGGACACACAATAATTTGAGCCAAAAATGTTAATACTTTAGCAACACACAATTTAAACACAACCAAATGAAACACTATTGAAATGTATGGGAGAGCGCTACTGAGCGACAAGGTACTAGATGGCGCTGCTGAACCTAGAGCACCAGCGCTATACACTGAGCCTCCACTAGTGATACATGTGATGCTACATGACTTTTTTAGAGGCTCTCAGAAGATTAACTTTCTTAAATGTGGTTTTCACATACAGCGCCCAGAATTCACACGCCGCTACGTGGTATTATCTGGAGTTACTATTTCTTAAATAGCCCCCTAGTCTGCTATACATAATGGTACACAGTAATAGAAGCACCTACAAGCCTGTTTTTGTGACATGTTACATAGTTAATACGTTTGAAAAAAGACATATGCCTATCAAGTTCAACCAAAGATCGGTGTTGGGAAAGTTATTTTTTATGTTGGGTCTCTCAAACTATCAGGGATTTCCGCAAAGTAGGAGATTAAGCGAAATCACAAAGTTATGTCATTAGAGAGTGCCAAGGATAGGAGCCCCCTGGGATCACACTGTAGTAAGTAATCTTAGTTGCTGGCATAGATACTTCTAAATAGTTTTGTTATTTTTTTCATCCACCATATTACTTTACTATTAGTCTAAAGAACTAGTTCAATGTACACCTGTAGGAACAAAGCAAGGCAACTAGACTTGCTGTTTTATATAACAGCAAGTCCAGTTGACTTGCTTTTTTCCCATAGATAAACAATGATCTGCATGAATGAGAACCTTCAAGGACATACTGTAGTTCAAAGTACATACATACTGTACTATGGTGGTCTCAAATGCCTAACTAGTATGAAAATATAATACAATTTCTCTGTACTCTCTGGCCCATATTGACTAGCTTGACTGCTGACATGCTGGTTTTTTTTTCATTCTTCCAGGAGCTGGGGGAAATTCCCAGTGACCTTTCCGGTGCTCAGCAAATGTTACTGTCTAATAAAAATGGAATGTGTAAATGAAAAGTGTGTCAGCAGCTAGCTATGCTGGAACCAAATTTTACAAACAGGGAGTTTTTTTAAATTGTAATAACCTCACCCCATTGCAGTAATTAGATACTCTGATATCCTCTTAAAATAAAATACTATTAAAATGAATATTTTTTACATATAATCAAAGATTATTATCTTACCTGAGCGAAACTTGCTCCGGATGAGCATTGAGCGCTCTGAGGCCAACAAAGTCATTCTGGGTCTGGACCTCCTTACAGGCTAAATAAAAGATAACGTGACGACTATAATTGTTCCCTTTAAACAAAATGCAAATAAAAAAAAATCCAGGGGATGAAAAAATAACAAACAATAGATAAGGCTTTAAAAAATAAATACACAAATAAATATAAAAGCTAAAAAATCTGTATGGCTCCTCTTGTTTTCAATGTCTTTTTTTCTAGTAAGTTTTCATGGAAGAGTGGGGTTGGACTCTTATTTTACTAGCTGGCTTGATTGTATCTTTTTTCCCAAAGTCTTTGGTAAATCTGGATTCTTTTATGAAACTACAGAAAACAGAAATGAGAGTGAAAGAAAATGAGGTCAGAGAGATTCCCTGTTGGGATAGAGAGACAGAAGGCTTGACTTAAAAGATCTTCCCCTCTCACTGACACACTGCAGCTCTCTGTACTTCAACACGCCTACCAACCCCCTCTGACTGTTCCATGCATGTGTGATAAAATTACAGAATGACATCTGCTTTGACATTTAACATGCTGTATTCTCCAGCAGTCATACTATGCTGTATCAGCAGGGATCACCTCTTTTTTCATACAGTCCACACCCATTTTCTAGCCTTCTGAAATTCCATATACACTTGGGAGTGTTATTCAAATGGTTTTATATATTAATTGATTTTGATTTGGATATTAAATTATTTTGGAGGCTGTGTTTTGAGATATAGATATGTTTGAGGTTTTTCTCACACAACACACAATAAAGTGAAATAAAAAATAGCTTTCTTCTATTTATAAATTACATTTCTATGTACATAGTTGTACAGGAAAGTTTGACAAGTGAGGTGCAGGTTTTTTAATGGGTTGCATGTTGCATTTTAGAAGTTATAAAATAACAGCAGCATATGGGAAATCCGAATACATTTGAAGATACTCATTTTGAGTCTCCATAGGCTGCTATTTCATAACTTCAAAAATAAAATATCTACAACATTAAAGCAGGACAAACCCCAGGATTTTACTATCCCGGATTTTGTTCCATGCCCCGGGGGCACTGCCTCAATGTGTGAAACTCCCAGATCAGCAGTAACAGCTTACAATTCACTGGTCCAGTGGCACATGGGCAGGCTCTCCTACAATCAGAGCAGTTTGCCGTGCTTAAGCCATTCGGCACATGCATCGGATACTCTGCAATTGGAAACGCAAGTGGCTGCATCCCCGACAGCGCATGTACTCCCACCCCAGTGGGCTGGGGCGTGTAAACAGCCCAAAGATGCAGGAGACATAGTCACTTGAGCCGTTAGGCCAGGGAAATGTAAGCTATTACAGGGCTGGCCCCGCATTGTTTTTCTCCATCTTAAAAATAACTTACACAATTAGAAATGCCCATCACATGTGTCGGAAGGAGGTGATTTTTTCAATAGAAGACATTTTTAGCATTTTATCTATCTTCAAGCTATCTTTTATCATAACCCTATCATAACCATCCTAATCTGCTCCTCCTATACTTGTAGGATTGTAGGATGCCTTTCTGGAGGATGGAACCTCATGGGGGTGGGCAATAATCCTTGCTGTGGATCCCCAGTACCACCCAGAACCTTCTGCTAGGAGACACTCTTGCCCTAATCCCCATGTCCTATTTAACCCACCCTTATTTATCCTTCCCTTAGAGGTGTGATGCTGCCTCAACCCCTTGGAGCGGATAATCAGCTTAGCTCAGCTTTCCCCTTCCCTCACTCCCCCCCCCTCGCCCCACAGCTGCTTATGGGGAGCCCCATTGGTCTCTCTGTCACCTCAACCTTCTTCCA
Organism: Gastrophryne carolinensis; assembly: GCA_027917425.1. NCBI lineage: Eukaryota > Metazoa > Chordata > Amphibia > Anura > Microhylidae > Gastrophryne > Gastrophryne carolinensis. The sequence goes on along the minus strand of CM051242.1, from coordinate 119,967,719 downwards.
CTGCATTTTCCCCCCGTTCCATCTCCATTTATCCAAAATAAATGGGCATTTATTACAGCATAAAAAAGTGGTCCGGGATATTCTTGTCAGGGGGGTGGGGACAAAAACACACAGCAGCACCTGCAGCAACAGTCTCCTAGAGTCCTTAAGGCATGTGACAGCCAGTGGAGGGCTCCCTAAGGCAGTCAGGGTAAGTAGGTAGCAGCAGTCTATCTGAATGCCTAAGGCCTGTGACAGCTAGTGGAGGGGGCAGCAGCAGTCTTTTTGGGCCCCTAAGGCCTGTGATAGCTAGTATAGGTGGGTAGCAGCAGCAGTCTCTCTGAGTGCCTAAGACCTGTGACAGCCAGTGGAGGAAGATGAAAACAGCAGCAACAGTCTCATATAGTTCCTAAGGCCTGTGACAGCCAGTGGAATGTGGTAGCAGGAGCATGAGCAATGTTTCTATGCTCCTAAGGCATTGGACAGTGATTTTGCTGGGTAGCAGCAAAAGTAGTCTCTCTGAGGACCCAGAGCCAGTGACAGCCAATGAAGGGGGGTTAGCAGGAGCATCAGCAGCCTTTTTGCACCTCTAAGGCATGTGACAGCCAGTCAGGGCCGGCTCCAGGTTTATGTGGGCCCTCGGGCGGCATGGCCTCAGTGGGCCCCTTTGTGGTGGAGAGTCTTGGGTCAGCGGTCTATAAATTCCATGGCATAGAACAGGGTGCAAGGACCAGCCTCTTTGCCCCCCTGCCCTGCAGGCTACAAACATGCACTTGCCAGCCCCTAAGCCTTGTGAACTAGTATAGGGGTAGCCTGGACCCCTTACCAGTTCACAAAGGGTTGAATGTAAAAAAAAAAAACACAGAAAACATTATTTTATTTGTTTTTTTTAATACTTCTCTCCCATCACTCCTGCTGCTGGAAGCCTTTTATACCTTCTGGCTGACAGAACATTAGGGGTTAATTTGAAAGAAAAATTACATAGGGTTCCCCCTCCTTGGGGAGGTTGGGGGGAGGAGGGGGGGGGGGGTTGGAGTTGGGGTAATAACCAGGAGAAAGTTCGAAATTTTGCTCAAGAATGGAGCCCCTTTGGTGAACTAGGCTTTTTGTTTACTTCAAACGTATTATGTGCTTAATTGCTAGTTGTAAGAAGAGCCGAGCTAGTATCTACACTGCTTACCTGGCTCAAAGAATGGGAATTGCAAAGTAAAGATCATCCAGAGCCTCTGTATTTCCTCTAAGCTGCACACTAATTTAAAGTAATTTGGCCTGTTGCAGCATGCTTAGACACTTTTACTGTGCATATATACTGATCTCAAGTCTGCTGTGGGGGTATCCCATTCTGTAACATCCCATTAGCCTCTGTATTTCCTCTAAGCTGCACACTTATTTAAAGTAATTTGGCCTGTTGCAGCCTGCTTAGACACTTTTACTGTGCATATATACTGATCTCAAGTCTGCTGTGGGGGCATCCCATTTTGTAACATCCCATTAGCCTCTGTATTTCCTCTAGGCTGCACACTTATTTAAAGAAATTTGGCCTGTTGCAGGCTGCTTATCCACTGTTGCTGTGCATATATACTGTTCTAAAGCCTGCTTGGGGGTATCCCACTCTATAACATACCATACCCCTCTTGATCTTCACTAAGCTGCACACTTATTTAAAGTAATTTGGCCTGTTGGAGCCTGCTTATCCACTGTTGCTGTGCATATATACTGTTCTAAAGCCTGCTTGGGGGTATCCCATTCTGTAACATAACATAACCTACCTCTCTTATTTACACTAAGCAGCTCTCTTATTTAAACTAAGCAGGCCTCTTACTTACACTAAGCAGCTCTTTTATTTAAACTAAGCAGGGCCTCTTGGAGGCTGATTGTCCACTTTTGGGTGTGCATTATATTCGGTTTCATATACAGTGGGGTATCCCAATTTGTAAGATAACCTACCCCAACCATGTAAACTAAAGTGGCCTGTTGCAGCCTGAGTTTCTCTGCTTGCGTATGGTCTGCATTACAATCTGTCTCTTTCAATGACACTGCTGCCTGGGGTATCCCAATTTGTAATATAACCTACCACAACCATGTAAACTAAAGGTTACGTCCTTCCAGAAGGAAAACTTATGCCGAACACTATTTTTGTTGGGGGCATTGACCTTTGGATTAATCGGCATGAGATTAAGGATTTTTTTTCAAAGTATGGCGCTGTAAAGAAGGTCAAAATTATTTCTCATACTTGGATTTGTGTTAAAAGTTTCTGCTCAGCTTAAAATACATTACGCCACACTGGCATCCCAAGGCACATGCTATTTAACCCTATCTGTTAAACAAAAGCATTTCTTATACTTGGATTATTGTTAATACTTTTTGTTCAGCTTAAAATACATTACGCCACACTGGCATCCCAAGGCACATGCTATTTAACCCTATCTGTTAAACAAAAGCATTTCTTATACTTGGATTATTGTTAATACTTTTTGTTCAGCTTAAAATACATTACGCCACACTGGCATCCCAAGGCACATGCTATTTAACCCTATCTGTTAAGCAAAAGCATTTCTCATACTTGGATTAGTGTTAAAAGTTTCTGCTCAGCTTAAAATACATTACGCCACATTGGCATCCCAAGGCACATGCTATTTAACCCTATCTGTTAAACAAAAGCATTTCTCATACTTGGATTATTGTTAATACTTTTTGTTCAGCTTAAAATACATTACGCCACACTGGCATCCCAAGGCACATGCTATTTAACCCTATTTGTTAAGCACAAGCATTTCTCATACTTGGATTATTGTTACTTTTTGTTCAGCTTGAAATATACCAGACCACACGGGCATCCCAAGGCACATGCTAATTAACCCTATATGTTAAGCTAAAGCATTTCTCATACTTGGATTATTGTTACTTTTTGTTCAGCTTGAAATATACCAGGCCACACGGGCATCCCAAGGCACATGCTATTTTAACCCTATCTGTTAAACAAAAGCATTTCTCATACTTGGATTATTGTTACTTTTTGATCAGCTTAAAATATACCAGGCCACACGGGCATCCCAAGGCGCATGCTATTTTAACCCTGTTATGCAAAAGCATTTCTTATACTTGGATTAGTGTCAAAAGTTTCTGTTCAGCTTAAAATATACCAGGCCACACTGGCATCCCAAGGCACATGCTATTTAACCCTATTTGTTAAGCACAAGCATTTCTCATACTTGGATTATTGTTACTTTTTGTTCAGCTTGAAATATACCAGGCCACACGGGCATCCCAAGGCACATGCTATTTTAACCCTATCTGTTATACAACATAAGCGTTGATCAGCATCAGCTGCTTTATTAAGCCACTTCAGTTTGCACTTGTTTTTGACTGCTTTTAATAAACCAGGCCGCAGGGCACCCCAAAGCTGCACCTTGAACCCTATCTGTTATACAACATAAACCTTGATCAGCATCAGCTGCTTTATTAAGCTACTTCAGTTTGCACTTGTTTTTGACTGCTTTTAATAAACCAGGCCGCAGGGCACCCCAAAGCTGCACCTTGCACCCTATCTGTTATACAATATAAGCGTTGATCAGCATCAGCTTCATTAAGCTACTTCAGTTTGCACTTCCTTTTTGACTGCTTTCAATAAACCAGGCCGCAGGGCACCCCAAAGCTGCACCTTGCACCCTATCTGTTATACAACATAAGCGTTGATCAGCATCAGCTTCATTAAGCTACTTCAGTTTGCACTTCCTTTTTGACTGCTTTCAATAAACCAGGCCGCAGGGCACCCCAAAGCTGCACGTTGCACCCTATCTGTTTATACTAAATAAGCATCTACAGCCTCAGCTTTATTAAGTTATTGCATTTTGAATTGGTTTTGGTCTGCTTTAAATACCCCAGGCCGCAGGGTATCCCAAACCTACATGTTGCACCCCATCTGTTATACTAAATAAGCGTTGTTCAGCATCAGCTTTATTAAGCTATTGCATTTTGCATTGGTTTTTGTCCTGCTGCCAAAACACTAGGCTCCAGGGTATCCCAAACCTGCACTTAGCAGCCTATCTGTTATACTAAATACGCTTGTTGATCCTTCCTCAGCTTAATCAAAGTATTGCATTTTGAATTGGTTTTTGGTCTGCCTTTAACAAAAAAAAAACACCAGGCAACAGGGCATCCCAAACCTGCATTAGGCAGCCTATCTGTTATACTAAATACGCTTGTTGATCCTTCCTCAGCTGAATCTGAGCATTGCATTTTGAATTGGTTTTTGTCCTGCAGTCAAAACACTAGCCCATATGGGCATCCCAAACCAGCACATGTCACCCTATCTGTTATACTAAATAAGCTTCTACAGGCCCTTTTTTTTATTTATTTATTTTTATTTATATAGAGCTGTAATAGATTATATAGTGAGGTAAATTCGCCATTTTGCACCATTATATAGAGAAGCTCACTGTGTAAATCTGAGGAGCAATAGTTTATACAGTATTGTGAGGTAAATTCGCTGTTTTGCACTATTATATATATCAACCTAAATCCCTGTGTAAATCTGAGGAGCAATAGTTTATATTGTGAGGTAAAGTTGCCATTTTATAGAGCAGGCCCTGTCTGAAAATCTCATTTTGCAATCTATGTTATATTGTGAGCTAAATTTGCCATGTTGCACCATTCTTTAGAGTGGCCCTCCTGTGTAAATCAGAGCAGCAATAGTTTATATTGGACAATACATTTGCCCTGTTTTGCACCATTATATGGAGCAGCCCCTGAGTAAACCTGGGGGGCAATAGTTTATATTATGAGGTAAATTCATGGTTTTGCACCATTACATAGAGCAGTCCCTATATAAACCTGAGAAATAGGTTATATTGTGTGAGTTAAATCCGCTGTTGGTTTTGCAGCATTCTATAGAGCAGGCCCTGTGTAAATCTGAGGGGCAATAGCTTATATAGTGAGGTAAATTTTCCATTTTGCAGCATAATATAGAGCAGCCCCTGTGTAAATCTGAGGGGCATTAGCTTATATAGTGAGGTAAATATGCCATTTTGCAGCATTATATAGAGCAGGCCCTGTGAAAAACTGAGGGGCAATAGCTTATATTGTGAGGTAAATTTGCCATTTTGCAGCATAATATAGAGCAGCCCAGTTGCCATCTAAATCAACTACTGGCCGGGCAGGACAGCTTTTCCAGGGCAAACTCTGCTAGTTGCGGCCACAAGTCAAGTTTGGCTTCCCAGAAGTCCAGCGGATCCTCAAGGTGTGTTGGCATGGTCATGTCAAGGTATGACATGACCTGCTGGTTCAGGTCCTGCTCCAGGTCTTCCTGCTGCTCATGAGTAGACTCACTATGCGGGTGTAGAAAGCTACTCATTAGCGACTGAAGACTGAGGCTGCTGCTGATGGAGCTGCTGCTGCTGCTGCTGCCACCCCCCCCGGCAGCCATGGCAGTGGAAGGTGAGCGCAGAGGTCCCCCCGAGTCAGACCTGCGAGAGTATGGACCATGGCGCAGATAGACATCCCCCAACTGACTAGGTAGGATGTCTCTGTAGTAGGTCAGTTTGTCCTCCCTCTCAGTGGGTGTAAAAAATGCCCCCATTTTGTGCAGGAAGCCCAATAAGGTGGAGAGCCAGAAGTCATCCCGCTGACAAATGGAGACAATTCTGTGGTCACTACGCAAGCACGTGAGCATGCATCGTGCCATTTGTGCAAGTGACTCGGAGGGACTACCTGTCTCCATCTCCACTGCAAACTGCCACGGTGTGTCTGGGTCCTCTGTCTCACCTTCCTCACAACCCTCTAGCTCCTCTGGCTGCTCCTGCTCCTCCTCTCCTGTCAGATGACTAGATTAAATGGTCATTTTGTCAATCCTAAACTGTGCTTCGCTGTGCCCCACCCCATCCTCCTCCTCCACTTCAGCCCCCACAGGCTTCATGTGGCTGTGAAATGTATGCTCCATGTCTCTAATGCCCTGACCAGCCATGGTTTCCAACATGTGTTGTAGTACATGAAGCAGTGGAATCTCATCGTTCATCTCATAGTCCTGGCGACTGACTAATAAAGTAGCTTCCTCAAAGGGCCTGAGCAAACGGCAGGTGTCACGTATGAGCTGCCACTGGTTTACATTGAAGTTATACAGGGGATTCCCCCTATCCATTTGGATAATCAAGAAATCCATGATGGCTTTTCTCTGTTCCTATAGTCGATCCTGCATATGGAGGGTGGAATTCCAATGGGTGGAAACATTGCAAATCAGACTATGTTGGGGGATACCGTTCTGACGCTGAAGCTCAAGAAGGGTGTGCTTGGCGGAGTAGGAGTGGCTGAAGTGCATGCAAAGTTTCCTTCCCGTTGTTAGGATGTCTTGCAGATGGGGGGAAGACTTCAGAAAACGCTTGACAACTAGATTGAACATGTGTGCCATGGCAGGACGCATGGCTCAGGCTTCCTTGTCGCAGCGCAGACAAGATGTTCTTCCCAGTGTCAGTCACCATGGGTCCCATTTGCAGTTTTCGTGGAGTAAGCCATGATTTAATTTATTGAGTTCTCATTTTTAGCAGTTCCTCCCATGTGTTGCTCTGTGGCTCAAGGCAAACCATGTGAAGAACAGCGTGAAACCGCCGTGTCCTGCACACATGGTAGGCTGGAAGGGCACTGGGAAAAAAATAAAATAAAAAAAATTTAGATAAAACAAAATACAAAAAAAAATTAAAAAAAAATAAAAATTTGTACAGAAATTCACAAAATATTAAAAAAAAGACAATGGGAAAAAAATATTAAAAAAAAAATTCAAAAATAAATAAATATATATATGTTTTTAAAAAATACTAAATATGAAAAAAGAAAATATATCCCAAAAAAAAAAATTTTTGCTAAATTTTATATGTTACTGTTATCATGTTAGATGTTATTGTTCCTATGTTATATGTTATTATATGTTATTATAAATATGTTCAAATAAGATAAATGTTAACTATTAATATGTGATTGACAATTAGCCACTTTTTTCTGTGACACCATTGCTAAGTGCAAGTGCACTGTCACAGGCACAAAGGCCTAGGAGCGTGGAGGCCACAGCAGAGGGACCTGTTCAAGTTGCTGTTGTAGTTGTGCAGGAACCACAATCACCCAGTGGTCCTTAAAGGATATGTATTGTCCCTGACCGTAGTTACAGCTCCAGACGTAGGCACTGCTGTGCACTTTGGTACACACTGACAGGCTAAAGGACTGGCCCACCTTCTGTTCAACAAAATTGTACAGGGCTGGTACTGCCTTCTTCGCAAAGAAATGACACCATGGGACTCTCCACCTCGGCTCGGCACAAGCCATCAGTTCTCTGAAAGGTCCACCAACTCAAAAGGGAGGGACTGCAGCACCAGCAACTTATACAGGAGCACATTTAGCTTCTGTACGTTGGATGAGTGGGCACATACTGTTGTCTCTTGGACATGGCTTGGCCAATGGATTGCTGGCGGAATGACTGACTCGGATTAAGAGGAGGAGGAGCATCTGGAGCGACAGAGGATGGGTATGACACACAGAAGGTGGTGGAGCCTTGGCTGGCTGGAACAGCGAGCGGCGTGCCACTGGGTAATGCAGCAGGCTGGACCACCACTTTGGAGCCAACTCTCCCAGGCCACTTTATGGTGACGCTGCAAATGTTGACGCAGGGCTGTGGGTCCAACATTGGGACCCTGGCCACACTTCACCTTCTGCCTACACATCTTTCATATAGCCATGTTAACCTCCTGCGGATGCTTGATGAAAAACTGCCACATGGCCTTGTAGCTGATTTTTCCTACCAACAGTCCGCACTAATTCACTGCTGCTGCTGCCTCCTTGGAAGATAGCCTGCCGCGCAAGTGGTCTACCCCAAGCACATTTGCCTCCATACTTTCCCCTTCTGCCACCATGCTGGCCGCTAAATCTGTCACTCTCCATCACTCCAAGCCTTTAAAAGTGCCCTAAAAACTCACTGATGACCTCCTCAGGTTCCTCAACAGTGTCTGCTTAAGAAGCCAAAACGCTTGCAACACCACCTCCCACGCCACTCTCCTCATCACTACTTGCCGCCTAGTGGAAGAAGTGGCGAGTGTCTCCTGCACTTCTTGGCTGGGCAGTAGCTGCTGATTTTTCTGATTATCAGATCGTCCTCACTGAATAGTGGAGCTGAACCTTAAGCATAAGACATAACCGACAGTTGACTGGGGGTGTCAGATGTCACTTGTGATGCAGTGGATGATCGTGTTAACCAATGGATGATGGCAGATGGGTTGCTGGTCAAGACACAACCGCTAGCTGATCCCGGGAGATCAGTCCTCTCACTGAGACTCCTGCTGCCACTCACCCCTAGTCTGCTGCAACCTCTGCTTGATGAATTTAGGCCTCTGCAACTTCTCTGTGCCCATCCTGCCACTTCTCTGCCTGACATACTTAGTGCGTATATGAGGGGAGGACAAAACGCTACACTACACTTAAAACAGGATTTGTCGAAAAGAGCAGCAGGTGTGTAACTATCTATGGTCTTTAGTAACTAGGCCCTGAAGACTTTAACACGAACAAAATGATGAAACTCTTAGATGTGCGTAAGTGATGCTCTGATGAGAGCAATTCAATGTGCTCCAGTATGCTTCAAAAATGTTTTTTTTTTCAGAGACTGGCCTGCGTGGAAATGAATCGGGCATGGATCAGCCAAGATTTCCACCCACCAATGCCTGATGCATTAGAGTAGATTTATCATGGGGCCAGACCAACACTAAAGAAATATGGATCCTGCAAAACAGATTGGTGCTGCTCTCCAGTTACAGACATTCCTCTGCATCAGACCACAAGTAATTATTGAGAATTTGCTTTACGTTACTCTTACTTTTTATTAATATTCTTCGGATAAGATATCTGTTCCGAAAATCTGTATATGTTCTCTTAATGCTGCTGCCAACTCCAGGGTGTGTCTTTCTGGCAATTTTGGGCTCCTGCTGCTGCTGCTTGCAACTCCAGTGTGTCTTTAGGCCAATTTGTGGGCTCCTGCTGCTGCTTGCAACTCCAGGGTGTGATTCATCCAATTTTTGGCCTCCTGCTGCCAACTCCAGTGTCTCTTTAAAGCAATGTTTGGGCTCCTGCTGCTGTTTGCAACTCCAGGGTGTGATTCATCCAATTTTTGGCCTCCTGCTGCCAACTCCAGTGTCTCTTTAAAGCAATGTTTGGGCTCCTGCTGCTGTTTGCAACTCCAGGGTGTGATTCATCCAATTTTTGTGCTCCTGAAGCCAACTCCAGTGTCTCTTTCAGCCAATGTTGGGCTGCTGCTGCTTGCAACTCCAGGGTGTGATTCATCCAATTTTTGGGCTCCTGAAGCCAACTCCAGTGTGTCTTTCAAGCTAAGTCTGGGCTCCTGCTGCTGCTGCTTGCAACTCCAGGGTGTGATTCATCCAATTTCTGGGCTCCTGAAGCCAACTCCAGTGTGTCTTTCAAGCTATGTTTGGGCTGCTGCTGCTGCTTGCAACTCCAGGGTGTGATTCATCCAATTTTTGGCCTCCTGCTGCCAACTCAGTGTCTCTTTAAAGCAATGTTTGGGCTCCTGCGGCTGCTTGCAACTCCAGGGTGTGATTCATCCAATTTTTGGGCTCCTGAAGCCAACTCCAGTGTCTCTTTCAGCCAATGTTGGGCTCCTGCTGCTGCTGCTTGCAACTCCAGGGTGTGATTCATCCAATTTTTGGGCTCCTGAAGCCAACTCCAGTGTGTCTTTCAAGCTATGTTTGGGCTCCTGCTGCTGCTTGTAACTCCAGGGTGTGATTCATCCAATTTTTGGGCTCCTGAAGCCAACTCCAGTGTGTCTTTCAAGCTATATTTGGGCTGCTGCTGCTGCTTGCAACTCCAGGGTGTGATTCATCCAATTTTTGGCCTCCTGCTGCCAACTCCAGGGTGTCTTTCAAGCAATGTTTGTGCTCCTGCTTATGCTGCTGCCAACTCCAGGGTGTGCCTTCCAGCTAATGTGTGTGCTCCTGCCAACTTCAGGGTGCCTTCCTGCCAATTTCTAAGTTCCTGCTGCTGCTGCTGCCAACTCCAGGGTGTGTCAGTCAATTTTTGGGCTCCTGCTGCTGCCCACTCAAGTGTCTCTTTAAAGCAATGTTTGGGTTGCTGATGCTGCTGCTTGCAACTCCAGGGTGTGATTCAACCAATTTTTGGGCTCCTGCTGCCAACTCCAGTGTCTCTTTCAGCCAATTTTTTGCCTCCTGCTGCTGCTGCTGCTGCTTGCAACTCCAGGGTGTGATTCATCCAATTTTTGGGCTCCTGCTGCCAACTCCAGAGTCTCTTTAAAGTAATGTTTGGGCTCCTGTTGCTGCTTGCAACTCCATGGTGTGATTCATCCAATTTTTGGGCTCCTGCTGCCAACTCCAGTGTCTCTTTCAAGCTATGTTTGGATTCCTGCTGCTGCTTGCAACTCCAGGGTGTCATTCAGCCAATTTTTGGCCTCCTGCTGCCAACTCCAGGATGTGTTTCAGCCAATATTTGGGCTCCTGCCGCTGCCAGCTCCAGGGTGTGTTTTTCAGGCAATATAGGGGCCCCTCATAGTGATGCCACCTCAACTCTCTGTAATTGTGCCGCTCTGCGATTCTAATAGCGATGCCTCTGATCTGCATGTCCAAATTATTTACAGTATTATTTCAGTAACCCAGCACACATCCTATACGTGTTACAGCAAGGCAGAATGGTTTACAACCCTATTGAGGCTCTAGGAAGCTCAGAAATAGCCATTTTTAATAGCGATTCGTCGCGAATAAATTCAGGTCGAAGCGATTTTTGTCGGAAAATTCGGCGAATCAGTCGAATCGAATTCGCTCATCTCTACTCCCTATGTCCCCAACTGTCTTAGCCAACAACCAAAGACAAAAACAACAAAAAAGAAAATATGGTGACATAAAGGAGAAGTTGACACTACAAACAAACAGACAAAAGTCCCCCCTAATATAAGTGGATAAGCCGTGCTCCTCTTCTGCAGAGCACCAACACTCAGCATTAGCCACTGCTCCCATCATTGAAAACACCAAACACCAAAATCACGATACCATTTAACCAAAACAAATGATCAGATCCCCAGATTAATAATTAAAGGAACAGTCCGCTTTTAGGGACCATTCCCACAGACCTCAGATCAGCTAGTGTCAGTGGGCACAAAGCAACCCACTTATTTGTGTCGCCGATCAGTCTTCTGCAGCCTTGGATTGTAAAACCGGGAGCAACACTTCCTGGTTCCAGCTGTTGGGTTGGCATGGCATGTGTACAGCTCAGTTTCCATTGAAAATAATAGGCTGGTAAAATCTGGCATTGGTGCAGGAGTGGTGGTGAGGTTTTTTGGTTGCTTTGTGCCCACTCTCGCTAGCTTGCCTGAGGTCTGTGGAACAAAAGTGGACTTTTCCATTCAAGAACAACCATGTTATTGGTCCCCCAGCAAAACCGAGTGTTGCGATTAGCCGCTGCAGTCACTTGCTTCTTCCGGGTATCTGGCATTCGGCAACCAGATGACTATGACGGCCAATCGCATTGCTCGATTTCACAAGGGACTGAGGGTTTACTGGGGTTAATACGCAGGGGGCACCTGCAATCAAGATGCTTGGGTATTGTTTCAAGTACCTCTCAGGCATCGCTATTTGGAATACCCCACTGTGTGAACCTCCCCGGGATTGCCCTGCAAACACCTTTCTGGCGCAATCACAGCATGTTTTGCAGGCTGCCTCCCTGCAGCAGAGCTGTGCTCCCCTGCCCAGACATTCAGATAGGCTGGGACACCAGCGTGTCACAGGCCGCAGGACCTCTAGTTTCACTATGCCAATACTGTGTCCAATTAGAGATGTATATCAAGCCTTAATATACAATAATAATATACAATATGCACATGTACCATGGGACTAATTGAAAGGTACATTTTTAGGGCACCCCGGGGGGGTTCACACAGTAACGCATGCCATAATGCAGCTTACAGTCCTGCAGTTATACTTATCTAGTAAATGGTCTCTAAGATGGATATCATAGCATACACACCTACTAACTGCTAAAATGCGTGCTACAGTTTCCTGTCCACCTTCTCAGAGACCAAGCCTGGACTAGAGAGGGGTATATACAAGTTTAGTTCGGCTGATGTAATGAACCATATGGTGTAACTGTGACTCAGCATCCAGTGACCCTGCTGAATGCTAGAGCCCCATACAGGGAGGGTTGGGGGATGCCAGGAGGAATGGCCCTTATCTGTCTTGCCAGTGCCAGTGCCAGAGTGGCCACAACAATTTTTCTCCTCCCTGCTCTAAAAACCCAGCATTGGGTTAGATCAGACCAGCAGGAAGACACAGCCAACTGCTCACCTGTTAGAGGAGATCCAGGAAAGCTTCTCGCATCAGGTGGTGCTGTGAGAGAGCAGCCATGTTTCTCAGAGGAGCGCTGAGGCAGGTCATTATTCAAACGCAAGACTCCCTGCACTTCCTATGCTGGTCACAGAGGAGCGAAGAAGTTAGAGCAGCAGCACGAACAGCGACCCCTGCTGGCTGGAGGAGCAAGCTGTAGAGCTTTTACAATAGCTTCCGACCTATTGAATTGATCAGCTCCTCTCAGCAGCACTTGCTGTGTGGGTGGGGATTAGAGATGCACAGCCTCGGAACAGTGGGTGAGCTGCCGCCCAGGTGCGCACCTTAAAGTAACATAGTAACATAGTAACATAGTATGTAAGGCTGAATAAAGACTTTAGTCCATCCAGTTCAGCCTGTTTAACTCCTTCCAGTGGTCTAGTAGCCATAGCCGGAAATGTTATTACATGCCAGGAAGGCATCAAGGCCACTTTTGAACATTTTTAATGTATCCCTCATTACTACCTCCTCTGGCAGCGAGTTCCATAGTCTCACTGCTCTTACAGAGAAGAATCCCCTCCTATGTCAGTGGAGAAAGCACCTTTCCTCTAACCTTAGTGGATGCCCCCGGGTTATGGTTACACTCCGGGGTATAAATAGATTGCGGGACAGATCCTTGTATTGACCCCGAATATATTTATACATAGTTATTAGATCACCCCTCAATCGTCTTTTTTCTAGACTAAATAAGCCTAACTTGGACAATCTTTCCGGGTACTCTAGCCCCCGCACTCCTTTTATTAACTTTGTTGCCCTTCTTTGAACACGCTCCAGTTCTGATATGTCCTTTTTAAGCACAGGTGCCCAGAACTGTACACAGTATTCCATATGGGGTCTGACCAGTGACTTGTACAGGGGTAAAATGATGTTCTGGTCATGAGCACCTATGCCCCTCCTGATGCACCCCATGATCCTATTTGCCTTGGCAGCAGCTGCCTGGCATTGATTACTACAGTTGAGCTTATTGTCAACTAAAACCCCTAGGTCCTTTTCCATTGTTGTTTTACCAAGTGTTTCTTTATTTAGTGTGTAATCATGACACAGATTTCTCCTTCCCATGTGCATAACCTTACATTTATCTGTGTTAAACTTCATTTGCCATTTAACTGCCCATGCTTCCAATTTATCTAAATCTGTTTGTAGTTGCCTGTTGTCCTCCTTTGTTTTAATTACTTTACTCAGCTTAGTATCATCTGCAAAGATTGAGACTTTACTGTTTAATCCATACCCAATGTCATTTATATATATATTGAAGAGAATTGGTCCCAGAACTGACCCTTGTGGTACTCCACTGGTAACAGTGACCCAATCTGAGTGTGTACCATTTATAACCACCCTCTGCTTCCGATCACTAAGCCAATTTCCCACCCATCTGCACACGTTTTCCCCCAGTCCAAGCATTCTCATCTTTTGTACCAGCCTTTTATGTGGCACAGTATCAAATACTTTAGAAAAGTCAAGATATATGATATCCAATGACTCCCCCTGATCCAATCTTGAACTTACCTCCTCATAAAAGCTGATCAGGTTTGTCTGGCAGGAGCGATTCCTCATAAATCCATGCTGATATGGAGTAATAAGGTCATTTTCCACAAGGTGCTCCAGGATAGTATCTGTCAGGTCCCGGAGACACCCACCTTCCAATAAATCAGCAACCCCCAATCTCCGCTGCTTTCTTCACCTATAGTAAGCCCCCGTTTGCCGGGACGCTAGACGCCTCACCGGACACGGTTGCCCGCAGGTCTTATTAGCACAAAGGATGCTGATTTATGCAGGGGAAGGCAGATGAATCCAGGGACTAGACTGAGTAGCGATAAACGGACAGGGGTCATACACGGGTGGTCAATCCGAGGAGGCACGGTACAGAAGGGTTAGACAGAAGAATGGTCAGGGGCAAGCCAAGGGTCACAACGGGAGGTCAGAAGTTCGCGGTACAAAGGAGCAGGCAGAATCGTAGTCGAAGGGCAAGCAAGGTCGGTCCAGGCGGCAATCAGGGATGGTCAAAACAAGGCAAAAATCACAAGGAGAAGAGCTATCCAAATCACACCCAGTAGCACGCTATAACGGGCAACGATTAACTGCAGGGTGTATACCTATATAGGATGGGGGCTGACTGGATTGGCTGAGGGGAGGAGTGTAGTGATTGGAGTAACTGGGATCTCTGGGCTGATTGCCCAGTTTGAATAGGGAGGCGGACTGTGTGATAGGGCACATGCTTTTAAATAGCAAGGGCTCATTGGCCCAACTTAATGTAGGGAGGCGGACTGTGTTTGGGCACATGCCCTTAACTAACAAGGGCTCATTGGCCCAATACAATCACCTCCGGCGGGCGCGCTGTGCGCAGCGCCGCCGGAGGGCATAGACCGAGGTTAGACGCGCGCGTGCGCGCGTGTGAGGACGCGCGCCGGGAGCGCGCCGCCCAGAGAGCGGCGCGGCCACTCCCGACGCTGCAGGGCCGGAAGCCGCCTGAGCGGCTACTCGTGACAGCCGAGCGGCGGGCGGGCAGGAGCGACGCCGACCCGCCGCCGGCTGCAACGGACGTGCAGCCCGCCGAGAGGAGTCGGCGGGGGAGCGAAGGCCAGGTAAGGAGGTGGCCGTGGCCGTGACAGTATCCCTTAAGAAACCTTCAAACAGCTTGCCCACCACAGATGTTAAGCTTACCGGTCTGTAGTTCCCAGGTTCCCCCCTAGATCCCTTTTTGAATATTGGCACCACATTTGCCAAGCGCCAATCCATCGGAACAAACCCTGTAGTTATGGAAGCCACAAATATTAGAAATAACGGCTTGTCTATTACTGTACATAACTCCCTTAAAACACGAGGATGTATGTCATCTGGTCCCGGTGATTTATCGATTTTCATCTGCTTGAGACGGTGCCGGACTTCTTCCTTGGTTAGACCAGTGACATTTAATGGAGGGTTTCGGTTATTCCCCTGCATTTCACTCGGCATGTCAAATTCTTTTGTGAATATAGAAGCAAAGAAGTTGTTAAGCAAATTAGCTTTCTCCTCATTTCCCTCTATAGGGGTCCCATCCTTGCTTTTCAGGGGGCCCACACCCTCAGGTTTGTACCTTTTACAGTTTATGTAGCTAAAGAATAATTTAGGGTTAGTTTTACTCTCTTTCGCGACCAGTCTTTCTGTCTCCAGCTTAGTTGCCCTTATCTGTTGTTTACATTGTTTATTTTCTTCTTTATAGTTTTTTAACGCTTCCGCTGTCCCTTCCTGCTTTAAACGTTTAAATGCCTTTTTTTTGTTGTTTATTGCCCCCTTAACCTTTTTATTTAGCCACATCGGTTTACATGTGTGTCTAATAGTTTTATTCCTGTAAGGTATATATCTGTCACACTGAAAATTAAGTATTCCTTTGAAAGTATCCCATTTAGCGTCCATGCTTTTGTTCTTAAGGACATTTTCCCAGTCAATGCAGTGTAGGGCATCTCTAAGTTGGTCAAACTTTGCCTTTTTGAAGTCCCGCGTTTTTGTGACTCCTTGATAAGGCACCCTAGTGACTGCTAATTGGAAATTAATGATATTATGATCACTGCTTCCAAGGTGTCCCCCAACCTGTACCTTTATTACTTTGTCTGGTACATTGGTTAGTATTAGGTCCAATATGGCTTTCCCCCTTGTTGGAGCTTGTACTTGTTGGGAAAGGTAGCCATCTTTTGTTTTAGATAAAAAACTATTACTTTTCTGCGAAACACATGTTTCAGCATCCCAGTCTATATCTGGGTAGTTAAAGTCCCCCATAATCACTACCTCATTTATTTTAGCGGCTATATCTATTTGCCTTAGCATCATATTTTCTATGGATTCGGATATATCTGGAGGTTTATAGCAAACCCCCATCAGTATTTTATTTTTGTTTCTCCCTCCATGTATTTCTACCCATACCGACTCCACATGGTCATTCCCCTCACATATATCCTCCCGCAGAGCAGGCTGTAGAGAGGATTTTACAATTAAGCAGACTCCACCCCCTTTGCGTTTGTTACGGTCCCTCCTAAACACACAGTATCCCTGTAAATTTACTGCCCAGTCATAGCTTTCATCCAGCCAGGTCTCTGTTACCCCCACAATATCATATTGTTCTTCTGTTATTATCATTTCTAGTTCATCCATTTTATTAGTCAAACTTCTAGCATTTGTAAGCATGCATTTCAAATGCTTATGAGAATTTTGATAATTTTGTATATTGCCCTTATTCCTGCTAGATGTGCTAACCCCTCCCCCCTCTCCACCCCCAGTTTCATGTCTACACCCACTGTCACTTTCTTTCCTAACTTCCCCTTTGTAATAGCTTTTACCCTCCCCCCCAATGCTCAGTTTAAACACTCCTCTAACCTTTTAGCCATCCTCTCCCCCAGAACAGATGCACCCTCCCCACTGAGGTGCAACCCATCCCTGCCAAAGAACCTGTAGCCCACTGTGAAGTCGGCCCAGTTCTCTAAGAACCCAAACCCCTCCTTTTTACTCCAATTTTTGAGCCACCTGTTTACATCTCTAATCTCCCGCTGCCTCTCTGGTGTGGCTCTTGGTACTGGTAGTATTTCTGAGAATACTACAGTTGAGGTCCTTGCCTTAAGCTTACGGCCTAAGTCCCTGAAATCATTTTTTAGGACCTTCCACCTACTTCTTCCTATGTCATTTGTGCCAATATGCACCATGACCGCTGGCTTCACGCCAGCCCCTCCCAACAATCTGTCAGCCCGCTCCGCTACATGCCGTACTCTTGCCCCAGGAAGGCAACACACTGTTCGGCAATCCCGGTCTTTGTGACAGATTGCCCTGTCTGTTCCCCTAATAATAGAGTCACCCACTACCAGCACCTGTCTTGCCTGCCCTGTTCTCCCATTTCCCCTCCCTTCCTTACTGGAGCCGACAGATGTGTCTTGCTGCAGCTCTGCCATTCCTGAGCTAACATCCTCCTCATCTGCCAACCGGGCAAACTTGTTTGGAGGTGCCTGTTCAGGGCTAGCCTCCCTGTAACTTTTACCCCTACCCCGCCTTCTAACTGTTATCCAGCTAGCTGCCTCATTTTCCTGCTTTTCCTCTCCCCCCATACTACCACCCTCCCCTGACCCTGAGCCATGTAGTGCCAGATCAGTGAGATCCAGACTCTTTTGCATGATAACAATTTCTCTCAGTGTTGCCAATCGCTTATTTAGATTGTGAATCACGGCTTCCAAATCAGAGATTCGCAGGCATCCGGGGCATATATATTCACCATCGACCGATTGATCAAGAAGTGCATACATAGCACAAGATGTACACTGAACAGCATTGTTAGGCATGGAACCCATTGTATGAATTTGTGGGAACACCAAGTGTAGAATTTACAACACTTAAAATAACAATATGAAATCAAAGGCAGATACTTACAGCTTCCGAACTTCTGCTTGTAACTTCTTCTTTTAACTCCTGCTTTAACTCACCACTTCCAAGCAGCCACTTACAGAGACAGCAACAAGAGCGAGCTACAAGAGCTGCCTGGTGCCGTATAACACACCTGCAGGAATCCAGGAATCCAGGAAAGAGAAAAAAAAAAAAACTTTTTTTTTTTTCTTTGGTTTAAATTTGTGCCAGCATTAACACACTGATTCACAAAAATAAAACAAACACAGTTTACTATATTTTACTTACCAAATGAGCTCAGTTTCCCAAAGCTTACCACAGGAGAACCTGCTTTAACTCACCACTTCCAAGCAGCCACTTACAGAGACAGCAACAAGAGCGAGCTACAAGAGCTGCCTGGTGCCGTATAACACACCTGCTTCAATTAGGCCTCAATTAGGCCTCAGCAGGAATCCAGGAAAGAGAAAAAAAAAAAAAAACTTTTTTTTTTTTCTTTGGTTTAAATTTGTGCCAGCATTAACACACTGATTCACAAAAATAAAACAAACACAGTTTACTATATTTTACTTACCAAATGAGCTCAGTTTCCCAAAGCTTACCACAGGAGAACCTGCTTTAACTCACCACTTCCAAGCAGCCACTTACAGAGACAGCAACAAGAGCGAGCTACAAGAGCTGCCTGGTGCCGTATAACACACCTGCTTCAATTAGGCCTCAATTAGGCCTCAGCAGGAATCCAGGAAAGAGAAAAAAAAAAAACTTTTTTTTTTTTTCTTTGGTTTAAATTTGTGCCAGCATTAACACACTGATTCACAAAAATAAAACAAACACAGTTTACTATATTTTACTTACCAAATGAGCTCAGTTTCCCAAAGCTTACCACAGGAGAACCTGCTTTAACTCACCACTTCCAAGCAGCCACTTACAGAGACAGCAACAAGAGCGAGCTACAAGAGCTGCCTGGTGCCGTATAACACACCTGCTTCAATTAGGCCTCAATTAGGCCTCAGCAGGAATCCAGGAAAGAGAAAAAAAAAAAAAACTTTTTTTTTTTCTTTGGTTTAAATTTGTGCCAGCATTAACACACTGATTCACAAAAATAAAACAAACACAGTTTACTATATTTTACTTACCAAATGAGCTCAGTTTCCCAAAGCTTACCACAGGAGAACCTGCTTTAACTCACCACTTCCAAGCAGCCACTTACAGAGACAGCAACAAGAGCGAGCTACAAGAGCTGCCTGGTGCCGTATAACACACCTGCTTCAATTAGGCCTCAATTAGGCCTCAGCAGGAATCCAGGAAAGAGAAAAAAAAAAAAAACTTTTTTTTTTTTCTTTGGTTTAAATTTGTGCCAGCATTAACACACTGATTCACAAAAATAAAACAAACACAGTTTACTATATTTTACTTACCAAATGAGCTCAGTTTCCCAAAGCTTACCACAGGAGAACCTGCTTTAACTCACCACTTCCAAGCAGCCACTTACAGAGACAGCAACAGGGAACACTGATCGCGGCCACAGGTGAGTAAAAGTTTTTTTTTTTGCTGCAGTTTTGTGCCAGCTGCTAGTGGGCCCCCCTGGGAGTGGGAGGCCCTCGGCAGCTGCCAGGGTTTGCCAGGTGCTGAAGCTGGCCCTGCAGCCAGTATAGGCGGGTAGCAGCAGCAGTCTATCTCAGTGCCTAAGTCCTGTGACAGCCAGGTGAGGAGGGTGACAGTAGCAGCAAATAAATAACAAAATAAATAGTAATAGTAAGGGATTTTACAAAACTCAACAGTAAGGGATTTTACAAAAAGTGACACAAATCCCAATCCCATGTAAAGTGCTATGTTTCAAGACACAGTGATCAATACCTATGTGCAGATATAAGATCCCTACTCTGAGGGACAATACAATACACCCACTAGTGAATGGTTGGAAAACCAACCAGCACTACTAAATGTATGCAAGCAAAATTAAATTATTAGCTAAGCCACCAGTATGTATCAAATATAAAGTGGATTACTGGCATTAAATAATCATGGTCCTCCTTTCTGCGATATTCACAGCACCGCCGATTCTTCTAGAAATGCTAGGCCCCCATTAAAGAGGAACATCGGAGGAGGTTAAAACCACCCCCAAACCTCACCGAACTGCTGCCCCCCCTCTGGATTCACATTTGGGCACTATTTACCCACCTCACCAGGGGATCTATCTTCTGGGTCCCTTGGATTCCAGGCAACCTTCCAACAGGCGGCTCCATCTTGCATCCCATCAGGCACTGTGTTCAACCGCCGATCTCATGACTGCGCAGTGCCCATAAATGGGATGCAATGGGGCCACCGAAATCCCGCAAGGCTAAAGCCGTGCTGTCACTTACAGACGGCTAAGCTTGTTGGGGGGGCAAAGGATTGGGCCCTGAAGCAGCTGGATGTGGCTGCTGCAGGCAGCGGCGACATCCAAAAGGTAAGTAGGGGCCGATGGGGGGGGGGGAATTGGACCCTTTTTATTTTAGGTCCGATGTTCCTCCTCCTATATTCCCTCATTGATTGCTCCAATCAATAGAGTTGATTCAGCACCATGATAATCTTTTTTTCTCTTTGTAACAAATCATTTTTTATAATGATATTGTCAGACCTGAGAGCTCTCCTGATGGAGCTCTCTGCCCAGGACCAGATTTTTAGGCCAGAGCAATGACACAACATAGAATAATTGCAATAAAAGTTTATTGAGAAATGTAGCATTGGTGAATTGTATTGATGATCTAGAATTTAAACAAAGAAAAGGACCTTGACATCAGAAAACAAAAGATACAGGGCATAAGAAACAAAAGTAACATACAAAAGTATAGAATAGAGGGAAACACAAAGGGACCCCAAGGTGCTGGTGCACTAACCACCAGAACCCACGCCATCGCCCGGAGGGTTGCCACGGCCTCTCAGGCACCCGCTGCTGCCGGACCCAAGTCTAAGCGCTCTGATGCACACTCTGGGCCGGTGGCACTGGGCGACTTAGAGGCGGTGGCAGCCAGGAGTCTGGGAGGCAGGTTTTTTTTTCTCTTCTTTAATTTCATTGGTGGTTCAGTGGGTGGGGGCGGGACTCCAGAAAAGAGCCTTGCACAGGAGGAGAAATCGCCTGCACTGGTGAGTGTGTGTGTGTGTGTGTCTGTCTGTGTGTGTGTCTGTGTATATGTTTGTGCCTGTCTGTGTGTCTATGTGTGTGTGTGTCTGTTTGTGTGTCTATGTGTGTGTGTCTGTGTGTGTGTTTGTGTCTGTCTGTGTCGCCCCTAACAGGTTGTAATGAGGGATTCCTCTCACTGGCTGCAATGAGGCATGCCCTATTTAATTCTTTGGTGGTATTTCCTTTTAAGAGAGGGCTGAGGGCGTGACTGGGGGCGTGACCAGGGGCATGGATGGGCATGGCTTCTCATGTCCCTCTTTACGGCTTTCAACAGTTGGAAGGTATGCATATATTTTGAGTATCCCTTAAATATTTAAATAAAGCATCTGCATTACCGTTAGCTAAGCGAAGCAGTTTCTTGGTCAAACAAGGATTCATGCAGACAGAAATTGCATGTGCAGACAGAAATTGTGTGTCAGGCAGTAAATAGCGAAAGCCACCAACAGGGCATCAGCCGCTCCCTGGATCTTTACAGGTATTTTTCCTTAGTGCATTTCAGCACCATTTTTATTTTGCACACCTTAAAACAATACTGAATTGAACTTAGGAAAAAATCATTATAAACAAAATAGTTCTTACAAAAAACAATAAAAAAAATTATTCTCACCGTGCTGAATCAACCCTCATATTTGAAAAAGAAAAGCCTGTGGCTCGCATTGATTCATTGATTTCTGGGTCATATAGCACACCACATCACTGCAGTATGTGTAGTAAGTAGCACAAGCACAATCCCAGGCTGTGTGTATGGAGGTAGCCAAACAGCCTCAGGGAAGTCAGGAAGAGGCTTGCTTGCTACTGGATATGGATGGAGATCATGATTCATGCCAAGACTGTGGCGCATCAGCATCAAGAGATTCACAAACAAACCAAAACCTGCTGCACCAGGTAGAGGGTGGTTCCCGCTTATATAGGCCTAAAAGAGGTGCAGCAGCTGAGGGCCAGATAGAACATCCAGGGGCTCTGCTGAAACTCGCTAGTGGCTGTCCAAACTGCTTGCCAGGTTGTAAATAGCGCAAGCCACCAGCAGGGCATTAGCCGATCCCCAGATCCTTACACTACCCCTTTTCTCAGTAGAGTTGCCTGACCGCGCTTTTTTTTGAGAAGACCACAACCCAATTCCAAACTGCAAACGTGCAAGTCCATGTGTTGACAAGTTCAAAAACCCAGTTCTTAGTCCCGCATCCAGTGCACACTACGGAACTAGAGTCCAGAGGGGAAAGGGCCCATGTGGCCTTGGGCAGAGAAATGGGGCTGGCGGGTCAGGTTTCAGACATCAAACCGAGTACACACTTTTCATGGGACCTCGGTTTGGACTCAGGACAGGGCCCAGGTGCAGACGCAGGACAGGGCCTAGGTGCAGACTAGAAACAGGGCCCGTATGCAGACTCAGGACAGGGCCCGGGTACAGAATCAGGACAATGCCTGGGTGCAGACTCAGAGCAGGGCCTGGGTGCAGACTCAAGGAAGGGCCCGGTGTAACAGGCCAGAATAACCCTGTCCCAGATTAACCCCAGGTATAATTTGGCCTAGGCCAGAGTATACCCCGGGGTGTAAACTGGCCTAGGCCAAACTATACCCAGGTATAAAATGGCCTAGGCCAAACTATACCCCGGGGTGTAAAATAGCCTAGGCCAAACTATACCCCTCCAGGCCAGATTATACCTTTCTATCATGGAACCTGGGGGTAAAGTGGCCTAGGCCAATTTATACCTTTCAGGTCATATTATACCCCAATGAAATAATTGAGTGATATACACAAGAATTGCTTTTATTGAGAAACCAAACTGACTTAATTCTTAAACTCTTCATGGGGAAGATTGCTTTTTCAACATTTTATTGAGAAACCAAACTGACTTAATTCTTAAACTCTTCATGGGGAAGATTGCTAAACCAAACTGACTTAATTCTTAAACTCTTCATGGGGAAGATTGCACAATTTTTCCAGTGTACACCAGGTGTAGAAATTAAGGGAGGGTATTGATCCCCCCCCCCCATAGATTTGTTACAATTTTTCCAGTGTACACCAGGTGTAGAAATTAAGGAAGGGTATTGATTCCCCCCCCCCCCCATAGCTTTGTTACCTTAACCAGAAAAACTTGAACGCTAATATTATAACAAAAGTTAAAACATCCGGAACGTAAACTTGTTAAGGTGGTCTTACATGGGGCGAATGTTTATGGTTCACCTGATCAGTGCATGATGTGTCATGCACTGATCAGGTCAGAGAAAGGAAACTGCATAAAATTCAAAAGCTGCAGCCAGAGAAGCGATAAATGGTGGCTTCCAGAGACATGGAGGAGGGACGGAGGAGGACCAGGACATGCTTTAGTCTAGCAAGTCCTTGCAACAATATTAATGTTTACAGCTAAACACTGATAACAACATTGAAATGATCATGCTTATTTTCAAGATACAGTGCATGTTCCGTTGTTGACTGTAGATTGAAGCTTGCAGGATATGTCAACCAATCCATGGAGTCACCGACGTTTGTGTAGATGATTATGTCGCAGCTCAACAGATTCACTGTGGCCATGATCTCTGCATCAGTTGCCCAGACTCCGTCACAACAGATTCCAGAGATGTTTACATATTCATTCACATTTTGGTTCAAGTAGTCCTGTAGTTTTTTTGTCAAATCAGTTTTCATGTGGCCTATGACTTTATCTCTGAGAAGGGCATGGTTGTCCTCTGTTCCTGTCAAGATGTAGCTGATGGCCCGGAAGAAGCAGTTCCCATCACCTTTGGTTTTATATGTACGCCGTGGTTGTCCAAGGTCCCTTCTGCATCCATAGTATACAACCTTATTAAACATAAGGCCAAGAGTGGTGCTAAGATACTTCCTTCTTGAACTTGGTAGTAGGTTGAAAGTCTTACTTTCCTTGTGTTTCAGTGTGGCAGAGTCACTGGGACAATCATCATGGGAATGGGGTGGTGGAGAAGTCGCTTCATCCTGGTAAATCTTAAGGTTGCTGGTGTGGTAGGAAGTCTTACTTACCTTGTGTTTCAGTGTGGCAGAGTCACTGGGACAATCATCATGGGAATGGGGTGGTGGAGAAGTCGCTTCATCCTGGTAAATCTTAAGGTTGCTGGTGTGGTAGGTGTTGCTTAGTATCTTGCCTGTCTTATTGTTCTTAAGTTTTACTCGTCCTTTGGTCAAGGATTCCACAACTAAATAGGGTCCGATCCAGAGTGCTTCCATCTTTGAACCCATGCGATGAATACGGCGCTGATTCTTGATATAAACTATGGTACCAGCAGTGATTTTTTTGTTGCTGTTGTGTCGGCGATCAAAAGCACACTTCTGGTGTTCCTGGGCACAGTGGATGTTGGTACTGACGTCTGAGTGGAGCTTTTTAAGAATGGTTGTCAGTGTATTTAGCACATCAGGGGTGGCGTCATCTGAAATGGGCATGGGATCTGCAGTGTCATTTTTTGAGGGATTAAGGTCCATAGGAAGCTTGGCCTTCCTTCCATACATGACCTCAAATGGAGTGAACTTGGTTGAAGCATGCACAGATGTGTGATAGGCAAACAGAACACCAGGGATAAACTGATCCCAGTTGTTTCCTTGGTCATTGACAAGCTTACTAAGAGCTTCTTTGAGTGTTCGATTATCACGTTCCCGCTGGCCATTTGTTTGTGGGTGGTATGCAGATGAAATTCGGTGATCTGTTTGAAAATGCTCCATCAGGTTGTCAATGATGGAGTTTACAAACTCTCGTCCCTGGTCACTAATAAGGGTCTCCATACAGCCAAGACGACAAATAACTGAGTACAAAAAATTTGCTACTGATTTGGCACTCTTATCTGGAACAGCTGTTGCTTCAGTCCATTTGGAGAAATGATCAGTGGCAGCAACTATATATTTGTTTCCATTTGATGTTTCCTGAAGAGGACCAATCATATCAATCCCGACTAAGCTCCATACTTTTCCAGGCACTGGTATACTATTGAGTGGTGGAGCTTCCTTGGTGATTTTGGGATTTATGACAAAACATTTTTGACAGGCTTTTACATATTGGTGCACGTCATTCTTCATTCCCTTCCAGTAATAACGGTCAGAGATTTTGGCTAAAGTTTTATCTCTGCCAAAATGGCCCCCAGATATTGGGTTGTCATGACAGGCCTTCAGGATATTTGGCAGTCTGCTTTTAGTGAGAACCTCCTTTTCCCCATGATAAACAATTCCTCCTTGTGCATGATATGGCTTTGCTGTTTGTCTGAACTGGGACTTGGCATTTGCACGTTTCTCTAGAGGTAGATCATAGGTCCACTGAGGGTACCTTTGTTGAGTTGCAGTGTATAATCTCAAAAGCTGGTCATACAGTTGATCTTCCATGGTTCTCAAACTTGTAAAAAGTTTGGTGTCATAGAGAGCAGAAAGAAACATACATAGCAAGTAATAGTACATAAAATGAACTATGCACTGATGGGACAGCGCCATCTACTGTCGGTTCAGATCTGCACACTTTTCAACAAATTAGAGAGGGTGAGAAAAAGCAGTGAAGTGCAAACATTATGCCCTGGAGAAATATAACACATTCCTATACACCAATCACAATGAATATTGGGACTGCGGCAATGCTATATTCCGAATAAACAATGCAGTCAACAACCAAATAATGCAAACAAATCAATTTTATTAGTAGATAATAAAATCACAATAATAAAAAACACATAAAGCACAGCAAAAAGGTAGGGGACACAGAGGTAGTTGATCAATAACCAGGCTATACCAGCCTGAAGTGCTCAGATGCTAACACAGGTAAACCCAATAAATAGTAACAATTACCCCAACCAGGGCTCTCAATGGTACAAGTGGGTATAGCTAAATACTCAGCCCTTATACAAGCCTGCACTCCTTAACAGTCATAAAACTACCAGTCACCATTACATAGCCATATCATACCTTCAGATGATGAACGGTCCCCCCCGGGCACTCACCCTAACGCGAGTTTCGCGTTATGCTTGGTCACAGGGCTAGTGAACAGGCGGCTACTCCCTCCTATATATACCAGGTTAACTTCCGGTACGCAGATGGAGAAATATAGTCTAACCTAGACTATTTTATACCCCCAGGTATAAAGTTTATCCCTCGGGGGTATACTGTAGCCTGGGTCAGTTTTTGAATTTTGCGCTATTTCCTTTCTCCGCTTGGCATCTGATTAGTATATGACACTTCAAGTTTTTTTCTGGTTGAAGTAAAAAAAAGTCTGTGAGGGGAATGTATCATTGCCTTCGTTTTCTGCGCATGGGGTAAAATTGCGCATGATAACATTATAGCGTAGAAGGTGTAGCCATAGCCATTTTACATTCGTCAGGTATAGAGTTTATCTCCCGGGGTATACTTTGCTGGGCTAAACTAAACCAGGATTTCACGTTTTGTGCCAATTTTTGCTCAAACTGTGAACTTGAATTGGCCTAGGCTAATTTATACTTATCTTAAACAGGGATTGCGCTATTTTCAATCCATTTGCAGCAATGAAAGTAAACTTGCCAATGCATTTATACCTGCCAAGTCAAACCTCCAATCATAAATCCCTGCCCCAACTATGGCCTGGTCCAAACTATAGCAAGGTTTCACATTTTTGCACACATATTTGTGCAAACTGTGAATTTAAATTGGCCTAGGCTAATTTATACTCCGGGGTATAAACTAGCCTAGGCCGATTTGATCACAGGTGGGTATAATATGACCTGAGAGGTATGAATTGAGCTAAGCTCATTTATACTCTGGGATATAAATTGGCCTAGGCAAAAATAAACCTAGGGTGTATTCTAGCCTAGGCCAATTTAACCCTGGTTATAGTGTGGCCTGATGGTATACTCTGGCCTGCTACAGTTTGGCCTAGGCTATTTTACATCCCGGGGTATAGTTTGGCCTAGGCCAAAATATACCCGGGGTATAATCTAGCCCAGGCCAGTTTAACCCCGGGGGTATAATCTGGCCTGGAGGGGTATACTTTGGCCTAGGCTATTTTATACCCGGCGGTATAATTTGGCCTAGGCCAAAGTATACCCGGGGTATAATCTAGCCTAGGCCTCTTTAACCCCGGGTATAGTCTGGCCTGAGGGTATACTCTGGCCTGTTACACCGGGTCCTGTTTCAGGGCAGGGCCTGGTTGCTGGTTGAGGCAGGGCCTGGATTCTGGTTTGGGGCAGGACCAGGTGCAGGATCACTGCTAGGACTGGGTGCAGGCTCATGGCTAGGCTCAGGTGCAGGGCTCAAGGTGGGACCCAGCTGTAATTTCAGGGGGGCAGCTGCAAGTTCAAGGCAGGCCTAGGTAAGAAAAGCTCACTGTGTGGCTGAAACAAGAAAGATTCCCTGTGGGGTCCAGACAAGGCAAACTTGCTGTGTGGCCTGGCTACAGTCTCCCTGTGTGGGCCAGCTGCAGATTCGCTGTGGGGCCCAGCTGCAGATGTGCTGTGGGGCCAGGTTGCAGACATGCTGTGGGACCTGGCTGCAGACATGCTTTGGGACATGGCTGCAGACATGCTGTGGGACCTGGCTGCAGACATGCTGTGGGACATGGCTGCAGACATGCTGGTGGACATGGCTGCAGACACACTTTGGGGCCCAGCTGCTGATTCACAGTGGGGCCCAGACAAGGCAGACTCACTGTGAATCCCAGACAAGGCAGTCTCACAGAGAGGCCCAGACAAGGCTCAGACAAGGCAGACTTACAGTGGGGCCAAGACAAGACAAACTCCCGGTGGGGCCAAACAAGGAAGCCAAACAGTGGAGCCCAGACAAGGCAGACATGCGGTGGGGCCCATGCAAGGCAGACTCTCGGTGGGGCCCAGCAGCTGACTCATGGTGGGGCCCAGACATGGTGGGTTCAAGATGGGACCAGCCTGATGCCCAAGGAGTAGGCACTGAACAGTAAGGAGCAGGCACAGGCAGCGGGGCAACTGAGGCACAGATAGCAGGGTAATTACACAGGCAGCAGGGTACTAGCTGGCATTGACCAGACACTCTTGAGGCAAGCAATCCTTTTTACCAGACAAATCAGTCCATTCCCTGGCATCATCATAGTAATAACTGGCATCAATGTCAAAAACTTGATCAGCATCATCTGAATTCTCATAGAACCAGGAATCAGGGTCCTGACCTCTAGCTGCAGGCTCTGTGTGGAACCAGCCGACACATGGCCCAAGGCCCCCTGTAAAGCACACAGCACCTTATAGTAACCCCCAGACAAAACAGGCCTAGCTATGGGAATCTGACTAGGGTCACAGGTAGAGATAAGCAAATCGAATCTGACGAACCTGAATTAGTTATGAATTTCAGAAAAAATTTGATTCTTAACGATTCCAAATATCACGCGCTCGAATCGCTTCCTTAAAACTCCATTTACTACTATCCAGGCCATCTAAAATGGTGGATCCACATGTCAGGACATGTCCCATGGGGCAAGGAATCCTGGGTAGGTGTCACATGCTACCTATCGGCAGCCAGGCTTCCCGATGATGTCACAGACCTATATAAGCGGTGACCATTTTGCGGAAGCTCATTCTGACACTGTATTGCGGCCAGAGCAGATCACACAGAGAGAGCGAGGGACAGACAGACAGACAGACAGACAGACAGACAGACAGACAGATAGATAGATAGAATAAGGAACATAAGGAGCCGAGCGAGGGACAGATAGAGAAGGAGAGAGGCTGTGACAGTGACAGAGAAAGACAGGGAAAGTTTAAAGTGTTTGCATTAGCTTTCAAGCCTATTTAGTGTTAATAACACGCCTGCCTATTTAGATTTTCCTTTTCCTGGTGTCATTCTTTAAAAAGCGTGCTAGCATTAATATTTGAAGAGTACCTGTCTATTAACATTGTGCATTTTGTAAAGAAAGTCACTTTTTAGCTGTAAAAGCAGCCAGCCAGTGTCTTTGAACAGTGGGGCATCCCAAATACTAGCATAAATATTTGAAGAGTACCTGTCTATTAACATTGTGCATTTTGTAAAGAAAGTCACTTTTTCACTGTAAAAGCAGCCAGCCTGTGTCTTTGAACAGCGGAGCATCCCAAATACTAGCATAAATATTTGAAGAGTACCTGTCTGCTAACTGGTTGCATTTTGTAAAGTAAGTCACTTTTTCACTGTAAAAGCAGCCAGCTTGTGTCTTTGAACAGCGCCCTTTGAACAGCATCCCAAATACTAGCATAAATATTTGAAGAGTACCTCTCTGCTAACTGGTTGCATTTTGTAAAGAAAGTCACTTTTTCATTGCTAAAGCAGCCAGCCTGTGTCTTTGAAAAGCGGGGCATCCCAAATACTAGCATAAATATTTGAAGAGTACCTGTCTATTATCATTGCGCATTTTGTAAAGAAAGTCACTTTTTCACTGTTAAACGCATAAATATTTAAAGAGTACCTGTCTATTAACATTGTGCATTTTGTAAAGAAAGTCACCTTTTCAATAAAATACAATTATAAAGTGCATGAGTGTAAGCTCCAGGCAGATGAAGGGTATAAAGTACAAAAATAAATAAAATTACATCATCTGTCACTAATGGATCCCCCACAACAGCCGCCACCTGTGTCTTTGGACAGGGGGGCATCCCAAATACTAACATAAATATTTGAAGAGTACCTATCTATTAACATTGTGCATTTTGTAAAGAAAGTCACTTTTTTCACTGTTAAAGCAGCCAGCCTGTGTCTTTGAACAGTGGGGCATCCCAAATACTAGCATAAATATTTGAAGAGTACCTGTCTATTAACATTGTGCATTTTGTAAAGAAAGTCACTTTTTCACAGTAAAAGCAGCCAGCCTGTGTCTTTGAACAGGGGGCATCCCAAATACTAGCATAAATATTTGAAGAGTAGCTGTCTGCTAACTGGTAGCATTTTGTAAAGAAAGTCACTTTTTCATTGTTAAAGCAGCCAGCCTGTGTCTTTGAACAGTGGGGCATCCCAAATACTAGCATGAATATTTGAAGAGTACCTGTCTCTCCTCAGTGCACATCCTGGCACATCTCTGCCTGACATTTTTACTGCGTTTAACAGTGAAAAAGTGACTTTCTTTACAAAATGCACTAGATTCCTAAATGCCTAGATTCATCAGGCAGAGGTCGCAGCAGACTACGGGCGAGTGGCAGCAGGAGTCACGGTGAGAGGCCTGATCTCCCGGTATCTGCTAGCGGTCGTGTCTCGACCAGCAACGCATCTGCCATCATTGATTGGTTAACGTGGTCATCCACCTCATCACAAGTGACATCTGACATCTGAAGTCAACAGTCGGTAGGTTCCTCGGACACAACCCTGAGATGGCATGGCCCGGGAGCAGCCTCTGTCCTTTCATTGCCTCTGCCCTACGCCCCCTGCTCCAGCCAACGTATCTTATGCTTTGGGTTCAGCTCCACTATTCAGTGAGGACGATGTGTTAGAAGACAGTCAGCAGCTACTGACTAGAAGCCAAGAAATGGAGGAGACATCCGCCACTTCTTTTGCTAGGCAGACAAACACTGAGGAGGAGAGCGGCGTGGGAGGTGGTTTGGCGAGCGTTCCAGCTCCTGCAGCAGACGCTGTTGAGGAAACCGAGGAGGACATCAGTGACGTGCAGACACAACTCTATGATGATGATGAAGCTGATCGCACTTGGGAGTCCGGTGCAGAAGGGGCTTCATCAGGAGAAGAGGGCCCCAGGTTGCCCCTGAGTCAGCAGCTGAGGCAGAAAGGTGGTAGTATGGTTGGCAGTCAGCATGGTGGCAAAATTGGGATTGTGACAGACGCTCTGTCTTTTGGACTTTACACAGGTTCATTACTTTCCTTTTCTTAAGCATGTACAGACTGCCATTGTGTTGATTGATTACGTTATTCATTGTTCTGACTGCCATTGTATTGATTGATTACGTCACAGACAATGGCATTGTTCTGATTGAGTGTATTACAGACGTCTATTGTTTTGCTGATTGCGTCACCGGCAGAGTTGAGGGATTGTGTGCCCTGCTCCCATTGGTCTGTGTATTTGTCATGAGCTCCACGGGGGAGGTCCCCTTGCATGGAGCCTGGCATATAAGGCACAGTGTGGCACTAATAAAGTACACTTCACCTTCACCCTCAATACTGAGTTCTGTCTCTTATTGGGGGAAACGCTATATTACAATTCACTAGCCCTTGTAAGGGCTGTTCCTGTTTCCTCATGGACGACTCTGGAATTCCAGCAGCACCTCTTACGATTGGGAAAAGGACGTCTCGGGCGGTGAAGCCCTCCGGCGATAAGGGTTATCGCTACAGGGATGTCTAGAGCCAAACATGGCCGGGGGTAGGGTAGACCACCTGCTGCATGGCAGGCTACCTTCCCGGGAGGTAGTGGAGCAGGGGTTCCTGGAGTTGGTGGCAGTAGCAGTGAAGCAGTGCGGACTGTTGGTGGAAAAGTTAGCTACTCTGCAGTGTGGCAGTTTATCATCAAGCATCTGCAGGAGGGTAACCTGGCCACATGCAAGATGTGTAGACAGAAGATCAAGCGTGGCCAGGGCCCCAATGTTGGTACCACGGCCCTGCGGCAACATATGCAGCGTCACCATAAGCGGCCTGGGAGAACCGAAGCTCCGAAGTGGGGGTCCAGCCTGCTGCTTCAGCCAGTGCCACGCCACTCCCAATTTCAGCCAGCCAAGGCTCCAGCATCTCAGCCGAAGGTAGCTGTGCGTCATACCCATCCTCTGTTGTGTGCTCATGTCCAAGTTACTGGTGCTGCAGTCCCTCCCTTTTACGGTGGTGGACTCTGCACCTTTCAGAGAGAACTAAATGTAAAATCATGCACTTGGGTAGAAGGAATCCCTGCTCTGAGTACTGTATGGGCAGCACTGTGTTAGCCAGGACCTCGGAGGAGAGAGATTTAGGGGTACTGATTACTGACAGCTGCAAGATGAGTGGACAGTGTAGCCAGGCAGTGGGAAAAGCAAGCATGATGCTCGGCTGCATAGCTCGAGGCATCACCAGTAGGAAGAGGGAGGTTGTGATGCCGCTGTATAGAGCCCTGGTAAGGCCACAGCTAGAATACTGTATGCAGTTCTGGAGACCTTACCTGCAAAAAGACATTATTCAAATAGAACGTGTCCAAAGGCGGGCAACAAAAATGGTGGAAGGATTTAAACTTAAAACTTATCAGGAGAGACTTAAAGAACTTAATTTGTACAGTCTGGAAGAAAGAAGGGAGAGGGGGGACATGATTTAGACCTTTAAATATGTGAAAGGATTGTATAAGGTTCAGGAAGGAAGTGTTTTTAAGAAGAAACTTAATGATAGAACAAGGGGGCACAACCTGAAGCTAGTCGGGGGGAAGATCAGGAGCAATGTTAGAAAATATTATTTTACAGAAAGAGTAGTAGATGCTTGGAACAAACTTTCACAGAGGTAGTTGAAAAATCAACAGTCACTGAATTTAAACATGCCTGGGATAAGCACATATCTATCCTAAGATAAAGAGTACATACAGTATACACATAAGGGCAGACTAGATGGACCATATGGTCTCCTTCTGCCGTCAACCTTCTATGTTTCTATGTTTCTAACTTATGGCTTGTGCCGAGCCGAGGTGGAGAGTCCCAAGCCGTCATTTCTTTGCAAAGAAGGCAGTACCAGTCCTGCACAAATTTGTTGAACAGAAGGTGGGCCAGTCCTTGACCCTTTCGGTGTGCACCAAAGTGCATGGCAGCGCTGACATCTGGAGCTGTAACTATGGTCATGGGCAATACATGTGTTTTACGGCCCACTGGGTGAATGTGGTTCCTCCACAGCCACAAAAGCAACTTGGAAAGGTTGCGCTGCTTCGGCCTCCAAGCTCCCAGGCCGTTGTGCCTGTGACAGTGTGCGACTCCGCCTCCTCATCCTCCGCCGTCTCCTCAGCCTCCACTGTTCGGTCAAGTCTCGCTGCCCCTCCAGCCTACCATGTGTGCAGGGCACGGCGGTGTCACGCTGTGCTTCACATGGTTTGCCTTGGCGAACTAAGTCACACAGGGGAGGAGCTGCTAAAATTCATTCATGAAGAAATCAGAACATGGCTTACTCCGCGAAAATTGGAAATGGGAACCATGGTGACTGACAATGGGAAGAACATCTTGTCTGCGCTGCGACAAGGAAGCCTGAGCCATGGGCCCTGTATGGCACACGTGTTCAACCTAGTTGTCAAGCGTTTTCGAAAGTCTTCCCCCTATCTGCAAGACATCCTAACAACAGGAAGGAAACTTTGTATGCACTTCAGCCACTCCTACACTGCCAAGCACACCCTTCTTGAGCTACAGCGTCAGAACGGTATCCCCCAACAGTCTGATTTGCGATGTTTCCACCCGTTGGAATTCCACCCTACATATGTTAGATCGATTATACGAACAGAGAAAAGCCATCAATGATTTCTTGATGATCCAAGCAGATAGGGGGGCTCCCCTGTGTAACTTTGATGTAAACCAGTGGCAGCTCATACGTGACACCTGCCGTTTTCTCTGGCCCTTTGAAGCCACTTTATTTGTCAGCCGCCAGGATTACGGGATGAGCGACGTGATTCCACTGCTTCATGTAATACAACACATGTTGAAAACACATGGCTGGTCAGGGCACTGGAGACATGGTTCATACATTTCATGGCCACATAAACCCCATGGGAGCTGAGAAGGAGGAGGAGGAGCACAGTGAAGCACAGTTTAGTTTTGGCGAAATGGGAGGTTTATCTAGTCATCTGACGGGAGAGGAGGAGCAGAAGCAGCCAGAGGAGCTAGAGGGTTGTTAGGAAGGCGAGACAGAGGACCCAGACACACCGTGGCAGTATGCAGTGGAGATGGAGACAGGTAGTCCCTCCGAGTCACTTGCACAAATGGCACGATGCATGCTCATGTGCTTGCGTAGTGACTGCAGAATTGTCTCCATTTTTCAGCGGGATGACTTCTGCCTTCTGGCTCTCCACCTTATTGGACCCTCGCTACCGGCACAAAATGGGGCATTTTTTTCACCCACTGAGAGGGAGGATAAACTGACATACTACAAAGACATTCTACGTAGTCAGTTGGCCGATGCCTATCTGAGCCATCGTCTACACTCTCGCAGGTCTGACTCGGGGGGACCTCTGCGCTCACCTTCCACTGCCATGGCTGCTGGGGGGTGGCAGGAGCAGCAGCAGCTCCATCAGCAGCAGCCTCAGCCTTCAGTTGCTAATGAGTAGCTTTCTTCACCCGCATAGTGAGGCTACTCATGAGCAGCAGGAAGACCTGGAGCAGGGCCTGAACCAGCAGGTTGTGTCATATCTTGAAATGACCATGGCAATGTACCTTGAGGATCCGCTGGACTTCTGGGCAGCAAAACTTGACTTGTGGCCGCAACTGGCAGAGTTTGCCCTGGGAAAGCTGTTCTGCCCAGCCAGTAGCGTGGCATCTGAGCGGGTGTTTAGTGCGGCGGGGGCCATAGTCACGCCAAGGAGAACTCTTCTGTCCACGAAAAATGTGCAGAGACTACCCTTTGTGAAGATGAATCAGGCATGGATCAGCCAGGATTTCCACCCACCAATGGCTGATCCATGGAAGTAGCTGATTCATGGTAGCTCCTAATGCTGCTGCCAACTCCAGGGTGTTTATTTCAGGCAACATATGGGCTCCTAATGCTGCTGCCAACTCCAGGGTGTTTCTTTCAGGCAACATATGGGCTCCTAATGCTGCTGCTGCCAACTCCTGGGTGTGTCTTTCAGGCAATATATGGGCTCCTAATGCTGCTGCCAACTCCAATGTGTTTTTCAGGCAATATATGGGCTCCTAATGCTGCTGCTGCCAGCTCCAATGTGTCATTCAGGTAATATATGGGCTCCTAATGCTGCTGCCAACTCCAATGTGTTTTTCAGGCAATTTATGGGCTCCTAATGCTGCTGCCAACTCCAGGGTGTGTCATTCAGGCAATACATGGGCTCCTTGTGCTGCTGCCAACTCCAATGTGATTTTCAGGCAATATATGGGCTCCTAATGCTGCTGCTGCTGCCAACTCCAATGTGTCTTTCAGGCAATATATGGGCTCCTAATGCTGCTGCCAATTCCAATGTGTTTTTCAGGCAACTTATGGGCTCCTAATGCTTCTGCCAACTCCAGGGTGTGTCTTTCAGACAATATATGGGCTCCTTATGCTGCTGCCAACTCCAATGTGTTTTTCAGGAAATATATGGGCTCCTAATGCTGCTGCTGTTGCTGCCAACTCCAACGTGTCTTTCAGGCAATATATGGGCTCCTAATGCTGCTGCCAACTCCAATGTGTTTTTCAGGCAATTTATGGGCTCCTAATGCTGCTGCTAACTCCAGGGTGTTTTTCAGGCAATTGATGTGCTCCTAATGCTGCTGCCAACTCCAATGTGTTTTTCAGGCAATATTGGCCTGATGCAGAGCCTCCCCTGGACTGACCTTAAAACCTTCCGATTGTCCGGGGGTCCCGTTTGAATCGTGGCTCCAATGTGATGCAGAGCCTCCGTCGGAATGGGTCCCTAAGTGATCCGTTAATTTGTCTTCATTCGGCAAGCATTTTTTGCCCCTCTCGGGAGCATGCAATTTCCTCGTGGCTTCCATTCACGTTCACACTGGCGTTCTGTTTTTTCCTCCTTTTTGCTTCTTTTTTAACGTACCTGCTTGCCTTCCGTGTCATTTTTCACACCACTTTTGTTGTTTTTGACAAGTATACTTACATCTCCATGGATTTCCTGTTGTCAATCTGGGTCCACGAAAGCGCACATCTCTAGACCTCCATGTAAATGTACATATGCCACAAACTGGCACTTTGACACATACCTAAATGTATTATTAAATTATTTTTGGTTTATTTTTCCTTGCCTTTAATGCTTACCTTAATCTCTTTTTGTTTTTCTTCTTTGCCTTTAATGGTTACCTTAATCTCTTTTGGTTATATATCTTTGCCTTTAATGCTTACCTTAATCTCTGTTTCTCCTTCTGCCTTGTCTCTAATGCTTACCTTAATCTCTGTTTCTCCTTCTGCATTGTCTCTAATGCTTACCTTAATCTCTGTTTCTCCTTCTGCCTTGTTTCTAATGCTTACCTTAATCTCTGTTTCCCCTTCTGCCTTGTCTCTAATGCTTACCTTAATCTCTGTTTCTCCTTCTGCCTTGTCTCTAATGCTTACCTTAATCTATTTTCTTATTCTGTGCTTTCTTCTCCTTCTTCTTGCTATTCCTTGTCCCATATACGTACCTTTTGGGACATGTAACAGTATGATGATGTTGTGATAACGTACATTGCCACGAAATAAAACACACCACACTTCATTGTAGGTTTTTTTTTTTTTTTTACTGTGATCCTTTTTTTGGTGTAACTGTTAAAATTGTTTTAAACTTTAAAAATCTGCAAAATGGGTGACTCCTTTACATGCGTGGCCGTTTTCTTTGATCTGTGAAAGCAAAACATCATCATTTTTAGTGTTTGATTTAGGTTATTTTTGTTATTTGTGGGGACATGAGTTTAAACTAGTTGTCCAAAATTAAAATTAAACTTACATTGCTTTTGGCCACCAGGGCGTCTGTTGCGCAGCCTCCTCCCTGGGGCAACCAGTACGTGCGGCTCTGAATCTGTTTTGATCCAAAACACAAGTATATTAGTTACTCTTTGGGCCTCCTGAATGTCAGATTAGCTTATGATTCGAGGCATCAAATCACTCACCTTCCGCAGCCACCACTTCACCTTGACCCCCTTCCTGGCCTCTCCCTTGGGATGGTCCTGCGACGTCAGAATCTACAAATAACAATAGTGCACATGAGTATATGTATTTCTTGCCTGTATGTAATTTTCTAAGTCTTACCGGAGTCAGGTTGTGGGTCTGTGAGGCTCGACTCCCTGCTGTCCGATTCCCCCCTCCCCTGCATGCTGAGGTCCAGCGGTTCGTCATCTTCGCTGGCAGAGGAGGGGGTGGCCGTGGGTGGGTGGGTGGGTGGACCACCTATCCCTTCACCTGATTCGCCCAACACTGGGCTGCGTGCTCTTGTCCGAGTGGGGCGGAACTGCATCTTCCATTCATGCGCTGAAATAGAAACACAATCATAAAAACATGCCCAGCCAAGGCCAGTGTGATTCTTGCATGTCAAGTATACACACTTACCTGGAAAATGTTTGGCGAAGTACCGCCTCACCCGGGGCCTATGCCTCCTCTTTAAATCGGACCAGTGTTGGGCGATCTGGGTGAAGGTATAGGTGGTTTGGGTTCTTCGGGCTATCACGCCCACCACCGCCAGCGACAACGTCCTCTTCTCAAAATCTGACGGCAGGAAGTCGTAGCGATTCCTCAGCATCATCTGTTTGTAAAATACACAATGACCCAGCATTACTCCACAAAATACATGTCCAAGTTTCTTGCCCTACCTAAAGTCACTTTCTGAACCTCTTTCTTACTCACATTGGCCTAGTTCTATTATCTGCATGTAGGCTAGTTTGTCGCTGCGTACATGTCTAAAACTAAGGTGGGCTTGTATTTAACGTTACAAAGTAAGTTGTTCCTCACTAATCTTGCGCTTAGTTTTTTTTTAATTACATGTAGTGTATGCGCGCACATAAACGCACGCTCGCCTACTCACATCCATGATGATGTCGTCCTGCTCCTGTGTGTATATTGCTGGCGACATCTTGGATGCTCTTCCGGGTATGGCTTTGACGTTCCCCCGCGGTGAAGTGCGTGTGTGCGCGCACCCAGGCACACAGGCTGCTGAACACCCCCACACGGTAAAAATATTTAAAGGTCAATGCACTCAGCTCTGTTTTGGATACCATATCAATATGGGCATACCAAAAGGGAGCAGGAAGAGCCACAAAAGCCCAGAGGCGCATGCATCATCTACTAAACAACATAAGAGCAGGCACAAGACCCATGCTGAACATGCCCCCACTAAAACAGTGGTTACGCCACAGACACAGGCACATCACAAAAAACGCCGGAGCCAGAATCCCTTGACACCTTCGCCACAACCTGCCAAATCAACACGACCACACAAGGGTGCCAAATCTATTAAGACCCTGCAGCATCCTACTCCACAACACAACAAGCATACACAAAAAACCAAACACACCAGCAAGGGTAAGCGTAGTGTCAAACCCTCCACCCCACCCAGGTCACCCACCCCTCCACCTCAACCCTCTGGGTCTCAAAGTTCAACTAACTCAGATTCCCCATCCAGCTCAACAGGTGAAAGCTACACAGGCACCCAGACATTAACCCAGAGCAGCACACACACACCATCACACTCCCCCCTAAGCCCAAGAACCACACACGACTCCCCAGATAGCCAACCATCTATTTCAACTGATGCAGGGGACACCACACACCCATGTGGGTGCCAACTACACCGTGGGTCACTAACAGCCCCGTTTTTGCGATGCACAAAGCATGGCTGTTGCCAATGCCGTTTGTGAACATTATGATGCCCTATTTGGCCGTAATTCAAAAGCCACCACAAAGCAGGCCAAGCAGGAGATCTGGACTAATATTGCCCGCCAAGTTAATAGTGTGGGTTCTGTCCGTCGAGATATCGAACAAATTAAGCGGAAATTTGGGGACCTCAAATATTACAGTAAAAAGAAAATGGACATGCGCCGCCAGCAGAGGTAAAGCCCATTAGAAAAGCATTTATAGTCGCATTGGTAACAGGATGTAATACTTATTAGGTGTGCTTTAATCTTCCCCAGCCTGCAGACAGGGGGTGGTTTACCAACCAAAATAATACTAACCCCAGCCGAGGAACATGTATACACATACATACACCCGGCCAGCATTCAGGGCCTGCAAGAGACACACGACACCGACCGGAATGTTAGGTCACAAGGTGAGTTTGATTTGGCCATGAGATTTTAAAATGAGGTACAAAAGCCTGTGTTACGCCAGAC
This sequence comes from Gastrophryne carolinensis, assembly GCA_027917425.1. Lineage (NCBI taxonomy): Eukaryota > Metazoa > Chordata > Amphibia > Anura > Microhylidae > Gastrophryne > Gastrophryne carolinensis. The sequence continues at coordinate 119,929,004 of CM051242.1, read as the reverse complement.
AACACACTGTACTTGCTGTTTAATGTAATCTAACACTCTCACTTCCAAGGACAAAGTCAACAGACCACACAAGGCCAAGCAACCCCTGGCTTATCCCCCAGGCCCATGCCACACCAGGATTCGCCACAACGAACCCAAATTGATATTGTGGATGAGGTAAGTCAATGGTCCTTTGTGTGGACTTTTAACATTGAATTTGGATCCATTCGTTTGCCATAAGGAAACTAATATAAACCTACATTTCTTTACAGAACATAGTAAGTCCACCAATAATAGAACATATAAGAGATTTGGAGGAGGACACACATCAGATGTCACAAAGCACTACCGAGTCAGTGGGCGCAACTCAGACTCCACAGGCACAACAACAACATCCACACCCTCATTCTGAATCTGAACCACCCACCAGTGCCACTGCTAGAACACAGCCAAGGCGCCATATAAGCCAACAAAGACAGCTGTAAAATATGGAGGAAGCCTGGCGCCAGGAAAATATTGCATTTTCAGCAAGCACACAACAATTTAATGCCATTGTGTGCACCCAACTAACATCCCTGAATACCCAATTAGAGGTTTTAAACAGAAATGTGTCTGCCCTAAACAGCCATATGGGGCTAATGGTGCAACAATGGCAGGACATTAACCAAAGCCTGGCACACATTGCTGCACACATGCCCCCACACCAATTGTGGTGTAATAGTATATGACCCCACGTTCAAGTTTCAGTTTTTCCCAAAAAAAGCAAATGAAAATTAACAATTTGTTTAATCACAAAGCAAAAAATAAAAATAATTTTAAAAAGCCTTGTGATTTATGAAAATACATTGGCCACAAGTTCAGCACGTATTGTGTGTGCTGTGCCACTTTGTGTACCAGAGTAAGGAGGGGTCTGCTCTTCAGAAATCGGTAAAGGTTCTGAAGCCAGGTCAGTATATCGAGCAATCCTGCTTCTAATGGCAAGGTTGTGCAGGACCCCACAAGCAATAATGATTTGGATGACCTTGCCAGGCTGATACTGAAGGGCACCCCCACTCTGATCCAGCCATCGGAAACGCATCTTCAACAACCCAAAGGCAAGTTCCACCACAGAGCGAGTCCTCCTATGGGCTGTGTTATAGCGCTCCTGGGCCTGGGAAGATGGGTGCAGGATGGGTGTGAGCAGCCATGGTAACGAGGGATAGCCTGAGTCACCTGCAAAAATCCAAATGAAAAACATAAGGTGGCTGCTAAAAATAAGGTTTAGCTGTGCATTGGCACATTATTAAACAGGGACAAATAGGTGAGCTAGGTATTGTTTGAGGAAATGACATTTTTGATGAGGCTACATACACATCCAACCTGTACACTCAGTAAAAATGTCTGTGGAATGCTACTTAGGCCCTTATTCATCAAGTGATAGCGCCAGGTAGTGTCTCACTAGCGCCAGGTATCGCCAGCTAACGGCGGCTACCGACTACAGAACGCCAGGCTGCGAACACAATCACGCATTTATCACGCTAAATGAGGCTAGCGCCGGCGAAAGCTTCAGCTAGCGCGGGATTCATCATGTAGCCGACTGCAATTAACAGCGCTGCTGCTAATCCCATCACAGCGACAGGTATGACCTCTCGCTACCTGCCGCTCTCCCATACATTTCAATGGCAGACACTGCAATGATTTTTTTAAGTGGTTTTTGTGTTCTTGTCTTTTGCCAAAAATTAAACACATGTTGTTTAGGATATGTTTGATTAATCTGTCTTGTTTTTATTGATTTTTTGATGAAAGATGTAATTTTTACACTGGAATGTTGTGAGTGAAATCTAAAATGCATCTCCTCCCACAAAACACATTAGCCTCAAATTAGCTTGCTTTCACAACACACATGGCTTGTAAAGCTACTTTTTAGTCAGTCATGTTTGGCGCTCACATTCGCTCATTGAAATTGTCAGCGCCCAAGCTATTCGGCAGCCCTGTCCTTGTTGAATCTGTGGTGGTCAGAGTTTGTGCAGTCGCTGTTGTGATTCGCTATGTGGTGGCGCTAGCGTCGCTGTGCTGCGCTGTTCATACATGTGCCTTTCTGCCATTTTCCCTGAATTCACTTGCAGCGACCCCAGTCGTTCTTAATGAATACACTGTAGTTCTGAGCGTGCATGTCCACATTCTGCTGGATTTGTTCAGGCGTACAAGCTCATAACAACCCGTTATGCATTCTCCTGTGTGCCACATTATCATGTAGTTGGATAGTTTTATTGTGTTATTATTTTATTAAGGAATCAGATTGTTATTTGTAAGCAACCAGCTCTGTTTTTGCTCTGACCTATGCATTACAGGATATAGAACACCCAGCTAAATCAAGCTAATAATTAATGGCGTCTTGGCCAATAGCTTGTTGTAATGCGTAAATATCCTATTCCCGCCACTTAGCTTGCACGTAGCGGACATTAGCTGGTTCCTGGTGCGCGGAGCATGGATTTTTTTCGCTTTCGTCATATCCACTTCCAGTTTGCTCCTTTGCGTTTCCCAGCTAAATCAAGCTAATAATTAATGGCGTCTTGGCCAATAGCTTGTTGTAATGCGTAAAAATCCTATTCCCGCCACTTAGCTTGCACGTAGCGGACATTAGCTAGTTCCTAGTGCGCGGAGCGTGGATTTTTTTTGCTTTCGACATATCCACTTCCGGTTTGCTCCTTTGCGTTTCCCAGCTAAATCAAGCTAATAATTAATGGCGTCTTGGCCAATAGCTTGTTGTAATGCGTAAAAATCCTATTCCCGCCACTTGTTGTAATGCGTAAAAATCCTATTCCCGCCACTTAGCTTAGCTTCTTTCTAGTGCGCGGAGCGTTTTTTTTTTTTCTGTCGCTTTCGTCATATCCACTTCCGGTTTCCTCCTTTGCGTTTCCACCATCATGCCTACCCGACGTGTGCTGCGCCTCCCCAGCTCCTCCTCTGACTCTGGCCCCCCACCCCTCCCCCACCTCCCCCACCTACCTCACCTAACCCCCCTCCACCCCCCCCGGGCCACCAAAGCAAAAGCGCAAGAGGGTAGATAGCCGCGTAAATGGCCAGGTGGTGAAAGTGAGTATATTTTCCTTGGATTATATGTTTAATCTGTTCTCACTATAAATGTTTAGGCCATTGTTCTGATGTCATGTATTTATAACCTTTTTGTTTTCATTTGTCATAGGATTTCTGCATCCACCAATATGACTATGCCCGTGGGGGCAAGAAGCAGATTGCCCTGGAGGTGAAGGCCACAGTGTCCCGGCGCTTCAACACCAGCCTCAGTGTGCGGTCAATAATGCAAAAATGGTCCGACTTTAAGCGCTGGGACCCTGAAGGCGTGTACCGCCTATATGATGCGTACGCTTCAGGTAAGTGGAAGTTTATGCTATGTTTATAATTTTTTGGAAATAATATTGGAAGCTGTGTCCATTTTGGGTAGTAATTGTAATTTTTTTCATTCACCCCCTCAACACAGATAAGCGTCCTCCCCTGGGGAAACGTGGGAAGGGATTCCTCCCCCGAACGAGACAGGCGGACCCGGGGGAATCATCGGGGGAGGGTCCCTCTCGAGGGTCCTATTTAGAGGACCCAGGGGAGGAAGGGGATGACGCCCCAGAGGAGTGTGCTGCTGGGGGGCTGGCAGGATCGAGCCTCAGCTCCTCACACTCTGACTCTGAGGAGTCTCACCAGACAAGGGGCCACTCTCAAGTGGGGAGTCCAAGTGGGGTGGAAGTAATGGACTCTCCCACACTCCCTGAAGGAGCAGGGAGTGAGAGGGAGGAGGGTGGCCCTTTGCCTGGGGGATCTTTGGATCAGAGTGTGAGGAGCCGAGGCTCCACGCCTCCTCCTCAGAGCCCTCCCTGGGCTTCAAGTGGCAGCTCATCCCCTGGTGAGTGCAGATTTAGTCAGTGTTAGTCTGTGACAGGTTACATATGGCCATTTGTACTTACCCCTTGCCATTCCTCTCTAATTTGCAGCGCATCATATAGGCGGCACCTCCAGGAGCTTTTGGCAACGCCTTCTCCACGGGCATAGTCATGGTAAGTGTTTCTTGTTATCCCTCACATTCCCTATGTTATGACATTCCTTAAAGTGGACCAACACCCATTGTTGATTGGGCTTGGAATCTATAAGCTTCCCTGCCCAATCACCTCCCTCACCGTGGGCCCCCCCCAAAAGCCCACAAACTCCTTACCTCATTGGGGGTTGCAGAAGCCACCGCTGCAGCCTCCTGCGTGCCCCTCTAGATGTGTGTGCGCCTGCGCTCTGCGTTTCAGAATGGCCTGCTGGTGCGCACGCACTGGAGGAGTGACGCGCGGAAGGCAGCGGCGGCGGACGGTCTCTCGCTCCAATCGTTGTGCTCTGCCAAAGTGGCCCAAAACACAGGATAGTATAAATCCTGGGTCTTGGGCCACTTTTAACATACACATGTTTCCTGGTCCATAGGCCAAGCTGGTTTGCTAATGTACATTAACATCACAAACCCCACTACAGTGCAATCCAACTGGCAACCACCCCTATGTTTCAGCCCACACCATGATGGGGGCTAGCAAATGTGTTATTTTTGTAAGTTGTTCCGGCTAACACATGTTGCACACTAGTAAGATTCTACAATGAACTGCAAATTAGTCCTTACCATTGCACTGTCAAGGTTATTGGCACATTGTCTTTATGTGTCCATGTTGCAACCATAAATAATTTACATGAACTCATGGACCAGGAAATATGCTAATGTCGGACAACATGTGTGTAACCATGCAAGCATTTGTTTTGGCAGACTCCATAACCAGATGGCTGTCAAATAGTCATGTGTCATTGGCCCACTAATTTTGCTTTTCTCTTTTGCTTTCTCCTGACAGATGTTGCCACGCAGACGGAGCCGGTGACCATCCTCCCCACCCCAGCTCCCGGGACAGCCAGCAGCATGGGCCCCAGCCACAGCTGCGATGGTGAGTTCATCCAACTTCATATGCCTAAAGACTTGTGACCCCTATGTCTTATAGTAAATTCTGGAGACATTTACAATGTACCTATGTGTTTAATCAACACACATCTAGGTTACATGTGTTTTTCCAACAATCCTACATGCATGTCTGCATGCTTGATTGTTGGCTCACATTCTTGTTTTCGCCACATAGTGGCAAATTGTGGTTTATACCCAACAAAATTGGCCTGCTAAGGTGGTGACCTCTAAGATTCTTGGCCAAACAAGTTTACTCGTTAGGACTTAGGCCCTGATGTTTGTCTGTAACTAAACAAATAAATGTCCATACTGGGACTTATACCTTATTTTATTCCCAAGAGTTAAGAGTAAATGTATGCTTGGGATGTTGTGGCCACATTTAAGGCAGCCACTAGTACTCATATAATGGTAACACCTAAGGGCACAGTGGCCAACAATGTGAATGTGAGCGTCAGCTAATTTTAGCCACTTACATTACATTGCTACATCTGTGTCTGTTGAGGTCACATTCTATCTTTTGAATATGGTTTTTTTCTACTCTCTACAGCTTGTGCAAACCAGCATCGCAGACTGTGGCGGTCGATCCGGCGTCTTCGCCTTATGCTGCTGGCCTTGACGAGGCGTCGTTAGGGTGGGGGAGATGTTTTTAGCCGCTGTGCGGCCAAATGTTGGGCCTGTTGCCCACCTTGCAAAATAAATATTTTGTATTTTTGTAATTACAGTGTGTTGTGCCTTGTCAAGCATAGTTTAAGTGTCTCCAAACCCATTATTTGTAAAATGTTGGTGTACCTTTGTAGCCATTTAATGTGTAAACCATAGTAAGATATGGTCACCAATGTGTGGCATACATTTTTGGCTACATGTGCATATCTAGATCTAGAGACTCATCCCTGACTGTGTTCTTAGCTATGTCTTAGGAAAAACACAATTTAGAGGTGGGGTACTCAAATGTATTTTAAACAAATTCAACACAACACAAATCAAATTAATATTCTTGGCTTGGGGGCCTGGGAGGTTGTGAGTCATTGCTAGGGGTGGTGTTGGGGGCCAACAGTGCAGTAAAAAAAATAGACTGCCGTTGTATGAGCTGTTGCGTCAACAACAAACTTTGTTCCTGGCGCTGTAAAGATTGCTCCATCAGATGTGACAGCCGATCCAGTTCCCGGTTGGTTTGCTGTTGGTGGCCTTGTCTCACATCCTGGAACTGGCGCTGCAGGTCCTCAATTTGTTGCCGACACATCAGCACCTGATTTTCCAACGCCGCAATGTGCTCATTATTTCCATCACGCGGCTGTTGGCGACTGTAGTCCTCCAGCATCCGGACCCCTAGTTCATAAAACTCCGCACTGGTCGGTGCCACACCTCCTCTTGCTCTGGGTTCAGGCTAAAAAAACAAAAGAAAAGATTTTAGGGAAGCTGAAACAATGCAGCTATGCCCCTCCAAATCATTTCCCCAAAGTGTAACAATCCAACTTACCCTTGCTTGAGCCTCTGTGGCTTGGCCACATGGCACTTGTGAAGAGGTCCCAGCTTGGGGTTCTGGTCCGGCCTCTTGCCAAAATAACAAAGAAATAAAATGTGACATGTTGGTTCCTGGACTACCCACCAACATGTCAATGTGGTTATTGTTCCTCTAAATCAGCCATGTTACCTCTGTGTCGTCTGCCCGAAGTAGGTCCGGGGTCTGGCTGCCAGAGAGGGGCAAATCCACATCTGAGAGATCGGGCAAGTTGGCATATGCTAAACAGGAAAGTCATGTTAGTAGGTCAGTGTGTAAGATGGATAGACTATCGAGGCGATACCTCCACAAAGTGGCAGATTACACACTAGACAAAAGGTATCTTGTAAACTCAGATTGCTAACATGTATGTAAGAGGAAGATGAGCCAATAATTGGGCCAAAAAATAACAGACACATTGCTCAAATTACACATACCCGCAATCTCCCAGATGTCTGGAGTTGGGCCCTCACTCGAGCTTTGCCCTTGAAAATACATGTTTAAACACAAGTTGGCCTACTAAATTACAACAAAAGTTTTGCAAAAATCCGTACTAGATAATCAACGTGAAGGGCCCTTTCCGGACAGCCACTTCCGATATTCCGGCCAACTAAAATACTCAATTAATGTCTCTAAATATTCCTAACACTACTCGGGTGAATGTTTGTCTTTAAATAGACCCAAAAAATGCATTGCAATCACTCTAAAACTATAATAATGAGCCTGGGGATGGCAAATCCACTCCAAATAGGCATCTTCAAGTTGACATAGCAAACATGTAGATTATTAGACTAACCAAATCGAACCAGTGTAACAAAAACAACATAAAGGATACATTTTTTTTGGCAATACACATCAACAGGGTCCTGTTGACCTGCAACATCGGAAGTGGTGTCCAAAGATGAACCAGTCACTTGGCCTACAAAGAAAAAAGAGGAATGAAAGACATGCACTTGTGTTCAAGTGGCTAAAGCAAGGTTGACACATGCACTTACCGGCATCCAAAGAGTACCTTGGCTCCTGAGGAGATGCTGGTGCCAATGGCGGTGCAGCTAGGCAAAAGCAAAGAAAACATTTAGCCATTGGTAATGTGCGGCACAAAATAACCCATGCATTAAGGTGTGTGTGAGCAGCTCAATCACTAATATTCCCTAATCACGGCCAGTGTGGCTCCCACATGTATATGCAGATATATGGCCACACATCTCTGGCTTCCAACATAGCTACACATGTTAGGGCCTTGTTAGTTAGTTGCAGAGAGGGTTAAAGTGGATGTGTAAATAGTCCGCAGGCCCATATTATTAATCCTCAACAGTGGTCAAATCTATTGTTTGAGGTGCTCCCACACCCATTTTGGGCCAAAACAACCAGCCCCTAAATTAGTGATAAATACCTTCAATGGCAGACTGGGTTAGGCTGGAGGTTGTTTGAAGGGCAGGAGTTGGGGTGTCCTCCTCCCCCGACTCATGGACATCACCATGTGCACCTATGCAGAAAGCAACAGACAGGAAAGTAAAACATTTATGAGGTATAATGTACTACTTCACATGTCCTACTGTTAGTTGGCCAGAAAGAGACAAAGCAAATCACATACATTAACATTACCAGCAAAAAATATTCAGAAAATATGTACCTTCAGTCCAACCTGTGGTGTCATCCCCAGCATCCACACCCTGCAGCCGAACAAGTGGAATTTTGGCCTTCAGCATCTCCTCATATGGCCTGTAGGTACTCTTTGGACCCTGGATGGTCCCACTCTCGACCTCAAGATCATGATTCATCTTTTGCATAAGGGCCCTTCTCAAAGTGTAGAAGCGTTTCCTGCAGGATGGGCCACTACGTGGGTGTTGAGCACTGCTAGTAAGCTCAACACCAATGGCATCCCACAATTTTCTCCTTTCTTGTTTGCCTATCGACTTGCTTTGGGAGCCAAATATCAGCTCCCATTTTGCAAGTGTAAGACGCACAAGAGTATTATTCTCCGCCAAATTAAATTCTGGCTCCCTCTTGGCAACTGGGCGCTTAGCCTGGGGTGCTGCATCACCTTCAGGCTGGGCCCTTTTCCTTAAGGGAGGTCTGCGCACAGCACCCACCACACTCCTACTTGAGCCAGCTGTGGCCGGCAGATGCCCAAAATTTGGCTCCATCCTGTAGCTGCACACACACACCAATACACAACCAACAAGCACGCATGCAGACTACAGAATGGTATCACCGTCTTTTTGGTTTGGGCAGGTTTTATGTGCTCTAACAGCCAATCACAAACAGATCCACTTAATTGATTCACACATACTGGCCAGGTGCTTGTAGCCACAGCTCCACTGCAGTGATTGAACCATGTGTGGTAGTCAATTAACTAATTACAGAGCTCATTAACCAAACAACACACAACCCAAGACAACAATGTACTCATGTATATTAAACACTTGTGACATGTGGCTATTAAAATAAAGAGCAGCTTACCTTTCATTGGTCCACCACAGAATTTTCAGCCATGTCCGTTAATGCACGCAAGTTTAGGCTCACGTACGCTAGTAGCGCTACTAGCGTGCGCGTGCGCACTCCGTTTCACGCACACCTGGGTCAGCTAATTGGAGACAGGAAATAGCAGAGCAACGCAAAAGGCGGCAAAGAGGACCTGTCCTTTTTCTAAGTGAAGTATAAATGGCTGGATTTGCAAACCTTCTGGTATTGTTACACTGTGGCAAAGGCTGTGGTGTGGTGGTGTGGTGCTTTGGTCCCTTAGCTCATTTTAGTGTCTGGCTGGGTTTGGTCCTCACTCTCTGTGGCTTGTTGGGTGATTTCTGACATCAGTGCTGTTTCTTTAGGAGATTGATTTTGTTGGCATATGCAAATATTGTGGAGCATACAGCAAGTGAGGCTTGATTTTGGGGCCTTTTGTGGGCTGTGCAGCAACTCCCCTCTTGGTTGTGCCTAACTTAGAAAGCTGACTTTCAGCAGTCTGGTGGGTCAGACCACTATACTTCTGGTTTTGTGGTGAGCTGCATTGTAGTGAGTGTGTGAGTAGTGTGCTTGCTTGTGTGTGTGGTGTGTTTGTGGATTTTGTTTTTGTTTTGCTTCTTTTGTATATCTGTTGAGTGTGAGATGGATAAGAGGGTGATGTATGGGTTATGGGTGCAGGGATGTGTGAGAATGCTGGAAGAGCAGGAGGCCAGGGAGGAGGGTGCTGTGAGGCTTAGGGCACCCCGATCCTTTGGAATCCGCCTTTCAGTGTGGGATTTAAGTGACGAGCAGATCAGATTAAGCACAAAATCGAGCCATCCACCAAACGCACCAGATCCATTCCAGGCATAGTACGCCTATTTGCCAGTCTAAATATTTTGGCACGAGGGACCTTCCAGGCAACCTCTGCCCTCCTCAGCGGGATCAGCCAGGCTACAATGAGCCGCATATTTTTCCAGGTAGTACTGGCTATTTGTGACCTGATCCCTATTTACACCCAGTTTCCTGAGGATGAGGATGAGGTTGCCCAAATAAAACATGCTTTCTATCGCATGGGAGGGATCCCGAATGTGCTAGGGTGCGTTGATGGTACACATATCCCTTTCCGCCCTCCCCGTGCACAGGAGCTGCATTATAGGAACAGAAAGCAGTTCCACTCCATCAATGTAATGGTCGTCTGTGACCATGACATGAAGCTGCGGGCCGTGAGATCTGGCTTCCCCGGCTCATGCCACGACTCTTACGTCCTGCAGCGGTCAGTCCTGTGCAGGAAGTTTGAGAACAACAAAATGCCAGCTGGCTGGCTACTGGGTAAATAATTAACCATGTCAAAGTATTTTGCATCAAAGATGTGGCCTAGTAAGCTATATTTTTACAAATGAAAACAAAAACATGTACTAGTACTAATTGCTGTCTCTCTCCTTGTGTTTTTTCCAGGGATATGGGCAGAGAACGTGGGTGATGACTCCGGTCAGAAACCCACAGACCTCTGCCCAAGAACGCTACAATGCAGCACATCGCAAAACCAGAAGCATTGTGGAATGAACCATTGGACTGCTGAAAGCGCGCTTTCTGTGCTTGGCACGCCCAGGAGGAGAGATGTTGTACAGTCCACAAAAGGTCTCCAAGATAATCCTTGCATGCTGTGTGCTCCACAATCTCTGCATATGCCACAGAATCCAACCCCCTGAGGAAACAGCACTGGTGCCCGAAATCCCCAACTTGCCCGCAGAAACGAGTGAGGACACCCAGACTGGCTTTGAGCTAAGGGAAAGCATGATCACTTCCTTTACTCTAATCCAAGTACTGCACTACAGGGGAACTATTTGTTGGCTACAATCATAATTTGTCACAAACTACTATAAGGGGGGTGTAAGATGACCCAAACCACTATAAGGGGGGGTGTAAGATGACCCAAACCACTATAAGGGGGGTGTAAGATGACCAAAACCAATAAAAGGGGGGGGGAGTTGACCCAAACCACTATAAGGGGGGTGTAAGATGACCCAAACCACTATAAGGGGGGTGTAAGATGACCAAAACCACTATAAGGGGGGTGTAAGATGACACAAACCACTATAAGGGGGGGTTCCACACTGATGAGTCTGCCAGCACAGGCTCAAACGGGTGCTTTAAGGATGAGGCCGCACAGACCAAAATTAAGATAATTCAATCTGTTTAATATCAAAAAAGTACCAAGACAAATACTCTATATACACACATACAAAGACAAAACTCTATTAAAAGACATAAAGAGACAGTGCCCTCCGGTGGCAGATCCTGTAACTGACTCTAAACACATATATATGGGCTGCCTGCCTGTTGAAAATTCATAAAGCTGTTTGGGACCGCTTATGAACAATGGATAATAAAATATACAATGGATATAAAAGAATCATATAAAAAAAATTATTATTTCAACACACAGTGAGAAAAAAAGCAAATCTACGCATTGATATGTGAGCCCTGTTGATAATAAAGTGCAATGTGCTGAGAAACTATGTGCAAACCATGCTGAAAATAGCAGCCAAGTAATAATAAACAATACTGTGTACTCTGTGATATCTAAAGTGACAAGTGCAAACTCAGCAAATATAAGCAAACCTATTCGGTTCCCAAACAAACGTTTGTGCAAGTGTGAATAAGTATAAAGGCAGGCATAATTAAGAAATTCTAATATCACCGTAATGAGAATGAGTCCCAGGTGCCACCGGGGGATTCCTAAGCACCTACGCGTTGCGTGGCCCCGCCCACTTCCTCAGGATGCTGTATTGTTGCATGTGTACCTCTCCTCCTAAAATAGCATACAGCCATGGTAATACTGACATCAGCCTCAGGTGTGAGCCCGCTCGCACTCACCCCGGAAGTGCGGCATGGCCAGCAGTAAATATAACGCCCCCATCCGGAGGGCCGTTCAACAGAGGGAACGCTGTGCCCGTACGACGCACACGCGCGCGTTCCCGCTGCCCGCCCCCCGGCGCCTACCCCTGCAGTAGGAGGCGTCCGGGGGCGAGCGCAGGGCGCAGCGCGCATGCGCCGACCGGCGCAGCGTCTCTCAGATGTTACAGGCGAGATGTCAAAAGATGATATGCTGTACCAAGGAAGAGGGACACACGTGCATTATGTGTAGACAATATTCAAAACAATGTATTGGTACTATATATAGCAATATGCGATATTTTTTTGAAACACAATCTACAAGGGGTGTATATATATTAGGGATGAGCGAATCGATCCGGACGAACCCGGATTCGATCCGAATTTCAGGAAAAATTTGATTCGGATCGAATCCGAATTTCCCCGCGATTCGATCACTCGAAGTTTTCCTTTAACATCCATTCATTTACATTTACAGGCATTCTAAGATGGCGGACGGGACATGTCTGGACATGTATCCCGCGCCAGTGCAAGCTGGGGCAGTCACATGCAGCCTATCAGCAGCCAGCAAGCCCGGTGACGTCACACAGCGGTATTTAACGGCGGCCATCTTGCTTTTCCTCATTTCTCTATTGCATTCGTGAGAGACAGAACGCTGTGTAGCTGAGGGACAGACAGACAGGCAGGGACAGACAAGGACAGGCTGGAGACAGGCAGGAGACAGGCAGGAGACAGACAGGAGACAGACAGAAAGCCAGGGAAAGGTAGGAAAAAACGGAGGCTGTGACAGGGAGATTTTTTTTTTTTTTCATCCAGCCTGAGTGTTACTAGCTGGCTGACAGGCTTTGTTAGCGTTTTCAGGCTGCTTATAGTAACTAACTGTGCATATATACTGAACTGATCTTAAGTCTGCTGTGAGGCATCCCATTCTGTGACTACAGCAGCCTCTGTTTAAGACCATATAAGCATTTGCTCTTATCATATTTGAAATTAGGCCTGATAAAGACACTTTTGCTGGGCAAAGCACTACTGGACCCTGCCAGGTGCACTCCTATTTGGGGCATCCCATTCTGTGACTACAGCAGCCTCTGTTTAAGACCATATAAGCATTTGCTCTTATCATATTTGAAATTAGGCCTGATAAAGACACTTTTGCTGGGCATAGCACTACTGGACCCTGCCAGGTGCACTCCTATTTGGGGCATCCCATTCTGTGACTACAGCAGCCTCTGTTTAAGACCATATAAGCATTTGCTCTTATCATATTTGAAATTAGGCCTGATAAAGACACTTTTGCTGGGCATAGCACTACTGGACCCTGCCAGGTGCACTCCTATTTGGGGCATACCATTCTGTGACTAAAGCAGCCTCTGTTTAAGACCATATAAGCATTTGCTCTTATCATATTTGAAATTAGGCCTGATAAAGACACTTTTGCTGGGCAAAGCACTACTGGACCCTGCCAGGTGCACTCCTATTTGGGGCATCCCATTCTGTGACTACAGCAGCCTCTGTTTAAGACCATATAAGCATTTGCTCTTATCATATTTGAAATTAGGCCTGATAAAGACACTTTTGCTGGGCAAAGCACTACTGGACCCTGCCAGGTGCACTCCTATTTGGGGCATCCCATTCTGTGACTACAGCAGCCTCTGTTTAAGACCATATAAGCATTTGCTCTTATCATATTTGAAATTAGGCCTGATAAAGACACTTTTGCTGGGCATAGCACTACTGGACCCTGCCAGGTGCACTCCTATTTGGGGCATCCCATTCTGTGACTACAGCAGCCTCTGTTTAAGACCATATAAGCATTTGCTCTTATCATATTTGAAATTAGGCCTGATAAAGACACTTTTGCTGGGCATAGCACTACTGGACCCTGCCAGGTGCACTCCTATTTGGGGCATCCCATTCTGTGACTACAGCAGCCTCTGTTTAAGACCATATAAGCATTTGCTCTTATCATATTTGAAATTAGGCCTGATAAAGACACTTTTGCTGGGCATAGCACTACTGGACCCTGCCAGGTGCACTCCTATTTGGGGCATCCCATTCTGTGACTAAAGCAGCCTCTGTTTAAGACCATATAAGCATTTGCTCTTATCATATTTGAAATTAGGCCTGATAAAGACACTTTTGCTGGGCAAAGCACTACTGGACCCTGCCAGGTGCACTCCTATTTGGGGCATCCCATTCTGTGACTACAGCAGCCTCTGTTTAAGACCATATAAGCATTTGCTCTTATCATATTTGAAATTAGGCCTGATAAAGACACTTTTGCTGGGCATAGCACTACTGGACCCTGCCAGGTGCACTCCTATTTGGGGCATCCCATTCTGTGACTACAGCAGCCTCTGTTTAAGACCATATAAGCATTTGCTCTTATCATATTTGAAATTAGGCCTGATAAAGACACTTTTGCTGGGCATAGCACTACTGGACCCTGCCAGGTGCACTCCTATTTGGGGCATCCCATTCTGTGACTAAAGCAGCCTCTGTTTAAGACCATATAAGCATTTGCTCTTATCATATTTGAAATTAGGCCTGATAAAGACACTTTTGCTGGGCAAAGCACTACTGGACCCTGCCAGGTGCACTCCTATTTGGGGCATCCCATTCTGTGACTACAGCAGCCTCTGTTTAAGACCATATAAGCATTTGCTCTTATCATATTTGAAATTAGGCCTGATAAAGACACTTTTGCTGGGCAAAGCACTACTGGACCCTGCCAGGTGCACTCCTATTTGGGGCATCCCATTCTGTGACTACAGCAGCCTCTGTTTAAGACCATATAAGCATTTGCTCTTATCATATTTGAAATTAGGCCTGATAAAGACACTTTTGCTGGGCAAAGCACTACTGGACCCTGCCAGGTGCACTCCTATTTGGGGCATCCCATTCTGTGACTACAGCAGCCTCTGTTTAAGACCATATAAGCATTTGCTCTTATCATATTTGAAATTAGGCCTGATAAAGACACTTTTGCTGGGCAAAGCACTACTGGACCCTGCCAGGTGCACTCCTATTTGGGGCATCCCATTCTGTGACTACAGCAGCCTCTGTTTAAGACCATATAAGCATTTGCTCTTATCATATTTGAAATTAGGCCTGATAAAGACACTTTTGCTGGGCATAGCACTACTGGACCCTGCCAGGTGCACTCCTATTTGGGGCATCCCATTCTGTGACTACAGCAGCCTCTGTTTAAGACCATATAAGCATTTGCTCTTAACATATTTGAAATTAGGCCTGATAAAGACACTTTTGCTGGGCATAGCACTACTGGACCCTGCCAGGTGCACTCCTATTTGGGGCATCCCATTCTGTGACTACAGCAGCCTCTGTTTAAGACCATATAAGCATTTGCTCTTATCATATTTGAAATTAGGCCTGATAAAGACACTTTTGCTGGGCAAAGCACTACTGGACCCTGCCAGGTGCACTCCTATTTGGGGCATCCCATTCTGTGACTACAGCAGCCTCTGTTTAAGACCATATAAGCATTTGCTCTTATCATATTTGAAATTAGGCCTGATAAAGACACTTTTGCTGGGCAAAGCACTACTGGACCCTGCCAGGTGCACTCCTATTTGGGGCATCCCATTCTGTGACTACAGCAGCCTCTGTTTAAGACCATATAAGCATTTGCTCTTATCATATTTGAAATTAGGCCTGATAAAGACACTTTTGCTGGGCATAGCACTACTGGACCCTGCCAGGTGCACTCCTATTTGGGGCATCCCATTCTGTGACTACAGCAGCCTCTGTTTAAGACCATATAAGCATTTGCTCTTATCATATTTGAAATTAGGCCTGATAAAGACACTTTTGCTGGGCATAGCACTACTGGACCCTGCCAGGTGCACTCCTATTTGGGGCATCCCATTCTGTGACTACAGCAGCCTCTGTTTAAGACCATATAAGCATTTGCTCTTATCATATTTGAAATTAGGCCTGATAAAGACACTTTTGCTGGGCAAAGCACTACTGGACCCTGCCAGGTGCACTCCTATTTGGGGCATCCCATTCTGTGACTACAGCAGCCTCTGTTTAAGACCATATAAGCATTTGCTCTTATCATATTTGAAATTAGGCCTGATAAAGACACTTTTGCTGGGCAAAGCACTACTGGACCCTGCCAGGTGCACTCCTATTTGGGGCATCCCATTCTGTGACTACAGCAGCCTCTGTTTAAGACCATATAAGCATTTGCTCTTATCATATTTGAAATTAGGCCTGATAAAGACACTTTTGCTGGGCATAGCACTACTGGACCCTGCCAGGTGCACTCCTATTTGGGGCATCCCATTCTGTGACTACAGCAGCCTCTGTTTAAGACCATATAAGCATTTGCTCTTATCATATTTGAAATTAGGCCTGATAAAGACACTTTTGCTGGGCATAGCACTACTGGACCCTGCCAGGTGCACTCCTATTTGGGGCATCCCATTCTGTGACTACAGCAGCCTCTGTTTAAGACCATATAAGCATTTGCTCTTATCATATTTGAAATTAGGCCTGATAAAGACACTTTTGCTGGGCAAAGCACTACTGGACCCTGCCAGGTGCACTCCTATTTGGGGCATCCCATTCTGTGACTACAGCAGCCTCTGTTTAAGACCATATAAGCATTTGCTCTTATCATATTTGAAATTAGGCCTGATAAAGACACTTTTGCTGGGCAAAGCACTACTGGACCCTGCCAGGTGCACTCCTATTTGGGGCATCCCATTCTGTGACTACAGCAGCCTCTGTTTAAGACCATATAAGCATTTGCTCTTATCATATTTGAAATTAGGCCTGATAAAGACACTTTTGCTGGGCAAAGCACTACTGGACCCTGCCAGGTGCACTCCTATTTGGGGCATCCCATTCTGTGACTACAGCAGCCTCTGTTTAAGACCATATAAGCATTTGCTCTTATCATATTTGAAATTAGGCCTGATAAAGACACTTTTGCTGGGCAAAGCACTACTGGACCCTGCCAGGTGCACTCCTATTTGGGGCATCCCATTCTGTGACTACAGCAGCCTCTGTTTAAGACCATATAAGCATTTGCTCTTATCATATTTGAAATTAGGCCTGATAAAGACACTTTTGCTGGGCAAAGCACTACTGGACCCTGCCAGGTGCACTCCTATTTGGGGCATCCCATTCTGTGACTACAGCAGCCTCTGTTTAAGACCATATAACCATTTGCACTTATTATAATTGAAATTAGGCCTGATAAAGACACTTTTGCTGGGCATAGCACTACTGGACCCTGCCAGGTCCACTTCTTTTTTGGGGCATCCCATTCTGTGACTACAGCAGCCTCTGTTTAAGACCATATAACCATTTGCACTTATTATAATTGAAATTAGCCCTGATAAAGACACTTTTGCTGGGCATAGCACTACTGGACCCTGCCAGGTCCACTTCTGTTGTGGCATCCCATTCTGTGACTACAGCAGCCTCTGTTTAAGACCATATAACCATTTGCACTTATTATAATTGAAATTAGCCTGATAAAGACACTTTTGCTGGGCATAGCACTACTGGACCCTGCCAGGTCCACTTCTGTTGTGGCATCCCATTCTGTGACTACAGCAGCCTCTGTTTAAGACCATATAACCATTTGCACTTATTATAATTGAAATTAGCCTGATAAAGACACCTTTGCTGGGCATAGCACTACTGGACCTTGCCAGGTCCACTTCTTTTTTGGGGCATCCCATTCTGTGACTATAGCAGCCTCTGTTTAAGACCATATAACCATTTGCACTTATTATAATTGAAATTAGGCCTGATAAAGACACTTTTGCTGGGCATAGCACTACTGGACCCTGCCAGGTCCACTTCTTTTTTGGGGCATCCCATTCTGTGACTACAGCAGCCTCTGTTTAAGACCATATAACCATTTGCACTTATTATAATTGAAATTAGCCCTGATAAAGACACTTTTGCTGGGCATAGCACTACTGGACCCTGCCAGGTCCACTTCTGTTGTGGCATCCCATTCTGTGACTACAGCAGCCTCTGTTTAAGACCATATAACCATTTGCACTTATTATAATTGAAATTAGGCCTGATAAAGACACTTTTGCTGGGCATAGCACTACTGGACCCTGCCAGGTCCACTTCTTTTTTGGGGCATCCCATTCTGTGACTACAGCAGCCTCTGTTTAAGACCATATAACCATTTGCACTTATTATAATTGAAATTAGCCCTGATAAAGACACTTTTGCTGGGCATAGCACTACTGGACCCTGCCAGGTCCACTTCTGTTGTGGCATCCCATTCTGTGACTACAGCAGCCTCTGTTTAAGACCATATAACCATTTGCACTTATTATAATTGAAATTAGCCTGATAAAGACACCTTTGCTGGGCATAGCACTACTGGACCCTGCCAGGTCCACTTCTTTTTTGGGGCATCCCATTCTGTGACTACAGCAGCCTCTGTTTAAGACCATATAACCATTTGCACTTATTATAATTGAAATTAGGCCTGATAAAGACACTTTTGCTGGGCATAGCACTACTGGACCCTGCCAGGTCCACTTCTTTTTTGGGGCATCCCATTCTGTGACTACAGCAGCCTCTGTTTAAGACCATATAACCATTTGCACTTTTTATAATTGAAATTAGCCCTGATAAAGACACTTTTGCTGGGCATAGCACTACTGGACCCTGCCAGGTCCACTTCTGTTGTGGCATCCCATTCTGTGACTACAGCAGCCTCTGTTTAAGACCATATAACCATTTGCACTTATTATAATTGAAAGTAGCCTGATAAAGACACCTTTGATGGGCATAGCACTACTGGACCCTGCCAGGTCCACTTCTTTTTTGGGGCATCCCATTCTGTGACTACAGCAGCCTCTGTTTAAGACCATATAACCATTTGCACTTATTATAATTGAAATTAGGCCTGATAAAGACACTTTTGCTGGGCATAGCACTACTGGACCCTGCCAGGTCCACTTCTTTTTTGGGGCATCCCATTCTGTGACTACAGCAGCCTCTGTTTAAGACCATATAACCATTTGCACTTATTATAATTGAAATTAGCCCTGATAAAGACACTTTTGCTGGGCATAGCACTACTGGACCCTGCCAGGTCCACTTCTGTTGTGGCATCCCATTCTGTGACTACAGCAGCCTCTGTTTAAGACCATATAACCATTTGCACTTATTATAATTGAAATTAGCCTGATAAAGACACCTTTGCTGGGCATAGCACTACTGGACCCTGCCAGGTCCACTTCTTTTTTGGGGCATCCCATTCTGTGACTACAGCAGCCTCTGTTTAAGACCATATAACCATTTGCACTTATTATAATTGAAATTAGCCCTGATAAAGACACTTTTGCTGGGCAAAGCACTACTGGACCCTGCCAGGTCCACTTCTGTTGTGGCATCCCATTCTGTGACTACAGCAGCCTCTGTTTAAGACCATATAACCATTTGCACTTATTATAATTGAAATTAGCCTGATAAAGACACCTTTGCTGGGCATAGCACTACTGGACCCTGCCAGGTCCACTTCTTTTTTGGGGCATCCCATTCTGTGACTACAGCAGCCTCTGTTTAAGACCATATAACCATTTGCACTTATTATAATTGAAATTAGCCCTGATAAAGACACTTTTGCTGGGCATAGCACTACTGGACCCTGCCAGGTCCACTTCTGTTGTGGCATCCCATTCTGTGACTACAGCAGCCTCTGTTTAAGACCATATAACCATTTGCACTTATTATAATTGAAATTAGCCTGATAAAGACACCTTTGCTGGGCATAGCACTACTGGACCCTGCCAGGTCCACTTCTGTTGTGGCATCCCATTCTGTGACTACAGCAGCCTCTGTTTAAGACCATATAACCATTTGCACTTATTATAATTGAAATCAGCCTGATAAAGACACCTTTGCTGGGCATAGCACTACTGGACCCTGCCAGGTCCACTTCTTTTTTGGGGCATCCCATTCTGTGACTACAGCAGCCTCTGTTTAAGACCATATAACCATTTGCACTTATTATAATTGAAATTAGCCCTGATAAAGACACTTTTGCTGGGCATAGCACTACTGGACCCTGCCAGGTCCACTTCTGTTGTGGCATCCCATTCTGTGACTACAGCAGCCTCTGTTTAAGACCATATAACCATTTGCACTTATTATAATTGAAATTAGCCTGATAAAGACACTTTTGCTGGGCATAGCACTACTGGACCCTGCCAGGTCCACTTCTTTTTTGGGCATCCCATTCTGTGACTACAGCAGCCTCTGTTTAAGACCATATAACCATTTGCACTTATTATAATTGAAATTAGGCCTGATAAAGACACTTTTGCTGGGCATAGCACTACTGGACCCTGCCAGGTCCACTTCTTTTTTGGGGCATCCCATTCTGTGACTACAGCAGCCTCTGTTTAAGACCATATAACCATTTGCACTTATTATAATTGAAATTAGCCCTGATAAAGACACTTTTGCTGGGCATAGCACTACTGGACCCTGCCAGGTCCACTTCTGTTGTGGCATCCCATTCTGTGACTACAGCAGCCTCTGTTTAAGACCATATAACCATTTGCACTTATTATAATTGAAATTAGCCTGATAAAGACACCTTTGCTGGGCATAGCACTACTGGACCCTGCCAGGTCCACTTCTTTTTTGGGGCATCCCATTCTGTGACTACAGCAGCCTCTGTTTAAGACCATATAACCATTTGCACTTATTATAATTGAAATTAGGCCTGATAAAGACACTTTTGCTGGGCATAGCACTACTGGACCCTGCCAGGTCCACTTCTTTTTTGGGGCATCCCATTCTGTGACTACAGCAGCCTCTGTTTAAGACCATATAACCATTTGCACTTTTTATAATTGAAATTAGCCCTGATAAAGACACTTTTGCTGGGCATAGCACTACTGGACCCTGCCAGGTCCACTTCTGTTGTGGCATCCCATTCTGTTACTACAGCAGCCTCTGTTTAAGACCATATAACCATTTGCACTTATTATAATTGAAAGTAGCCTGATAAAGACACCTTTGCTGGGCATAGCACTACTGGACCCTGCCAGGTCCACTTCTTTTTTGGGGCATCCCATTCTGTGACTACAGCAGCCTCTGTTTAAGACCATATAACCATTTGCACTTATTATAATTGAAATTAGCCCTGATAAAGACACTTTTGCTGGGCATAGCACTACTGGACCCTGCCAGGTCCACTTCTGTTGTGGCATCCCATTCTGTGACTACAGCAGCCTCTGTTTAAGACCATAATACCATTTGCACTTATTATAATTGAAATTAGCCTGATAAAGACACCTTTGCTGGGCATAGCACTACTGGACCCTGCCAGGTCCACTCCTTTTTTGGGGCATCCCATTCTGTGACTACAGCAGCCTCTGTTTAAGACCATATAACCATTTGCACTTATTATAATTGAAATTAGCCCTGATAAAGACACTTTTGCTGGGCATAGCACTACTGGACCCTGCCAGGTCCACTTCTGTTGTGGCATCCCATTCTGTGACTACAGCAGCCTCTGTTTAAGACCATATAACCATTTGCACTTATTATAATTGAAATTAGCCTGATAAAGACACCTTTGCTGGGCATAGCACTACTGGACCCTGCCAGGTCCACTTCTTTTTTGGGGCATCCCATTCTGTGACTACAGCAGCCTCTGTTTAAGACCATATAACCATTTGCACTTATTATAATTGAAATTAGCCCTGATAAAGACACTTTTGCTGGGCATAGCACTACTGGACCCTGCCAGGTCCACTTCTGTTGTGGCATCCCATTCTGTGACTACAGCAGCCTCTGTTTAAGACCATATAACCATTTGCACTTATTATAATTGAAATTAGCCTGATAAAGACACTTTTGCTGGGCATAGCACTACTGGACCCTGCCAGGTCCACTTCTTTTTTGGGGCATCCCATTCTGTGACTACAGCAGCCTCTGTTTAAGACCATATAACCATTTGCACTTATTATAATTGAAATTAGCCCTGATAAAGACACTTTTGCTGGGCATAGCACTACTGGACCCTGCCAGGTCCACTTCTGTTGTGGCATCCCATTCTGTGACTACAGCAGCCTCTGTTTAAGACCATATAACCATTTGCACTTATTATAATTGAAATTAGCCTGATAAAGACACCTTTGCTGGGCATAGCACTACTGGACCCTGCCAGGTCCACTTCTGTTGTGGCATCCCATTCTGTGACTACAGCAGCCTCTGTTTAAGACCATATAACCATTTGCACTTATTATAATTGAAATCAGCCTGATAAAGACACCTTTGCTGGGCATAGCACTACTGGACCCTGCCAGGTCCACTTCTTTTTTGGGGCATCCCATTCTGTGACTACAGCAGCCTCTGTTTAAGACCATATAACCATTTGCACTTATTATAATTGAAATTAGCCCTGATAAAGACACTTTTGCTGGGCATAGCACTACTGGACCCTGCCAGGTCCACTTCTGTTGTGGCATCCCATTCTGTGACTACAGCAGCCTCTGTTTAAGACCATATAACCATTTGCACTTATTATAATTGAAATTAGCCTGATAAAGACACTTTTGCTGGGCATAGCACTACTGGACCCTGCCAGGTCCACTTCTTTTTTGGGGCATCCCATTCTGTGACTACAGCAGCCTCTGTTTAAGACCATATAACCATTTGCACTTATTATAATTGAAATTAGGCCTGATAAAGACACTTTTGCTGGGCATAGCACTACTGGACCCTGCCAGGTCCACTTCTTTTTTGGGGCATCCCATTCTGTGACTACAGCAGCCTCTGTTTAAGACCATATAACCATTTGCACTTATTATAATTGAAATTAGCCCTGATAAAGACACTTTTGCTGGGCATAGCACTACTGGACCCTGCCAGGTCCACTTCTGTTGTGGCATCCCATTCTGTGACTACAGCAGCCTCTGTTTAAGACCATATAACCATTTGCACTTATTATAATTGAAATTAGCCTGATAAAGACACCTTTGCTGGGCATAGCACTACTGGACCCTGCCAGGTCCACTTCTTTTTTGGGGCATCCCATTCTGTGACTACAGCAGCCTCTGTTTAAGACCATATAACCATTTGCACTTATTATAATTGAAATTAGGCCTGATAAAGACACTTTTGCTGGGCATAGCACTACTGGACCCTGCCAGGTCCACTTCTTTTTTGGGGCATCCCATTCTGTGACTACAGCAGCCTCTGTTTAAGACCATATAACCATTTGCACTTTTTATAATTGAAATTAGCCCTGATAAAGACACTTTTGCTGGGCATAGCACTACTGGACCCTGCCAGGTCCACTTCTGTTGTGGCATCCCATTCTGTGACTACAGCAGCCTCTGTTTAAGACCATATAACCATTTGCACTTATTATAATTGAAAGTAGCCTGATAAAGACACCTTTGCTGGGCATAGCACTACTGGACCCTGCCAGGTCCACTTCTTTTTTGGGGCATCCCATTCTGTGACTACAGCAGCCTCTGTTTAAGACCATATAACCATTTGCACTTATTATAATTGAAATTAGCCCTGATAAAGACACTTTTGCTGGGCATAGCACTACTGGACCCTGCCAGGTCCACTTCTGTTGTGGCATCCCATTCTGTGACTACAGCAGCCTCTGTTTAAGACCATAATACCATTTGCACTTATTATAATTGAAATTAGCCTGATAAAGACACCTTTGCTGGGCATAGCACTACTGGACCCTGCCAGGTCCACTCCTTTTTTGGGGCATCCCATTCTGTGACTACAGCAGCCTCTGTTTAAGACCATATAACCATTTGCACTTATTATAATTGAAATTAGCCCTGATAAAGACACTTTTGCTGGGCATAGCACTACTGGACCCTGCCAGGTCCACTTCTGTTGTGGCATCCCATTCTGTGACTACAGCAGCCTCTGTTTAAGACCATATAACCATTTGCACTTATTATAATTGAAATTAGCCTGATAAAGACACCTTTGCTGGGCATAGCACTACTGGACCCTGCCAGGTCCACTTCTTTTTTGGGGCATCCCATTCTGTGACTACAGCAGCCTCTGTTTAAGACCATATAACCATTTGCACTTATTATAATTGAAATTAGCCCTGATAAAGACACTTTTGCTGGGCATAGCACTACTGGACCCTGCCAGGTCCACTTCTGTTGTGGCATCCCATTCTGTGACTACAGCAGCCTCTGTTTAAGACCATATAACCATTTGCACTTATTATAATTGAAATTAGCCTGATAAAGACACTTTTGCTGGGCATAGCACTACTGGACCCTGCCAGGTCCACTTCTTTTTTGGGGCATCCCATTCTGTGACTACAGCAGCCTCTGTTTAAGACCATATAACCATTTGCACTTATTATAATTGAAATTAGGCCTGATAAAGACACTTTTGCTGGGCATAGCACTACTGGACCCTGCCAGGTCCACTTCTTTTTTGGGGCATCCCATTCTGTGACTACAGCAGCCTCTGTTTACGACCATATAACCATTTGCACTTATTATAATTGAAATTAGCCCTGATAAAGACACTTTTGCTGGGCATAGCACTACTGGACCCTGCCAGGTCCACTTCTGTTGTGGAATCCCATTCTGTGACTACAGCAGCCTCTGTTTAAGACCATATAACCATTTGCACTTATTATAATTGAAATTAGGCCTGATAAAGACACTTTTGCTGGGCATAGCACTACTGGACCCTGCCAGGTCCACTTCTTTTTTGGGGCATCCCATTCTGTGACTACAGCAGCCTCTGTTTAAGACCATATAACCATTTGCACTTATTATAATTGAAAGTAGCCTGATAAAGACACCTTTGCTGGGCATAGCACTACTGGACCCTGCCAGGTCCACTTCTTTTTTGGGGCATCCCATTCTGTGACTACAGCAGCCTCTGTTTAAGACCATATAACCATTTGCACTTATTATAATTGAAATTAGGCCTGATAAAGACACTTTTGCTGGGCATAGCACTACTGGACCCTGCCAGGTCCACTTCTTTTTTGGGGCATCCCATTCTGTGACTACAGCAGCCTCTGTTTAAGACCATATAACCATTTGCACTTATTATAATTGAAATTAGCCCTGATAAAGACACTTTTGCTGGGCATAGCACTACTGGACCCTGCCAGGTCCACTTCTGTTGTGGCATCCCATTCTGTGACTACAGCAGCCTCTGTTTAAGACCATATAACCATTTGCACTTATTATAATTGAAAGTAGCCTGATAAAGACACCTTTGCTGGGCATAGCACTACTGGACCCTGCCAGGTCCACTTCTTTTTTGGGGCATCCCATTCTGTGACTACAGCAGCCTCTGTTTAAGACCATATAACCATTTGCACTTATTATAATTGAAATTAGGCCTGATAAAGACACTTTTGCTGGGCATAGCACTACTGGACCCTGCCAGGTCCACTTCTTTTTTGGGGCATCCCATTCTGTGACTACAGCAGCCTCTGTTTAAGACCATATAACCATTTGCACTTATTATAATTGAAATTAGCCCTGATAAAGACACTTTTGCTGGGCATAGCACTACTGGACCCTGCCAGGTCCACTTCTGTTGTGGCATCCCATTCTGTGACTACAGCAGCCTCTGTTTAAGACCATATAACCATTTGCACTTATTATAATTGAAATTAGCCTGATAAAGACAACTTTGCTGGGCATAGCACTACTGGACCCTGCCAGGTCCACTTCTTTTTTGGGGCATCCCATTCTGTGACTACAGCAGCCTCTGTTTAAGACCATATAACCATTTGCACTTATTATAATTGAAATTAGCCCTGATAAAGACACTTTTGCTGGGCATAGCACTACTGGACCCTGCCAGGTCCACTTCTGTTGTGGCATCCCATTCTGTGACTACAGCAGCCTCTGTTTAAGACCATATAACCATTTGCACTTATTATAATTGAAATTAGCCTGATAAAGACACTTTTGCTGGGCATAGCACTACTGGACCCTGCCAGGTCCACTTCTGTTGTGGCATCCCATTCTGTGACTACAGCAGCCTCTGTTTAAGACCATATAACCATTTGCACTTATTATAATTGAAATTAGCCTGATAAAGACACCTTTGCTGGGCATAGCACTACTGGACCCTGCCAGGTCCACTTCTTTTTTGGGGCATCCCATTCTGTGACTACAGCAGCCTCTGTTTAAGACCATATAACCATTTGCACTTATTATAATTGAAATTAGCCCTGATAAAGACACTTTTGCTGGGCATAGCACTACTGGACCCTGCCAGGTCCACTTCTGTTGTGGCATCCCATTCTGTGACTACAGCAGCCTCTGTTTAAGACCATATAACCATTTGCACTTATTATAATTGAAATTAGCCTGATAAAGACACCTTTGCTGGGCATAGCACTACTGGACCCTGCCAGGTTCACTTCTGTTGTGGCATCCCATTCTGTGACTACAGCAGCCTCTGTTTAAGACCATATAACCATTTGCACTTATTATAATTGAAATCAGCCTGATAAAGACACCTTTGCTGGGCATAGCACTACTGGACCCTGCCAGGTCCACTTCTTTTTTGGGGCATCCCATTCTGTGACTACAGCAGCCTCTGTTTAAGACCATATAACCATTTGCACTTATTATAATTGAAATTAGCCCTGATAAAGACACTTTTGCTGGGCATAGCACTACTGGACCCTGCCAGGTCCACTTCTGTTGTGGCATCCCATTCTGTGACTACAGCAGCCTCTGTTTAAGACCATATAACCATTTGCACTTATTATAATTGAAATTAGCCTGATAAAGACACTTTTGCTGGGCATAGCACTACTGGACCCTGCCAGGTCCACTTCTGTTGTGGCATCCCATTCTGTGACTACAGCAGCCTCTGTTTAAGACCATATAACCATTTGCACTTATTATAATTGAAATTAGCCTGATAAAGACACCTTTGCTGGGCATAGCACTACTGGACCCTGCCAGGTCCACTTCTTTTTTGGGGCATCCCATTCTGTGACTACAGCAGCCTCTGTTTAAGACCATATAACCATTTGCACTTATTATAATTGAAATTAGCCCTGATAAAGACACTTTTGCTGGGCATAGCACTACTGGACCCTGCCAGGTCCACTTCTGTTGTGGCATCCCATTCTGTGACTACAGCAGCCTCTGTTTAAGACCATATAACCATTTGCACTTATTATAATTGAAATTAGCCTGATAAAGACACTTTTGCTGGGCATAGCACTACTGGACCCTGCCAGGTCCACTTCTTTTTTGGGGCATCCCATTCTGTGACTACAGCAGCCTCTGTTTAAGACCATATAACCATTTGCACTTATTATAATTGAAATTAGCCCTGATAAAGACACTTTTGCTGGGCATAGCACTACTGGACCCTGCCAGGTCCACTTCTGTTGTGGCATCCCATTCTGTGACTACAGCAGCCTCTGTTTAAGACCATATAACCATTTGCACTTATTATAATTGAAATTAGGCCTGATAAAGACACTTTTGCTGGGCATAGCACTACTGGACCCTGCCAGGTGTACTTACTGCTGGTTTTTAGGGCATCCCATTCTGTGACTACAGCAGCCTCTGTTTAAGACCATATAACCATTTGCACTTATTATAATTGAAATTAGGCCTGATAAAGACACTTTTGCTGGGCATAGCACTACTGGACCCTGCCAGGTGTACTTACTGCTGGTTTTTTAGGGCATCCCATTCTGTGACTACAGCAGCCTCTGTTTAAGACCATATAACCATTTGCACTTATTATAATTGAAATTAGGCCTGATAAAGACACTTTTGCTGGGCATAGCACTACTGGACCCTGCCAGGTGTACTTACTGCTGGTTTTTAGGGCATCCCATTCTGTGACTACAGCAGCCTCTGTTTAAGACCATATAACCATTTGCACTTATTATAATTGAAATTAGGCCTGATAAAGACACTTTTGCTGGGCATAGCACTACTGGACCCTGCCAGGTCCACTTCTTTTTTGGGGCATCCCATTCTGTGACTACACCAGCCTCTGTTTAACACCATATAACCATTTGCACTTATTCTAATTGAAATTAGGCCTGATAAAGACACTTTTGCTGTGCATAGACTTACTGCTGCCTGCCAGGTGCACTTCTGTTGGGGCATCCCATTCTGTAACATACCATACCCCTCTTTATTTACACTAAGCAGCTCTCTTATTTACACTAAGCAGGCCTGTTGGAGGCTGAGTGTTACTGCTCACTTTTGGTGTGCATTATATTCTGTTTCATATAGACCCACCGCTGCCCGGGGGTTCTTAAAATATCACCTACTACCACGCCAGTTAGACTATGTCAGGCAGACAAGTGCCTGGAAGTGAAAAGAGGAGTGGCAGAGGCCAAGATTCCGCAGGCAGAGCTCGCATCAGACTGGGGGCCAGTAGCAGCAGGAGTCACGCTGAGAGACCTTATCTGCCAGTATCTGCTAGCGGTCGGGTCTCCACCAGTAACGCATCTGCCGTGGTAGATTGGTTGACGCGCTCATCAACAACATCATCACAACTTACGTCTGAGACCCCCAGTCTAGGGTCGGTAGGTTCCTCTGACACAACCCTGAGTTGGCATGCCCCGAGAGCAGTCCCTGTCCTCCCATTGCCTCTGGCCTACGCCGTTCCCTCCCCCAGCGACGTATCCTATGCTTTGGGTTCAGCTCCACTCTTTAGTGAGGAGGACCATCAGATAGAGGACAGTCAGCAGCTACTGCCCAGCCAAGAAATGGAGGTGGCTTCTCTAGCTAGGCAGACAAATAGTGATGTGGACAGTGTCGTGGGTGCTGCGAGCGTTCCAGCTCCTGCGCCAGACACTGTTGACGAATCCACGAACATCAGTGACGTACAGCCACAACTCGGTGATGATGATGATGACGATGAAGCCGATCGCACTTGGGAGCCGGGTGATGAAGGGGCTTCATCGTCATCATCAGGAGAAGAGGGGCGCAGGTTGCCCCGGAGTCAGCAGCTGAGGCAGCAAGGTGGTAGCAGTCAGCATGGGGGCACAATTCCAAAGGCTGGAGCCGGCCGGGACCGAGGCCGGGGTAGAGCACCTGCTGTGCGGCAGTCTACCTTATCGGGAGGTAGTGGAGCAGGGGTTCCTGGAGTTGGCAACAGCAGCATTGAATCAGTGAGGCCAGGGGGTGGGAAAAGTAGCTACTCGGCAGTGTGGCAGTTTTTCCTGAAGCATCCGCAGGAGGGTAACATGGCCACATTCAAGATATGTAGGCAGAAGGTGAAGCGTGGCCAGGGTCCAAATGTTGGCACCACGGCCCTGCGTCAACATATGATGCATCACCATAAAGCGACCTGGGAGAACCGAGGCTCCCAAGGGGTGGTCCAGTCTGCTTCCTCACCAAGTGAGCTCCCAATTTCTGCCAGCCAAGGCTCCAGCACCTCAGCCGAAGGCAGCTGTGCGTCATACCCATCCTCTGTCGCTCCTGCTCCTCCTCCTCCTCCTCCAAGTCATGCATCCCGCCAGCAATCCATCAGCGAAGCCATGTCCAAGAGACAGCAGTATGCGCCCACTCATCCTACGGCGCAGAAGCTGAATGTGCTCCTGTCCAAGTTGCTGGTGCTGCAGTCGCTCCCTTTTCAGGTGGTGGACTCTGCACCTTTCAGAGAACTGATGGCTTGTGCCGAGCCGAGGTGGAGAGTCCCAAGCCGTCATTTCTTTGCCAAGAAGGCAGTACCAGCGCTGCACACTTTTGTTGAACAGAAGGTGGGCCAGTCCTTGAGCCTGTCGGTGTGTAGCAAAGTGCATGGCAGCGCCAACATCTGGAGCTGTAACTACGGTCAGGGACAGTACATGTCGTTTACGGCCCACTGGGTGAATGTGGTCCCTTTGCAGCAGCAGCAGCAACTTGGACAGGTCACGCCGCTTCGGCCTCCGCGCTCCCTGCCCGTTGGGCCTGTGACACCGTGCGACTCGGCCTCCTCATCCTCCGCCATCTCCTCACCCTCCACTGTAGGCTCAAGTCTCAGTGCCACTCTAGTCTACCATGTGTGCAGGGCACGGAGGTGTCACGCAGTGCTTCACATGGTTTGTCTTGGCGAACGGAGTCACACAGGGGAGGAACTGCTTAAATGTATTCATCAGGAAATCCAAACATGGCTTACTCCAAGAAAACTTAAAATGGGAATCATGGTTACCGACAATGGGAAGAACATTTTGTCTGCGCTGCGCCAAGGAAGCCTGACCCATGCCCCCTGCATGGCTCACGTCTTCAATCTGGTTGTCAAGCGGTTTCTGAAGTGTTCCCCCCATCTGCAAGACATCCTAACAACTTCAAGGAAACTTTGCATGCACTTCAGCCACTCCTACACCGCCAAACACACCCTTCTTGAGCTACAGCGTCAGAATGGTATCCCCCAACATAGTCTGATTTGCGATGTTTCCACCCGTTGGAATTCCACCCTTCACATGTTGGACCGATTATATGAACAGAGAAAAGCCATCACGGATTTCCTGATGATCCAAGCAGATAGGGGGACTCCCCTGTGTAACTTCAATGTCAACCAGTGACAGCTCATACGTGACACCTGCCGTTTGCTCAGGCCCTTTGAGGAAGCCACTTTATTTGTCAGTCGGCAGGATTACGGGATGAACGACGTGATTCCACTGCTTCATGTACTACAGCACATGTTGGAAACCATGGCTGGTCAGGGCACTGGAGACATGGCGTTTACATCTTACGGCCACATGAACCCCGTTGGAGCTGAACTGGAGGAGGAGGAGGAAGAGGAGGAGGAGCAGTTGCCCAGCGAAACACAGTTTAGGCTTGGCGAAATGGCTGGTTTATCTAGTCAGCGGACAGGAGAGGAGGAGCAGGAGCAGCCAGAGGAGCTAGAGGTTTTTGAGGAAGGCAAGACAGAGGACCCGGGCACACCGTGGCAGTATGCAGTGGAGATGGAGACAGGTAGTCCATCCGAGTCACTTGCGCAAATGGCACGAAGCATGCTCACGTGCTTGCGTAGTGACCCCAGAATTGTTTCCATCTGTCGGCGGGATGACTTCTGGCTGTCCACCTTATTGGACCCTCGCTTCCGGCACAAAATGGGGGCATTTTTTAAACCCACCGAGAGGGAGGACAAACTCAACTACTACAAAGACATTCTACGTAGGCAGTTGGCCGATGCCTATCTGCGCCATGGTCCATACTCTCGCAGGTCTGACTCGAGGGGACCTCTGCGCTCACCTTCCACTGCCATGGCCGCTGGGGGGGTTGGCAGGAGGAGCAGCAGCAGCTCCATCAGCAGCAGCAGCCTCAGTCTTCAGTCGCTAATGAGTAGCTTTCTACACCCGCATAGTGAGGCTACTCATGAGCAGCAGGAAGACCTGGAGCAGGACCTCAACCAGCAGGTCATGTCATACTTTGACATGACCATGCCAACACACCTTGAGGATCCGCTGGACTTCTGGGCAGCCAAACTTGATTTGTGGCCGCAACTAGCAGAGTTTGCCCTGGAAAAGCTGTCCTGCCCGGCAAGTAGCGTGCCATCTGAGCGGGTGTTTAGTGCGGCGGGGGCCATAGTTACGGCGAGGAGAACTCGTCTGTCAACTAAAAATGTGGAGAGACTCACCTTTGTCAAAATGAATCAGGGATGGATCAGCCAGGATTTCCACCCACCAATGCCTGATGCATGCGACTGGATTCAGCATGGTGCCACGTTTTACACTTTCCAAATGGTGCAAAACATATTTATGTCTTTAGGCCATTTTTTGGGCTCCTGCTGCTGCTGCTGCCAACTTCTGCCAACTCCAGGGTGTGATTCATCCAATTTTTGGGCTCCTGAAGCCAACTCCAGTGTATATTTGGGCTCCTGCTGCTGCTGCTGCCAACTCCAGGGTGTGAATCATCCAATTTTTGGGCTCCTGAAGCCAACCCCAGGGTCTCTTTAAAGTAATATTTGGGCTCCTGCTGCTGCTGCTGCCAACTCCTACCAACTCCAGGGTGTGATTCATCCAATTTTTGGGCTCCTGAAGCCAACTCCAGTGTATATTTGGGCTCCTGCTGCTGCTGCTGCCAACTCCAGGGTGTGATTCATCCAATTTTTGGGCTCCTGAAGCCAACCCCAGTGTCTCTTTAAAGTAATATTTGGGCTCCTGCTGCTGTCAACTCCTGCCAACTCCAGGGTGTGATTCATCCAATTGTTGGGCTCCTGAAGCCAAACCCAGGGTCTCTTTAAAGTAATGTTTGGGCTCCTGCTGCTGCTGCTGCCAACTTCTGCCAACTCCAGGGTGTGATTCATCCAATTTTTGGACTCCTGAAGCCAACTCCAGTGTATATTTGGGCTCCTGCTGCTGCCAACTCCAGGGTGTGATTCATCCAATTTTTGGGCTCCTGAAACCAACTCCAGTGTATATTTGGGCTCCTGCTGCTGCTGCTGCCAACTCCAGGGTGTGATTCATCCAATTTTTGGGCTCCTGAAGCCAACCCCAGTGTCTCTTTAAAGTAATGTTTGGGCTCCTGCTGCTGCTGCCAACTTCTGCCAACTCCAGGGTGTGATTCATCCAATTTTTGGGCTCCTGAAGCCAACTCCAGTGTATATTTGGGCTCCTGCTGCTGCTGCTGCCAACTCCAGGGTGTGATTCATCCAATTTTTGGGCTCCTGAAGCCAACCCCAGTGTCTCTTTAAAGTAATATTTGGGCTCCTGCTGCTGCTGCTGTCAACTCCTGCCAACTCCAGGGTGTGATTCATCCAATTGTTGGGCTCCTGAAGCCAACCCCAGGGTCTCTTTAAAGTAATGTTTGGGCTCCTGCTGCTGCTGCCAACTTCTGCCAACTCCAGGGTGTGATTCATCCAATTTTTGGGCTCCTGAAGCCAACTCCAGTGTATATTTGGGCTCCTGCTGCTGCTGCTGCCAACTTCAGGGTGTGATTCATCCAATTTTTGGGCTCCTGAAGCCAACCCCAGTGTCTCTTTAAAGTAATATTTGGGCTCCTGCTGCTGCTGCTGTCAACTCCTGCCAACTCCAGGGTGTGATTCATCCAATTGTTGGGCTCCTGAAGCCAACCCCAGGGTCTCTTTAAAGTAATGTTTGGGCTCCTGCTGCTGCTGCTGCCAACTTCTGTCAACTCCAGGGTGTGATTCATCCAATTTTTGGGCTCCTGAAGCCAACTCCAGTGTATATTTGGGCTCCTGTTGCTGCTGCTGCCAACTCCAGGGTGTGAATCATCCAATTTTTGGGCTCCTGAAGCCAACCCCAGGGTCTCTTTAAAGTAATATTTGGGCTCCTGCTGTTGCTGCTAACTCCTACCAACTCCAGGGTGTGATTCATCCAATTTTTGGGCTCCTGAAGCCAACTCCAGTGTATATTTGGGCTCCTGCTGCTGCTGCTGCCAACTCCAGGGTGTGATTCATCCAATTTTTGGGCTCCTGAAGCCAACCCCAGTGTCTCTTTAAAGTAATATTTGGGCTCCTGCTGCTGCTGCTGTCAACTCCTGCCAACTCCAGGGTGTGATTAATCCAATTGTTGGGCTCCTGAAGCCAACCCCAGGGTCTCTTTAAAGTAATGTTTGGGCTCCTGCTGCTGCTGCTGCCAACTCCTGCCAACTCCAGGGTGTGATTCATCCAATTTTTGGGCTCCTGAAGCCAACTCCAGTGTCTCTTTAAAGTAATATTTGGGCTCTTGCTGCTGCTTGCAACTCCAGGGTGTGATTCATCCAATTTTTGGGCTCCTGAAGCCAACCCCAGTGTCTCTTTAAAGTAATGTTTGGGCTCCTGCTGCTGCCAACTTCTGCCAACTCCAGGGTGTGATTCATCCAATTTTTGGGCTCCTGAAGCCAACCCCAGGGTCTCTTTGAAGTAATGTTTGGGCTCCTGCTGCTGCTGCCAACTTCTGCCAACTCCAGGGTGTGATTCATCCAATTTTTGGGCTCCTGAAGCCAACTCCAGTGTATATTTGGGCTCCTGCTGCTGCTGCCAACTCTAGGGTGTGATTCATCCAATTTTTGGGCTCCTGAAGCCAACCCCAGTGTCTCTTTAAAGTAATATTTGGGCTCCTGCTGCTGCTGCTGTCAACTCCTGCCAACTCCAGGGTGTGATTCATCCAATTGTTGGGCTCCTAAAGCCAACCCCAGGGTCTCTTTGAAGTAATGTTTGGGCTCCTGCTGCTGCTGCTGCCAACTCCTGCCAACTCCAGGGTGTGATTTATCCAATTTTTGGGCTCCTGAAGCCAACTCCAGTGTATATTTGGGCTCCTGCTGCTGCTGCTGCCAACTCCAGGGTGTGAATCATCCAATTTTTGGGCTCCTGAAGCCAACTCCAGGGTCTCTTTAAAGTAATATTTGGGCTCCTGCTGCTGCTGCTGCCAACTCCAGGGTGTGATTCATCCAATTTTTGGGCTCCTGAAGCCAACTCCAGTGTATATTTGGGCTCCTGCTGCTGCTGCTGCCAACTCCAGGGTGTGAATCATCCAATTTTTGGGCTCCTGAAGCCAACCCCAGGGTCTCTTTAAAGTAATATTTGGGCTCCTGCTGCTGCTGCTGTCAACTCCTGCCAACTCCAGGGCGTGATTCATCCAAGTTTTGGGCTCCTGAAGCCAACTCCAGGGTTTCTTTAAAGTAATATTTGAGCTCTTGCTGCTGCTTGCAGCTCCAGGGTGTGATTCATCCAATTGTTGGGCTCCTGAAGCCAAACCCAGGGTCTCTTTAAAGTAATGTTTGGGCTCCTGCTGCTGCTGCTGCCAACTTCTGCCAACTCCAGGGTGTGATTCATCCAATTTTTGGGCTCCTGAAGCCAACTCCAGTGTATATTTGGGCTCCTGCTGCTGCTGCTGCCAACTCCAGGGTTTGATTCCTCCAATTTTTGGGCTCCTGAAACCAACTCCAGTGTATATTTGGGCTCCTGCTGCTGCTGCTGCCAACTCCAGGGTGTGATTCATCCAATTTTTGGGCTCCTGAAGCCAACCCCAGTGTCTCTTTAAAGTAATGTTTGGGCTCCTGCTGCTGCTGCTGCCAACTTCTGCCAACTCCAGGGTGTGATTCATCCAATTTTTGGGCTCCTGAAGCCAACTCCAGTGTATATTTGGGCTCCTGCTGCTGCTGCTGCCAACTCCAGAGTGTGATTCATCCAATTTTTGGGCTCCTGAAGCCAACCCCAGTGTCTCTTTAAAGTAATATTTGGGCTCCTGCTGCTGCTGCTGTCAACTCCTGCCAACTCCAGGGTGTGATTCATCCAATTGTTGGGCTCCTGAAGCCAACCCCAGGGTCTCTTTAAAGTAATGTTTGGGCTCCTGCTGCTGCTGCCAACTTCTGCCAACTCCAGGGTGTGATTCATCCAATTTTTGGGCTCCTGAAGCCAACTCCAGTGTATATTTGGGCTCCTGCTGCTGCTGCTGCCAACTCCAGGGTGTGATTCATCCAATTTTTGGGCTCCTGAAGCCAACCCCAGTGTCTCTTTAAAGTAATATTTGGGCTCCTGCTGCTGCTGCTGTCAACTCCTGCCAACTCCAGGGTGTGATTCATCCAATTGTTGGGCTCCTGAAGCCAACCCCAGGGTCTCTTTAAAGTAATGTTTGGGCTCCTGCTGCTGCTGCTGCCAACTTCTGTCAACTCCAGGGTGTGATTCATCCATTTTTTGGGCTCCTGAAGCCAACTCCAGTGTATATTTGGGCTCCTGTTGCTGCTGCTGCCAACTCCAGGGTGTGAATCATCCAATTTTTGGGCTCCTGAAGCCAACCCCAGGGTCTCTTTAAAGTAATATTTGGGCTCCTGCTGCTGCTGCTGCCAACTCCTACCAACTCCAGGGTGTGATTCATCCAATTTTTGGGCTCCTGAAGCCAACTCCAGTGTATATTTGGGCTCCTGCTGCTGCTGCTGCCAACTCCAGGGTGTGATTCATCCAATTTTTGGGCTCCTGAAGCCAACCCCAGTGTCTCTTTAAAGTAATATTTGGGCTCCTGCTGCTGCTGCTGTCAACTCCTGCCAACTCCAGGGTGTGATTCATCCAATTGTTGGGCTCCTGAAGCCACCCCCAGGGTCTCTTTAAAGTAATGTTTGGGCTCCTGCTGCTGCTGCCAACTTCTGCCAACTCCAGGGTGTGATTCATCCAATTTTTGGGCTCCTGAAGCCAACTCCAGTGTATATTTGGGCTCCTGCTGCTGCTGCTGCTGCCAACTCCAGGGTGTGATTCATCCAATTTTTGGGCTCCTGAAGCCAACCCCAGGGTCTCTTTAAAGTAATATTTGGGCTCCTGCTGCTGCTGCTGCCAACTCCTACCAACTCTAGGGTGTGATTCATCCAATTTTGGGGCTCCTGAAGCCAACTCCAGTGTATATTTGGGCTCCTGCTGCTGCTGCTGCCAACTCCAGGGTGTGATTCATCCAATTTTTGGGCTCCTGAAGCCAACCCCAGTGTCTCTTTAAAGTAATATTTGGGCTCCTGCTGCTGCTGCTGTCAACTCCTGCCAACTCCAGGGTGTGATTAATCCAATTGTTGGGCTCCTGAAGCTAACCCCAGGGTCTCTTTAAAGTAATGTTTGGGCTCCTGCTGCTGCTGCTGCCAACTCCTGCCAACTCCAGGGTGTGATTCATCCAATTTTTGGGCTCCTGAAGCCAACTCCAGTGTCTCTTTAAAGTAATATTTGGGCTCTTGCTGCTGCTTGCAACTCCAGGGTGTGATTCATCCAATTTTTGGGCTCCTGAAGCCAACCCCAGTGTCTCTTTAGAGTAATGTTTGGGCTCCTGCTGCTGCTGCTGCCAACTTCTGCCAACTCCAGGGTGTGATTCATCCAATTTTTGGGCTCCTGAAGCCAACCCCAGGGTCTCTTTGAAGTAATGTTTGGGCTCCTGCTCCTGCTGCCAACTTCTGCCAACTCCAGGGTGTGATTCATCCAATTTTTGGGCTCCTGAAGCCAACTCCAGTGTATATTTGGGCTCCTGCTGCTGCTGCTGCCAACTCTAGGGTGTGATTCATCCAATTTTTGGGCTCCTCAAGCCAACCCCAGTGTCTCTTTAAAGTAATATTTGGGCTCCTGCTGCTGCTGCTGTCAACTCCTGCCAACTCCAGGGTGTGATTCATCCAATTGTTGGGCTCCTAAAGCCAACCCCAGGGTCTCTTTGAAGTAATGTTTGGGCTCCTGCTGCTGCTGCTGCCAACTCCTGCCAACTCCAGGGTGTGATTTATCCAATTTTTGGGCTCCTGAAGCCAACTCCAGTGTATATTTGGGCTCCTGCTGCTGCTGCTGCCAACTCCAGGGTGTGAATCATCCAATTTTTGGGCTCCTGAAGCCAACTCCAGGGTCTCTTTAAAGTAATATTTGGGCTCCTGCTGCTGCTGCTGCCAACTCCAGGGTGTGATTCATCCAATTTTTGGGCTCCTGAAGCCAACTCCAGTGTATATTTGGGCTCCTGCTGCTGCTGCTGCTGCCAACTCAAGGGTGTGAATCATCCAATTTTTGGGCTCCTGAAGCCAACCCCAGGGTCTCTTTAAAGTAATATCTGGGCTCCTGCTGCTGCTGCTGTCAACTCCTGCCAACTCCAGGGCGTGATTCATCCAAGTTTTGGGCTCCTGAAGCCAACTCCAGGGTCTCTTTAAAGTAATATTTGAGCTCTTGCTGCTGCTTGCAGCTCCAGGGTGTGATTTATCCAATTTTTGGGCTCCTGAAGCCAACCCCAGGGTCTCTTTAAAGTAATATTTGGGCTCCTGCTGCTGCTGCTGCTGCCAACTCCAGGGTGTGATTCATCCAATTTTTGGGCTCCTGAAGCCAACTCCAGTGTATATTTGGGCTCCTGCTGCTGCTGCCAACTCCAGGGTGTGATTCATCCAATTTTTGGGCTCCTGAAGCCAACTCCAGTGTCTCTTTAAAGTAATATTTGGGCTCTTGCTGCTGCTTGCAACTCCAGGGTGTGATTCATCCAATTTTTGGGCTCCTGAAGCCAACTCCAGTGTCTCTTTAAAGTAATATTTGAGCTCTTGCTGCTGCTTGCAACTCCAGGGTGTGATTTATCCAATTTTTGGGCTCCTGAAGCCAACCCCAGGGTCTCTTTAAAGTAATGTTTGGACTCCTGCTGCTGCTGCTGCCAACTTCTGCCAACTCCATGGTGTGATTCATCCAAGTTTTGGGCTCCTGAAGCCAACTCCAGTGTCTCTTTAAAGTAATATTTGAGCTCTTGCTGCTGCTGCCAACTCCAGGGTGTGATTTATCCAATTTTTGGGCTCCTGAAGCCAACCCCAGGGTCTCTTTAAAGTAATGTTTGGACTCCTGCTGCTGCTGCTGCTGCCAACTTCTGCCAACTCCAGGGTGTGATTCATCCAAGTTTTGGGCTCCTGAAGCCAACTCCAGGGTCTCTTTAAAGTAATATTTGGGCTCCTGCTGCTGCTGCTGCCAACTCCAGGGTGTGATTCATCCAATTTTTGGGCTCCTGAAGCCAACTCCAGTGTATATTTGGGCTCCTGCTGCTGCTGCTGCCAACTCCATTGTGGGAATCATCCAATTTTTGGGCTCCTGAAGCCAACCCCAGGGTCTCTTTAAAGTAATATTTGGGCTCCTGCTGCTGCTGCTGTCAACTCCTGCCAACTCCAGGGCGTGATTTATCCAATTTTTGGCCTCCTGAAGCCAACTCCAGTGTATATTTGGGCTCCTGCTGCTGCTGCTGCCAACTCCAGGGTGTGATTCATCCAATTTTTGGCCTCCTGAAGCCAACTCCAGTGTATATTTGGGCTCCTGCTGCTGCTGCTGCCAACTCCAGGGTGTGATTCATCCAATTTTTGGGCTCCTGAAGCCAACTCCAGTGTATATTTGGGCTCCTGCTCCTGCTGCTGCCAACTCCAGGGTGTGAATCATCCAATTTTTGGGCTCCTGAAGCCAACCCCAGGGTCTCTTTAAAGTAATATTTGGGCTCCTGCTGCTGCTGCTGCTGCTGTCAACTCCTGCCAACTCCAGGGCGTGATTCATCCAATTTTTGGGCTCCTGAAGCCAACTCCAGTGTATATTTGGGCTCCTGCTGCTGCTGCTGCCAACTCCAGGGTGTGAATCATCCAATTTTTGGGCTCCTGAAGCCAACCCCAGGGTCTCTTTAAATTAATATTTGGGCTCCTGCTGCTGCTGCTGTCAACTCCTGCCAACTCCAGGGCGTGATTCATCCAATTTTTGGGCTCCTGAAGCCAACTCCAGTGTATATTTGGGCTCCTGCTGCTGCTGCTGCCAACTCCAGGGTGTGAATCATCCAATTTTTGGGCTCCTGAAGCCAACTCCAGGGTCTCTTTAAAGTAATATTTGGGCTCCTGCTGCTGCTGCTGCCAACTCCAGGGTGTGATTCATCCAATTTTTGGGCTCCTGAAGCCATCTCCAGTGTATATTTGGGCTCCTGCTGCTGCTGCTGCCAACTCCAGGGTGTGAATCATCCAATTGCTGGGCTCCTGAAGCCAACCCCAGGGTCTCTTTAAATTAATATTTGGGCTCCTGCTGCTGCTGCTGTCAACTCCTGCCAACTCCAGGGCGTGATTCATCCAATTTTTGGGCTCCTGAAGCCAACTCCAGTGTATATTTGGGCTCCTGCTGCTGCTGCTGCCAACTCCAGGGGGTGAATCATCCAATTTTTGGGCTCCTGAAGCCAACTCCAGGGTCTCTTTAAAGTAATATTTGGGCTCCTGCTGCTGCCAACTCCAGGGTGTGATTCATCCAATTTTTGGGCTCCTGAAGCCAACTCCAGTGTATATTTGGGCTCCTGCTGCTGCTGCTGCCAACTCCAGGGTTTGATTCCTCCAATTTTTGGGCTCCTGAAACCAACTCCAGTGTATATTTGGGCTCCTGCTGCTGCTGCTGCCAACTCCAGGGTGTGATTCATCCAATTTTTGGGCTCCTGAAGCCAACCCCAGTGTCTCTTTAAAGTAATGTTTGGGCTCCTGCTGCTGCTGCTGCCAACTTCTGCCAACTCCAGGGTGTGATTCATCCAATTTTTGGGCTCCTGAAGCCAACTCCAGTGTATATTTGGGCTCCTGCTGCTGCTGCTGCCAACTCCAGAGTGTGA
The DNA here is from genome assembly GCA_027917425.1 of Gastrophryne carolinensis. Classification (NCBI taxonomy): domain Eukaryota; kingdom Metazoa; phylum Chordata; class Amphibia; order Anura; family Microhylidae; genus Gastrophryne; species Gastrophryne carolinensis. Next base: position 119,889,218 of record CM051242.1, on the reverse strand, counting down.
TTCATCCAATTTTTGGGCTCCTGAAGCCAACCCCAGTGTCTCTTTAAAGTAATATTTGGGCTCCTGCTGCTGCTGCTGTCAACTCCTGCCAACTCCAGGGTGTGATTCATCCAATTGTTGGGCTCCTGAAGCCAACCCCAGGGTCTCTTTAAAGTAATGTTTGGGCTCCTGCTGCTGCTGCCAACTTCTGCCAACTCCAGGGTGTGATTCATCCAATTTTTGGGCTCCTGAAGCCAACTCCAGTGTATATTTGGGCTCCTGCTGCTGCTGCTGCCAACTCCAGGGTGTGATTCATCCAATTTTTGGGCTCCTGAAGCCAACCCCAGTGTCTCTTTAAAGTAATATTTGGGCTCCTGCTGCTGCTGCTGTCAACTCCTGCCAACTCCAGGGTGTGATTCATCCAATTGTTGGGCTCCTGAAGCCAACCCCAGGGTCTCTTTAAAGTAATGTTTGGGCTCCTGCTGCTGCTGCTGCCAACTTCTGTCAACTCCAGGGTGTGATTCATCCATTTTTTGGGCTCCTGAAGCCAACTCCAGTGTATATTTGGGCTCCTGTTGCTGCTGCTGCCAACTCCAGGGTGTGAATCATCCAATTTTTGGGCTCCTGAAGCCAACCCCAGGGTCTCTTTAAAGTAATATTTGGGCTCCTGCTGCTGCTGCTGCCAACTCCTACCAACTCCAGGGTGTGATTCATCCAATTTTTGGGCTCCTGAAGCCAACTCCAGTGTATATTTGGGCTCCTGCTGCTGCTGCTGCCAACTCCAGGGTGTGATTCATCCAATTGTTGGGCTCCTGAAGCCAACCCCAGGGTCTCTTTAAAGTAATGTTTGGGCTCCTGCTGCTGCTGCCAACTTCTGCCAACTCCAGGGTGTGATTCATCCAATTTTTGGGCTCCTGAAGCCAACTCCAGTGTATATTTGGGCTCCTGCTGCTGCTGCTGCCAACTCCAGGGTGTGATTCATCCAATTTTTGGGCTCCTGAAGCCAACCCCAGGGTCTCTTTAAAGTAATATTTGGGCTCCTGCTGCTGCTGCTGCCAACTCCTACCAACTCTAGGGTGTGATTCATCCAATTTTGGGGCTCCTGAAGCCAACTCCAGTGTATATTTGGGCTCCTGCTGCTGCTGCTGCCAACTCCAGGGTGTGATTCATCCAATTTTTGGGCTCCTGAAGCCAACCCCAGTGTCTCTTTAAAGTAATATTTGGGCTCCTGCTGCTGCTGCTGTCAACTCCTGCCAACTCCAGGGTGTGATTAATCCAATTGTTGGGCTCCTGAAGCCAACCCCAGGGTCTCTTTAAAGTAATGTTTGGGCTCCTGCTGCTGCTGCTGCCAACTCCTGCCAACTCCAGGGTGTGATTCATCCAATTTTTGGGCTCCTGAAGCCAACTCCAGTGTCTCTTTAAAGTAATATTTGGGCTCTTGCTGCTGCTTGCAACTCCAGGGTGTGATTCATCCAATTTTTGGGCTCCTGAAGCCAACCCCAGTGTCTCTTTAGAGTAATGTTTGGGCTCCTGCTGCTGCTGCTGCCAACTTCTGCCAACTCCAGGGTGTGATTCATCCAATTTTTGGGCTCCTGAAGCCAACCCCAGGGTCTCTTTGAAGTAATGTTTGGGCTCCTGCTCCTGCTGCCAACTTCTGCCAACTCCAGGGTGTGATTCATCCAATTTTTGGGCTCCTGAAGCCAACTCCAGTGTATATTTGGGCTCCTGCTGCTGCTGCTGCTGCCAAGTCTAGGGTGTGATTCATCCAATTTTTGGGCTCCTCAAGCCAACCCCAGTGTCTCTTTAAAGTAATATTTGGGCTCCTGCTGCTGCTGCTGTCAACTCCTGCCAACTCCAGGGTGTGATTCATCCAATTGTTGGGCTCCTAAAGCCAACCCCAGGGTCTCTTTGAAGTAATGTTTGGGCTCCTGCTGCTGCTGCTGCCAACTCCTGCCAACTCCAGGGTGTGATTTATCCAATTTTTGGGCTCCTGAAGCCAACTCCAGTGTATATTTGGGCTCCTGCTGCTGCTGCTGCCAACTCCAGGGTGTGAATCATCCAATTTTTGGGCTCCTGAAGCCAACTCCAGGGTCTCTTTAAAGTAATATTTGGGCTCCTGCTGCTGCTGCTGCCAACTCCAGGGTGTGATTCATCCAATTTTTGGGCTCCTGAAGCCAACTCCAGTGTATATTTGGGCTCCTGCTGCTGCTGCTGCTGCCCACTCAAGGGTGTGAATCATCCAATTTTTGGGCTCCTGAAGCCAACCCCAGGGTCTCTTTAAAGTAATATCTGGGCTCCTGCTGCTGCTGCTGTCAACTCCTGCCAACTCCAGGGCGTGATTCATCCAAGTTTTGGGCTCCTGAAGCCAACTCCAGGGTCTCTTTAAAGTAATATTTGAGCTCTTGCTGCTGCTTGCAGCTCCAGGGTGTGATTTATCCAATTTTTGGGCTCCTGAAGCCAACCCCAGGGTCTCTTTAAAGTAATATTTGGGCTCCTGCTGCTGCTGCTGCCAACTCCAGGGTGTGATTCATCCAATTTTTGGGCTCCTGAAGCCAACTCCAGTGTATATTTGGGCTCCTGCTGCTGCTGCCAACTCCAGGGTGTGATTCATCCAATTTTTGGGCTCCTGAAGCCAACTCCAGTGTCTCTTTAAAGTAATATTTGGGCTCTTGCTGCTGCTTGCAACTCCAGGGTGTGATTCATCCAATTTTTGGGCTCCTGAAGCCAACTCCAGTGTCTCTTTAAAGTAATATTTGAGCTCTTGCTGCTGCTTGCAACTCCAGGGTGTGATTTATCCAATTTTTGGGCTCCTGAAGCCAACCCCAGGGTCTCTTTAAAGTAATGTTTGGACTCCTGCTGCTGCTGCTGCCAACTTCTGCCAACTCCATGGTGTGATTCATCCAAGTTTTGGGCTCCTGAAGCCAACTCCAGGGTCTCTTTAAAGTAATATTTGGGCTCCTGCTGCTGCTGCTGCCAACTCCAGGGTGTGATTCATCCAATTTTTGGGCTCCTGAAGCCAACTCCAGTGTATATTTGGGCTCCTGCTGCTGCTGCTGCCAACTCCATTGTGGGAATCATCCAATTTTTCGGGCTCCTGAAGCCAACCCCAGGGTCTCTTTAAAGTAATATTTGGGCTCCTGCTGCTGCTGCTGTCAACTCCTGCCAACTCCAGGGCATGATTTATCCAATTTTTGGCCTCCTTAAGCCAACTCCAGTGTATATTTGGGCTCCTGCTGCTGCTGCTGCCAACTCCAGGGTGTGATTCATCCAATTTTTGGGCTCCTGAAGCTAACTCCAGTGTATATTTGGGCTCCTGCTGCTGCTGCTGCTGCCAACTCCAGGGTGTGATTTATCCAATTTTTGGGCTCCTGAAGCCAACCCCAGGGTCTCTTTAAAGTAATGTTTGGACTCCTGCTGCTGCTGCTGCTGCCAACTTCTGCCAACTCCAGGGTGTGATTCATCCAAGTTTTGGGCTCCTGAAGCCAACTCCAGGGTCTCTTTAAAGTAATATTTGGGCTCCTGCTGCTGCTGCTGCCAACTCCAGGGTGTGATTCATCCAATTTTTGGGCTCCTGAAGCCAACTCCAGTGTATATTTGGGCTCCTGCTGCTGCTGCTGCCAACTCCATTGTGGGAATCATCCAATTTTTGGGCTCCTGAAGCCAACCCCAGGGTCTCTTTAAAGTAATATTTGGGCTCCTGCTGCTGCTGCTGTCAACTCCTGCCAACTCCAGGGCGTGATTTATCCAATTTTTGGCCTCCTGAAGCCAACTCCAGTGTATATTTGGGCTCCTGCTGCTGCTGCTGCCAACTCCAGGGTGTGATTCATCCAATTTTTGGGCTCCTGAAGCCAACTCCAGTGTATATTTGGGCTCCTGCTGCTGCTGCTGCCAACTCCAGGGTGTGATTCATCCAATTTTTGGGCTCCTGAAGCCAACTCCAGTGTATATTTGGGCTCCTGCTCCTGCTGCTGCCAACTCCAGGGTGTGAATCATCCAATTTTTGGGCTCCTGAAGCCAACCCCAGGGTCTCTTTAAAGTAATATTTGGGCTCCTGCTGCTGCTGCTGCTGCTGTCAACTCCTGCCAACTCCAGGGCGTGATTCATCCAATTTTTGGGCTCCTGAAGCCAACTCCAGTGTATATTTGGGCTCCTGCTGCTGCTGCTGCCAACTCCAGGGTGTGAATCATCCAATTTTTGGGCTCCTGAAGCCAACCCCAGGGTCTCTTTAAATTAATATTTGGGCTCCTGCTGCTGCTGCTGTCAACTCCTGCCAACTCCAGGGCGTGATTCATCCAATTTTTGGGCTCCTGAAGCCAACTCCAGTGTATATTTGGGCTCCTGCTGCTGCTGCTGCCAACTCCAGGGTGTGAATCATCCAATTTTTGGGCTCCTGAAGCCAACTCCAGGGTCTCTTTAAAGTAATATTTGGGCTCCTGCTGCTGCTGCTGCCAACTCCAGGGTGTGATTCATCCAATTTTTGGGCTCCTGAAGCCAACTCCAGTGTATATTTGGGCTCCTGCTGCTGCTGCTGCCAACTCCAGGGTGTGAATCATCCAATTGCTGGGCTCCTGAAGCCAACCCCAGGGTCTCTTTAAAGTAATATTTGGGCTCCTGCTGCTGCTGCTGCCAACTCCTGCCAACTCCAGGGTGTGATTCATCCAATTTTTGGGCTCCTGAAGCCAACTCCAGTGTCTCTTTAAAGTAATATTTGGGCTCTTGCTGCTGCTTGCAACTCCAGGGTGTGATTCATCCAATTTTTGGGCTCCTGAAGCCAACCCCAGTGTCTCTTTAAAGTAATGTTTGGGCTCCTGCTGCTGCCAACTTCTGCCAACTCCAGGGTGTGATTCATCCAATTTTTGGGCTCCTGAAGCCAACCCCAGGGTCTCTTTGAAGTAATGTTTGGGCTCCTGCTGCTGCTGCCAACTTCTGCCAACTCCAGGGTGTGACTCATCCAATTTTTGGGCTCCTGAAGCCAACTCCAGTGTATATTTGGGCTCCTGCTGCTGCTGCTGCCAACTCCAGGGTGTGATTCATCCAATTTTTTGGCTCCTGAAGCCAACCCCAGTGTCTCTTTAAAGTAATATTTGGGCTCCTGCTGCTGCTGCTGTCAACTCCTTTTCAACTCCAGGGTGTGATTCATCCAATTGTTGGGCTCCTGAAGCCAACCCCAGGGTCTCTTTGAAGTAATGTTTGGGCTCCTGCTGCTGCTGCTGCCAACTTCTGCCAACTCCAGTGTGTGATTCATCCAATTTTTAGGCTCCTGAAGCCAACTCCAGTGTATATTTGGGCTCCTGCTGCTGTTGCTACCAACTCCAGGGTGTGAATCATCCAATTTTTGGGCTCCTGAAGCCAACTCCAGGGTCTCTTTAAAGTAATACTTGGGCTCCTGCTGCTGCTGCTGCCAACTCCAGGGTGTGATTCATCCAATTTTTGGGCTCCTGAAGCCAACTCCAGTGTATATTTGGGCTCCTGCTGCTGCTGCTGCCAACTCCAGGGTGTGAATCATCCAATTTTTGGGCTCCTGAAGCCAACCCCAGGGTCTCTTTAAAGTAATATTTGGGCTCCTGCTGCTGCTGCTGTCAACTCCTGCCAACTCCAGGGCGTGATTCATCCAATTTTTGGGCTCCTGAAGCCAACTCCAGTGTATATTTGGGCTCCTGCTGCTGCTGCTGCCAACTCCAGGGTGTGATTCATCCAATTTTTGGGCTCCTGAAGCCAACTCCAGTGTATACTTGGGCTCCTGCTGCTGCTGCCAACTCCAGGGTGTGATTCATCCAATTTTTGGGCTCCTGAAGCCAACTCCAGTGTCTCTTTAAAGTAATATTTGGGCTCTTGCTGCTGCTTGCAACTCCAGGGTGTGATTCATCCAATTTTTGGGCTCCTGAAGCCAACTCCAGTGTCTCTTTAAAGTAATATTGGAGCTCTTGCTGCTGCTTGCAACTCCAGGGTGTGATTCATCCAATTTTTGGGCTCCTGAAGCCAACCCCAGGGTCTCTTTAAAGTAATGTTTGGGCTCCTGCTGCTGCTGCTGCCAACTTCTGCCAACTCCAGGGTGTGATTCATCCAATTTTTGGGCTCCTGAAGCCAACTCCAGGGTCTCTTTAAAGTAATATTTGGGCTCCTGCTGCTGCTGCCAACTCCAGGGTGTGATTCATCCAATTTTTGGGCTCCTGAAGCCAACTCCAGTGTATATTTGGGCTCCTGCTGCTGCTGCTGCCAACTCCATTGTGGGAATCATCCAATTTTTGGGCTCCTGAAGCCAACCCCAGGGTCTCTTTAAAGTAATATTTGGGCTCCTGCTGCTGCTGCTGTCAACTCCTGCCAACTCCAGGGCGTGATTTATCCAATTTTTGGCCTCCTGAAGCCAACTCCAGTGTATATTTGGGCTCCTGCTGCTGCTGCTGCCAACTCCAGGGTGTGATTCATCCAATTTTTGGGCTCCTGAAGCCAACTCCAGTGTATATTTGGGCTCCTGCTGCTGCTGCTGCCAACTCCAGGGTGTGATTCATCCAATTTTTGGGCTCCTGAAGCCAACTCCAGTGTATATTTGGGCTCCTGCTGCTGCTGCTGCCAACTCCAGGGTGTGAATCATCCAATTTTTGGGCTCCTGAAGCCAACCCCAGGGTCTCTTTAAAGTAATATTTGGGCTCCTGCTGCTGCTGCTGTCAACTCCTGCCAACTCCAGGGCGTGATTCATCCAATTTTTGGGCTCCTGAAGCCAAGAAGTGTATATTTGGGCTCCTGCTGCTGCTGCTGCCAACTCCAGGGTGTGATTCATCCAATTTTTGGGCTCCTGAAGCCAACTCCAGTGTATATTTGGGTTCCTGCTCCTGCTGCTGCCAACTCCAGGGTGTGAATCATCCAATTTTTGGGCTCCTGAAGCCAACCCCAGGGTCTCTTTAAAGTAATATTTGGGCTCCTGCTGCTGCTGCTGCTGCTGTCAACTCCTGCCAACTCCAGGGCGTGATTCATCCAATTTTTGGGCTCCTGAAGCCAACTCCAGTGTATATTTGGGCTCCTGCTGCTGCTGCTGCCAACTCCAGGGTGTGAATCATCCAATTTTTGGGCTCCTGAAGCCAACCCCAGGGTCTCTTTAAATTAATATTTAGGCTCCTGCTGCTGCTGCTGTCAACTCCTGCCAACTCCAGGGCGTGATTCATCCAATTTTTGGGCTCCTGAAGCCAACTCCAGTGTATATTTGGGCTCCTGCTGCTGCTGCTGCCAACTCCAGGGTGTGAATCATCCAATTTTTGGGCTCCTGAAGCCAACTCCAGGGTCTCTTTAAAGTAATATTTGGGCTCCTGCTGCTGCTGCTGCCAACTCCAGGGTGTGATTCATCCAATTTTTGGGCTCCTGAAGCCAACTCCAGTGTATATTTGGGCTCCTGCTGCTGCTGCTGCCAACTCCAGGGTGTGAATCATCCAATTGCTGGGCTCCTGAAGCCAACCCCAGGGTCTCTTTAAAGTAATATTTGGGCTCCTGCTGCTGCTGCTGCCAACTCCTGCCAACTCCAGGGTGTGATTCATCCAATTTTTGGGCTCCTGAAGCCAACTCCAGGGTCTCTTTAAAGTAATATTTGGGCTCCTGCTGCTGCTGCTGCCAACTCCAGGGTGTGATTCATCCAATTTTTGGGCTCCTGAAGCCAACTCCAGTGTATATTTGGGCTCCTGCTGCTGCTGCTGCCAACTCCAGGGTGTGAATCATCCAATTGCTGGGCTCCTGAAGCCAACCCCAGTGTCTCTTTAAAGTAATATTTGGGCTCTTGCTGCTGCTTGCAACTCCAGGGTGTGATTCATCCAATTTTTGGGCTCCTGAAGCCAACCCCAGTGTCTCTTTAAAGTAATGTTTGGGCTCCTGCTGCTGCCAACTTCTGCCAACTCCAGGGTGTGATTCATCCAATTTTTGGGCTCCTGAAGCCAACCCCAGGGTCTCTTTGAAGTAATGTTTGGGCTCCTGCTGCTGCTGCCAACTTCTGCCAACTCCAGGGTGTGACTCATCCAATTTTTGGGCTCCTGAAGCCAACTCCAGTGTATATTTGGGCTCCTGCTGCTGCTGCTGCCAACTCCAGGGTGTGATTCATCCAATTTTTTGGCTCCTGAAGCCAACCCCAGTGTCTCTTTAAAGTAATATTTGGGCTCCTGCTGCTGCTGCTGTCAACTCCTTTTCAACTCCAGGGTGTGATTCATCCAATTGTTGGGCTCCTGAAGCCAACCCCAGGGTCTCTTTGAAGTAATGTTTGGGCTCCTGCTGCTGCTGCTGCCAACTTCTGCCAACTCCAGTGTGTGATTCATCCAATTTTTAGGCTCCTGAAGCCAACTCCAGTGTATATTTGGGCTCCTGCTGCTGCTGCTACCAACTCCAGGGTGTGAATCATCCAATTTTTGGGCTCCTGAAGCCAACTCCAGGGTCTCTTTAAAGTAATACTTGGGCTCCTGCTGCTGCTGCTGCCAACTCCAGGGTGTGATTCATCCAATTTTTGGGCTCCTGAAGCCAACTCCAGTGTATATTTGGGCTCCTGCTGCTGCTGCTGCCAACTCCAGGGTGTGAATCATCCAATTTTTGGGCTCCTGAAGCCAACCCCAGGGTCTCTTTAAAGTAATATTTGGGCTCCTGCTGCTGCTGCTGTCAACTCCTGCCAACTCCAGGGCGTGATTCATCCAATTTTTGGGCTCCTGAAGCCAACTCCAGTGTATATTTGGGCTCCTGCTGCTGCTGCTGCCAACTCCAGGGTGTGATTCATCCAATTTTTGGGCTCCTGAAGCCAACTCCAGTGTATACTTGGGCTCCTGCTGCTGCTGCCAACTCCAGGGTGTGATTCATCCAATTTTTGGGCTCCTGAAGCCAACTCCAGTGTCTCTTTAAAGTAATATTTGGGCTCTTGCTGCTGCTTGCAACTCCAGGGTGTGATTCATCCAATTTTTGGGCTCCTGAAGCCAACTCCAGTGTCTCTTTAAAGTAATATTGGAGCTCTTGCTGCTGCTTGCAACTCCAGGGTGTGATTCATCCAATTTTTGGGCTCCTGAAGCCAACCCCAGGGTCTCTTTAAAGTAATGTTTGGGCTCCTGCTGCTGCTGCTGCCAACTTCTGCCAACTCCAGGGTGTGATTCATCCAATTTTTGGGCTCCTGAAGCCAACTCCAGGGTCTCTTTAAAGTAATATTTGGGCTCCTGCTGCTGCTGTCAACTCCAGGGTGTGATTCATCCAATTTTTGGGCTCCTGAAGCCAACTCCAGTGTATATTTGGGCTCCTGCTGCTGCTGCTGCCAACTCCATTGTGGGAATCATCCAATTTTTGGGCTCCTGAAGCCAACCCCAGGGTCTCTTTAAAGTAATATTTGGGCTCCTGCTGCTGCTGCTGTCAACTCCTGCCAACTCCAGGGCGTGATTTATCCAATTTTTGGCCTCCTGAAGCCAACTCCAGTGTATATTTGGGCTCCTGCTGCTGCTGCTGCCAACTCCAGGGTGTGATTCATCCAATTTTTGGGCTCCTGAAGCCAACTCCAGTGTATATTTGGGCTCCTGCTGCTGCTGCTGCCAACTCCAGGGTGTGATTCATCCAATTTTTGGGCTCCTGAAGCCAACTCCAGTGTATATTTGGGCTCCTGCTGCTGCTGCTGCCAACTCCAGGGTGTGAATCATCCAATTTTTGGGCTCCTGAAGCCAACCCCAGGGTCTCTTTAAAGTAATATTTGGGCTCCTGCTGCTGCTGCTGTCAACTCCTGCCAACTCCAGGGCGTGATTCATCCAATTTTTGGGCTCCTGAAGCCAACTCCAGTGTATATTTGGGCTCCTGCTGTTGCTGCTGCCATCTCCAGGGTGTGAATCATCCAATTTTTGGGCTCCTGAAGCCAACCCCAGGGTCTCTTTAAAGTAATATTTGGGCTCCTGCTGCTGTCAACTCCTGCCAACTCCAGGGCGTGATTCATCCAATTTTTGGGCTCCTGAAGCCAACTCCAGTGTATATTTGGGCTCCTGCTTCTGCTGCTGCCAACTCCAGGGTGTGAATCATCCAATTTTTGGGCTCCTGAAGCCAACTCCAGGGTCTCTTTAAAGTAATGTTTGGGCTCCTGCTGCTGCTGCTGCCAACTCCAGGGTGTGATTCATCCAATTTTTGGGCTCCTGAAGCCAACTCCAGTGTATATTTGGGCTCCTGCTGCTGCTGCTGCCAACTCCAGGGTGTGAATCATCCAATTTTTGGGCTCCTGAAGCCAACCCCAGGGTCTCTTTAAAGTAATATTTGGGCTCCTGCTGCTGCTGCTGCTGTCAACTCCTGCCAACTCCAGGGCGTGATTCATCCAATTTTTGGGCTCCTGAAGCCAACTCCAGTGTATATTTGGGCTCCTGCTGCTGCTGCTGCCAACTCCAGGGTGTGATTCATCCAATTTTTGGGCTCCTGAAGCCAACTCCAGTGTATATTTGGGCTCCTGCTGCTGCTGCCAACTCCAGGGTGTGATTCATCCAATTTTTGGGCTCCTGAAGCCAACTCCAGTGTCTCTTTAAAGTAGTATTTGGGCTCTTGCTGCTGCTTGCAACTCCAGGGTGTGATTCATCCAATTTTTGGGCTCCTGAAGCCAACTCCAGTGTCTCTTTAAAGGAATATTTGAGCTCTTGCTGCTGCTTGCAACTCCAGGGTGTGATTCATCCAATTTTTGGGCTCCTGAAGCCAACCCCAGTGTCTCTTTAAAGTAATGTTTGGGCTCCTGCTGCTGCTGCTGCCAACTTCTGCCAACTCCAGGGTGTGATTCATCCAATTTTTGGGCTCCTGAAGCCAACCCCAGGGTCTCTTTGAAGTAATGTTTGGGCTCCTGCTGCTGCTGCTGCCAACTCCAGGGTGTGATTCATCCAATTTTTGGGCTCCTGAAGCCAACTCCAGTGTATATTTGGGCTCCTGCTGCTGCTGCTGCCAACTCCAGGGTGTGATTCATCCAATTTTTGGGCTCCTGAAGCCAACTCCAGTGTATATTTGGGCTCCTGCTGCTGCTGCCAACTCCAGGGTGTGAATCATCCAATTGTTGGGCTCCTGAAGCCAACCCCAGGGTCTCTTTAAAGTAATATTTGGGCTCCTGCTGCTGCTGCTGTCAACTCCTGCCAACTCCAGGGCGTGATTCATCCAATTTTTGGGCTCCTGAAGCCAACTCCAGTGTATATTTGGGCTCCTGCTGCTGCTGCTGCCAACTCCAGGGTGTGATTCATCCAATTTTTGGGCTCCTGAAGCCAACTCCAGTGTATATTTGGGGTCCTGCTTCTGCTGCTGCCAACTCCAGGGTGTGAATCATCCAATTTTTGGGCTCCTGAAGCCAACTCCAGGGTCTCTTTAAAGTAATATTTGGCCTCCTGCTGCTGCTGCTGCTGCTGCCAACTCCAGGGTGTGATTCATCCAATTTTTGGGCTCCTGAAGCCAACTCCAGTGTATATTTGGGCTCCTGCTGCTGCTGCTGCCAACTCCAGGGTGTGAATCATCCAATTGTTGGGCTCCTGAAGCCAACCCCAGGGTCTCTTTAAAGTAATATTTGGGCTCCTGCTGCTGCCAACTCCTGCCAACTCCAGGGTGTGATTCATCCAATTTTTGGGCTCCTGAAGCCAACTCCAGTGTCTCTTTAAAGTAATATTTGGGCTTTTGCTGCTGCTTGCAACTCCAGGGTGTGATTCATCCAATTTTTGGGCTCCTGAAGCCAACCCCAGTGTCTCTTTAAAGTAATGTTTGGGCTCCTGCTGCTGCTGCTGCCAACTTCTGCCAACTCCAGGGTGTGATTCATCCAATTTTTGGGCTCCTGAAGCCAACCCCAGGGTCTCTTTGAAGTAATGTTTGGGCTCCTGCTGCTGCTGCCAACTTCTGCCAACTCCAGGGTGTGACTCATCCAATTTTTGGGCTCCTGAAGCCAACTCCAGTGTATATTTGGGCTCCTTCTGCTGCTGCTGCCAACTCCAGGGTGTGATTCATCCAATTTTTGGGCTCCTGAAGCCAACCCCAGTGTCTCTTTAAAGTAATATTTGGGCTCCTGCTGCTGCTGCTGCTGTCAAGTCCTGCCAACTCCAGGGTGTGATTCATCCAATTGTTCGGCTCCTGAAGCCAACCCCAGGGTCTCTTTGAAGTAATGTTTGGGCTCCTGATGCTGCTGCTGCCAACTTCTGCCAACTCCAGGGTGTGATTTATCCAATTTTTGGGCTCCTGAAGCCAACTCCAGTGTATATTTGGGCTCCTGCTGCTGCTGCTGCCAACTCCAGGGTGTGAATCATCCAATTTTTGGGCTCCTGAAGCCAACTCCAGGGTCTCTTTAAAGTAATACTTGGGCTCCTGCTGCTGCTGCTGCCAACTCCAGGGTGTGATTCATCCAATTTTTGGGCTCCTGAAGCCAACTCCAGTGTATATTTGGGCTCCTGCTGCTGCTGCTGCCAACTCCAGGGTGTGAATCATCCAATTTTTGGTCTCCTGAAGCCAACCCCAGGGTCTCTTTAAAGTAATATTTGGGCTCCTGCTGCTGCTGCTGTCAACTCCTGCCAACTCCAGGGCGTGATTCATCCAATTTTTGGGCTCCTGAAGCCAACTCCAGTGTATATTTGGGCTCCTGCTAATGCTGCTGCCAACTCCAGGGTGTGAATCATCCAATTTTTGGGCTCCTGAAGCCAACCCCAGGGTCTCTTTAAAGTAATATTTGGGCTCCTGCTGCTGCTGCTGTCAACTCCTGCCAACTCCAGGGCGTGATTCATCCAATTTTTGGGCTCCTGAAGCCAACTCCAGTGTATATTTGGGCTCCTGCTGCTGCTGCTGCCAACTCCAGGGTGTGAATCATCCAATTTTTGGGCTCCTGAAGCCAACTCCAGGGTCTCTTTAAAGTAATATTTGGGCTCCTGCTGCTGCTGCCAACTCCAGGGTGTGATTCATCCAATTTTTGGGCTCCTGAAGCCAACTCCAGTGTATATTTGGGCTCCTGCTGCTGCTGCCAACTCCAGGGTGTGAATCATCCAATTGTTGGGCTCCTGAAGCCAACCCCAGGGTCTCTTTAAAGTAATATTTGGGCTCCTGCTGCTGCTGCTGTCAACTCCTGCCAACTCCAGGGCGTGATTCATCCAATTTTTGGGCTCCTGAAGCCAACTCCAGTGTATATTTGGGCTCCTGCTGCTGCTGCTGCCAACTCCAGGGTGTGAATCATCCAATTTTTGGGCTCCTGAAGCCAACCCCAGGGTCTCTTTAAAGTAATATTTGGGCTCCTGCTGCTGTCAACTCCTGCCATCTCCAGGGCGTGATTCATCCAATTTTTTGGGCTCCTGAAGCCAACTCCAGTGTATATTTGGGCTCCTGCTTCTGCTGCTGCCAACTCCAGGGTGTGAATCATCCAATTTTTGGGCTCCTGAAGCCAACTCCAGGGACTCTTTAAAGTAATATTTGGCCTCCTGCTGCTGCTGCTGCTGCCAACTCCAGGGTGTGATTCATCCAATTTTTGGGCTCCTGAAGCCAACTCCAGTGTATATTTGGGCTCCTGCTGCTGCTGCTGCCAACTCCAGGGTGTGAATCATCCAATTGTTGGGCTCCTGAAGCCAACCCCAGGGTCTCTTTAAAGTAATATTTGGGCTCCTGCTGCTGCCAACTCCTGCCAACTCCAGGGTGTGATTCATCCAATTTTTGGGCTCCTGAAGCCAACTCCAGTGTCTCTTTAAAGTAATATTTGGGCTTTTGCTGCTGCTTGCAACTCCAGGGTGTGATTCATCCAATTTTTGGGCTCCTGAAGCCAACCCCAGTGTCTCTTTAAAGTAATGTTTGGGCTCCTGCTGCTGCTGCTGCCAACTTCTGCCAACTCCAGGGTGTGATTCATCCAATTTTTGGGCTCCTGAAGCCAACCCCAGGGTCTCTTTGAAGTAATGTTTGGGCTCCTGCTGCTGCTGCCAACTTCTGCCAACTCCAGGGTGTGACTCATCCAATTTTTGGGCTCCTGAAGCCAACTCCAGTGTATATTTGGGCTCCTGCTGCTGCTGCTGCCAACTCCAGGGTGTGATTCATCCAATTTTTGGGCTCCTGAAGCCAACCCCAGTGTCTCTTTAAAGTAATATTTGGGCTCCTGCTGCTGCTGCTGCTGTCAAGTCCTGCCAACTCCAGGGTGTGATTCATCCAATTGTTGGGCTCCTGAAGCCAACCCCAGGGTCTCTTTGAAGTAATGTTTGGGCTCCTGATGCTGCTGCTGCCAACTTCTGCCAACTCCAGGGTGTGATTTATCCAATTTTTGGGCTCCTGAAGCCAACTCCAGTGTATATTTGGGCTCCTGCTGCTGCTGCTGCCAACTCCAGGATGTGAATCATCCAAATTTTGGGCTCCTGAAGCCAACTCCAGGGTCTCTTTAAAGTAATACTTGGGCTCCTGCTGCTGCTGCTGCCAACTCCAGGGTGTGATTCATCCAATTTTTGGGCTCCTGAAGCCAACTCCAGTGTATATTTGGGCTCCTGCTGCTGCTGCTGCCAACTCCAGGGTGTGAATCATCCAATTTTTGGTCTCCTGAAGCCAACCCCAGGGTCTCTTTAAAGTAATATTTGGGCTCCTGCTGCTGCTGCTGTCAACTCCTGCCAACTCCAGGGCGTGATTCATCCAATTTTTGGGCTCCTGAAGCCAACTCCAGTGTATATTTGGGCTCCTGCTGCTGCTGCTGCAAACTCCAGGGTGTGATTCATCCAATTTTTGGGCTCCTGAAGCCAACTCCAGTGTATATTTGGGCTCCTGCTGCTGCTGCTGCCAACTCCAGGGTGTGATTCATCCAATTTTTGGGCTCCTGAAGCCAACCCCAGTGTCTCTTTAAAGTAATGTTTGGGCTCCTGCTGCTGCTGCTGCCAACTTCTGCCAACTCCAGGGTGTGATTCATCCAATTTTTGGGCTCCTGAAGCCAACCTCAGGGTCTCTTTGAAGTAATGTTTGGGCTCCTGCTGCTGCTGCTGCCAACTCCAGGGTGTGATTCATCCAATTTTTGGGCTCCTGAAGCCAACTCCAGTGTATATTTGGGCTCCTGCTGCTGCTGCTGCCAACTCCAGGGTGTGATTCATCCAATTTTTGGGCTCCTGAAGCCAACTCCAGTGTATATTTGGGCTCCTGCTGCTGCTGCTGCCAACTCCAGGGTGTGATTCATCCAATTTTTGGGCTCCTGAAGCCAACCCCAGTGTCTCTTTAAAGTAATGTTTGGGCTCCTGCTGCTGCCAACTTCTGCCAACTCCAGGGTGTGATTCATCCAATTTTTGGGCTCCTGAAGCCAACCCCAGGGTCTCTTTGAAGTAATGTTTGGGCTCCTGCTGCTGCTGCTGCCAACTCCAGGGTGTGATTCATCCAATTTTTGGGCTCCTGAAGCCAACTCCAGTGTATATTTGGGCTCCTGCTGCTGCTGCTGCCAACTCCAGGGTGTGATTCATCCAATTTTTGGGCTCCTGAATCCAACTCCAGTGTATATTTGGGCTCCTGCTGCTGCTGCTGCCAACTCCAGGGTGTGAATCATCCAATTTTGGGGCTCCTGAAGCCAACCCCAGGGTCTCTTTAAAGTAATATTTGGGCTCCTGCTGCTGCTGCTGTCAACTCCTGCCAACTCCAGGGCGTGATTCATCCAATTTTTGGGCTCCTGAAGCCAACTCCAGTGTATATTTGGGCTCCTGCTGCTGCTGCTGCCAACTCCAGGGTGTGAATCATCCAATTTTTGGGCTCCTGAAGCCAACCCCAGGGTCTCTTTAAAGTAATATTTGGGCTCCTGCTGCTGCTGCTGTCAACTCCTGCCAACTCCAGGGCGTGATTCATCCAATTTTTGGGCTCCTGAAGCCAACCCCAGGGTCTCTTTAAAGTAATATTTGGGCTCCTGCTGCTGCTGCTGTCAACTCCTGCCAACTCCAGGGCGTGATTCATCCAATTTTTGGGCTCCTGAAGCCAACTCCAGTGTATATTTGGGCTCCTGCTGCTGCCAACTCCAGGGTGTGAATCATCCAATTTTTGGGCTCCTGAAGCCAACTCCAGGGTCTCTTTAAAGTAATATTTGGGCTCCTGCTGCTGCTGCTGCTGCCAACTCCAGGGTGTGATTCATCCAATTTTTGGGCTCCTGAAGCCAACTCCAGTGTATATTTGGGCTCCTGCTGCTGCTGCTGCCAACTCCAGGGTGTGAATCATCCAATTGTTGGGCTCCTGAAGCCAACCCCAGGGTCTCTTTAAAGTAATATTTGGGCTCCTGCTGCTGCCAACTCCTGCCAACTCCAGGGTGTGATTCATCCAATTTTTGGGCTCCTGAAGCCAACTCCAGTGTCTCTTTAAAGTAATATTTGGGCTCTTGCTGCTGCTTGCAACTCCAGGGTGTGATTCATCCAATTTTTGGGCTCCTGAAGCCAACCCCAGTGTCTCTTTAAAGTAATGTTTGGGCTCCTGCTGCTGCTGCTGCCAACTTCTGCCAACTCCAGGGTGTGATTCATCCAATTTTTGGGCTCCTGAAGCCAACCCCAGTGTCTCTTTAAAGTAATATTTGGGCTCCTGCTGCTGCTGCTGCTGTCAACTCCTGCCAACTCCAGGGTGTGATTCATCCAATTTTTGGGCTCCTGAAGCCAACCCCAGGGTCTCTTTGAAGTAATGTTTGGGCTCCTGCTGCTGCTGCCAACTCCAGGGTGTGATTCATCCAATTTTTGGGCTCCTGCTGCTGCCAACTCCAGTGTCTCTTTAAAGCAATGTTTGGGCTCCTGCCCCTCATAGTGATGCCACTTCAACTCTCTTGAATTCAATTGTGCCGCTCTGCGATTCTATTAGCGATGCCTCTGATCTGCATGTGATATTTATTCAAAGTATTATTTAACTAACCCAGCACGCATCCTGTGCGTGTTACAGCAAGGCAGAATGGTTTACAACCCTATTAAGGCTCTAGGAGGCTCAGAAATAGCCGTTTTTAATAGCGATTCGTCGCGAATTTATTCGGGTCGAAACGATTTTTGTCGGAAAATTCGGCGAATCATTCGAATCGAATTTTTGCTCATCTCTACTTATTACTTATGCCTCCCAGCTTTGACTGCGATGGTCGGGTGATGGTAGGCAGCACCTATCGCAGGTGCTCTCTTTACGGAGCCTGGCTCCGACCGCAATCCCCCACCAAAGGGTAGGCGGTGCAGGTTATGGTGAACCTGATTTGGGATGCCCCGTCCGCTCTTGCCCTTCCCTGGTCATCGGTGGGTCTCTATAATTGACATTCACTCTCCCCCCTCTCTCGTTGTCCCGTTCTGGGGGGGGGGGAGGGTATGTGTGTTTATTGCCATGTGTGTGTGTGATTGCACTTCAATTTTCAGGGCTCCGCGCCTAGGTCATTTTTTAATTTGCCGCCGCTGACACGCGCGCCTTGTGGCGTCCGCAGTCAGCGGCAACATGATCATCAAGAATCCATGCGTGCCCATTGGCTGTTGCGTCCCGGCCTGTCTGTGCGCTTCTCGGAGGGGGCGTGGCTTGTCTGTTGGCACGCTCC
The DNA here is from genome assembly GCA_027917425.1 of Gastrophryne carolinensis. Lineage (NCBI taxonomy): Eukaryota > Metazoa > Chordata > Amphibia > Anura > Microhylidae > Gastrophryne > Gastrophryne carolinensis. The sequence goes on along the minus strand of CM051242.1, from coordinate 119,871,790 downwards.
GCATCGTATCCTCCTGCGGCCCGCCCCTTGAGGTTCCTCTAGCGCCATTTTGGTCCTCTCCTGGTGTGATTGCCTGCTCCCCACCACCTGTCAATGAGTGCCCCTACAGGCTTGGCTTTTATTCAATTGACATTTCGGTGTGCTTATGGGGTGTCATTGTTATGTCTTTCAGGCGATGTTTTAAGAGGTTTCTCCCGGTCCTGTCCCCTCTATTAGTTATATTAAATTTATTTGAGGCCTACACTGTAAAATCCTCCCACACCTGGCTGACATTTGGGGCATCCCGGGTTGCTTGTACGGCATAATTCCTATTGGCCAGTTGTGCCACCTTAATCATCATATGGAGGCTTCACAGGATATTGTGCTCGGGGTCCCTTCAGGACAAGCCCGGCTGTGTGTGGTGTGTGGGGCATCCCCTGTAAGTGATGATGTGCGGGTCTGTGTACCCTGCGCCCAGCAGGCACTTGCGCTGCATTCTGGGCTACCTGGGACTGGGCCTGCGCCCACTATTGGCTTGATTCAGAGCCTCCCCAGACCTGACCTTATTTTGTTCCGTTTTTCTGTAGTCCCATTTTCCTTCCGTTTGTCTCGAGGTCCAAATGTGATTCAGAGCCACCGTCAGGAGAGCTCCGTTACTGATCCGTTTCTGTGTCTTCAATCGGAAAGTGTTTTTTTCCCTTCTCGAGAGCTTACAATTTCGTTGTGGGTTTCATACACACGGACGATCCGTTTTTGCCTCCTTTTTAATGCGTTTACAAACGTACCTTCTTTCCATCCGTTTCCGTTTTCACCCCTATTATGAAGGTTTTTACAAGTATACTTACATCTCCATGCATTTCCTGTTGACAATCTGGGTCCACGCAAGTGCACATCCCTAATCCTCCCTAAAGCTTTCAATATCCCACAAACTGACACTTTTTCCCAAACCAAAACTTACCTTACAAAAATATTATTTTTCTTCTTCCCTGTGTTTAATGCTTACCTTAATCTCTTCTCCTTCTTTTTCTTCTTCCCTATGTTTAATGCTTACCTTAATCTCTTCTCCTTCTTTTTCTTCTTCCCTGTGTTTAATGCTTACCTTAATCTCTTCTCCTTCTTTTTCTTCTTCCCTGTGTTTAATGCTTACCTTAATCTCTTCTCCTTCTTCTTCTTTTTCTTCTTCCCTGTGTTTAATGCTTACCTTAATCTCTTCTCCTTCTTCTTCTTTTTCTTCTTCCCTGTGTTAATTGCTTACCTTAATTTCTTCTCCTTCTTCTTTTTCTAGTGTGCTGCTGCGCACATGGTTAAAACTAAGCTGGTCTAGTAGTTTAGTTTAACAAGTCAGTTTGTCCTCACTAATCTTGCCCTGCCATGGCTAATTTTTGTTTAGCGGCTTGTGCGCGCACATAAACGCACGCTCGCCTACTCACATCCATGATTATTTTGTCCTGCTCCTCAGTATAGATGGCGGGCGAGGTCTTGCTCTTCCTTCTGGGTGTGGTTATGACGTTCCCCCGCGGTGGCGTGTGTGCAAGCGCGCACGCAGCCACACACGCTGCCGAACACGCCCCCACAGGAAAACTATTTAAAGGTCAATGCACTCAGCTCTGTGTTGGTTACCATATCACTATGCCCAGACAAAAAGGGAGCCGTAAGACCCCAAAAAGCCCAGAGGCACATACTAGCTGCACAGATAGACATCACAAACACCCACACAAGAGCAGGCACAAGAGCCGGGAGGGACATGGCCATAGTCAAAGGGTGGAGAAGCCAGCCACACAGGCTTCTCGGAAAAAACGCAGGAGCAAGGAGCCCTTGACACAGTCGCCCCCACCTGCTAAATCAGCCAGGCCTCACAAGGGCCACCAATCTCTTCCAACCCTGCAGCCTCCACCTCCTCCACCCACAAAGCATGTGGGTAAATCCAGCCACACCACCATGGGGAAGCGTAGGTCCCAAACCACTAGCCCACCCAGGCCAACCACCCCTCCTTGACACTCTGTGTCCCCAAGTACCACAAGCACAGAGTCAATAGAGAGCTCCACAGGTGACAGCCCGACAGGCACCCAGCCATTATCACCTAGCACCCCCCACAGTCCATCCCAGTCACCCATCAGCCCAAGAAACCTAACCTACTCCCCAGACAGCCAGCCATCAATGTCGTCTGCTGCCGGGGACACCACACACCCATGTGGGCGCCAACTGTGAAATGGCTCACTTACAGCCCGTTTCTGTGATGTCCAAAGCATGGCTGTAGCCACTGGTGTTTGTGAGCACTATGATGCCCTATTTGGGCGTTATTCCAAGTCAACCCCAAAGCAGGCCAAGCCGGAGATTTGGGATAAGATTTGCTGGCAAGTGAATAGTGCTGATTCTGTGAGGAGGGATGTTGAGCAAATTAAATGTAAATTTGGGGACCTTAAATATTATGGGAAAAAAAAATGGACATGCGCCGCCAGCAGAGGTAAAGTCCTTTTAGAGTGTAACTGAATGTATATCCTGCTTTGTAACAGGATGTAACACTTATTAGGTGTGCTTTAATCGTCCCCAGCATGCAGACAGGGGGTGGGATCCCAACTAAAATCATCCTAACACCAGCGGAAGAGCATGTGTTGACCTATATTCACAATTAAACGGGGGTCCCACACCACCCCAGAAATGCCAACCTCATAGACTAAGTGGCACCACTACACCAATTCATGAAAAAATCACCAAATTTTATTATTACAAGTTAATGTACACAATGACAAACCAATTAAAATCAAGTTAAAAAACACATAAACACAATTGATAAATTGAGGGAGGGGAGACAAAAACATGGGTGACTGGGAGGGGAATAAATATATATAAAGATGGAAATATAGGGTGCTGCTAAATCTAATCTATATAATATATACACAATCCATTAATCTATATCAAGTGGTGTCTGTTCAGGTCCGCCATTGAAAACATATTATTATGATTAAAAAGAGCAATATAATAAGATAAGACAGAATATAGTAGATTTTTATGTGCAAAATATCAAAAAATACCCAGAAATATTGAATACTCACAATATATATAGTGCCCCCATGTCATACTAATATGGGGCAAACATCAAATTTAACCCGTACCCCAAATAAAGTGCAATGTGCTCTAGTGATTCTATTCAAAACACCTCTCTCCCTGAATAACTCCTTGTACTAACAGTAGGACCAGCCGAGTAAGAGACAAACAGACACACGACATGTAAACAAACTACTTACTAATCCACAGTGTGTGAGCAGCAACCAGATCCCCAGCCAGCAACACGTCTCACCCCCACCTCACCGCCGACGCGTTGCGTGACGTCGAACGCGTCACTTCATCAGGGCGCATGGGGTTAGGGGGTGATGGACGGTCTTTTATACTTATTTGCCTCCGCTCCCATAATGACGTCCGCCGGGAGGCACAGGGGACACGTCGCGCGCACTAATATAAATCAATAAACTAGTGTGCAACACTCGAGGTGGGCAAAAAATCCCCTAAGGGTCAAGGACACAAGTAAACGGGGGTCCCACACCACCCCAGAAATGCCAACCTCATAGACTAAGTGGCACCACTACACCAATTCATGAAAAAATCACCAAATTTTATTACTACAAGTTAATGTACACAATGACAAACCAATTAAAATCAAGTTAAAAAACACATAAACACAACTGATAAATTGAGGGAGGGGAGACAAAAACATGGGTGACTGGGAGGGGAATAAATATATATAAAGATGGAAATATAGGGTGCTGCTAAATCTAATCTATATAATATATACACAATCCATTAATCTATATCAAGTGGTGTCTGTTCAGGGCTGCCATTGAAAACATATTATTATGATTAAAAAGAGCAATATAATAAGATAAGACAGAATATAGTAGATTTTTATGTGCAAAATATCAAAAAATACCCAGAAATATTGAATACTCACAATATATATAGTGCCCCCATGTCATACTAATATGGGGCAAACATCAAATTTAACCCGTACCCCAAATAAAGTGCAATGTGCTCTAGTGATTCTATTCAAAACACCTCTCTCCCTGAATAACTCCTTGTACTAACAGTAGGACCTATAGTTGACCTATATTCACCCGGCAACCCTTCAGGGCCTGCAAGGGGGCCAAGACACAGACAGGAATGTCAGGTCCGGAGGTGAGTATCTTTTTACATTGACACTTTTTAATGGGGACACAAACAGTTGCATACTCCTTACTACACACTGGTCTTTGCTGACCCTCTAAAAGTACTTTCTCTAGGCAAAGAACCAACTCAAGACACGCCACAAGGCCAAGCTACCCCTACATTGTCCCGGAGGAGCACGCCACAACAGCCTTGTGTCAACACCAACCAACCTGAGTGTACGGATGAGGTAAGTCAATGGTCCACTGTGTAGACTTATGAAATTGCACTTGCAGCCATTTACGGTTCAATAGTGGACTCACTACCTGCTACCTTTCTTTGCAGACCCTAACCAGTCCACCCATTATAGAAGTTATTCGCGATTTGGAAGAGGAGGACACAAGTCTGCTGCAGTCAAGGCCACCAGAACCTGTGGGAGAACATCAAACACAACAGGCCCAGCAAGTGCAGCCCCTGGTGTCCACTACCCATACCTCAGTGGCACAAACCTCTTCTGCCGTAGACATTGGGCGCACAACAGACTCTGCGCCCAGCCAGCCACCTGCAGCCACTTAATCAGTACCAGACGCACCCACCCGTGCCAGTGGCAGAACCCAGCAACGTCGCCATATCAGCCAGAGGAGACAGCTGCAGATAATGGAGGAAGCATGGCACCACGAGAACGTGGAGTTTGCAGCTAACACACAGATGTTTAATGAGACAGTGTGTTCACAAATCACCTCTATGTCACAACAACTAGAGGTTTTGAATCAAAATGTGTCCGGCCTGCTTGCAGAAACAAGACAACAAAGCAAGGCATATGGCTGAAATGGTCCACCAATGGCAGTTAATGAATCAGAGCCTTGCTCATATTGCCGCTAACATGCAGCAACCCCATCCATCCACTTCCACCTCCTACTCGACCTGTCACTGAAGGCATGTGTTTATGTATTGATTCTGGGGAGCAGGACACAAGACTACTGTAACCCAAAACACATGCTCTTCCACAACCCCACATTAACAGCCTAAACATTTTTCAACAATGTTTGTCACATTATTTTGTTATTTTGGATCACACAAAATAAAAAAGGCACACATTGGGCAAAATGCATGAAAATTAAGCAAAAACATTGTCAACAAGCTGGGAACGGATCGCCCGTGCCGACCCACTTTGTGTTCCAGAGTAGGGAGGTGTTACATCTTCTGAAATGACTAAAGCGTCCTCAGCCAGGTCACTGTATCTGGGAATCCGGCTATGGATGGCGAGGTTGTGCAGGACAATTATTTTGAGGACCTTGGCGGGCTCATACTGCAAGGCACCCCCAGTCTGGTCCAGACAACGGAAGCGCATCTGCAACAAGCCAAAGGCACGTTCCACCACTGAGCGAGTCCTCCTATGTGCAGTGTTATACCGCTCCTGGGCCTGCGAGGATGGGTGGAGGATGGGTGGAGGATGGGGGCGAGTAACCAGGGGAGCAATGGATAGCCAGAATCACCTGCCAAAAAATATACAAAAAATAAGCACACACCATAATACAAAAAACACATGACAAATGGGCCCCTTTGCCACATATGTAGTGGCAGGCCCCATAACTAGCCGAGACAGAGAAACCTAAACAACAAACATCTAAAGTGTATCAAAACAAGTACCATCATGCCACTAAGGAAGAGCCACAAGTACCTTACATGCTACTTACAAATACGGCATGTTAGGTTACTTTAAACTGCTAAGAACAGGGAACAACGGACAGAGGCCTAAGGGGAAGAGGCTCAATAATGCGCTGCTTAGCATTCCAGCATTAGTGAACAGGGACAATAGGTCAGCTGTGCAGTGTCAGTTCTGATGAGGCAACAAGCACAGTTCTGATGAGGCAACATGCACATCCACCCAGCACACTCCTGTACAATGACTCTGGGATGCAACATAGCTAAGAGGGCCAGGACAGAAAGGTATAGTGGAGAATCACAAAGAAAGCGATAGGAGGAAATACTGGTAAGTAAGTGAGTGTAAACTTCTACTGTTTCATTGGAGTCTCTAACAGATTAGTGGGGTACAGGCACAGACCAATCAGAAAAATCATGCTGGACGGCAACAACTATTTTTAAACACATACCCAGTAGCCAGCCGCCAGACAGATCTCCAGATTGAAAGCGCACAAAGAGGCTGGAGTTCCTCAAAATGTGCGAGTTGTGTGTGGACCCAGGGAAGGCTGCAAACATACTAAAAAATTGCATATCTGGGCCTGACACTGCCTGCACATTTATAGAGTGGCCCATCTTCCTGTTCCTGCAAAAGCAAAATATAACAGGAATTAGTGGGCACAAAAGGCAAAACACAATTAAAAAGATACATTCACATAAGCAACATTTCAAACCACTGGATGTTTGGTATACACAGGATGTAGGTCTGCTTTCAGCCATTGAAAAATACTTCACATTGCAAAAATGTAAACGTATGTGCTACATTGCAGACACATGCTGACCTAAACCACATACCTGAACAGATATTCCTGTGCAGCTGGCGGAATTAACACAACGTGGGTACAATCGATGGCACCCGATTGTACCCGTTGGGCATGTCGGCTATATTATAAAAGCCCAGCTTAACCGCATTCCAGGCTTCCGCTGTGTCAGGGAAAAATATATATTTTGGTGCCAGGGTAGCCATGCCATCCAAAAACTTGGTAAGGCTGCGGCTCAGCGTAGACTGGGACATCCCCATGGAGAAGGCACCCAGTCTCTGGAACGAGCCATTTGCCAAAAACTGCAGGCAGCCAACCAATTTGGTCATACCTGCAATTGCATGCCCCTTCCTTGTGATGCGGGCTAACCATGGCCGCAGCTGCCTATACAAGTCCTGGAGAGAAACACGGTTAAGGCGGGTGAGCTCGAATAGCTCAAGGTCATGCATGCCATCGATGTCCAAACGTGTTCGGTGCAACCTGGTTTCTGCCATGCTCAAAAGAACCAGGCCGCGTAAGCTGACGCCTTTGATGCTCGCGCACAGCAGAATGCATTCCAAAGTCACGGAGCACAAATACGGCTGCTAACACTGGCCGTAAGTTGAGCGCCCACACCCTCGTTATAATGGGCTGCTTTCAATTGGAAATCAAGGCTCTGAATCATTAAAAAAACGGAGCAATCAACGACAAGTTCGTTTTCACAGAGTCCTGCCTCTTGCGAGCCGACAATCGTAAAGACGCATGCCGAAACACCTGAGCGCACACACGCAGACAAAAAGCAACGGAGCACCCTTTCATGCCCCGACCACAGAACAAAACCAACGGGAAAACGTACGGGATAGCTGAACGAGGAGGCTCTGCATCAGGCCATATGTCCTCACCTACTCCCCTTCGCTTGATCTTAACTCCCAATGAGCTTAATACTAGTGGGGATTCTCAACCCGATGTGTCTTCCAGGTTGGCTAACATTGAGAGATTGATTGCTAGCTCTGTGGCTCGTAAGGCCCCGGGTGCGCCTGCCTTTCCTATGGAGACCGAGAATTTCCTTGATTTGTCTGACTATACCCCACTCGAGGAGGGGGAATTATTCTCAGGTTCAGAGTTTTCTGACGATCAGCATTTTGGTGGCGCCAATTCTGGCCCTGACCACTGGGATGCTGATGACACCAGTAAGCTTTTAACTCAGATCTTTGAGGTGCTGTCTATCTCCCGTCCTGCTGCGGCTCCCAAGCAACAGGGGGAATTGTTCGGTACTGCAAAGTCACATTTGGAATTTCCAGAACAGGCCCATTTCAATAATCTTGTTCTCAAGGAATGGGAGCGTCCCAGCCGGCTTCCCAGAATCCCTAAGGGCTGGGATAAAAGGTATCCCTTTCCCGCTGAAGTGGTTAATTGCTGGTGAACCCCCCAGAGGTGGATGCTCCAGTGTTGGGGTTGTCCAACTCCTCTGTGGTTCATTCCCCTGATTCCACTACCCTGAAGGATGGTGAGGACTGGCACATTGACCAGCTGGCTTCCATGCCTTTGCCTGTGTAGGGTCTGCTTTGCGCCCTGTCTGTGTGTCTGCTATTACTGCTGTGGCTATAAGGACTCTCCTCAAGGGTCTGCTGGATGGTGCCCATGATGATACTTCTAAGGCCGAGTTTAGGGCCCTGTCACAGTGTGAGATGTTCATTACTTATATCCTTTCTGCCTTGGATGACTCCATCAGGATGTGTAGTAGAACCTCTGCCTTGGTGGTTGCTATACGCCACTCTGTTTGGCTGCGCCAGTGGGCAGCTCATAACGCTGCTAAGAAGGCCATTACCGTGCTCCCCTTTAAGGGGTTGCACCTATTTGGTGATCGCTTGGATCTTTTTGCGAAGGGGGGTAAGTTGCCTCAACACAAGAAACAACCGCGGTCCTTTCGGGGTTCTGGTGCCTTTGCCTCCTCCTACCGTGGATCCAGGCCTGGGAGAGGGGTTTCCTTTGTGGGGCATAGGGGAGACTTTTGGGGCAGGGGCAGAGCTCGTGCCCGCCCCGGATCTGCCTGGGGGTCCAAGCCCAAATCTCTCGCCAAGTCTCCTCAGCAATGAAGGGGCGCCCTCACCCATCTGGGTGGGGGGACGGCTGCGGCTCTTTGCTCATGTCTGGGAACAACAGGTCTCAGACAGGTGGATTCTGGAGGTCGTGTCCTCCGGCTACAAGCTAGAGTTCGCTGCCTGGCTGCCTCCAAGATTCCTCATTTCTTGGATTCTTTGGCCTTGGCAGCTCAAGGTCTGTTTCTGGCTGTGCAAAACCTCCTGGATATGGGGGTCATCTGTCAGGTCCCTCCTGGAGAGAGAGGTTGGGATTTTTATTCCAATCTGTTCACAGTACCCAAAAGGGATGGTTTCATCAGACCCATCCTGGACTTAAAGCTGCTCAACAAGTTCATCAGGACCAGGCACTTTTGCATTGAGACCCTGCACTCTGCGATCAGTTCCTTGCGCCCGGGGGACTTCATGACCTCTATAGACATCAAGGATGCTTACCTTCATGTTCCAGTCTTCCCGGGGCATTAGAGATTCCTCAGGTTCGCGCTGGAGGACCAGCACTACCAATGTGTGGCCCTGCCCTTCGGTCTCACTTCGACCCCCAGGGTCTTCACCAAGGTACTGGCGGGTGTCATGGCTCTCCTCAGGGCTCAGGGCATTCACATTCTTCCCTATCTGGACGACTTTCTTATCACTTCTCAATCACTTCTCACTTCTCAATCTTTCCAGCAGGCAGAACTGGATACCCAACGGGTGGCGACTGTTCTGGAATCGTTCGGCTGGGTGATCCTCCCCGTCTCTGGTGATTTCCTTCCTGGGCATGAATCTGGATACTGTTCAGGCCAGGATTGTCCTTCCTCAGCAGAAGGTGGACTCTCTGCAAGCTCAGGTTCGTTCCCTTCTGTCCTGCCCTCACCCTTTTATCCAGCAGGGAATGCAGCTTGTGGGACAGATGGTGTCCTGCTTTGAGGCGGTTCCCTATGCACAGTTCCACATGAGACCTCTTCAGCTCCATCTATTGTCGGTATGGGACAAGAGTCCTCTGTCTCTGGATCAGGCCTTTGCTCTGTCCCCTCTGGCTCGGTGGTCCCTCTTGTGGTGGCTGGACTCAAGGAACCTGTTGGGGGGCAGATCCTTTCTGGCCCCCTGTTGGGAGACAGTCACCACAGATGCCAGTCTGTCAGGTTGGGGGGCTTCTGGAAAGCCCTACAATTCCAGGGGCTGTGGGGCCCTCAGGAGGCCCATGCCCCTATCAACGTCCTGGAACTAAGGGCAGTTTGGTTGGTTCTGGCCCATCTGACTCCTCACCTTCAGGGCCGGCCGGTCCAATTTCGCTCAGACAACCAGACGGCGGTTGCCTACATCAATCATCAGGGAGGAACTCGGAGCAAGAGTGTCCTCAAGGAGGTGTCCATGATTCTGTCCTGGGCGGAAGACAATGTCCCTCTCAGCAGTGTACATTCCGGGGGTGGAGAATTTGGAGGCAGACTCTCTGAGCAGGGGTACTTCTTGCCTGTGGGAATGGTCTCTCAGCAGCGAAGTCTTCCTATCTTTGTGTCACCGTTGGGGGGTGCCGGACGTGGATCTGTTTGCATCCCGCCACAATCACAAGCTCCCAGTCTTTGTCTCTCTGTCCTGGGATCCCCTGGCCCTTGCGGTGGATGCCCTGACTCTATCCTGGCAGGGGTTCCATCTCCTGTATCTCTTTCCTCTGTTCCCTCTGCTGGGCAGGTTTCTGCGCAAGCTGGCTCAGGAAGGGGTGCCAGCAATCCTGGTGGCCCCCCTTTGACCAAGACAGGTGTGGTTCGCAGACATCGTTCAGCTGGCAGTAGATCAGTACGCTCTGCCCATGGTTCCGGACCTTCTCGCTCAAGGGGCGGCATTGCCATCCCAATGTACAAACGCTGGCTTTGACGGCCTGGCTGCTGAAAACTCCATCCTGAGGGAAGAAGGGCTTTCTGATTCTGTGGTTTATACATTAATTAAGGCTAGGAAGAAATCCTCCTCCTCCATCTACTATAGGATCTGGCGGGCCTACATTGACTGGTGTGAGTCTAAGGTCCTTCCCTGTCGTGTTTTTTGATCTTTCGCTCAACATCCTCTGGTCAAGACCTTCTTCCAGGGGGTTGCCCATGCACGCCACCCCCCCGTAAGCCTATTTTACCTGTCTGGGACTTGAATTTGGTCTTGTCTGCCCTTCAGGGCCCTCCGTTTGAACCTCTGCTCTGTCCATTCTTACTCTTAAGGTTGCCTTTTTGGTGGCTATCACCTCTGTCAGGCGTGTTTCGGAGTTGGCGGCTCTTTCGATTCAGGCCCCCTACTGTGAGAGGCACCAGGACAAGGTGGTTTTCCGCTTTAAACCAGATTTCTTGCCTAAGGTGGTTTCTGCTTTCCATCTCAATCAGGACATTTGGCCTGATGCAGAGCCTCCCCGTTCAGCTATCCCATACGTTTTCCCGTTGGTTTTGGGCGGTGATCGGGGCATTAAAGGGTGCTACGTTGGTTTTTGTGTGCGTTTATGCGCTCAGGTGTTTCGGCATGCGCCTTTCCGATTGTCGGCTCGCAAGAGGCTGAACTCCGTGAAAACGGACTGGCCATTGATTGGTCCGTTTTTTTAACTGATTCAGAGCCTTGATTTCCGATTGAAACAAGCCCTATTTAACGAGGGTGTCACCGCTTCACTTACGGGCAGTCTTAGCAGCGGTATTTGATCTTTGTGTCTTGGAAATGCATTCTGCTGTGCGCGAGCATCAAAGGCGTCAGCTACGCGGCCTGGTTCTTTTGAGCATGGCAGAAACCAGGCTGCATCCAACAAGTTTGGACATCCATGGCATGCATGACCTTGAGCAATTCGAGCTCACCCGCCTTAACCGTGTTTCTCTCCTGGACTTGTATAGCCAGCTGCGGCCATGGTTAGCCCGCACCACAAGGAAGGGGCATGCAATTGCAGGTATGACCAAATTGGTTGGCTGCCTGCAGTTTTTGGCAAACGGCTCGTTCCAGAGACTGGGATGTCCCAGTCTACGCTGAGCCGCAGCCTTAACAAGTTTTTGGATGGCATTGCTACCCTGGCACCAAAATAAATTTTTTTCCCTGACACAGCAGAAGGCTGGAATGCGGTTAAGTTGGGCTTTTATAATATAGCCGACATGCCAACGTATGTGTTTAAAAATAGTTGTTGCCGTCCAGCATGATTTTTATGATTGGTCTGTGCCTGTACCCCACTAATCTGTTATAGACTGCAATGATACAGTAGAAGTTTACACTCACTTACTTACCAGTAATTCCTCCTATGGCTTTGTTTGTGATTCGCCAACATACCTTTCTGTCCTGGCCCTCTTAGCTATGTTACATCTCAGAGTCATTGTACAGGAGGAGTGTTCTGGGTGGATGTGCATGTTGCCTCATCAGAACTGTGCTTTGCACTGACACTGCACAGCTGACCTATTGGCCCTGTTCACTAATGCTGGAATGCTAAACTGCACATTATTGAGCCTCTTGCCCTTAGGCCTCTGTCTGTTGTTCCCTGTTCTTAGCAGTTTAAAGTAACCTAACGTGCCGTATTTGGAAGTAGCATGTAAGGTACTTGTGGCTCTTCCTTAGTAGCATGATGGTACTTGTTTAGATACACTTTAGATGTTTGTTGTTTAGGTTTCTCTGTCTCGGCTGGTTATGGGGCCTGCCACTACATATGTGGCAAAGGGGCCCATTTGTCTTTTTCTTTTGTATTATGGTGTGTGCTTATTTTTGGTATCTTTTTTGGCAGGTGATTCTGGCTATTCATTGCTCCCCTGGTTACTCACCCCCATCCTCCACCCATCCTCGCAGGCCCAGGAGTGGTATAACACTGCACATAGGAGGACTCGCTCAGTGGTGGAACGGGCCTTTGGCTTGATGAAGATGCGCTTCCGCTGTCTGGACCAGACTGGGGGTGCCCTGCTGTATGAGCCCGCCAAGGTCATCAAAATAATAATTGCGTGTGGGGTCATGCACAACCTGGCCATACAAAGCCGGGTCTCAAGATACACTGACCTGCCTGAAGCCACTTTACAGATTTCTGAAGAAGTCACACCTCCCTACTCCGGATCCCAAAGTGGCACAGCACAGGCGATCCGTTCACAACTTGTGGACAATGTTTTTTCATAAATAACATTCCTTTTTTTTTTGGTTTTGTTTAATTTTTTGTGATCCAGGAAAAATTAAGTTACAAACTTTTTGGGTGTATTCTGTAAAGCTTAACGTGGGGTCAAATACATAAACACATCCATTTAGTGGTATAAAGAGTATGAGGTGGCAGTTGATGGCTGGTGTGGGTGAATGTTTGCGGCAATATGTGCAAGGCTTTGATTAATGAGCTGCCTTTGGTGGACCATTTCACCCATATGCCTGGTTAGTTGTCTGGTTTCTTGCAGCAGGCCAGAGACATTTTGGTTTAAAACCTCTAATTGGGTAGACATTGAGGTGATTTGGGTACACACAGTTTCATTAAATCTCTGTGTGTTTGCAGAAAATTCAACACTCTCCTGGTGCCAGGCTTCCTCCATGATCTGCAGCTGTCTCCTCTGGCTGATATGTCGCCTTGGATGTGTTCTGCCACTGGCACAGGTGGGTGGTTCTGCTCCAGATTGAGTGGCTGCTGGTGGCTGGCTTGGCGCAAAGTCTGTTGTGCGGACGGCAGAAGAGGTTGGTGCCACAGAGGTTGGGTTAGTGGACACCAGGGGCTGAAGTTGCTGGGCCTGTTGGGTCTGATGTTCGCCCACTGGTTTGGTTGGCCTTGGCTGCATCTGAATTGTGTCCTCCTCCTCCAAATCACAAATGTCTTCTATAATTGGTGGACTGGGTAGGTTCTGCCAAGAAATGTAGCAGGTATTGAGTCCACTATTTAACATTAAATGGATGCAAGCGCAATTTCATAAGTCTACACAGTGGACCATTGACTTACCTCATCCAAACACTCAGGTTGGTTTGTGTGGACTGAAGGCAGTTGTTGCATGGTCCTCCGGGACAAGCCAGGGGTAGTTTGGCCTTGTGGCGTGTCTTGAGTTGGTTCTGGGATGAGAGAATGTACTTTTAGTGTTTCAGCAAAGGCCAGTGTGTATTAAGGAGTCTAAAATTGTTTGGGTACCCATTTAAAAGTCTCAATGTAAAAACATACTCACCTCCGGACCTGACATTCCTGTCTGTGTCTTGGCCCCCTGGCAGGCCCTGAAGGGTTGCCGGGAGAATATATGTAAACACATGTTCTTCTGCTGGTGTAAGGATGATTTTAGTTGGGATCCCACCCCCTGTCTGCAGGCTGGGGAAGATTAAAGCACACCTTATAAGTGTTACATCCTGCTACAAAGCAGCCTATACATGCATTTACACTCTAAATGGACTTTACCTCTGCTTGCGGCGCATGTACATTTTTTTTTTCCCCATAATATTTCAGGTCACCAAATTTTCACTTAAATTGCTCAACATCTCTCCACACAGAACCAACACTATTAACTTGGCGGCAAATCTTATCCCAAATCTCCTGCTTGGCCTGCTTTGTGGTGGATTTAGAATAACGCCCAAATAGGGCATCATAGTGCTCACAAACACCAGTGGCTACAGCCATGCTTTGGACATCACAAAAATGGGCTGTAAGTGAGCCACGGCGCAGCTGGCGCCCACATGGGTGTGTGGTGTCCCCGGCAGCAGACGAGATTGATGGCTGGCTGTCTGGGGAGTAGTTTAGGTTTCTTGGGCTGATGGGTGAGTGTGATGGAGTGTGGGTGGTGGTATGTGATAATGACTGGGTGCCTGTTGAGCTGTCACCTGTGGAGCTCTCGATTGATTCTGCGGTTGTGGTACTTGGGGACACAGAGTGTTGAGGAGGAGGGGTGGTTGGCTTGGGTGGGCTAGTGGTTTGTGACCTACGCTTCCCCTTGGTGGTGTGTCTGGTTTTTGCCGCATGCTTTGTGTGTAGAGGAGTTGGAGGCGGCAGGGTTGAAAGAGATTTGTGTCTCTTGTGAGGCCTGGCTGATTTAGCAGGTGGTGGCGAATGTGGCAAGGGCTCCTTGCTCCTGCGTTTTTTGGGAGCAGCCTGTATGTCTGGCTTATCCACCCTTTGAGTATGTGCATGTCCCTCCCGGCCAAACTTTAAACTCCTGGCCCAAAACAATAAAACATGGTCCAAGACACATTAATAAAATTACTTGGGCCCACATTAACCCTAAAAATGTCCCAAACAAAAAACCCTAGATAAGCAAGAAATACTTACAAGGCAAAACTGATGATGTTTTTCATTCACAGATCAAAGACAAGGGCCAAAATAAGGAACCAGGGTTCCTGGGTGGCTGAGCCCTAAGTGCTGGAGAGGGGGACACATCTATATATTGCGGCACCTTCTGCATAATTGCAAAATTATGCAATATACAGCATGCCATTATAATCTTAATGACCTTGCTTGGGTCATATTGCAGCCCCCCCCCCCCCCGTATGGTTCAGACATCTGAAGCGACTCTTGAGAAGCCCAAATGCCCTCTCAATCACAGCCCGGGTCTTGCGATGGGCACGATTATAGAACTCCTGTGGCTGCGTCTGAGGCCGCAGGATGGGTGTAATATGCCACGGCAGCAGTGGATAACCTGTATCCCCTTAAAAAAAAAATTAGTCTCAACTTCATAGTTAAATTGAATATCATTTAATCAGAGGGGAAGAACATCATATGTTGAGGCAGGGCTACCCAAAATTATTCTTAGTCATACATTGAAACCCAAAATAAGCTATTTTGTAACACTTACCCAGTAGCCAACCACCAGACAAGTTGCCAGATTCAAACCGGCCATAGAGGCTGGAATTCCTGAGGATGTATGCATCGTGGGTGGATCCTGGAAAACCTGCCAAGACACTCAGGAACCGAAGGTCAGGACCAACAACTGCTTGGACATTAATAGAGTGTCCCAACTTCCGGCTCTTGTAATAGCACAATAAAACTATTTTACAAACAAATTAAAAAAAAAAAACACAAAATTGTTAAGGGACCATTATTATTTATTATTGGGTGTTAATAAATTAGATATAGCACTAAAACAACTAATTATTAGTTGCTAATTCTTGATAAAGGTCTACATTAAAATTTTTGATTTAGATCTACATTAAAATATACAGTGCTACAATTCTTAAATATAAGTAAGGATGTTCAGATAAACAACACACCTATAGAGATGTTCGTCCGCAGCTGGAGGCACCAGCGCTAGGTGCGTACAATCGATCGCACCCATGACATTGGGCATATCGGCTATATCATAAATGTCCAACTTAACCGCATTCCAGGCTACCACGTTGTCAGGAAAAAATATGTATTTTTGACACAGGGTGTTCAGAGGTCACCCTGAACAATATACTGGGTTTATTTGGGCACTAGCCCACAGAGCAGTGCACCTACACTAATATTGGTCGGTGCTGCCCACCTCCCCTTTTTTTCCCCTCCCTCCCCGTTGCCCAACGGGTACATATTAGTGGTTTGTAGTACCTCTGTGGCAACACACTGCAATACTTTGGGATATTGCAGCTGGTTGCTGGTGGGCTGGCACGGCATTGAATATAGAATGGCAAGGAATTTTGAAAACAGAGAAAGGATATGGTTGGATAAATTACAATTACTCAAAAATGATGGTGACATGGGTCATAGGGACTCTGCACCTGGATTAAAAGATCTCTTTAGGCAGATTAAACGGGAACAAATACGATTTACAAAATTATGGTCGAATGTCCACAGCTTGGGCATCTATAAGAAACAACAATTGATACCAAGAGGCTTGAGAGTTCAAATCTTCCCTACATGGGAGATACCAGAGGAACACAGACCAAGGTGGGAGGCACATCTACACAGATGCTCTATGGGGCTAATTGATGAGTTAATTGAGATGGATAAAGTGACTTTGGAACAGATCAAAGATAATCTTAAAGATCTATATGATAAGATACCTAGGGAGGCCCAACAGCCCGATATTGATAGATATGAGAACCAAATAAATTAGGAACTGGAAACTGGAAAGGCTGGAAAGGTTAGTAATGGCCCAAAAACAGGATAAGCTTCAGAGGGATAGAGCTGACAAACAGAACCAGAGAATGTACAAATGGAAACACATAGGCAATGAGAGGGGCAGACATGTTTTTGCCAGTAGAGGGTCCAGTCGTAGTGCCTCCGTCTCAAGTAGAACCTCAGACAGTGGTAACATGCACCGTTTTTTGGGGCAAGCTGGTGCAAGGGGCCCAGGAGGAGGAGAGGGGGCAAGAGGCGACATAGAACAAACAAGAGACCCAGTGTGGAGGAGCCACCGCAGGCTGAACCAAGGACCTCACAAGGCCAGAACAGAGCCCCTAGAACAATCCCTAACTCCGATTGAACCACGGGTGGGGGATACGAACGATGAGTTAACAGTACTTAATATCTCTGCCAAACCCCTTTCAACAGCCGAAAGGTCGGTACTGGGGAGGGGGCTCAGTTTTGCCCTGCATAACACCCTAGACAAATTTGGGGCTATTAAGGATTTATTTCTCTTTTGTAGGAAGCTATTGCTCAAAAAGCAATTTGAGGCACCTATAGGGCCAGACTCCAATTTGACTTGGCGAGAAGGACTGGCCCTAGATGACCTTACTGCCTTGTTACAGGAACAGAAAGCAACTTTAGATCTGGATAGGGCACTACGTAAGCCCTCCAAATACATCCCACCATGGTCCATCAGCCCACACATTTTTCAAAGTGGTGAGTCAAGATATCCGTAAGATGACGGTTTCACGTAAACATGACAACCTAACTAGGGAAGAACGGGAGGCGGTCCGTAGCTTGCAGCAGCGCAGTGACATTATCATCAAGGAGGCCGACAAAGGCGGAAACGTAGTGATTATGTCATCTGAATACTACAAAGCCGAGGTCCTGCGCCAACTTCAGTGTGCTGCAAGCTATGAAAAACTGACCCGTAATCCATTAAGTGAATACAAATTAGAACTTGACTCTCTGCTGAGAGTGGCATGGGAAAATAGTATCATGACCTGTATGAGTATCTTAGTGTCCAACACCCAGTAGCGCCCACATTTTACATATTGCCAAAAGTACACAAGAATGCCAAGTGTCCCCCTGGAAGACCTATAGTGGCGGGAATTGGGGGCTTGACGGAAAGGGCTTGCATCTTTGTGGACAAGACTCTACAACCCCATGTCCTGGCACTTAGTTCCTATATAAGGGACTCCATGGACCTCTTAAATAGGCTAGACCTATTAACACTACCTAGGGGAGCCCTATTAGTGACACTTGATGTTGAAGCCCTGTACACGAACATATCCCATGAGATGGCCCATATGACGTGCAAATACTTTCTAAGAATGGGTACAGAGGGCGACCAAGAGAAACAGGACTTTGTACTACAGCTACTAACCTTTATATTGACACGCAATTACTTTGTGTTTGACGGAATTTTCTATCGACAGGTGTGTGGTTTAGCAATGGGAGCACGCTGTGCCCCATCTATAGCCAACCTCTTCCTTGGTTGGTGGGAGAGGGAGGTTGTTTTTGGGGCTGACATGAATCTGTACCAGCCCCATATTTTGGGCTGGTACAGATTCATTGATGACGTGCTGCTCATCTGGCAGGGAACAGAAGAACTATGTGTGGAGTTCCTCAATGTCTTGAACGAGAACACATATAACATCTTTCTTACCTCCCATATCTCGGCTGCACAGGTGTACTTCTTGGACCTCACGATCAATCTTGCAGAAGATTGCTCCCTGCAGACCACTCTATATAGGAAGGAGACGGCGACTAACAGTCTATTACATTATACAAGTTTTCATCAGAAAAAGACCAGGGAAGCGATTCCGGTGGGGCAATTTTTGTGGCTTAAGCGAAACTGCTCCACTGCACAAGAATCTGAGATACAATCAAGGGGGCTCAAGAAAAGGTTCCGGTACAGGGGTTACCCGGAGAGGCCCTATTAATTCCGAGGGAGAAAAAAAGAACCATGGAGGAGGTAAGATTTATCTCTAAGTATAATTCAAATTGGAATCAACTCAGAACCCTACTGAATAGACATTGGGGAATATTAAAGAGTGCCCCGTTCCTGGCCAGATGGACCAGGCGGGGCCCGTTAATGGTGGCACAGCGTGCGCCTACACTACGTGACAAGGTTTGCAGGAGTCATTATACTAGACCCAACACCTGGCTAGGCCCCAGTACTATGGGCACAGGCAGCCATCCATGTGGTGGCTGTTCCATCTGCCGGCATATGGTTGTTACAAGGGAGGTTAGGAATAGGCACACTGGCAAGAAGTTTGAGATCAGACAGTTCCTGAATTGTCGTACGGTGGGAGTGATTTACCTACTGACCTGTGGTTGCCCGCTGAGCTATGTGGGCGAGACAAAGAACGCGCTGAAGGCGCGCCTACAGGCCCATCTGTCTTCCATCCGGTTGGCTGAAAGGAACAGGGATTTGGGTAGGATTTTGTCCCCTGTAGCGAGACATTTTTTGGAGAAACATGAGAGTAATGTTGATCAACTACAGGTGGTGGGGCTGGAGAGGGTGTCCTTGGGGTTGAGAGGAGGGGACTTTAAGAAACGGCTACAACAAAAAGAATTACGCTGGATCCATGACTTGGACACTCAATCCCCATGGGGGTTAAACGAAGATGTAGCCTTTACACCATATTTAGGGTAACACCATATATTCATATGCGGATTGTGCCGCACACACCTTATGAGTTTTGCACGAGGCATGTTAAGGGTCACACATTCACTTAATATTTTTCAATTTCTTCAATTTTTATCACATATATCTCGGATTGTTTATAGTCAGGGGGACCCCCACTTGTTGAAGTGGGGTTATATGTCTCCCCTGTGCAAGTGGGTCACATAGACAATTTTCTGTTGTATTTGGGGGTAGAGTTGATTTGGGGGGGGGTTGTGTGTGTTGTGTCCGGGGGGGGGGGGGGGTATATGCATGTGGGGGGGGCGGGTCCTTGGTGGGTCACGGTCACTTATTGGTTGTATAGATATATGATGTGTTACCCCTTTCTTGTAGTGGTGGAAAATTAGCTTGGTTGCATCTGCGTTGGGACGCCCGGGAAGTGATGTGGAACCCCAATATCAAGCGTTATATGATATGATACTGGCAGTATGAAAAAGCCAGGTCACCATCAAGATGCATTGTTGGAAGGAGAAAATTGGAGAACAAGTATAGAAAAGAACCTACACACACGGCGATGTACAGAGTGTATTGATGAGCTTAAGTCACGACTAGGTTCACTAAACTATCTGAAGTGATCGCTGTGAAGTGTAATATTTGACATTGTTCCTCCTCTACCTCTATCCCAAACTTATTACTGGCCCCCTGGCCCCTCCCACATCTTTATCTGTAGATCTGACCTACCTTTCTTTTGACTCAATATACTTACATTACTGTGTTTTTCCCTGTGTTGGTTACCTCTTCAGGCTGCTTCCCCCCCCCTTCCCTTACCTGTAGGCCCCCAGTTTTCCCTTCCTCCTTGGTT
Organism: Gastrophryne carolinensis; assembly: GCA_027917425.1. Taxonomy (NCBI): domain Eukaryota; kingdom Metazoa; phylum Chordata; class Amphibia; order Anura; family Microhylidae; genus Gastrophryne; species Gastrophryne carolinensis. Next base: position 119,851,683 of record CM051242.1, on the reverse strand, counting down.
CCTGCGCTCCTGATCTTTATCCCCCTCTCCTCTCTTTGACGAATAGTATTAAACTATGTTTATAGATCCTGAGCTTTAGAAAATTAAATGGACATTAGATAATAGTTATATAAGATACCTATCCTAAAATGTTGTTATAAGAGATGCCGCTTTTCAGAAGTACATATTACTTGTATAATTATATGTGATAGTAGCAACACGTAGCAAGTGAGGGCTTTTCAAGATGTAAATGCGGCAGGGGTTGGGTGCGTCCCTGCTCGGCTGCTCACGCGCCTGGCCCGCCCTGGCCTCTTTCATCCTCCGTCTCCCACCTATCAGGGAGTGGGGGCGGGCCAGTAACAGCGCGCGCCGTGCACTCCAGTGTGGAGCGCGGGCGCACATGCGCAGTAGTGGGGGTTGGCGCACTTCCGGCCGGAGTGCGCCGTCCCCGCACGCAGATGGGGCCAGGTGTGGGAGCGGTCGGGTGGGTATGTATTTAAGGGCGGTTGTTACCCCCTATCCCCAGCCGTACACTGACCGTGAGCAAGAGTCCATACAGGACTCGAAACGCGTTGGTTCTGGCCCAAAGGGGGGGCCCTCCTATCCACTGACTTGAAGTAAGCGCTTTTTTGTTGTATGTTGTTTATGCTCGCTCTCCTATCCTGAGTGGCCTTGAATATCTTGCACAGGTATTATTTGTGACGGAAGCACTGACACTTTATTAGATTTAGGATAGTATTAGATAGTTGTTATATTAATTTATGGTCAGGATAGGTTGTATATATAATATGTAAAGTATTCACCTTTATAAAATCACTATAAACTATTTGTCATATTAGATTGTATTGTTGATAAGGGAGTGCGCCCCCTGGTGGCTAACCATGCATATGGTTCAGTATAATTGTTTTTAACTTGGTTTTAATATATGCTACAATAAAATGGATTTGTAAATTTACATTTGGAGTGCAATAATGAGTCTCTGTGTGGTTATAAAAAAAAAAAAAAAAGCAGGGTGTTCAGAGGTCACCCTGAACAATACACTATTTTTGACACATGGTATCCATGCCATCCAGAAACTTGTTTAGCGTGCCGCTCAGCGTAGGCTGGGACATCCCCACAGAGAGGGCACCCAGCCTCTGGAACGAGCCGTTCGCTAAAAATTTAAGGCAGGCAACCTGTCACGGCCACCTCACCTGTCCTTCGTTCCCTCGCCGACTCCTCTCCGCGGGCTGGGCGTCCGTTGCAGCCGGCGGCGGGCCGGCGTCTCTCCCTTCCGGCCGCCGCTCGGCTGTCGGGAGCAGCCGCCCGGGCAGACTCCTCGTCAGCGGCGTCGGGAGCGGCCACGTCGCTCTCTGTGCGGCGCGCTCCCGGCGCGCGCCTGGCTTCCTTGTATGTCCTCCGGCGGCGCTGCTCACAGCGCGCCCGCCGGAGGTAATCAGCATGGGCCAATGAGCCCTTTGCCAGCATGGGCCAATGAGCCCTTTGTCAGTATGGGTCTATGAGCCCAAAGTACACTGGGCAACGCCCCCTGATTCAAACTGAGCAATCAGCCCAAGGTTCCTGTAGCACCAATCACTACATTCCCCCTCAGCCAATCCTGTTTAGCCCCCATCATATAAAGGTTTTCACCCTGCGGTCAGTCCTTGCCCGTTATAGCGTGCTACTGGGTGCGATTTTGGATACCTTCTCCCTGTGAATCTTGCCGTGTTTTTGACCATCCCTGATTGCCGCCTGGACCGACCTTGCTTGTTCTTTGACCACGAATCTGCCTGCTCCTTTGTACCGCGAACTTCTGACCTCCCGTTGTGACCCTTGGCTTGCCCTGACTACTCTTCCGTCTAATCCTACTGTACCGTGCCTCCTCGGATTGACCACCCGTGTATGACCCCTGTCCATTATTGCTACTCAGTCTAGTCCCTGGTTCATCTGCCTTCCCCTGCATAAATCAGCATCCTTTGTGCTAACAAGACCTGGGGGCAACCGTGTCCGGTGAGGCGTGTCTAGCGTCCCGGCAAACGGGGGCTTACTATAGGCGAAGAAAGCAGCGGAGATTGGGGGTTGCTGATTTATTGGAAGGTGGGTGTCCCGCGGGACCTGACATTATAACGGGCCCAAAAAGACATAACTTTCCTAGATGGAAGAACTAATACAGCAGGTTCAAGCTATGGCCACTGCCATCAACCAGCTGGCCCAACGAGTGGCAACTCAAGAGAGTCGTCAGATTCCTGCGCCAGTGGAACCTGGCCCAGCCATCGAGCCCAAGATTCCTCTTCCGGAAAAATTCTTCGGGGATCGGGCGAAGTTTTCCAACTTCAAGAACTCTTGTGAGCTCTACTTCCGCCTTCGACCCCACGCGACTGGATCAGAGTCTCAACGTGTCGGCCTGGTCATCTCACTTCTCCAGGGTGACCCTCAGACCTGGGCATTTGGTTTAGCTCCTACTGATGAAGCCTTACAGTCGGTCACTTCATTCTTCTCAGCTATGGAACTCCTATATGCTGACCCAGATCGGGCTGCAACAGCGGATTCTAAGCTACGGAATCTGAGACAGGCCAAACGCTCTGCGGAGGAGTACAGCGCAGAATTCCGGCGATGGGCTATAGATTCCAAATGGAACGACCCAGCTTTATGTAGCCAATTTAGGATTGGACTCTCTGACAATATCAAAGACATCCTTGTAAATTATCCTCTGCCTAAGAGCCTGGATGAGTACATGCAGCTGGCCATTAGGGTGGATCGACGTCTCCGAGAGAGACGCCAGGAAAGAGGCAAGGACCAACCTTGGGGATCCTCACGCCAAGAGCCAAGCTTTAAGGGGGCAGCCGTTTCCTCTTCTCCCTCGTCACCTGAAGAACCGATGCAGCTTGGAGTAATCCATCTCTCTCAGGCAGAGAAGGTTCGGCGCAGATCTCAAGGCCTCTGCCTCTATTGTGGAAATCATGGTCATTTCGCCAAGAGCTGCCCAAACAAGGCTCCGGTGGCGGGAAGCTACAGCGCCTAGATCCTGCTGAGGGACTTCTTCTAGGCGGTCAGGTATCGTTCCCTCTGGATAATCGAGTACTCCTACCTGTTATACTTTCCTGGGGTCCTTCCAGGACTATTGCCTCTGCCTTCATTGATAGTGGAGCGGCTGGCAATTTCCTGGATAGATCACTTGCCACCACTCTTGGAATTCCGTTAATTCCATTAGAAAATTCCCTTCGGGTCCTGGCGGTCAACAATAAGCCCATTGAGGGAGGGTTGGTCTCCTACAAGACTCCTTGGGTAAATTTAACCGTAGGATCTGCCCACTCGGAAGAAATAGAGTTTCTTATTATTGATAGTTCCGTATCCCCTATTGTATTGGGATTTCCCTGGTTAAAGGCCCATAACCCAGTGATAGATTGGAGGTCTGGGGACCTTGTAAAATGGAGTCCTTCCTGTCAGGATCATTGCTTCTCCATATCCCTTAGATCCACACCTATCATCCTTGATGGTTTACCTCCAGTCTACGCAGATTGGGCAGATGTATTCTCAGAAAAGTCCGCTGATATTCTTCCCCCCCATAGGGCCTACGACTGTCCTATCGAGTTACTCCCAGGTACTATACCCCCTAGAGGGAAAATATATAATCTGACACGGTCTGAAGAACAGGCTATGAAAGATTATATTTCTGAGAACCTCCAGAAGGGATTTATCCATCCTTCTACCTCTCCTGCCGGTGCCGGGTTCTTCTTCGTCGAGAAGAAGGACGGTGGGTTACGCCCCTGTATAGACTATCGAGGGTTAAATAAGGTTACTGTAAAGAATAGGTATCCGTTACCTTTAATCAATGACCTTTTTAATCAGGTCTCTGGAGCTCAGGTCTTTTCCAAGTTAGACCTTCGAGGGGCATATAACCTTATTCGCATTCGTCAGGGGGATGAATGGAAGACAGCCTTCAATGTTAAGGATGGGCATTATGAATATTTAGTGATGCCATTCGGGTTATGTAATGCTCCTGCTGTGTTCCAAGATTTTGTCAATGACATATTTCGTGATTTTCTTGGTCGGTTCCTGGTGGTCTATTTGGATGACATACTGATTTTTCCCGTTCCCTGGTGGAGCACCGTCAACATGTCAAAGCGGTGTTGCAGAGATTACGGGAGAATCGTCTGTATGCTAAAATCTCCAAATGCGTATTTGAAGTGTCTGAAATTCCGTTCCTGGGATATATAATCTCCAAGCGTGGGTTATTGATGGATCCCTCCAAAGTTTCTGCTATAATGGCGTGGGAACAACCTAGAACCCTAAAGGCGCTTCAGAGATTTTTAGGATTTGCTAATTTTTACAGACAATTCATAAGGGGTTTCTCGTCCATAGTGAGTCCCTTAACAGACCTCACTCGTAAGGGCGCTTTTGTTGAGGAGTGGCCTCCCTCAGCAAAAGATGCCTTTCAATTATTAAAAAAAAACTTTCACCTCCGCTCCCATTTTGATACATCCCGATACCCGGCTTCCATTCCTGTTGGAGGTTGACGCCTCGGAACTGGGAGTAGGGGCTGTCCTCTCTCAGTATGCGGGCAGTCCTGAGAAACTACATCCTTGTGCATTCTTCTCTCGTAAATTTTCGCCCGCCGAACGCAATTACGATGTTGGGAATAGGGAACTATTGGGTATTAAACTGGCCTTTGAAGAATGGCGCCACTGGCTAGAAGGTTCCCTACACCCTATCACGGTATATACTGATCACAAGAATCTAGAATATTTAGAGTCCGCTAAGAGACTCAACTCCCGTCAGGCCCGCTGGGCACTCTTCTTTTCTCGATTCAATTTCATTATTACCTATAAGCCGGGGAAGAAGAATGCCAAAGCAGATGCTCTATCTCGTAATTTCGGGGATTGTAAGGACCAGGCCGGTCCTCCTGAATCGATTCTACCTTTAGGTTGTGTTGTGGCCGCTCTTCTCCCCGACTTGTCTAGCTCGCTAATGCCATTCCAGGTTGATTCCCCTCCTGGTAAACCCTCTGAATGTTTATTTGTTCCACCTCACTTACGTCTCGCCGTTTTACAAGAACTTCATGATGCCAAGTCTGCCGGTCACTTAGGTGTTCGGAAGACCTTGGCCATCGCCAAACGTCATGTCTGGTGGCCCACCATCAGACGCGATACTTCTGCCTTTGTCGAAGCATGTCCTGTATGTGCTCGGAGTAAGACTACCCATGGTTCTCCTACAGGATTATTAGTTCCTCTAGAAATCCCCACTGAACCATGGTCGCACATATCCATGGACTTTATTGTTGATCTTCCACCGGGAATTCTGTAATTTGGGTGGTGGTGGACCGCTTTAGTAAAATGGCACACTTTATTCCATTGATAAAACTTCCGTCGGCACCAGAATTAGTACAACTATTCATTAAACATGTTTTTCGCCTCCATGGTCTACCGCGGAATATTGTCTCGGATCGAGGAGTTCAGTTTGTGTCCCGTTTCTGGAAAGCCTTCTGTAATCGCTTAGGTATTAAAGTGTCGCTCTCCACTGCCTATCACCCTCAGTCTAACGGTCAGACTGAGCGGGAAAATCAATGTCTAGAACAATATTTACGCTGTTTCGTTTCCGACCGCCAAGAACAATGGGCGGAATTCATCGAATTTGCGGAATTCGCCTTTAACAATGCGCCTAGTGAATCTACTAAGTTTTCACCTTTCTTTTGTAATTATGGTAGAAATCCTAAAGCATCATCCTTCTCTGGTCCTTCCTCCAACTTGCCGGCCTTGGAGGAATGGCTATGGGAAAGGACAAAGGTGTGGTCTGAGATACAGACTAACTTAAAGAAAGCCTCTAGAACTTATAAAGTATTTGCGGACCGACATAGGTCACTAGAACCACCATTTCGGGTGGGTGATTGGGTCTGGGTTTCTACAAGAAATATTGCCCTTCGACAACCCTCGTCTAAGCTGGGGCCTAAATATATCGGTCCTTTTCCTATTATTGACAAACTAAGCGATGTTACCTTTAAAGTCAAGTTACCTTTATCCATGAAAATTCCGTCGACCTTTCATGTTTCTTTGTTAAAATCTGCCAAAAATATTCAGGTGTCATCTCCTCCTCCGATTATAGTGGGAGACGAGCCTGAATATGAAATTAATAGAGTACTCGACGCTCGGGTGCTTCAAAACTCTTTACAGTATTTAATTGATTGAAAGGGTTTTGGTCCTGAGGAAAGGTGTTGGGTACCGGCCAAGGATGTCCATGCCAAAACCCTTATTAATAGATTTCATCGTGAGAATCCAGATAAGCCTGGTAAGGGTCCAGAGGCCCCTCGTGAAGGGGGGGGTAGTGTCACGGCCACCTCACCTGTCCTTTGTTCCCTCGCCGACTCCTCTCCGCGGGCTGGGCGTCCGTTGCAGCCGGCGGCGGGCCGGCGTCTCTCCCTTCCGGCCGCCGCTCGGCTGTCGCGAGCAGCCGCCCGGGCAGACTCCTCGTCAGCGGCGTCAGGAGCGGCCGCGTCGCTCTCTGTGCGGCGCGCTCCCGGCGCGCTGCATCATACACGCGCGCGCGCGCGCCTGGCTTCCTTGTATGTCCTCCGGCGGCGCTGCTCACAGCGCGCCCGCCGGAGGTAATCAGCATGGGCCAATGAGCCCTTTGCCAGCATGGGCCAATGAGCCCTTTGTCAGTATGGGTCTATGAGCCCAAAGTACACTGGGCAACGCCCCCTGATTCAAACTGGGCAATCAGCAAGGTTCCTGTAGCACCAATCACTACATTCCCCCTCAGCCAATCCTGTTTAGCCCCCATCATATAAAGGTTTTCACCCTGCGGTCAGTCCTTGCCCGTTATAGCGTGCTACTGGGTGCGATTTTGGATACCTTCTCCCTGTGAATCTTGCCGTGTTTTTGACCATCCCTGATTGCCGCCTGGACCGACCTTGCTTGTTCTTTGACCACGAATCTGCCTGCTCCTTTGTACCGCGAACTTCTGACCTCCCGTTGTGACCCTTGGCTTGCCCTGACTACTCTTCCATCTAATCCTACTGTACCGTGCCTCCTCGGATTGACCACCCGTGTATGACCCCTGTCCGTTATTGCTACTCAGTCTAGTCCCTGGTTCATCTGCCTTCCCCTGCATAAATCAGCATCCTTTGTGCTAACAAGACCTGGGGGCAACCGTGTCCGGTGAGGCGTGTCTAGCGTCCCGGCAAACGGGGGCTTACTATAGGCGAAGAAAGCAGCGGAGATTGGGGGTTGCTGATTTATTGGAAGGTGGGTGTCCCGCGGGACCTGACACAACCAATTTGGTCATGCCTGCAATTACATGCCCCTTCCTTGTGGTGGGGGCCAACCATGGCCACAGCTCACTATACAGTTTATGGAGGGAAACACGGTTAAGTCGAGTGAGCTCGAATAGCTCATTGTCATGCATGCGATCAATATCCAAACGTGCGCGATGCAACCTGGAATCTGACATGCAGATTCATAGAATGCCACGTAGCTGCAGACGCTCATACTCTTCAACGTACTCAGCATATATCATCTCCAATCTCACAGCTAACTTTCTCCTACAAAACAACCCCGTTTTATTGGCCATGTTCTAATCAACAATCAAGGCTCTGAATCATGCGCAAGCCCACACCAATAACGTAACATTCCCGAGATTGCAAACCTTTTACGCAAAATATACCACCATCTAAAGTGCGTATTCGTGTTAACGTAAACGCATATATACATGAAAAAAGTAACAAAAACCCTGAAAAGGCCTGGAAAAACTCACAAAACTTACAAAAACACATGCGAAAGTGCATGTGAAAGAGGCTTTGAATCAGCCCTAATAACCCTTTGGATGATTTTGGGGCAATTTAATTGGTCAAGAGGTGAGGTCCTATGTTGGACAGAAACATTCCACACTACTTTGTGAGGACACTTGCTTTCTCCCCCTCAACTGGAATGCTTGATGGACATTTTCATCCTTCTGCTGAAACTTGAAGGACCTGTACCTGGAACCAAGACCACTTTACTAAGATAAGTTTGCTTCTTACATATCTTACAAACTACTGAGAACTGCATTTTTGTAACTTTATATTTATTTTGGCTTTATTGCATCTTTTCCTTTCTCACATTATAAAGTAATCTTCCAATTGTTCTTGCAAACTAGACCAGTTTTCTTTGACTGGGGTCTTGTCTGCTTGCTTGTGGAGTGCTAAATTAACTCTTTTTTTAGTGCATTTGTCTTCAGAACCTACTGTTAAAAAATGATTAAATGAATAATGAATGATTAAATGATGATAACAAATGATTAGACAACGTGGTATAATTTTAGAGATATACATAAATTTGAGCTTTCAAGGTGCCTTATACATTTAAGGGCTGCAAATATACAGATTTTTAGCAAAATTACACTTAAGCAAAACACCTACCTACCTATTTAGGACCACAATATTACCGCTAGTTTTTTGGGGGGCAGTAACAGTTGTGCTGGGTTAAAAATATGTTTAAGCAAAAACTTCAACCTTATTCTTGATTCTGGTTTTGGACAGCTCTACGTCTCACTCACTTTGGTGGGCCTCATTATTACCGCTGTTTTTTGGGAGGCCCAGTAACAGTAAGGGGTTTGGTTGTATTTCCAGTGGCAGTGGCAGAACTACCAGCCCAAGGGGGAAGAAGCAGTGATACAGGGACTGGTGCTTTCAGCAGCAGTCAAGGCAACAGGGTAGAGCTCATTTTATCATCCAATCATGCAACCAGATTCCGGCTGGTTCCTCAAACAGCACCATTCCATGGCAACCACATTCCTCTGGGCCCTCTCCTTTCCTGAATGTGCCTCTCTCCTTTGCTCCACCCCCGGGCCTAGAGCTATTGGCATGCTTCATCTCTCAACCGCTGTTCACTGATGGAGAAGTTTTTGGGGGATAGTGGAAACACGCCACATGAGAGCCAGGGAGGGGCATATTCTGGTGGAGCCAGAGGAACACTGAGCTCGGCATTTGAGGGAGACAACATTGCCACCAACCCAGTGTGGTAGCAACCTTTAGAGATCAAAAGGTGGGAGGTGGCAAATGAGCTTGCAAGGATGCACTGGCAGTGAATGCGCATCACCCAAGCAGCAGCAGCAACCAAGCAAGTAGTACAAGGTGCTCTTGGAAAACCGCATTACTCTGATCTGTGGCAGATTTTCTATGAGTTATCTCTTAGTTTCAATCCAATTTGTGTACACTCTGAGTACACTCTGTCCGGAACCTGTGAAGCGGGAAAAGGTCCTAATGTGGGCACTATTTCCATGTGTGCATACATGCAGCAGCACCACAGTACTGCTTGATTGGAAGAACTGTGGCTAATATATTGTTTTGCAGCAGGATCCACCTACTGCTGCATCTCCCAGCATGTAGCACACTATAAGCACCAGTCAGGACTATGCAGCAAGTAGCAGTCTGTCATCCACTCCTGTCACCTCCATTGCTCCAGAAGGCCCCTGGGCACAAAATTTGGTGGAGGCCCCAGATACAGTATTTTTTTTCCTTTATTTCCTAAGTAATAGTCCAGCCAAGTAACTGATTGGTGGTTGTCTGGCACCCACCTACTTACTGGAATGTCAGATCGAGTCCCTTGTGCCACCTTTGTATGGGTGCGTGCTGCTCAGGAACACCTGTTTTGCCATTCAGTGCTGGGGGATAGTGTGATCGCCCAACTGGTCCAACAGAAAACAATTCCCTGCACTGAGCTACCAGCGGCTGTGCTTGGTGGCTTATGTGCAGTGAGTGCCTGCTGATTGTATACTGTATATGTTTATTGTTTTAACTCTTGGACATCAACTCCCTCCTTTTATTTAAATAATTAATACATGTATGAATTTTTAGGATTGAAAGATATTAGTGTTTCTTTAACTAGGCATGGTCAAACCTAGAGGCAAACATACTCTAGTTGGGATATGCCTGTGCCCAACAAACCTTTTTTTAGCTCTGCACCCACCCATCACTGTAATATTGCTGACAGAGGCTTTGCTGCTCTAGTCTATCCGCCCTGCCATGTGGTGGCTTTAGCTTCAGGTTTGCAAAAACAAGAAAAGGCTTGCCCAGGCATAGGGGGGCACTGCTTTGTTGCTGGCCCCACAGCCCCACAGCCCGTCAGACCAAAGACTGAAAAGCCTCCTGGACAAGACCATAACCCAAAGGATGGTGGAGGCCCCCTTTGCAGGGCAAGTGGCAGAGGCCCCGGGACACGCACCCCTTGCGCCTCCCTCTTAATCCTGCCCTGATGCCAGCAATAATGCAGTGGTGCAAACGCTTAATGTGCACCTGGCCAAGTTGCTAGTTCTACAGCCCCTTTTATTATTTGTAAATAATAGATACCTGCACAGCTACATGCAGAAGGTGGGCCAGTCATTGGGTCTCTTGGTCTCAAATCTGGTGCCCTTCAGTACAAATTTGTAGTGCTCCAGCTAGGAGCAATATATGTCAGTCACAGCCCACTGGATTAACATCCTTCCATGCCAGGCACTGCAGCAACTTGGCCAGGTTAGGGCAGTTGTGCCTTAGCAACTTAGGCCCTTATTTAACAAGAGATAGCATCAGGCAGCGCCTGGTTAGCGGAGGTAGAGCTAACTAGCGACGGATGAACGCTGGTCAACGCCGGACACGGCACACAATAGCACATTTATCAGATTCATCAAATTTTCAACCACAGCGAACAGCGCCAGTGTTGTGCCTTGCACAGCGCAAGGTATTACCTCTCGCTACCTGGCGCTCTCCCATACACTTCAATGGCAGACATTGTTTTTGTGTTTTTTGGCTTTGTTTTTTTTTTTTTGGTTTTAAATAAATTCTGACATGCATAAAACATAATTTTTGATTTTTCTGTAATGCTTTGGTTTTTTTTTTTTTTTTTTTTTAAAGATTAAATTAGGACTGTGTCACTTGGATGTCCAAATCACAGCACTCTCCCAATGTCATTTCAGTTATTGTTTGCGTTTTCGAAGGTGTCTAACCCCCCAAACTATCTTTTTTGTTAAAGCGTTTCAGGCGCTCTGTGCCGCAGTCACCGAACAACAGCGCCCACGTTCTATGAGAGTAATGTCTTTGATGAATCCGCGGTATAGCGGCGCGGCCCAGTCGCTATGCCGAGTCGCTGTGTGTAGCAGGCCGCGGTGCTATGAAGATCATAAATGTGTGTTTGGTTTTGGTTCGCTATTTCACACGTCACGCCCCCCAGTCGCTGTTGCTGAATAAGCAGCAGACACGGCCGGCGCTGACTCGGTGCTATACGTTATTGTGATGTTGCGTACCCTAGCGAATTGCTAAGCGTATTCAATTGCTAAGCGTATTCCAGCGTATTTTAGCGATGCGTGTTTGTTTTTTTTTAACTTTTACTTTCGTTTTGCAACTTCCGGTTTCCACCTCTGAGGATTCACCATGCGTCCAAGACGCAGAGCTGTCCCCCTCCCCAGCTACGCCTCCGATTCTTCCTCCCCAATCCCTTCCCCCCCTCCTCCCCCTGTCTCCCCTGGTCCCTCAACATCCCCTGCACCCCCTGCCCCCCCCAAATTACGTCGCAAAAGGGTGGATCCTCGGGTGAACGGCCAGGTGGTCAAAGTAAGTACATGTTGCATTTATGCTGTGCAACCATATAGCTTGTTATTTATGCTTATTAGTCTATATATATATATATATATATATATATATATATATATATTTAATTTTTATTTTTTATTTAAATGTGTTTTTTTTTAGGATTTTTTGCTGAGGGAATATGATTATGCCCGTGGTGCGAAGAGGCGCATAGCGTTGGAGGTGAAGGCCACTGTGTCCCGGCGCTTCCACACCAACCTCACCGTCCGGTCAATCGTCCAGAAGTGGTCGGACTTCAAGCGCCGGGACCCAGAGGGCGTGTATAGGCTCTATGATGCCTATGCTTCAGGTAAGTGTCAGCTGTAAATCAATCCACTAATGTAGTATGATTTTTTTAATTTTTTTTACATTCTGGGTTTTAAAGTTGTCATTTTTTTCGCCCCCTTTTACACAGATAAGCGTCCTCCCCTGGGCAAACGTGGGAAGGGCTTTCTCCCCGCAGCAGAGTGGTGGGGTCGGATGACTCTGCGGGGGAGGGGCCCTCTCACCAGTCAAATCTAGAGGACCCAGGGGAGGAAGGGGATGACGCCCCAGAGGAGCGTGCTGCTGGGGGGCGGGCAGTCTGGAGCCTCAGCTCCTCACAATTGGACTCTGGTGAGTCCGCAAACCCCGTGGGCCACTCTCAAGTGGGGAGTCCAAGTGGGGAGGTGGAAGTGGACTCACCCACACTCCCTCGAGGATCTGGGAGTGAGAGGGAGGAGGGTGGCCCATGTGGTTTGGGATCTTCAGGGCCAATTGTGAGGAGTCGAGGCTCCACGCCTCCTCCTCAGAGTCCTCCCTGGGAAACCAGTGGCAGGTCATCCCCTGGTGAGTGCATTTCTAATTCTTGTTTGTCTGTTACAGGTGATCCTGGTGACTTAACACTAATCCTGTGCCCTTGTTATCTGGTTTTTAGGGCATCATAGAGCCACCACCTCCAGCAGCTATGCGCCAGCCTTGGCCGCGGGCATAGTCGTGGTAAGTGTTTGTTGTTATCCCTCACATTCCATATGTTATGACATTCCTTAAACATACACATGTTTCCTGGTCCATAGTACAAGATGGTTTTCTAATTTAAATTAACATCACAAACCCCACTACAGTGCAATCCAACTGCCAACCACCCCTATGTTTCAGCCCACACCATGATGGGGGCTAGCAAATGTGTTATTTTTGTAAGTTGGTCCGGCTAACACATGTTGCACACTCTCAAAGTAAAAATCGACACTCAACTTCAAATTAGGCCTTAGCATTGCACTTTAAAGGTTATTGGCACATTATCTTGATGTGTCCATGTTGCCCACATAAATAATTTACATGAACTCATGGACCAGTAAATATGCTAATGTCTGACAACATGTGTGTAACCATGCAAGCATTTTTTTTGGCAGACTCCCTAAACAGATGGATGTCAAATCTTCATGTGTCATTGCCCAACTAATATTTTTTTTCTCTTTTGCTTTCTCCTGACAGATGTTGCCACGCAGACGGAGCCGGTGACCATACTCCCCACCCCAGCTCCCGGGACATCCAGCAGCATGGGCCCCAGCCACAGCTGCGATGGTGAGTACATCCCACTTCATATGCCTAAAGACTTTGGACACCTATGTCTTATTGTAAATTCTTTATAAATTGACAGTGTACCTATGTCTTTTCTAAGCACACATCTAGGTTACATGTGATTGTCCTACAATCCTAAATGCATGTCTGCATGCTTGATTGTTGGCTCACATTCTTGTTTTTTCAACCTAGTGTTAAAATGTGTTTGGAGAACAAACAAATTGGGCTGCTAAGGTGGTGAACTGTAATATGCTTGGCCCAAGCAGTTTAATCGTTAGGACTTAGGCCCTGATGTTTTGCTGTAAATAACCAAATAAATGTGCACACTGGGACTTATCCCTTAATTTATTCCCAAGAGTAAATGTATGCTTGGGATGTTGTAGCCACATGTAAGGCAGGCACGAGTACTCATATAATGGTAACACATAAGGGCACCGTTTACAACAATGGGAATGTGTGGGTCAGCTAATTTGAGGCAATTTCATTACATTGCTACATCTGTGTATGTTGAGATCACATTATATGTTTTTAATATTGTTTTTTTATACTCTCTACAGCTTGTGAAACGGAGCATCGCAGACTGTGGCAGTATGTCCGTCGGACACGCCTTATGCTGCTGGGCAAGAAGAGGCGTCATTAGGGTGGGGGGTATGGTTTTGGCCGCTGTGCGGCAGAATGTTGGCCATGTTGGCCGCCTTGAGCCACAATAAATGTTTTCTATTTTTCTAATTACAGTGTGTTGTGCCTTATCAAACATAGTTTAAGTGTCTAGCAACCCATTATTTGGGAAATTTTTGGGTACCTTTGTAGCCATTTAATGTGTAAACCATAGTAATATATGGCCAACAATGTGTGTCATATATTTCTGGCTACATGTACATATCTAGATCTAGAGACTCATCCCTGACTGTGTTAGTAGCTATGTCTTTTCAAAAACACTATTTTGAGGTGGGTTACTAAAATGTATTCCACAAAAATATTCAAAGAAACAAAATAAATCAAAATTCTTGGCATTGCTAGGGGTGGTGTTGGGGGACAACAGTGCAGTAAAAAATATAGACTGCTGTTGTATGGATCAACAACAAAGTTTGGTCCTGGCGCTGTACAGCTTGCTCCATGGCATGTGCCATTCGTTGGAGTACCCTGTTGTTTTCTGATTGCTGCTGATTTTGCATGTCATGGAGCTGGCGCTGCAGGTCCTCAATTTGTTGCCGATACACCAGCCCCTGATTTTCCAACGCCGCAATGCACTCATTAGTTCCATCACGCGGCTGTTGGTGACTGTAGTTCTCCAGCATCCGGACCCCTAGCTCATAGAAATCAGCACTTGTGGGTGCAAGACCTCCTCTTCTTGGGTGTTCAGCCTAAAAAAAACAAACAAAAGATTGTAGTGAAGCTTAAACAATGCAGGTATGCCCCTCCCAATCATTTACCCAAAGTGTAAAACTCAAACTTACCGTTGCTTGAGCCTCTGTAGCTTGTCCACATGGCACTTGGGCAGACGGCACAGCTTGGGATTCCGGTATGGCCTCCTGCCAAAAAATAAAAACAGGTGGTTCCTGGACTACCCACGAACATGTCAATGTGGTTAGTGTTCCCAAAAATCAGCCATGTTACCTCAGTGTCGTTCGCCCTAAGTATTTCTGGGGTCTGGCTGCCAGAAAGGGGCAAATCCACATCTGAGAGATGGGGCAAGCTGGCATATGTTAAACAGGAAAGTCATGTTAGTAGGTCAGTTGAGATTTTGCAAATTTTAGATGGATAGACTATCGAGGCCATACCTCGACAAAGTGCCAGATTGCACAATAGCCAAAATGTAACTTGGCAACTCAGATTGCAAACATGTATGTAAGAGGAAGAGTAGGCAATCATTGGCCCAAACACTAACAGACAAATAGCTCAAATTAGTTAGGCCCTCACTCGAGATTTGCCCTTGAAAATTCAATGTTTAAACACAAGTTGGACTAATAAATGCTAAAAAACGGTTCACAAACATCCTTACTAGATAATAAAGCAAACCCAACTTACCCTCATCTCTAGCAGCCTCACGTTGAAGGGCCCTTTCCGGACAGCCACTTCCTAGATTCTGGCCAACTAAAATACACAATGAATGTCTATAAATATTCACAACACTACTCTGGTGAATGTTTGTCTTTTAATATACCACCAAAATGCATTGAAATCACTCAAAACAGTTTACTAATGAGCATGGGGATGGCAAATCCACTCTAAATAGCCATCTTCAAGTTGACATTGAAAACATGTAGAATATTAGAGGAACAAAATAGACCCAGTGTAACATAACCAGCATAAAGGATACAGTGTTTTTGGCAATACACACCAACAGGGTCCTGTTGACCTGCAACATAGGAAGTGGTGTCCAAAGATGAAGAAGTGACTTGGCCTACAAAGAAAAAAAAAGAATGAAAGACATGCACTTGTGTTAAAGCCGCTACAGCAAGGTTGACACATGCACTTACCGGCATCGAAAGAGTAGCTTGGCTCCTGAGGAGATGCTGGTGCCAATGGGGGTGCAGCTATCCAAAAGCAAAGTAAGGATTTAGGCATTGGTAATGTGCGGCACCAAATAAACCATGAATCAAGGTGTGTGTGAGCAGCTCAATCATTAATATTTACACACCAAAAGTCAGATTACGCCGGGCCTGACAATTAGAGATTCCATTATTCAGCATTGCATGTCCCAACTTTGTGCAGTCAGATTTAAGAGTAGGGAAACCACTAAACACAGAGTGCCTTTGCGGGCCAGTGTGGCTTCCACATGTATCTGCAGATATATGCAAAAACATCTCTGGCTTCCCACATAGCTACACATGTTTTGGCCCTTGTTATTTAGTTGATGAGAGGGTTAAACTGGGTGTGAAATTAGTTCCCAGGCCCATATTAATAATCCTAAAATGTGTACTATTGTTTGAGGTGCTCCCACACCCATTTATTCTAAACAAACCATCCTATTAATTTGTGATAAATACCTTCAATGGCAGACTGGGTTAGGCTTAAGGTTGGTTGAAGGCCAGGAGTTGGGGTGTCCTCCTCCCCCGATTCATGGACATCACCATGTGCACCTATGCATAAAGCAACAGACAGGAAAGTAAAACATTTATGAGGTATAATGTACTAGTTCACATGTCCTACTGTTAGTTGGCCAGAAAGAGACAAAGCAAATCACATACATTAACATCACCAGGAAAAAATTTTGACAAAAGATGTACCTTCTGCCCAACCTGTGGTGTCATCCCCAGCATCCACACCCTGCAGCCGAATGAGGGGAATTTTGGACTTCAGCATCTCCTCATATGGCCTGTAGGTACTCTTTGGACCCTGGATGGTCCCACTCTCGACCTGAAGATCATGCTTCATCTTTTGCATAAGGGCCCTTTTCAAGTGTAGAAGCGTTTCTTGCAGGATGGGCCACTACGTGGGTATTGAGCACTGCTAGTAAGCTCCTCACCAATGGCATCCCACAATTTGCTCCTTTCTTGCTTGCCTATAGACTGGCTTTGGGAGCCAAAGATTAGCTCCCATTTTGCCAGGGTAAGACGCAAAAGAGTATTGTTATCCGCCAAATTAAATTCTGGCTCCCTCTTGGCAAATGGGCGCCTGGCCTTGGGTGCAGGCTCACCTTCGGCCTGGGCCCTTTTCCTTATCTGTCTGCGCACAGCACCCAACACACTCCTACTTGGCCCAGCTGTGGCCGGCAGATGTCCAGAATTTGGCTCCATCCTGTAGCTGCACACACACCACTAGCCAACACACAAGCACGCATACAAACTACAGAATGGCAACAAGATCTTTTGGGGGTGGCAGGTTTTATGTGCTCTAACAACCAATCACAAACAGGTCCACTTAATTGCTTCACACATACTGCCCAGGTGCTTGTAGCAACAGCTCCACTGCAATGACTGCTGTTTGTTTGAAGCATGTGTGGAAGCCAATTAACTAATTAGAGACCTCATTATGCAAACAACACAACCAAAGACAACAATGTAATCAGGTATATTAAACACTTGTTAAATGTGGCTCTACAAACGGCTATTTAATTTGAGAGCAGCTTACCTTTGATTGGTCCCAAACGGAATGTTCAAACATGTCCACTAAAGCACGCAAGTATCTGCTCACGTACGCTAGTATGTTTTAGCGTACGCATGCACAAACCGTTTCTAGCACACCTGGGTCACCTAATTGCAGACAGGAAATTGCATAGCAACGCAAAAGGCGGCAAAGCGGACCTGTCCTTTCCCAAAGTTAAGTATAAATGGCTTTATTTGACAACCTTCTTGTATTGTTACACTGTGGCAAAGGCTGTGGTGTGGTGCTTTGTTCCCTTAGTTCATTTTACTGTCTGGCTGGGTTTGGGCCTTACTCTCTGTGGCTTGTTGGGTGATTTCTGACATCAGTGCTGTTTCTTTAGGAGATTTATTTTGTTGGCATATGCTAATATTGTGTAGCATACAGCAAGTGAGGATTGATTTTGGGGCCTTTTGTGGGTTGTGCAGCAAATCCCCTCTTGTGCCTAACTTAGAAAGCACACTTTCAGCAGTCTGGTGGTTCTGACCACTATAGATCTGGTTTTGTGGTGAGCTGCATTGTTGTGATTGTGTGAGGAGTGTGCTTGTGTTGGGTGGTGTGTTTGTGAATTTATTTTGTTTTGCCTTCATTTGGATATCTGGTCAGTGAGTGTGAGATGGATAAGAGGGTGATGTATGGGTTATGGGTGTATGGATGTGGTAGAATGCTGGAAGAACAGGAGGCCAGGGAGGAGGGTGCTGTGAGGCTTAGGGCACCCCAATCCTTTGGCATCCGTCTTTCAGTGTGGGATTTAAGTGACGAGCAGATCAGAAGCCGCTTTCGTCTGAATCGTGCAGCACTACAGTCCCTATATGATCAGATTAAGACCAAAATCGATCTATCCACCAAACGCACCCAATCCATTCCAGGCATAGTTCGCCTATGTGCCACGCTTAATATTGTGGCACGAGGGAATTTCCAGGCAACCTCTGCCCTCCTCAGCAGGATCAGCCAGGCTACAATGAGCCGCATATTTATCCAGGTAGTACTGGCTATTTGTGACCTTATCCCTGTTTACATCAAATTTCCTGAGGATGCTGATGAGGTTGCCCAAATCAAACATGCATTCGCATGGGAGGGATTCCGAATGTGCTAGGGTGCGTGGATGGTACACATATCCCTTTCCGCCCTCCCTGTGCACAGGAGCTGCATTATAGGAATAGGAAGCAATACCATTCTATGAATGTCATGGTGGTCTGTGACCATATGAAGCTGCGGCCGTGAGATCTGGCTTCCCCGGCTCATGCCACGACTCTTACGTGCTCCAGCAGTCAGTCCTGTGCCGGAAGTTTGAGAACAATGAAATGTCACCTGGCTGGCTACTGGGTAAATAAATAACCATGACAAAGTATTTGTTTAAAAATATGTGGCCTAGTAAGCTAAATTTAAAATTTTGCAAAAAATAACATGTACTAGTACTAATTGCTGTCTCTCTCATTGTGTTTATTCCACAGCGGATAAGGGATATGGGCAGAGAACGTGGGTCATGACTCCGGTCAGAAACCCACAGACCTCTGCCCAACCACTCTACAATGCAGCACATCGCAAAACCAGAAGCATTGTGGAAAGAACCATTGGACTGCTGAAAGCGCGCTTTCTGTGTTTGGCACGCCCAGGAGGAGAAATGTTGTACAGTCCACAAAAGGTCTCCAAAATTATCCTCGCATGCTGTGTGCTACACAATATTTGCATATGCCACAGAATACAACCCCCTGAAAAAACAGCACTGGTGCCAGAAGTCCCCAACATGGCCGCAGAAACGAGTGAGGACACCCAAACTGGATTTGATCTAAGGGAAAGCATGATCACTTTGTTTTTCTCGGTAAGCTACCTCACCTTCACTATAATACAAGTACTGCACTACAGGGGAACTATTTGTTGGATCCAATCATAAGGGGGTGTGTGAAAGTTGACCCAAACCACTATAAGGGGGGGTGTGAAAGTTGACCCAAACCACTATAGGGGAGGTGTGTAAGTTGACCCAAAGCAGTATAAGGGGAGGTGTGTAAGTTGACCCAAAGCAGTATAAGGGGGGGTGTGTAAGTTGACCCAAACCACTATAAGGGGGGGGGGTGTAAGTTGACCCAAAGCAGTATAAGGGGAGGTGTGTAAGTTGACCCAAAGCAGTATAAGGGGAGGTGTGTAAGTTGACCCAAACCACTATAAGGGGAGGTGTGTAAGTTGACCCAAACCACTATAAGGGGGGGGTGTAAGTTGACCCAAACCACTATAAGGGGGGGGGGTGTAAGTTGACCCAAAGCAGTATAAGGGGAGGTGTGTAAGTTGACCCAAAGCAGTATAAGGGGAGGTGTGTAAGTTGACCCAAACCACTATAAGGGGAGGTGTGTAAGTTGACCCAAACCACTATAAGGGGGGTGTGTAAGTTGACCC
The DNA here is from genome assembly GCA_027917425.1 of Gastrophryne carolinensis. NCBI lineage: Eukaryota > Metazoa > Chordata > Amphibia > Anura > Microhylidae > Gastrophryne > Gastrophryne carolinensis. The sequence goes on along the minus strand of CM051242.1, from coordinate 119,832,113 downwards.
AAACCACTATAAGGGGAGGTGTGTAAGTTGACCCAAAGCAGTATAAGGGGAGGTGTGTAAGTTGACCCAAACCACTATAAGTGGTGTGTGTAAGTTGACCCAAACCACTATAAGGGGGGGGTGTGTAAGTTGACCCAAACCACTATAAGGGGAGGTGTGTAAGTTGACCCAAACCACTATAAGGGGAGGTGTGTAAGTTGACCCAAAGCAGTATAAGGGGGGGTGTGTAAGTTGCCCCAAAGCAGTATAAGGGGAGGTGTGTAAGTTGACCCAAAGCAGTATAAGGGGAGGTGTGAAAGTTCACCCAAACCACTATAAGGGGGGTGTGTAAGTTGACCCAAAGCAGTATAAGGGGAGGTGTGTAAGTTGACCCAAAGCAGTATAAGGGGAGGTGTGTAAGTTGACCCAAACCACTATAAGGGGGGGGGGGTGAAAGTTGACCCAAAGCAGTATAAGGGGAGGTGTGTAAGTTGACCCAAAGCAGTATAAGGGGAGGTGTGTAAGTTGACCCAAAGCAGTATAAGGGGGGGTGTGAAAGTTCACCCAAACCACTATAAGGGGAGGTGTGAAAGTTGACCCACATAACAATTAGGGGTGTTGTGCAAGTTGACAACAATTGACCCTAAAAAAAAAAAAAAAAAAATGTCATTAAATGCTACAAACCAAATTTAGAAATAAAAACTAACTACACTTTTTCTTATTTTGTAGGCACCATGAAGAGAAAGCCACACTTTTTTTTATTTGAAGCCAAAAACACAAAAAAAATAAAAAAATATAAACCAAGAAACATGGTGCAATGTATTTACTACTGAAGGTCATAACATTAGGTGCACAAAGTGGGACTGCCAGCTCAGACCCCGGAGCCCACCAACTCAGCCGCTCGACAGATACACCAAAATGTTGCTCATGTTTCGCAGGGTATTAGTGGCTCATCCAGAGAGCCGTCAAGAGGGCTTCTGAGACACCTAGGGAGAGCCTTCTCGGTTACAAGAAACAAGTGGCGAACAAACGAGAGGAGGTAAGAATGATCACGGATTTTAGTACTGAATGGCAGGACATAAGACACATTTTGAAACAACACTCGCGGGTATTAGAAAGTGATCCGGCTCTGAAAAAATGGGTCAAAAAGGGACCAAGAATGACTGCACGCCGGGCACCAAATCTCCGTGACAAATTATGCAAAAGCCACTATAGGAGACCTAAGACATGGATACAGCAGCACATGGATAGAGGAGGTAGTAGACCATGTGGTCGCTGCAATGTGTGCCCCTTGGTCCAGACAACTAATATAATTAGGAGTACTAGCACCAATACAGTGATGAAAATCATGACCACGATCACCTGTCAGATGGAGGGGGTCATCTATGCACTTGAGTGCAGCTGCCCCAAGCAATATATTGGGGAAACCAAAAACAAAGTGGTGGGAAGAATTAGAGGACATTTGTCTAATATAAGGTTAGCCAGGAGGGATCAGGAAGCAGGGAGAACATTGTCCCCAGTTGCCGCCCACTTTCTCCAATACCATAATGGACAGACCAGGGATCTTAGAGTCACTTACATTGAAAAGATTAACCTGGGGGGTAGAGGAGGTAATATTAAAAAGATGCTTCACCAAAAAGAATTAGAGCGGATTTTTAATTTAGGCACACGAGCACCAATGGGAATCAATGAGGAATATTCCTTTGCTTCCTTTTTAGGGCGGTGATAATCTTGGTATTAGGGCATGTTGCCTCCGCATTATTTCGTATGGCTCACTGTAGTATTTTATTTAATTTATCATGCTTTCATGTAAAGTTTGTGTTTTTATTTGTAGTTCAAGTATGTTCACTACGTGGTGTATGGCTCAAGGGTTTGGGTTGTGTCATCAGCATGTTGCCTCCCAGTTAAGCCTTATGGTTTGGCTTTTTGTGTGACAACATGGCACTAGTGTTATGGGTATTGTACGAAGTGTTTCACACCTATATGTGTTTGTATTATAGATCATGTCCTTTTGGGATAGCATCCTTTTTTCCTCCTTCCCCCTTAATCCAACCATTCGTAAAACATCAGAAGAAAAGGACCCTTTACATCTAGCAACAGCACCATTATGAATTCTCCATCTAAGAACAGCTAAAGAACAGCCAGAGGATGGATTTAAGAACAACCAAAATGGGAATCTCTTGGCAGATAGGAGGATTGGACAGGCTTATCATCCCTCGACAAATAAGAAAGCCAGTAGATCTGGGGGTTAATCCCTGTCAGATGAAGCAGTGATCTGGACTTTATACTTCATCATCATTTTTGGACGTCATTGTGTCCTTGAAGTGGATGCCCTGGCAGAGGACAAAGTGGATGAGCCACTAATACCCTGCGAAACATGAGTTAACATTGATGCTGATACTACCCCCCGGTGGCACCTGAGACTTCATTATGGTGATATGAGACATACTTATCTATGCCTGGTTTCTATCTCATATACTCTTAAACGGGATTAGGATTTGTATCATTAGCAGGATTACTTATGCATGATATATTTGCACAGATTGGTCTTCTTTGCCCAGATAGTTTACAGCACATTTTTTTGTCAGTGCTAGTTTTTTGGCACAAACAATTCATAGCACATTGCACTTTTCTTTGTTAAATATCGGGTCACTGGTGAACCTGGTTTATATACACTTACATAAGATGTTTTGATTCATGTGGAGTTGTGTGGTTATTAATTTTTTTTTTCTTTTGTATATACACTTTATTTCAATCACTATTTATATTACTGTATCTATTTATCTACTATTATGAATTGGTCATATATCATGTATTGAAGTTGTCCCTATTTATTATATATATATATATATATATATATATATATATATATATATATCTTTTAGATAGGCAGTTCTTATAAATTGTGTAGAGTTATAATAAGAGTCATAAATTGTTTAGAGTCATAATAAGGTTTGCCACCAGAGGGTGCTGTCTTTCATGTTTTTTAAATGGTCTGTTTATGTGTGTTTGTATAGTTTTGTCTTCACTGTAATGGTACTTATTTGACATTAAATATACAAATTATTTTATATTCATTCTGGTTTGTGCGGCCTCATTTATAGGGTGCTCTGTTTGAGCTTGTGCTGGCTAGCTCACTATTTTGGCGTATTCATAAGGTGGTACCTTGTACCTGGGTGCCTTTGAGGCCTGCACCCACATATATATTTGAATAGCTGTGCATTACTTTAGTCTCTTGTTGTTTTTAATTGTACATGTACATTTCTCTCGGTCACAAGCAGTGGCATTCCTCTTGCCACATGGAGAGCTATGCTTGTATAAGGCATACACATATGGGTTGATTCAAAGAAACATGTAACAGCTTGGATTTGGGTCACGATCATCCTATTTTTCACGTCCGCTCGTGCGTTCGTATGAACTTGCGAGTGATTCAATAAGCAAATACGTTTCTATCCTAAAATATACGTCCGTTCGTATGATATCTCCCGAACTTGCCTCAGTCAGTTGGCAATCGTAAAAATCACGTTCATGTGCTCACCTGTTGCGGCGGCAGCCTGTTTTTTCGGCTGCTTCCATCGTCCACCTCTTCCAATTACTTGCGTTTGCCTCTGGTTTTCATTGGTTTTTGGCCTCTTAGATTCGTGCGTTCGTATGTTTATAAGATCTTGCGCATGCGCACCCTCAACCAGAAACTTACCTAAACCTCTTAGCGCCTGCATCCAACTTCATTTCTCGGTCCCTCAAACTTACGTAAACCTCTTAGCGCCTGCATCCAACTTCATTTCTCGGTCCCTAAAACTTACCTAAACCCCTTAGCGCTTGCATCCAACTTCATTTCTCGGTCCCTCAAACTTACCTAAACCCCTTAGCGCCTGCATCCAACTTCATTTCTCGGTCCCTCAAACTTACCTAAACCCCTTAGCGCTTGCATCCTTCTTCATTTCTCGGTCCCTCAAACTTACCTAAACCCCTTAGCGCCTGCATCCAACTTCATTTCTCGGTCCCTCAAACTTACCTAAACCTCTTAGCGCCTGCATCCAACTTCATTTCTCGGTCCCTCAAACTTACCTAAACCCCTTAGCGCTTGCATCCTTCTTCATTTCTCGGTCCCTCAAACTTACCTAAACCCCTTAGCGCCTGCATCCAACTTCCTTTCTCGGTCCCTCAAACTTACCTAAACCCCTTAGCGCCTGCATCCAACTTCATTTCTCGGTCCCTCAAACTTACCTAAACCCCTTAGCGCCTGCATCCAACTTCCTTTCTCGGTCCCTCAAACTTACCTAAACCCCTTAGCGCTTGCATCCAACTTCATTTCTCGGTCCCTCAAACTTACCTAAACCCCTTAGCGCCTGCATCCAACTTCATTTCTCGGTCCCTCAAACTTACCTAAACCCCTTAGCGCTTGCATCCTTCTTCATTTCTCGGTCCCTCAAACTTACCTAAACCCCTTAGCGCCTGCATCCAACTTCATTTCTCGGTCCCTCAAACTTACCTAAACCTCTTAGCGCCTGCATCCAACTTCATTTCTCGGTCCCTCAAACTTACCTAAACCCCTTAGCGCTTGCATCCTTCTTCATTTCTCGGTCCCTCAAACTTACCTAAACCCCTTAGCGCCTGCATCCAACTTCCTTTCTCGGTCCCTCAAACTTACCTAAACCCCTTAGCGCCTGCATCCAACTTCATTTCTCGGTCCCTCAAACTTACCTAAACCCCTTAGCGCCTGCATCCAACTTCCTTTCTCGGTCCCTCAAACTTACCTAAACCCCTTAGCGCCTGCATCCAACTTCATTTCTCGGTCTCTAAAACTTACCTAAACCCCTTAGCGCTTGCATCCTTCTTCATTTCTCGGTCCCTCAAACTTACCTAAACCCCTTGGCGCTTGCATCCTTCTTCATTTCTCGGTCCCTCAAACTTACCTAAACCCCTTAGCGCCTGCATCCAACTTCATTTCTCGGTCCCTCAAACTTACCTAAACCTCTTAGCGCCTGCATCCAACTTCATTTCTCGGTCTCTAAAACTTACCTAAACCCCTTAGCGCTTGCATCCTTCTTCATTTCTCGGTCCCTCAAACTTACCTAAACCCCTTGGCGCTTGCATCCTTCTTCATTTCTCGGTCCCTCAAACTTACCTAAACCCCTTAGCGCCTGCATCCAACTTCATTTCTCGGTCTCTAAAACTTACATAAACCCCTTAGCGCTTGCATCCTTCTTCATTTCTCGGTCCCTCAAACTTACCTAAACCCCTTAGCGCCTGCATCCAACTTCATTTCTCGGTCCCTCAAACTTACCTAAACCCCTTAGCGCCTGCATCCAACTTCATTTCTCGGTCCCTCAAACTTACCTAAACCCCTTAGCGCCTGCATCCAACTTCCTTTCTCGGTCCCTCAAACTTACCTAAACCCCTTAGCGCCTGCATCCTTCTTCATGTTGACGACCCTAAAACTTACCCAAACCACATAATGTACATTTGTCTATATGTTTATAAGCGTGTTTTTTCTGTTTTGTGTAATTGTTTTTGGGTGCGCATATTATAAAAGACACATTTATGAAGGCTTCAAATATAATTTATTTAAATTATTTAGTTTTTTTTTTTTTTTTGCTATTTTCAAACATAGTAAAAATTTTTTTTTTGTTTTTTCCAAACATAGTAAAATGTTTTTTTTTTTGTTTTTTCCAAACATAGTAAAATGTTTTTTTTTTTTTTTCAAAACATAGTAAAATGTTTTTTTCTTTTTTTTCCAAACATAGTAAAAAGTTTTGTTTTTTTTTTCCAAACATAGTAAAATGTTTTTTGTTTTTTTTCCAAACATAGTAACATTTTTTTTTTTTTTTTTAAAAACCTTGTAAAATTTTTTTTTTTTTTTCCAAACATAGTAAAATGTTTTTTTTTTTTTTAAAACATTAAAACTTTTGAAATAGATAAAACAATGTTAAACGAGTTAACAAAAGTAGCCAGGACCAAGGGCACTAATCATCCTCCTCTTCTTCATCTGTTGGCCCCAACGTCGCCTGTATGGCCAGCAGCTCGGCCACCAACTCCTTGATTCTTTTTTTTTTTTCATGCACGGTTTTTGGGATAATCCCTGTAAGCAATAGAGAAATAAACATAAATAGGAGTCCCAGACCGGTTTGTATGCTGGAAATAGATTTGGGGTTAATCAAATACATGTAAATGCATGACATATGTCATTCTTCCAAGGGATAAAGTTAATGCATTTCCCACAGGTAAGTCTTTAAACTCCTGACACCGGACCTTCAACATTATTTAATGAAAACCAATAACTATTCCCAAATGATTCTGCACCAGATCAAAGTACATTTTGGAGGTTTTTGGATTACAGCGCCGCCATCTGGACTCTGAAGCATAACACTTAATGAGGAGTGGAGAGTTGGATAAAGTACAGGGGAGTAGCTTACAGTGGTGCGTTGGGAATCCAGAGCATAGCTGGGTTGAGGGAAAGGTCATCAGTCCCACAATGCATGGCAGCACCTTACTTTTTTCAATCTGTATCCCATGCTGCCTGTAAATATTGCGCATTCCATATTCCGCAATATTGGTTTTTTTCAGTCTAATAACATGCATTAGATGGCTGAAGGGTGTTTTTCCATGTTTCTAATCTGTAGGTACAGTGTGTTGGCTAATTCTTAGGTTCTTAATACAAGTTAGGGTCCTCTTTAAGCTAACGAAGTGCCCACATGAAAGTGTGAACTACACATTGGCTACGCCTTTAGTTATGTGTGTGTTATTAGCTAACCAAACATTAATATGAATAATGGCATGGAGACTTACGGAGTTGGTGGCCGACAGATGGCTGGTTGGGGCCAACAGGCTGCCCTTGGTCCTGGCTATGCTGTGAAGAAGTCCCTGGAGAAACATGTGACATTTGGTTAGTACTTGTATAGAGTCACTATTCCCAACATATCTGGCTCCCAGTCTGGCTGACATCACTCACCTTCGCCAGGATCGACTTCCAGCATCTCTGCTGCCTCCTCCTCCACTATTTCACCCGCACCAGAAGCTTCTACAAATACATAATAAAGGATAACTTAGTTTTTGGCCTGCCATTTATATCTTTGTGCCTATACATGAAGAGTGACATACCAGAGCCTTCCCCATGCCTGGCCAGGTATGACTCCACGCCCACGCGGTTGGGCCCCTCCTCTGTGGTAAGGTCCAGGGGCTGGTCTGAGGAGGCCACAGAGGAGGGGTAGGTCCGTCGCCCGGGAGATCCACCACCTTCACTCACAGATGCAGACTCATGCAGCACTGGTCGGCCTGGACGCCTCCGGGTGCGGCGAATTCTGAAATCCATTTCCAACACTACCAAAGAAAAGTCATTATAAATAAAGGCATAACTTATACATTTGGAACATATACCATGCAATTGCTTGTTACTTACTTGGGAAATGGATTCCAAAAAACCTCCGCACCCGGGGCATGTGCAGACGTTTCAGGTCCGACCAATGCTGCATTATCTGGGTGTGAGTGAAGGTGGTGCTGGTGACACGGTGTATCTCGGCGATGATCTCCCGGGCGATGTCCCTTTTCTCGCACACATTGGGCGCGAAGTCATACCGGCGCTGAAGCATGATCTGAAAAACATAATGGACACAGAGATTTTACTTTTACACACACACCCATATGTGTTGCATCACAAGTTGAGAATTTCATGTCATTAACACACACATTTAGAGTGGCAGCCATTTTTGGGGAGTGCCTTAAAGAGGACGTTGACTGTGAATGAGAGTCTGGTCTTATGTTATATGTATCACACACCATGTACATACAGATAATAGCCAACATCAAGAATCAGGCCACCTGCATCTATGCCATGTTAGGATGGTTTAAACATCCAAGATGTAGGCTAATGCTTAGGCTTTTGGACCACGTGTGTGGCTTCCCGTTGTGTTTTTATGGCTTAGGAAAACAGTGTTCCTCAAACATCCGCATCAAGGTCCGAGACAGGCCAGGTTTGCCAGCTAGCCCCGCTACTCCACAGGTTAATTAACTGTTGCTAAGCCGGAGCAATTGGCCGAATTAGGACATCAGCATAGACAGGTGAAAACGTGGCCAGGCTCGGCCCTTGAGGATGAAGTGTGAGGAGCCAGTTATTAAACATTAAGAGACCCCAAACTAGTTCCAAACGCATCATTTACATTTAGGCCATCATTGACTATTAGATTAAAATGCACAGGCAGCCACTTACCAGCATGAGGATCTCTTCCTGTTGACGGGTGAAGATAGTGGGCGCCATCTTTATGCTTCTTCAAGGCAGCAGATAAGTGAAACCCCAGCGGTTTCCTGGTTCCGCTCGAACGTACGTTCGTACGAGCGCGTAGTCGTGCGCATAGGCGTCACACGCTGGGCTCATTATTTAAAGGTCCCTGCACCCAAAGCTCATTCTCTTTAAGCATTTGTGTAAGATGGCACCTAAAAAGCCTATGACCAAGCGACCCCAGCAAAGCAAGACCGCGGAGGGCCCAACAACAAGGTCCCAGCAAGGTAGGAGAAAGCTGAGAGGCAAGACTACTACCTCGGCCCCACCAAGGGACACTGGACCCTCAGGAACCCAAAAAAGGGGCCCCAAGCCACGTGCCCCTGCAGCCAAAAAGCAGCCAACTGCAGCACCCACCACCTCTGCCCCCAGAAGAGGCCGCACAAGGGAGCCCACACCGGCCATGGGTTCAAGTAGGGCAGTTCGGCAACCCAGGCCCCGCAGCAGGGCCCGAACCCCATCCAGGGCCAGAAGCCCATCCAGGGCCCGCCGAACCCCATCCAGGGCCAGAAGCCCAGCCAGAGGCCGCCGAACCCCATCCAGGGCCAGAAGCCCAGCCAGAGGCCGCCGAACCCCATCCAGGGCCAGAAGCCCAGCCAGAGGCCGCCGAACCCCATCCAGGGCCAGAAGCCCAGCCAGAGGCCGCCGAACCCCATCCAGGGCCAGAAGCCCAGCCAGGGCCCGCCGAACCCATCCAGGGCCAGAAGCCCAGCCAGAGGCCGCCGAACCCCATCCAGGGCCAGAAGCCCAGCCAGAGGCCGCCGAACCCCATCCAGGGCCAGAAGCCCAGCCAGAGGCCGCCGAACCCCATCCAGGGCCAGAAGCCCAGCCAGAGGCCGCCGAACCCCATCCAGGGCCAGAAGCCCAGCCAGAGGCCGCCGAACCCCATCCAGGGCCAGAAGCCCAGCCAGAGGCCGCCGAACCCCATCCAGGGCCAGAAGCCCAGCCAGAGGCCGCCGAACCCCATCCAGGGCCAGAAGCCCAGCCAGAGGCCGCCGAACCCCATCCAGGGCCAGAAGCCCAGCCAGAGGCCGCCGAACCCCATCCAGGGCCAGAAGCCCAGCCAGGTCCCGCCGAACCCCATCCAGGGCCAGAAGCCCCTACAGGGCACGAAGAACCCCATCCAGGGCCAGAAGCCCCTACAGGGCCCGAAGAACCCCATCCAGGGCCAGAAGCCCCCGACCTGGCACCAGCCGGGAACAGAGCCCCCGACCTGGCACCAGCCGGGAACATAGCCCCCCAAGAGGGCCCAGAATTTCAACCATGACCACATCTACACCTGGAAGTTCGGTGGCCAGCCACGCAAGAACACCCAGTCCCTTGGCCAGTCCAGTCCAGTCATTGGGAAGCCACCAATCCGGCCATTCCCCTACCCAGCCCCAGGCCATAATGTCACCACATGTGTCTGCACACATGGAGGAGCAGCCAAGCCAACCATCTGGCCACACATTGCGCCGCGGCCAGTTGAGTGGGAGATTCTCCCATGACCAAAATATGGCATTGGCTAGTGGCCTTACATTATACTATGACGAGCTCTATGGGAGCAAATCAAAACACACCACAAAGCAGCGCAAGATGGAATTGTTTGAAACCATCCTACGACAAGTAAATGCAGCGGGGGAAGAGAGGAAAGATGTGTCCCAAATTCAGAAGAAAATCTCTGATCTGAAGTATGCTGTACGGCAAAAAGAAATTAAAAGGCATAATTACAGGTAAATAAATGTTTTCTCCAAATATAATGTTTAGGATGTACTGTATGCACCTTTTCTGAGTACCAAACGATTTTCTCTTTTCAACCTGAAAACTGGAGGTGGCTTTCCTTCTAAATTGGAGTTTACCCCTGCTGAGGAGATTGTGCTGGGACTTCTCCATCCGGTCGCGGTCGGTGGACATGCTGGTCTAAGGGACACAGACTCACCGACCCGTACCCACGGTGAGTACTCTTAAATCTGCATGTTTGCCTGTTTGCTAAATAATCTAAAGTTCACTAGTAACAAGATAACGGGATGCCCCTATGGTTTGCCTTGCTTGGCCTCGCACTACTGTGCCTGTTTGTGTCCTCTTTTGGTCCCTGTGAATCACACATTTAGGCCCACATCCATTATGGCAAAGATCAAATTTCAAATGGTATTGGTAAAGTCATGAAGTTTCTCCTGAAAAGTGATATATTTTGAATCAATCACAAAACACACATCATTATGGATGGGTTGCCTATTTGTTGTGTGAGTTGTGTTTGAGTTAACAATTTAATTAGCCACCCCCAAACATATCTGACCTAGAGCAGCGAGACTCAACTGGCGGGCCGGGGTACCAATGCGGACCTTGGCACCAGATTCCACTTCTGTGTTGACGTGCTCAGAGCTGCCCCCTTGATCGGCGATGTAGTGGTTGTTCTCCTGCCCAATGTCATGGCTCCCTGAAACATAGCATTGCAATATGAAGTACTGCACAGGAAGTGGCATTGCAAGGTACACAGTAACTTGGTACCTCTTTCTCTTGGCACAATCGTGTCCCGCTGCCCCTGCTCTGCCCCATCTGCCACAGTCCCCCCATGCCCCCCCCCCCACATAAGCCCCATACATTTGTAACAGATTTGCTCCATCCATCCCATCACCATCAATTCGTTAACTCCCCCCTTTAGCCATCCAATCCCTGTCCCCTCAGCTCTGCCCCATCCAGCCCAGCAAGGGCAAGCAGCCTTTATTAGTTTGCACTTTGAAATCTCAAGCCCCTCCACCAGTGTGTTTATTTCTAACTAGACACCCCCTGCGTCAGCCCCATGGCCAGACATTCACCTCTCACCACATACCTTTAAATGGACCTTTACAACAATTGTTTGAGTACCCCGGACCTAGCGAATGGTAGGCTAAATCCAAAAATGTGCGTTGCAAGTTGTATGCTGACTGGGTACACTTCCTGACTTAGAACTGAGGTCAGTTAGCAGTTTTCTCGAGGCATTGCACCTATCTAAACTTGCGTGTCTTTTAACAAATGTCCCCATTGCTCTAGAGTTGCTTAATATTACAAATAGAGGTTTATTTGATTACCTATCCCAAAAATGGTTATGTGTGTGTTTACGTGGTTTGTTTTTCTCTTCTTCAGCCCAGCATGATCCCTCAGCAAGGGTAAACTCACCCCCCAGTTTGGTTATGCCTACCAGGTCCGTACAGCATAGGAGCCCAGATCCGAGATTTCCGGTAAGTTAATTTATTACCATAAATACTACCAAGTGCTTAAGAATGTGTTAAACTGTGGGAATCCCAAATTTGGACGCCAACTTACACTTTTTTTTTTATATGTCCCTACAGACCCGCACACTCATGGACGAGATCCAGGAAATGGAGGAAGATGATGATGTCTCCATGCAGGGCACGTCGGATGACCTCCCCCTGGGTCCCAATTTGGAACTGCTCCATAATGTTTCTCTGGCCAATCCTCAGCAGCAGAGTGAATCTCCATCCATTGTGCATGCACATGGGGAGACTGACACTACAGTCCCCAGTGTTCACTCTGCTGCTGAGGATTTGCAAAGCAGGCCTGTTGCTGTTGAGGGGACGACACCACGCGGCAGGGCACGCCCAAGAGCCAGGGTAATTGTGCGGCGGACACCATTACGCCGCCCCACAATTTCCCAGGGGAGGCAGAGTGCCCTGCTTCAATTATGGACCCAAGAAAGGGACTCTTATGAGGCTCAGCTCGTTACAGAGCGTGAGGAAAGGCATGCCGACATGGTCACCATCAATACCAGTCTACAGGGCATCCTCGCGGAGTTGCGTACCCTCAACAGCAACGTGGTCACTGCAAGTAATGGCATCCAGTCAGCCATGGCTGAGATGACCAATATGCAGAGAAACATTGTGGAGCAGTTTCAAATTCACAATGCTGCCATGGCCCAGGCTAGGTCCCATTCACATGGACCTCCACCTGGACCTCCACCTGGGTATTATGGGCAGCCACCCTATTAAGCCATGGGTGTGTGGGACATCTTTTCTCTTAACCCCCACTGTATTTACTTGTCCTTTGAGGTTTCAAACAATCCATTTTGTGTTGCTCATGCAGGTTGTGTTTTGTATTTGCTCCCATATAGCTCCTTAGAGTAATGCTTAAGGCCACTAGCCAATGCCATAGGTCTATGGGGAGTGTATCTGGCCACTTATGGCTTTAAATATGTATTTGGTTGGTGCTCCTCCTGTTTGCAGACATGTTTGTGTGACATTATGGCCATGCCCAAATATCCCTGGGCACAGGCAATATTAATGACTGGACTAGGCTGGCCTTTGGACTGGGTGTCCTTGTTTGGTTGTGCCACTCACTTCCAGGTGTAGATGTGCTCGATGTTTTTTTTATTATGTCATCCATTTGTAACCACAGATGTATGTGGAATATTTTCTGTTAAGCACAATAATTTTTACTTTTCTAAGTAAAAAAAATATTCTCACTTACAATACTTGTGGCGTTTTTAGTGGGAACACATTTTAAACAGCTTGGGCTAAACCACATAATTTTGGTTGGAAGAGGTGTAACAATGCAAATCTAAAGCTAAGGAAACTACATGAAATACATTAGGCAACAATTAAGGTAAAAATGTTTTACTTTGAGGTAATGCCACATTACGGCAAAACAACATATTTAACAAAAAGGATAACACAGACACACAGAATGTTGAGACACGAAATAAAATTAACTAAAATGCTGCAAGATCAAGTTGGCTCTAACTGATTGGGCAGACTCACTGGGTGGCCCAACAAAATCCTCTACATCATCCTCTACGGCTGAAGAGGGCAGGCTATCCACATAACGTGGGACACGTTCCAGGATGGCAAAATTGTGCAAAACAGCACATGCCATGATTATGTCTATCACTTTCTTGGGATCATATTGCAGGGCGCCCCCAGTATGGTCCAGGCAACGAAAACGTGTCTTCAACAGCCCAAAGGCCCTCTCCACAACAGCCCGGGTCTTGCGGTGCGCACGGTTGTACGCTTCCTGAGAGGCATCCTGGGGCCGCAGCACAGGCGTCATGAGCCAGGGTAGAAGTGGGTATCCGGAATCACCTTAAACAGACAATGAAATGTAATCAAAATTAAAAAGGCAACACAACAAACACAAAGAATTTTACATATATCATAATGATGTAAGGTAAAGGGCAAAAAAAAAAACACAGGGCACATTAGCAAAATAAATATTGCCACTAATGTAGTACATAATTAAAAATGGCACTTCAATATACCAATTAATTAACAAACATCTGCACGGCCAAGGGTATTTGGAATTTAAATATATTTTTAGTTTTCAGACATGTTACAATTAGGATGCTGCTGAGGGGCTATCCACATTTAGATGAAAACTACAATGTATGCAGTTTAAGTCCACTTTGACATTTAAAGACCAATAGTACAAAAGGAGCCAAAGCTCACAGATCCTTGGGTATAAACTCCCAACCAATATATTTAGGGACATGGAACTTACAGACATCCTAACTAAAGGGAAAACATTCTGAAGGACAAAGCGAGGCAAGCATTTTTTTTGGAAGTTCATAATATATGACCCAAGAAAAAGGCAGTTTCTGGCTTATGTAAAGAATTCAAATACTAACATAGCAACAAATACAAGATTAATCCCACATTTAATAGCACACAAATAGGACACACTTACCAAGCAGCCATGCCCCCGAAAATTCACCTGCCTCAAATCTCCGAAACAACCCAGATCGCCTGAGGATATAGGAGTCGTGGGACGATCCTGGGTAGCCGGCAAGGACACTCATAAAACGCATGTCCGGACCAACCACGGCCTGGACATTAACCCTTTAAGTGCCAGCCTACCTGGAGTTTTTGTCACACTCTGTTGCCAGACCATTTTGCACTATTTTGCGCTCCCCATGTTCAAATGTGATTTTTGAAGGGATTTCCAGGGATTTCCCAGGAAAATGATATATTGTTTTTTTCAGCAGAGTCTGTGCTTTAACATGAAATGTCTTGTTTGTCATTTGTTAGGTGTATTCTTAATATTTTTGGGTGAAATATGTGCAAAAAAAAAAAAAAAAAAGTTTGTCAATAAAATCTTATTGCGTGTGAAATCCCAATTTCTCCCGGTTACAGCGGTACCACATATGTATTGGTAGACACCCTTTCCTGCCCAGGAGACTCCCCCAAACTGAAACAGCGCTTTAGGAGATTTTCAGATAAAATACAACTATGCTATGCAATATGCGCACCTTGCGGTTTTTCCAGAAAAACAACCCTTTACATTTGAAATACCCCCAACAAACTATATATTCTCTGGAAGTACACACCTCAGGCTTTCTAGGCGTACCAAGCTTGTGGATGTGGCCATAGTTTTCTGGAAGTAATCCCTCAACGTAATCTTTGGTTGCAAAGAGTTTCCCTAAAAAAAGGATAAAAAAGCAGAATCAAAGCCACATTTTCCTAAAAAAACTATATACAAACAAGAAAAAACAAGTTTAATCTGAAAACGCAACATCCCCCGAACAGAACAACACCCAACATGCATAGGTTCTGTCAAGGGAAGAGTTGCCAAACACCCCAAAGTAAAGCATGCGCATAACGGTAATTTTACTTGAAAATTTCAGCTCTGCAGACAAAGTGCGCACCTTGCGATTTTTCAACCAAAACAACCCTTTACATTTGGAATATCCCCCATAAACCATATATTCCCTGAAAGTACACACGTTAAGCTTTTTAAGGGTACCCAGCTTGTTGTAGTGGGCTCATCTTTCTGGAATTAATTCCTCAAAGAATTCTTTGGTTGCGCAGGGTTTCCCTAAAAAATTTATAAAAAAGCTGAATAAAAAACACCTTTTCCTAAAATATAAATATGCAAACCAGAAAAAACAAGCTAAGTCTGAAAGCGCAAGGTCCCCCGAACAGAACAATACCCAACATGCATAGGTACTATTAACCCTTTTAATTGCCAGCCTACTTGAGATTTTGTCACCCTCTGTTGACAGGCCATTTTCCCCATTTTGCGTCATGTTTTGCGACATGTTTTGCGCCATTTTTGCTGTAACTTTCAGAAAAATTATATATATATTTTTTGCAGCAGAGTTTAGACTTTAACATGAAATGTCTTGTTTGTAATTTTTTTTTTTTTTTTTTACAATATTATTAAGTGAAAAAAAAAATAAATAAATAAAAAATTTTTTTTAGAAAATTGACTCCTTTATTTTAAATAAAAAATGTATTTTATTAAGGAAAATCATATTGCATGTGAAAGCCCCATTTCTACCGATTAGAACGGTACCACATATTTATCGGTAGCCCCCCGTTCCTGCCCAGGAGACCCCCCTAACTGAAACAAGTATTTTATAACATTCACAAAAAAATACAAAAACCATCCACACTACAAAGGGTTAAATCGGGAAAAAAAATGACATAGGGTCCCCCCTCCCAGGGGAGGGAGACCCCATTTTTTTTTTGATTTTTAAGGGTTAAAAACCCTTAAAAATCAAAAAAAAAATTGACGTGGGGTCCCCCTTACCCAAAGTAACCAGCCCGGGACCAGCTATGGGGGCTTGTAGGCACAGAGTGGGGGGGCCAGCTTTTGTGGCCCCCCCACCCTGCAGCCTACGAGCCCACATAGCCCATGTGGGCCCGGGCTCTTCTGCCCCCCCCCTGGCCTTTGGGGAGGCAGGTAATGGGGGTGCCGGGGGTTAATGGCAAGCCACCCGCTAGCGCAGGTGGCTTGCCATCCCCCCAGCCTTGTGAACTGGTATAGGGGTCATGGACCCCTTACCAGTTCACAAGGGGTTAAAAGTAAATAATGACACAGACACACATAAAGAAAAAAATATTTTATTAATTTTTTTTTTTTTTTTTTTACACTGTACTCACCTCCCATCCATCCTGGAGCCCTCTGTCCCTCGGCGATCACTGGCTTCTGCTCACTTGCTAGAAGCCTTTTATAGCTGCTGGATGACAGATTACAAAGGGTTAATCAAAAAAAAAAATGACATAGGGTCCCCCCTCCCAGGGGGGGGCGGACCCCATTTTTTTTTTGATTTTTAAGGGTTAAAAACCCTTAAAAATCAAAAAAAAAATTGACGTGGGGTCCCCCTTACCCACAGTAACCAGCCCGGGACCAGCTATGGGGGCTTGTAGGCACAGAGTGGGGGGGCCAGCTTATGTGGCCCCCCCACCCTGCAGCCTACGAGCCCACATAGCCCATGTGGGCCCGGGCTCTTCTGCCCCCCCCTGGCCTTTGGGGAGGCAGGTAATGGGGGTGCCAGGGGTTAATGGCAAGCCACCCGCTAGCGCAGGTGGCTTGCCATCTCCCCAGCCTTGTGAACTGGTATAGGGGTCATGGACCCCTTACCAGTTCACAAGGGGTTAATAGTAAAAAAAATGACACACACACACAGAAAAAAAAATCTTTATTTTTCTTTTTTACACTATACTCACCTCCGATCCGACGTCCCTCGCCGCTGTCCCTCGCCGCTGTCATTTCACTGACAGATGCCGGTGGTGATCGGCGCAGGGCGGGTGACAGGCGAGGGGGCTCCGATCGGAGCCTCCTCACCTGACACCCGCTCTGCTCCGATCACCACCGGCATCTGACAGATGCCGGAGCTCGGAGGGGGTATAGGAGGAGCGGGATGACGTCATCCCGCTCCTCCCACAATGGGCGGGGCTAAGCGGCGGCGGCCGTCGCCGCCATTACAAGAGGTGAGGACCCGGAAGAGGGTCCTCACCTGAAGACTGCGCAGCCCAGGGGGGGGATCGGACCCCCCCCTGGTGAAGAGGAGACCCGGACAGAAGGCTCGGGCGCGGAGGTGAGTAAATGACAGTTTTATTTTTTTTTTTTTTTACAGCGGCGATCAGCGCTGGAAACGGGGGGGGGGCGGCTGGTTTCGGGCCCCCCCCTGAAGACGGAGGACGACGGGGGGCGATCGGATGCCCCCCCAAGGAAGAGGGGACCCCAGGCTTCACAGGGATACCGGAGGTAAGTGATTTTTTTTTTCTATTTTTTAACTGTTTGGGGGAAATGCCAGGCACGTAGTTTCTACGTGCTTGGCACTTAACGGTAGGAGAAGCAACCACGTAGAAACTACGTGCTTGGCATTTAAAGGGTTAAGGGAGTGTCCCATTTTTCGATTCCTTAAGGCAAAAACATACAAAAAGGTAATTGATATTTGACCCAAAAAAAGAAAAAAAAAAAAAAAACATGTCTGCACTCTATTGGGAAATACTAATGAAAAGCCTAGAGAAAGCAGCTACACAAATGAGGGATAAACAAATATGCTGCCGCAAAGGAAAACAGGTTACATTACACGTTGGCCAACATAATAACCAATCTCAATACCTATATATATACTCGTCGGCAGCCCTAGGTACGAGTGCCACATGTGTGCAGTCAATAGCACCAATAACGTTGGGCATGTCGGCCACATTATAAAACCCAAGCTTAATGGCGTTTCTGGCTGCCATATCATCCGGAAAATAAATATATTTTGGAGTTATGGCAGCCATGCCTTCCAAAAATTTAGAGAGTGCGCGGCTCAGCGTAGGCTGTGACATCCCCACGGAGAGGGCACCCAGCCTCTGGAACGAGCCGTTCGCCAAAAATTGCAGGCAGCCAAGCATCTTGGTCATACCTGAAATTGCATGCCCCTTCCTTGTGGTGCGGGCTAACCATGGCCGCAGCTCACTATATAATTTATGGAGGGAAGCGCGATTAAGCCTGGTCAGCTCGAACAGCTCAACATCATTCATGCTATCGATGTTCATGCGACGACGCAGGGGCAATCTGCTCTCAGACATCTCGATCAACTCAATGCCAAAAAGCATAAGCCCTTGATGTGCCACAAACTCGCTCCGCTCCATCCTACTCCCGAGGCCAAATAGCTGCCGGCAAACATTTCGTAAAGCAGCTCTTTAATGGGCTTCAAAACAATTAGCAATCACCTCTCTGAATTGGTCGCAAGCCCATGTGAAGGACGTAAAAAATAGGATCGGACGCAAATAATACGATTTGGACGGGAAAAACACACGAACTAACGCAAATTATACGATTCTCGTACGAAATGCGTATGTTCATATACGTCTATGCGCGAACGATCGTGCGAATACGAAATGGGCAAAAAAACAAGAAAAAATGACAAACACCCACCCAAACTTACGATTCTCGATACGAAATCAATTAACTTTGGCTCTTTGAATCGAGGGGATAGCCTGGGATTGTGCTTGTGCTACTACGCATAGCGCGGTGATGTGGTGTGTTATATGACCCAGAAATCAATGAGCCATGCACTGTGAGCCACAGGCTTTTCTTTTTCAAATATGAGGGTTGATTCAGCATGGTGAGAATATATTTTCGATTGTTTTTTGTGTGAACAATTTTTACAATCATTTGCACAGCTAACAATGGTGCTGAATTGCACTAAGGAAAAATACCTGTAAAGACCTGGGTAATGGCTGATGCCCTGCTGGTGGCTTGAGCAATTTGCTGCCTGTCACAAAATGTACCGTATGTCTGCCCATGCAATTGCTGGCTGCACATGCAATTTCTATCTGCATGGATCCTTGTTTGACCAAAAAACTGCTTCCCTTAGATAACCATAATGCAGGTGCATTATTTAATTATTTAAGACATACTCAAAATATATGTTTAGAAATTATTTGTTTCATTCACAACCTGATTGACCAATGGGATTTTGATTTACTTGGCTGCTTATTGCCCCTATTAAAATACTTGTTGATGTTGCCTCCAGTTTCTGAATTTCAGAATCCCCAGCCCTGTTTAGTTTTTGCTACTCTATTTCTGCAGGTTAATCAGTCGTGCTCTGCCGAACCCTGCAACTAGAGATGAGCGCATTTATGAAAAGTTCGATTCGGCCGATTCACCAAATTTTCTGGAAAAAAATTATTTCGTCCGAATTAAAATTATCAAAATTGTCATAAGCATTTGAAATGCATGCTTACAAATGCTAGAAGCTTGACTAATAAAATGGATGAACTAGAACTGATAATAACAGAAGAACAATATGATATAGTGGGGGTAACAGAGACCTGGCTGGATGAAAGCTATGACTGGGCAGTAAATTTACAGGGATACTGTGTGTTTAGGAGGGACCGTAACAAACGCAAAGGGGGTGGAGTCTGCTTAATTGTAAAATCCTCTCTACAGCCTGCTCTGCGGGAGGATATATGTGATGGGAATGACCATGTGGAGTCGGTATGGGTAGAAATACATGGAGGGAGAAACAAAAATAAAATACTGATGGGGGTTTGCTATAAACCTCCAGATATATCCGAATCCATAGAAAATATGATGCTAAGGCAAATAGATATAGCCGCTAAAATAAATGAGGTAGTGATTATGGGGGACTTTAACTACCCAGATATAGACTGGGATGCTGAAACATGTGTTTCGCAGAAAAGTAATAGTTTTTTATCTAAAACAAAAGATGGCTACCTTTCCCAACAAGTACAAGCTCCAACAAGGGGGAAAGCCATATTGGACCTAATACTAACCAATGTACCAGACAAAGTAATAAAGGTACAGGTTGGGGGACACCTTGGAAGCAATGATCATAATATCATTAATTTCCAATTAGCAGTCACTAGGGTGCCTTATCAAGGAGTCACAAAAACGCGGGACTTCAAAAAGGCAAAGTTTGACCAACTTAGAGATGCCCTACACTGCATTGACTGGGAAAATGTCCTTAAGAACAAAAGCATGGACGCTAAATGGGATACTTTCAAAGGAATACTTAATTTTCAGTGTGACAGATATATACCTTACAGGAATAAAACTATTAGACCATTCCTCAAGGAGGCCACAGGTTCTTTTTGGGATCCACTACAGTTCGCATACAGAGCGAACAGATCAGCTGAGGATGCGGTCAATCTGGCGATCAAGTACACGTTGGATCATGTTGATCGTCCAAAGTCTTATGCTAGACTGTTATTCGTGGACTTTACCTCAGCATTCAACACCGTTGATCCAAAAATTCTTCATGATAAGTTGCTCTCCATGGGCATTCCACTAAACTTATCGAGCTGGATTTTTAGTTTTCTGACAGGTAGGTCCCAGAGGGTCAGACTGGGACCCTTTGTTTCCACATCCAGGATCACAAGCATGGGTGCACCACAAGGGTGTGTCCTGTCTCCCCTACTCTTCTCACTTTACACCAATGACTTCATCTCCTCAGATCCATCGGTCAAGATCATTAAATACGCTGATGACACCACCATAGTAGGCCTTATCAGTAACAATGATGAGTCTAGCTATAGGTCCCAAGTGGAAACCCTTGACTCTTGGAGCAAAGTTAACAATCTTATTCTGAATACTAATAAAACAGTTGAACTTATAATTGACTTTAGGCGATCTCACCAATCACACCATCCCATTTCGATTGGTGAGGAGTCTGTCAAGATTGTAACCAGCGCCAAATTTCTAGGTACTCAAATCACACAGGACCTGAAGTGGAGCACGCAAGCGTCTGCTATCCTAAAGAAGGCCCAGCAGCGGTTATTCTTCCTCAGGCAGTTGAGGAAATACGGTTTGTCCAAAAAGATCTTGAAGGCATTCAACAACGGTGCCATTGGATCAATCCTGACCAGTTCATGTACAGTCTGGTACGGTGGGGCCTCAGCCAAAGACAAGCAGAGGCTGAAGAGAATAACCAGGATTGCTGAGAGGTTAATTGGATCCCCCCTACCTTCTCTGGATGATCAATACATAAGCAGAATCTCCTCAAGGGCTAAGAAGATATCTGGAGACGTGACGCACCCAGGTCATCCCTTCTTCAGGCTCCTTCCATCTGGTCGCAGATTCAGGGCTCACTCAACCAAAACTTCAAGACACAGGAACACTTTCTTTCCTCTGGCTGTTATGGCTCTGAACAATACTAGTATGTGAAAGGCACTTAACCACATTCCGCTACACATCTCTGACAATTTTTAATTAGTCACTATAGATTACCTGAACTGTATAGTTATTCTTGTCATACTATGTCATGTATGTAATTGTTATAACTATTCTTGTTTACTTTGCTATGTATGTAATTTGTTATAGCTCTCATGGCGTATCTCCTTGCCAAAAAAGCATTCCTTGTTTGTACCTTGTACTTACTTGGCGGTTCAATAAAAGTATTGAAGTATTGAAGTATTGAAGACACACATGTAAACCGATGTGGCTAAATAAAAAGGTTAAGGGGGCAAGGCATTTAAACGTTTAAAGCAGGAAGGGACAGCGGAAGCGTTAAAAAACTATAAAGAAGAAAATAAACAATGTAAACAACACATAAGGGCAACTAAGCTGGAGACAGAAAGACTGGTCATGAAAGAGAGTAAAACTAACCCCAAATTATTCTTTAGCTACATAAACCGTAAAAGGTACAAACCTGAGGGTGTGGGCCCCCTGAAAAGCAAGGATGGGACCCCTATAGAGGGAAATGAGGAGAAAGCTAATTTGCTTAACAACTTCTTTGCTTCTATATTCACAAAAGAATTTGACATGCCCAGTGAAATGCAGGGGAATAACCGAAACCCTCCATTAAATGTCACTGGTCTAACCAAGGAAGAAGTCCGGCAACGTCTCAAGCAGATGAAAATCGATAAATCACCGGGACCAGATGACATACATCCTCGTGTTTTAAGGGAGTTATCTTCAGTAATAGACAAGCCGTTATTTCTAATATTTGAGGATTCCATAACTACAGGGTTTGTTCCGATGGATTGGCGCTTGGCAAATGTGGTGCCAATATTCAAAAAGGGATCTAGGGGGGAACCTGGGAACTACAGACCGGTAAGCTTAACATCTGTGGTGGGCAAGCTGTTTGAAGGTTTCTTAAGGGATACTATCCTGGAGCACCTTGGGGAAAATGACCTTATTACTCCATATCAGCATGGATTTATGAGGAATCGCTCCTGCCAGACAAACCTGATCAGCTTTTATGAGGAGGTAAGTTCAAGATTGGATCAGGGGGAGTCATTGGATATCATATATCTTGACTTTTCTAAAGCATTTGATACTGTGCCACATAAAAGGCTGGTACAAAAGATGAGAATGCTTGGACTGGGGGAAAACGTGTGCAGATGGGTGGGAAATTGGCTTAGTGATCGGAAGCAGAGGGTGGTTATCAATGGTACACACTCAGATTGGGTCACTGTTACTAGTGGAGTACCACAAGGGTCAGTTCTGGGACCAATTCTCTTCAATATATATATAAATGACATTGGGTATGGATTAAACAGTAAAGTCTCAATCTTTGCAGATGATACTAAGCTGAGTAAAGTAATTAAAACAAAGGAGGACAACAGGCAACTACAAACAGATTTAGATAAATTGGAAGCATGGGCAGTTAAATGGCAAATGAAGTTTAACACAGATGAATGTAAGGTTATGCACATGGGAAGGAGAAATCTGTGTCATGATTACACACTAAATAAAGAAACACTTGGTAAAACAACAATGGAAAAGGACCTAGGGGTTTTAGTTGACAATAAGCTCAACTGTAGTAATCAATGCCAGGCAGCTGCTGCCAAGGCAAACAGGATCATGGGGTGCATCAGGAGGGGCATGGGTGCTCATGACCAGAGCATCATTTTACCCCTGTACAAGTCACTGGTCAGACCCCATATGGAATACTGTGTACAGTTCTGGGCACCTGTGCTTAAAAAGGACATATCAGAACTGGAGCGCGTTCAAAGAAGGGCAACAAAGTTAATAAAAGGAGTGCGGGGGCTAGAGTACCCGGAAAGATTGTCCAAGTTAGGCTTATTTAGTCTAGAAAAAAGACGATTGAGGGGTGATCTAATAACTATGTATAAATATATTCGGGGTCAATACAAGGATCTGTCCCACAATCTATTTATACCCCGGAGTGTAACCATAACCCGGGGGCATCCACTAAGGTTAGAGGAAAGGTGCTTTCTCCACCGACATAGGAGGGGATTCTTCTCTGTAAGAGCAGTGAGACTATGGAACTCGCTGCCAGAGGAGGTAGTAATGAGGGATACATTAAAAATGTTCAAAAGTGGCCTTGATGCCTTCCTGGCATGTAATAACATTTCCGGCTATGGCTACTAGACCACTGGAAGGAGTTAAACAGGCTGAACTGGATGGACTAAAGTCTTTATTCAGCCTTACATACTATGTTACTATGTTACTATGCTATTTAAAACGGCTATTTCTGGCCTTCCAAGAGCCTAAATAGGGTTGAAGAACATTTTGCCTTGCTGTAACATGCATAGGATGCGTGCTGGGTTAGTGAAATAACACTGTAAAGAAGTATGACATGCAGATCAGAGGCATCGCTATAAGAATCGCTGTCGCAGAGCGGCACAATTACAGAGCCTTGAGGTGGCATCAGCATAAGGAGTCCATATATTGCCTGAAAAACACACTGGAGTTGGCAGCAGCATAAGCAGCCCATATATTGCCTGAAAAACATATTGGAGTTGGCAGCAGCATAAGGAGCCCATATATTGCCTGAAATACACACCCTGGAGTTGGCAGCAGCATTAGGAGCCCATATTTTGCCTGAAAGACACACCCTGGAATTGGCAGCAGCAGCATTAGGAGCCCATATATTTCCTGAAAAACACATTGGAGTTGGCAGCAGCATAAGGAGCCCATATATTGCCTGAAAGACACACCCTGGAGTTGGCAGCAGCATTAGGAGCCCATAAATTGCCTGAAAAACACATTGGAGTTGGAAGCAGCATTAGGAGCCCATATATGCCTTGATGCAGAGCCTCCCCGTTCAGCTATCCCGTGCATTTTCCCGTTGGTTTTGGGCTGTGATCGGGTCAGGAAAGGGTGCTACGTTGGTTTTTGTGTGCGTTTATGCGCTCAGGTGTGTGCTCAGCCGCCTTTCCGATTGTCGGCTCGCCCGAGGCTGTTTCCCGGGAAAACGGACGGGTCGTTCATTGGTCCGTTTTTTTCAGTGATGCAGAGCCTTGATTTCCAATTGAAATCACCCTAATAAAACGTGGCCGCCGAGCCTTCACTTACGGGCAGTCTGACCTGATTTGAGCTCCGTGCATTTTGGAAATGCATTCCTCTGTGGGCCAACATCAAAGGCGCCAGCTATGCGGTCTGGTACTTATGAGCATGGCAGAAACCAGGCTGCACCGAGCGCCATTGGACATCGATTGCATGCATGACGTTGACCTATTCGAGCTCACCCGCCTTAACCGTGTTTCTCTCCATGCCTTGTATAGCGAGCTGCGGCCATGGTTAGCCCCACCACAAGAAAGGGGCATGCAATTGCAGGTATGACCAAATTGGTTGGCTGCCTGCAGTTTTTGGCGAACGGCTCGTTCCAGAGACTGGGTGCCTTCTCCGTGGGGATGTCCCAGTCTACGCTGAGCCGCAGCCTAACCAAGTTTTTGGATGGCATGGCTACCCTGGCACAGAATTATATTTTTTCCCTCAAACAGGGAAGCCTGGAATGCGATTAAGCTGGGCTTTTATAACATAGCCGACATGCCCAACGTCATTGGTGCAATCGATTGCACACATGTCTCATTGATCCCCCCTGCTGACATGGAATATCTGTTCAGGTATGTGGTTTGGGTCTGCTTTTTTTTTTTTTTAGCAAACATTTTTTATGCCTCACACTAATTCCACTTTTTGTTGGCTTTGTGCAGGAACAGGAAGATGGGCCATTCCATCAATGTTCAGGCAGTGGTGGGCCCTGATCTACAATTTTTCAGTATGTTTGCAGGCTTCCCTGGATCCACGCATGACGCGCATATTTTGAGGAACTCAAGCCTCTATCACCGGTTTCAATCTGGAGATCTTTCTGGTGGATGGCTACTGGGTATGTGTCTTAAAGTTGTAGTTGTGGTCCCCCATGTTTGAATTTGGATTTGCCAGTACACCACTAATCTGTGATCCATTTCCATGAAACTTGGCAACTTAATTTTTTAATTAGTTTTTAATTTAAATTTAATGGGTGAAGGGATTCACCACTATTGTGTTATGTTATGTCCCTCTTATCTAAGAGACCGATTCAATAATAGCGCCAGGTAGCGACAGATGAGCGACTGAAGTATGGCGCTATGAGCGCCGCTAGCATACGCCGCGGGCGGCAGCGATTCGCTATAGCAGGCCTCCTCAGTCGCTACCTGGCGTTGTTGGGAACAATGCCTACATTGGTGAATATGATGTTTCAAATCAGCTTTGTAGGCGCTGTAATTTTGACACACGCTATTCAACACAGCGCCTGCGCGTTGCTTTGCTGTTGGCTTGAAATCAATGTTAGTACCTTCAGAAGTAAACACGTTGCAACATGTTTCTTTGTAGAATTTGTATTTATTTTTTTAATGTTTTGGTGGAAAGGGAAAAATTAGAAATCCACTGGATTGTTATCTTGGTGCCTAAAAAAGAATAAAAAGTGCAGTTAGTATTTATATTTAATTTTGCTTTTTCGCAGTTATTGAAATGTTTTTTTTTTTTTTTTTTTTAAACAGTTTTGGCCAACTTGCACAACAACCCTAATTGTTATGTTGGTCAACTCCCCCCCCCTATAGTGGTTTTGGTCATATTACACCCCCCTTATAGTGGTTTTGGCCCCAAAGCGCCCAGATACACCGTATCACTTAGTACATGTTCCACACTGATGAGTCTGCCAGCACAGGCTCAAACGGGTGCTTTAAGGATGAGGCTGCACAGACCAAAATTAAGATAATTCAATCTGTTTAATATCAAAAAAGTACCAAGACAAAGACTCTATATACACACATACAAAGACAAAACTCTATTAAAAGACATAAAGAGACAGTGCCCTCCGGTGGCAGATCCTGTAACTGACTCTAAACACATATATATGGGCTGCCTGCCTGTTGAAAATTCATAAAGCTGTTTGGGATCGCTTATGAACAATGGATAATAAAATATACAATGGATATAAAAGAATCATATAAAAAAAATTATTATTTCAACACACAGTGAGAAAAAAAGCAAATCTACGCATTGATATGCGTTATTGAGGTTATTGAGCCTTGCTCAGATGTAAATCATTGTTCTTATATGCCCATCTTATATACTTAGCCCTGTTTGTTACATATATATATTAGAGATGAGCGAACTTTTGAAAAATTCGATTCGACTGATTCGCCGAATTTTCCGACAAAAATCGTTTCGACCCGAATAAATTCGCGACGAATCGCTATTAAAAACGGCTATTTCTGAGCCTCCTAGAGCCTCAATAGGGTTGTAAACCATTCAGCCTTGCTGTAACACGCACAGGATGCGTGCTGGGTTAGTTAAATAATACTTTGAAGAAATATCACATGCAGATCAGAGGCATCGCTAATAGAATCGCAGAGCGGCACAATTGCAGAGAGTTGAAGTGGCATCACTATGAGGGGCAGAAGGAGCCCAAATATACACTGGAGTTGGCCTCAGGAGCCCAAAAATTGGATGAATCACACCCTGGAGTTGGCAGAAGTTGGCAGCAGCAGCAGCAGGAGCCCAAATATACACTGGAGTTGGCTTCAGGAGCCCAAAAATTGGATGAATCACACCCTGGAGTTGGCAGAAGTTGGCAGCAGCAGCAGCAGGAGCCCAAATATACACTGGAGTTGGCTTCAGGAGCCCAAAAATTGGATGAATCACACCCTGGAGTTGGCAGAAGTTGGCAGCAGCAGCAGCAGGAGCCCAAAAATTGGATGAATCACACCCTGGAGTTGGCAGAAGTTGGCAGCAGCAGCAGCAGGAGCCCAAATATATACTGGAGTTGGCTTCAGGAGCCCAAAAATTGGATGAATCACACCCTGGAGTTGGCAGGAGTTGACAGTAGCAGCAGCAGGAGCCCAAATATACACTGGAGTTGGCTTCAGGAGCCCAAAAATTGGATGAATCACACCCTGGAGTTGGCAGAAGTTGACAGTAGCAGCAGCAGGAGCCCAAATATACACTGGAGTTGGCTTCAGGAGCCCAAAAATTGGATGAATCACACCCTGGAGTTGGCAGGAGTTGACAGTAGCAGCGGCAGGAGCCCAAATATACACTGGAGTTGGCTTCAGGAGCCCAAAAATTGGATGAATCACACCCTGGAGTTGGCAGAAGTTGGCAGCAGCAGCAGCAGGAGCCCAAATATACACTGGAGTTGGCCTCAGGAGCCCAAAAATTGGATGAATCACACCCTGGAGTTGGCAGGAGTTGACAGTAGCAGCAGCAGGAGCCCAAATATACACTGGAGTTGGCTTCAGGAGTCCAAAAATTGGATGAATCACACCCTGGAGTTGGCAGAAGTTGGCAGCAGCAGCAGCAGGAGCCCAAATATACACTGGAGTTGGCTTCAGGAGCCCAAAAATTGGATGAATCACACCCTGGAGTTGGCAGGAGTTGACAGTAGCAGCAGCAGGAGCCCAAATATACACTGGAGTTGGCTTCAGGAGCCCAAAAATTGGATGAATCACACCCTGGAGTTGGCAGGAGTTGACAGTAGCAGCAGCAGGAGCCCAAATATACACTGGAGTTGGCTTCAGGAGCCCAAAAATTGGATGAATCACACCCTGGAGTTGGCAGAAGTTGGCAGCAGCAGCAGCAGGAGCCCAAAAATTGGATGAATCACACCCTGGAGTTGGCAGAAGTTGGCAGCAGCAGCAGCAGGAGCCCAAATATATACTGGAGTTGGCTTCAGGAGCCCAAAAATTGGATGAATCACACCCTGGAGTTGGCAGGAGTTGACAGTAGCAGCAGCAGGAGCCCAAATATACACTGGAGTTGGCTTCAGGAGCCCAAAAATTGGATGAATCACACCCTGGAGTTGGCAGGAGTTGACAGTAGCAGCAGCAGGAGCCCAAATATACACTGGAGTTGGCTTCAGGAGCCCAAAAATTGGATGAATCACACCCTGGAGTTGGCAGAAGTTGGCAGCAGCAGCAGCAGGAGCCCAAATATACACTGGAGTTGGCCTCAGGAGCCCAAAAATTGGATGAATCACACCCTGGAGTTGGCAGGAGTTGACAGTAGCAGCAGCAGGAGCCCAAATATACACTGGAGTTGGCTTCAGGAGCCCAAAAATTGGATGAATCACACCCTGGAGTTGGCAGAAGTTGGCAACAGCAGCAGCAGGAGCCCAAAAATTGGATGAATCACACCCTGGAGTTGGCAGGAGTTGGCAGCAGCAGCAGGAGCCAAAATATATACTGGAGTTGGCTTCAGGAGCCCAAAAATTGGATGAATCACACCCTGGAGTTGGCAGAAGTTGGCAGCAGCAGCAGCAGGAGCCCAAATATACACTGGAGTTGGCTTCAGGAGCCCAAAAATTGGATGAATCACACCCTGGAGTTGGCAGAAGTTGGCAGCAGCAGCAGCAGGAGCCCAAATATACACTGGAGTTGGCCTCAGGAGCCCAAAAATTGGATGAATCACACCCTGGAGTTGGCAGAAGTTGGCAGCAGCAGCAGCAGGAGCCCAAATATACACTGGAGTTGGCTTCAGGAGCCCAAAAATTGGATGAATCACACCCTGGAGTTGGCAGGAGTTGACAGTAGCAGCAGCAGGAGCCCAAATATACACTGGAGTTGGCTTCAGGAGCCCAAAAATTGGATGAATCACACCCTGGAGTTGGCAGGAGTTGACAGTAGCAGCGGCAGGAGCCCAAATATACACTGGAGTTGGCTTCAGGAGCCCAAAAATTGGATGAATCACACCCTGGAGTTGGCAGAAGTTGGCAGCAGCAGCAGCAGGAGCCCAAATATACACTGGAGTTGGCCTCAGGAGCCCAAAAATTGGATGAATCACACCCTGGAGTTGGCAGGAGTTGACAGTAGCAGCAGCAGGAGCCCAAATATACACTGGAGTTGGCTTCAGGAGCCCAAAAATTGGATGAATCACACCCTGGAGTTGGCAGAAGTTGGCAGCAGCAGCAGCAGGAGCCCAAATATACACTGGAGTTGGCTTCAGGAGCCCAAAAATTGGATGAATCACACCCTGGAGTTGGCAGGAGTTGACAGTTGCAGCAGCAGGAGCCCAAATATACACTGGAGTTGGCTTCAGGAGCCCAAAAATTGGATGAATCACACCCTGGAGTTGGCAGGAGTTGACAGTAGCAGCAGCAGGAGCCCAAATATACACTGGAGTTGGCTTCAGGAGCCCAACAATTGGATGAATCACACCCTGGAGTTGGCAGAAGTTGGCAGCAGCAGCAGCAGGAGCCCAAATATACACTGGAGTTGGCCTCAGGAGCCCAAAAATTGGATGAATCACACCCTGGAGTTGGCAGGAGTTGACAGTAGCAGCAGCAGGAGCCCAAATATACACTGGAGTTGGCTTCAGGAGCCCAAAAATTGGATGAATCACACCCTGGAGTTGGCAGAAGTTGGCAGCAGCAGCAGCAGGAGCCCAAAAATTGGATGAATCACACCCTGGAGTTGGCAGGAGTTGGCAGCAGCAGCAGCAGGAGCCCAAATATATACTGGAGTTGGCTTCAGGAGCCCAAAAATTGGATGAATCACACCCTGGAGTTGGCAGAAGTTGGCAGCAGCAGCAGCAGGAGCCCAAATATACACTGGAGTTGGCTTCAGGAGCCCAAAAATTGGATGAATCACACCCTGGAGTTGGCAGAAGTTGGCAGCAGCAGCAGGAGCCCAAATATACACTGGAGTTGGCCTCAGGAGACCAAAAATTGGATGAATCACACCCTGGAGTTGGCAGAAGTTGGCAGCAGCAGCAGCAGGAGCCCAAATATACACTGGAGTTGGCTTCAGGAGCCCAAAAATTGGATGAATCACACCCTGGAGTTGGCAGGAGTTGACAGTAGCAGCAGCAGGAGCCCAAATATACACTGGAGTTGGCTTCAGGAGCCCAAAAATTGGATGAATCACACCCTGGAGTTGGCAGAAGTTGGCAGCAGCAGCAGCAGGAGCCCAAATATACACTGGAGTTGGCTTCAGGAGCCCAAAAATTGGATGAATCACACCCTGGAGTTGGCAGAAGTTGGCAGCAGCAGCAGCAGGAGCCCAAATATACACTGGAGTTGGCCTCAGGAGCCCAAAAATTGGATGAATCACACCCTGGAGTTGGCAGAAGTTGGCAGCAGCAGCAGCAGGAGCCCAAATATACACTGGAGTTGGCTTCAGGAGCCCAAAAATTGGATGAATCACACCCTGGAGTTGGCAGGAGTTGACAGTAGCAGCAGCAGGAGCCCAAATATACACTGGAGTTGGCTTCAGGAGCCCAAAAATTGGATGAATCACACCCTGGAGTTGGCAGAAGTTGGCAGCAGCAGCAGCAGGAGCCCAAATATACACTGGAGTTGGCCTCAGGAGCCCAAAAATTGGATGAATCACACCCTGGAGTTGGCAGGAGTTGACAGTAGCAGCAGCAGGAGCCCAAATATACACTGGAGTTGGCTTCAGGAGCCCAAAAATTGGATGAATCACACCCTGGAGTTGGCAGAAGTTGGCAGCAGCAGCAGCAGGAGCCCAAATATACACTGGAGTTGGCTTCAGGAGCCCAAAAATTGGATGAATCACACCCTGGAGTTGGCAGGAGTTGACAGTAGCAGCGGCAGGAGCCCAAATATACACTGGAGTTGGCTTCAGGAGCCCAAAAATTGGATGAATCACACCCTGGAGTTGGCAGAAGTTGGCAGCAGCAGCAGCAGGAGCCCAAATATACACTGGAGTTGGCCTCAGGAGCCCAAAAATTGGATGAATCACACCCTGGAGTTGGCAGGAGTTGACAGTAGCAGCAGCAGGAGCCCAAATATACACTGGAGTTGGCTTCAGGAGTCCAAAAATTGGATGAATCACACCCTGGAGTTGGCAGAAGTTGGCAGCAGCAGCAGCAGGAGCCCAAAAATTGGATGAATCACACCATGGAGTTGGCAGAAGTTGGCAGCAGCAGCAGCAGGAGCCCAAATATACACTGGAGTTGGCCTCAGGAGCCCAAAAATTGGATGAATCACACCCTGGAGTTGGCAGGAGTTGACAGTAGCAGCAGCAGGAGCCCAAATATACACTGGAGTTGGCTTCAGGAGTCCAAAAATTGGATGAATCACACCCTGGAGTTGGCAGAAGTTGGCAGCAGCAGCAGCAGGAGCCCAAATATACACTGGAGTTGGCTTCAGGAGCCCAAAAATTGGATGAATCACACCCTGGAGTTGGCAGGAGTTGACAGTAGCAGCAGCAGGAGCCCAAATATACACTGGAGTTGGCTTCAGGAGCCCAAAAATTGGATGAATCACACCCTGGAGTTGGCAG
Source organism: Gastrophryne carolinensis (assembly GCA_027917425.1). NCBI lineage: Eukaryota > Metazoa > Chordata > Amphibia > Anura > Microhylidae > Gastrophryne > Gastrophryne carolinensis. The sequence goes on along the minus strand of CM051242.1, from coordinate 119,800,670 downwards.
GAGTTGACAGTAGCAGCAGCAGGAGCCCAAATATACACTGGAGTTGGCTTCAGGAGCCCAAAAATTGGATGAATCACACCCTGGAGTTGGCAGAAGTTGGCAGCAGCAGCAGCAGGAGCCCAAATATACACTGGAGTTGGCCTCAGGAGCCCAAAAATTGGATGAATCACACCCTGGAGTTGGCAGGAGTTGACAGTAGCAGCAGCAGGAGCCCAAATATACACTGGAGTTGGCTTCAGGAGCCCAAAAATTGGATGAATCACACCCTGGAGTTGGCAGAAGTTGGCAGCAGCAGCAGCAGGAGCCCAAAAATTGGATGAATCACACCCTGGAGTTGGCAGGAGTTGGCAGCAGCAGCAGCAGGAGCCAAAATATATACTGGAGTTGGCTTCAGGAGCCCAAAAATTGGATGAATCACACCCTGGAGTTGGCAGAAGTTGGCAGCAGCAGCAGCAGGAGCCCAAATATACACTGGAGTTGGCTTCAGGAGCCCAAAAATTGGATGAATCACACCCTGGAGTTGGCAGAAGTTGGCAGCAGCAGCAGGAGCCCAAATATACACTGGAGTTGGCCTCAGGAGCCCAAAAATTGGATGAATCACACCCTGGAGTTGGCAGGAGTTGACAGTAGCAGCAGCAGGAGCCCAAATATACACTGGAGTTGGCTTCAGGAGTCCAAAAATTGGATGAATCACACCCTGGAGTTGGCAGAAGTTGGCAGCAGCAGCAGCAGGAGCCCAAATATACACTGGAGTTGGCTTCAGGAGCCCAAAAATTGGATGAATCACACCCTGGAGTTGGCAGGAGTTGACAGTAGCAGCAGCAGGAGCCCAAATATACACTGGAGTTGGCTTCAGGAGCCCAAAAATTGGATGAATCACACCCTGGAGTTGGCAGGAGTTGACAGTAGCAGCAGCAGGAGCCCAAATATACACTGGAGTTGGCTTCAGGAGCCCAAAAATTGGATGAATCACACCCTGGAGTTGGCAGAAGTTGGCAGCAGCAGCAGCAGGAGCCCAAATATACACTGGAGTTGGCCTCAGGAGCCCAAAAATTGGATGAATCACACCCTGGAGTTGGCAGGAGTTGACAGTAGCAGCAGCAGGAGCCCAAATATACACTGGAGTTGGCTTCAGGAGCCCAAAAATTGGATGAATCACACCCTGGAGTTGGCAGAAGTTGGCAGCAGCAGCAGCAGGAGCCCAAAAATTGGATGAATCACACCCTGGAGTTGGCAGGAGTTGGCAGCAGCAGCAGCAGGAGCCAAAATATATACTGGAGTTGGCTTCAGGAGCCCAAAAATTGGATGAATCACACCCTGGAGTTGGCAGAAGTTGGCAGCAGCAGCAGCAGGAGCCCAAATATACACTGGAGTTGGCTTCAGGAGCCCAAAAATTGGATGAATCACACCCTGGAGTTGGCAGAAGTTGGCAGCAGCAGCAGCAGGAGCCCAAATATACACTGGAGTTGGCCTCAGGAGCCCAAAAATTGGATGAATCACACCCTGGAGTTGGCAGAAGTTGGCAGCAGCAGCAGCAGGAGCCCAAATATACACTGGAGTTGGCTTCAGGAGCCCAAAAATTGGATGAATCACACCCTGGAGTTGGCAGGAGTTGACAGTAGCAGCAGCAGGAGCCCAAATATACACTGGAGTTGGCTTCAGGAGCCCAAAAATTGGATAAATCACACCCTGGAGTTGGCAGGAGTTGACAGTAGCAGCGGCAGGAGCCCAAATATACACTGGAGTTGGCTTCAGGAGCCCAAAAATTGGATGAATCACACCCTGGAGTTGGCAGAAGTTGGCAGCAGCAGCAGCAGGAGCCCAAATATACACTGGAGTTGGCCTCAGGAGCCCAAAAATTGGATGAATCACACCCTGGAGTTGGCAGGAGTTGACAGTAGCAGCAGCAGGAGCCCAAATATACACTGGAGTTGGCTTCAGGAGCCCATAAATTGGATGAATCACACCCTGGAGTTGGCAGAAGTTGGCAGCAGCAGCAGCAGGAGCCCAAATATACACTGGAGTTGGCTTCAGGAGCCCAAAAATTGGATGAATCACACCCTGGAGTTGGCAGGAGTTGACAGTAGCAGCAGCAGGAGCCCAAATATACACTGGAGTTGGCTTCAGGAGCCCAAAAATTGGATGAATCACACCCTGGAGTTGGCAGAAGTTGGCAGCAGCAGCAGCAGGAGCCCAAATATACACTGGAGTTGGCCTCAGGAGCCCAAAAATTGGATGAATCACACCCTGGAGTTGGCAGGAGTTGACAGTAGCAGCAGCAGGAGCCCAAATATACACTGGAGTTGGCTTCAGGAGCCCAAAAATTGGATGAATCACACCCTGGAGTTGGCAGAAGTTGGCAGCAGCAGCAGCAGGAGCCCAAAAATTGGATGAATCACACCCTGGAGTTGGCAGGAGTTGGCAGCAGCAGCAGCAGGAGCCCAAATATATACTGGAGTTGGCTTCAGGAGCCCAAAAATTGGATGAATCACACCCTGGAGTTGGCAGAAGTTGGCAGCAGCAGCAGCAGGAGCCCAAATATACACTGGAGTTGGCTTCAGGAGCCCAAAAATTGGATGAATCACACCCTGGAGTTGGCAGAAGTTGGCAGCAGCAGCAGGAGCCCAAATATACACTGGAGTTGGCCTCAGGAGCCCAAAAATTGGATGAATCACACCCTGGAGTTGGCAGAAGTTGGCAGCAGCAGCAGCAGGAGCCCAAATATACACTGGAGTTGGCTTCAGGAGCCCAAAAATTGGATGAATCACACCCTGGAGTTGGCAGGAGTTGACAGTAGCAGCAGCAGGAGCCCAAATATACACTGGAGTTGGCTTCAGGAGCCCAAAAATTGGATGAATCACACCCTGGAGTTGGCAGAAGTTGGCAGCAGCAGCAGCAGGAGCCCAAATATACACTGGAGTTGGCTTCAGGAGCCCAAAAATTGGATGAATCACACCCTGGAGTTGGCAGAAGTTGGCAGCAGCAGCAGCAGGAGCCCAAATATACACTGGAGTTGGCCTCAGGAGCCCAAAAATTGGATGAATCACACCCTGGAGTTGGCAGAAGTTGGCAGCAGCAGCAGCAGGAGCCCAAATATACACTGGAGTTGGCTTCAGGAGCCCAAAAATTGGATGAATCACACCCTGGAGTTGGCAGGAGTTGACAGTAGCAGCAGCAGGAGCCCAAATATACACTGGAGTTGGCTTCAGGAGCCCAAAAATTGGATGAATCACACCCTGGAGTTGGCAGAAGTTGGCAGCAGCAGCAGCAGGAGCCCAAATATACACTGGAGTTGGCCTCAGGAGCCCAAAAATTGGATGAATCACACCCTGGAGTTGGCAGGAGTTGACAGTAGCAGCAGCAGGAGCCCAAATATACACTGGAGTTGGCTTCAGGAGCCCAAAAATTGGATGAATCACACCCTGGAGTTGGCAGAAGTTGGCAGCAGCAGCAGCAGGAGCCCAAATATACACTGGAGTTGGCTTCAGGAGCCCAAAAATTGGATGAATCACACCCTGGAGTTGGCAGGAGTTGACAGTAGCAGCAGCAGGAGCCCAAATATACACTGGAGTTGGCTTCAGGAGCCCAAAAATTGGATGAATCACACCCTGGAGTTGGCAGAAGTTGGCAGCAGCAGCAGCAGGAGCCCAAATATACACTGGAGTTGGCCTCAGGAGCCCAAAAATTGGATGAATCACACCCTGGAGTTGGCAGGAGTTGACAGTAGCAGCAGCAGGAGCCCAAATATACACTGGAGTTGGCTTCAGGAGCCCAAAAATTGGATGAATCACACCCTGGAGTTGGCAGAAGTTGGCAGCAGCAGCAGCAGGAGCCCAAATATACACTGGAGTTGGCTTCAGGAGCCCAAAAATTGGATGAATCACACCCTGGAGTTGGCAGGAGTTGACAGTAGCAGCAGCAGGAGCCCAAATATACACTGGAGTTGGCTTCAGGAGCCCAAAAATTGGATGAATCACACCCTGGAGTTGGCAGAAGTTGGCAGCAGCAGCAGCAGGAGCCCAAATATACACTGGAGTTGGCCTCAGGAGCCCAAAAATTGGATGAATCACACCCTGGAGTTGGCAGGAGTTGACAGTAGCAGCAGCAGGAGCCCAAAAAATGGCCTAAAGACATAAATATGTTTTGCACCATTTGGAAAGTGTAAAACGTGGCACCATGCTGAATCTAGTCGCATGCATCAGGCATTGGTGGGTGGAAATCCTGGCTGATCCATCCCTGATTCATTTTGACAAAGGTGAGTCTCTCCACATTTTTAGTTGACAGACGAGTTCTCCTCGCCGTAACTATGGCCCCCGCCGCACTAAACACCCGCTCAGATGGCACGCTACTTGCCGGGCAGGACAGCTTTTCCAGGGCAAACTCTGCTAGTTGCGGCCCCAAATCAAGTTTGGCTGCCCAGAAGTCCAGCGGATCCTCAAGGTGTGTTGGCATGGTCATGTCAAAGTATGACATGACCTGCTGGTTCAGGTCCTGCTCCAGGTCTTCCTGCTGCTCATGAGTAGCCTCACTATGCGGGTGTAGAAAGCTACTCATTAGCGACTAAAGACTGAGGCTGCTGCTGCTGATGGAGCTTCTGCTGCTGCTGCTGCCAACCCCCCCAGCGGCCATGGCAGTGGAAGGTGAGCGCAGAGGTCCCCTCGAGTCAGACCTGCGAGAGTATGGACCATGGCGCAGATAGGCATCGGCCAACTGCCTACGTAGAATGTCTTTGTAGTAGTTGAGTTTGTCCTCCCTCTCGGTGGGTTTAAAAAATGCCCCCATTTTGTGCCGGAAGCGAGGGTCCAATAAGGTGGACAGCCAGAAGTCATCCCGCCGACAGATGGAAACAATTCTGGGGTCACTACGCAAGCATGTGAGCATGCTTCGTGCCATTTGCGCAAGTGACTCGGATGGACTACCTGTCTCCATCTCCACTGCATACTGCCACGGTGTGCCCGGGTCCTCTGTCTCTCCTTCCTCAAAAACCTCTAGCTCCTCTGGCTGCTCCTGCTCCTCCTCTCCTGTCCGCTGACTAGATAAACCAGCCATTTCGCCAAGCCTAAACTGTGTTTCGCTGGGCAACTCCTCCTCCTCTTCCTCCTCCTCCTCCTCCAGTTCAGCTCCAACGGGGTTCATGTGGCCGTAAGATGTAAACGCCATGTCTCCAGTGCCCTGACCAGCCATGGTTTCCAACATGTGCTGTAGTACATGAAGCAGTGGAATCACGTCGTTCATCCCGTAATCCTGCCGACTGACAAATAAAGTGGCTTCCTCAAAGGGCCTGAGCAAACGGCAGGTGTCACGTATGAGCTGCCACTGGTTGACATTGAAGTTACACAGGGGAGTCCCCCTATCTGCTTGGATCATCAGGAAATCCGTGATGGCTTTTCTCTGTTCATATAATCGGTCCAACATGTGAAGGGTGGAATTCCAACGGGTGGAAACATCGCAAATCAGACTATGTTGGGGGATACCATTCTGACGCTGTAGCTCAAGAAGGGTGTGTTTGGCGGTGTAGGAGTGGCTGAAGTGCATGCAAAGTTTCCGTGAAGTTGTTAGGATGTCCTGCAGATGGGGGGAACACTTCAGAAACCGCTTGACAACCAGATTGAAGACGTGAGCCATGCAGGGGGCATGGGTCAGGCTTCCTTGGCGCAGCGCAGACAAAATGTTCTTCCCATTGTCGGTAACCATGATTCCCATTTTAAGTTTTCTCGGAGTAAGCCATGTTTGGATTTCCTGATGAATACATTTAAGCAGTTCCTCCCCTGTGTGACTCCGTTCGCCAAGACAAACCATGTGAAGCACTGCGTGACACCTCCGTGCCCTGCACACATGGTAGACTGGAGGGGCACTGAGACTTGAGCCTACAGTGGAGGGTGAGGAGATGGCGGAGGATGAGGAGGCCGAGTCGCACGGTGTCACAGGCCCAATGGGCAGAGAGCGCGGAGGCCGAAGCGGCGTGACCTGTCCAAGTTGCTGCTGCAAAGGGACCACATTCACCCAGTGGGCCGTAAACGACATGTACTGCCCCTGATCGTAGTTACAGCTCCAGATGTCGGCGCTGCCATGTATTTTGCTACACACCGACAGGCTCAAGGACTGGCCCACCTTCTGTTCAACAAAAGTGTGCAGCGCTGGTACTGCCTTCTTGGCAAAGAAATGACGGCTTGGGACTCTCCACCTCGGCTCGGCACAAGCCATCAGTTCTCTGAAAGGTGCAGATTCCACCACCTGAAAAGGGAGCGACTGCAGCACCAGCAACTTGGACAGGAGCACATTCAGCTTCTGCGCCGTAGGATGAGTGGGCGCATACTGCTGTCTCTTGGACATGGCTTCGCTGATGGATTGCTGGCGGGATGCATGACTTGGAGGAGGAGGAGGAGGAGCAGGAGCGACAGAGGATGGGTATGACGCACAGCTGCCTTCGGCTGAGGTGCTGGAGCCTTGGCTGGCAGAAATTGGGAGCTCACTTGGTGAGGAAGCAGACTGGACCACCCCTTGGGAGCCTCGGTTCTCCCAGGTCGTTTTATGGTGACGCATCATATGTTGACGCAGGGCCGTGGTGCCAACATTTGGACCCTGGCCACGCTTCACCTTTTGCCTACATATCTTGCATGTGGCCATGTTACCCTCCTGCGGATGCCTCAGGAAAAACTGCCACACTGCCGAGTAGCTACTTTTCCCACCCCCTGGCCTCACTGATTCACTGCTGCTGTTGCCAACTCCAGGAACCCCTGCTCCACTACCTCCCGATAAGGTAGACTGCCGCACAGCAGGTGCTCTACCCCGGCCCCGGCCCTGGCCGGCTCCAGCCTTTGGAATTGTGCCCCCATGCTGACTGCTACCACCTTGCTGCCTCAGCTGCTGACTCCGGGGCAACCTGCGCCCCTCTTCTCCTGATGATGACGATGAAGCCCCTTCATCACCCGGCTCCCAAGTGCGATCGGCTTCATCGTCATCATCATCATCACCGAGTTGTGGCTGTACGTCACTGATGTTCGTGGATTCGTCAACAGTGTCTGGCGCAGGAGCTGGAACGCTCGCAGCACCCACGACACTGTCCACATCACTATCTGTCTGCCTAGCTAGAGAAGCCACCTCCATTTCTTGGCTGGGCAGTAGCTGCTGACTGTCCTCTATCTGATGGTCCTCCTCACTAAAGAGTGGAGCTGAACCCAAAGCATAGGATACGTCGCTGGGGGAGGGAACGGCGTAGGACAGAGGCAATGGGAGGACAGGGACTGCTCTCGGGGCATGCCAACTCAGGGTTGTGTCAGAGGAACCTACCGACCCTAGACTGGGGGTCTCAGACGTAAGTTGTGATGATGTTGTTGATGAGCGCGTCAACCAATCTACCACGGCAGATGCGTTACTGGTGGAGACCCGACCGCTAGCAGATACTGGCAGATTAGGTCTCTCAGCGTGACTCCTGCTGCTACTGGCCCCCAGTCTGATGCGAGTTCTGCCTGCGGAATCTTGGCCTCTGCCACTCCTCTTTTCACTTCCAGGCACTTGTCTGCCCGACATAGTCTAACTGGCGTGGGAGTAGGTGATATTTTAAGATCCCCCGGGCAGCGGTGGGTCTATATGAAACAGAATATAATGCACACCAAAAGTGAGCAGTAACACTCAGCCTCCAACAGGCCTGCTTAGTGTAAATAAGAGAGCTGCTTAGTGTAAATAAAGAGGGGTATGCTATGTTACAGAATGGGATGCCTCAACAGAAGTGCACCTGGCAGGCAGCAGTAAGCCTATGCCCAGCAAAAGTGTCTTATAATATAAATATAATAAGAGCAAATGCTTATATGGTCTTAAACAGAGGCTGCTTTAGTCACAGAATGGGATGCCCCCAAAAAAGATCCAGTAGTACTATGCCCAGCAAAAGTGTCTTTATCAGGCTAATTTCAAATATGATAAGAGCAAATGCTTATATGGTCTTAAACAGAGGCTGCTTTAGTCACAGAATGGGATGCCCTGGCAGGGACAAGTAGTGCTATGCCCAGCAAAAGTGTCTTTATCAGGCTAATTTCAAATATGATAAGAGCAAATGCTTATACGGTCTTAAACAGAGGCTGCTTTAGTCACACAATGGGATGCCCCCCAAAAAAGATCCAGTAGTACTATGCCCAGCAAAAGTGTCTTTATCAGGCTAATTTCAAATATGATAAGAGCAAATGCTTATACGGTCTTAAACAGAGGCTGCTTTAGTCACAGAATGGGATGCCCCAACAGGAATGGACCTGGCAGGGTCCAGTAGTGCTTTGCCCAGCAAAAGTGTCTTTATCAGGCCTAATTTCAAATATGATAAGAGCAAATGGTTATATGGTCTTAAACAGAGGCTGCTTTAGTCACAGAATGGGATGCCCCAACAGAAGTGGACCTGGCAGGGTCCAGTAGTGCTATGCCCAGCAAAAGTGTCTTTATCAGGCCTAATTTCAAATATGATAAGAGCAAATGCTTATATGGTCTTAAACAGAGGCTGCTTTAGTCACAGAATGGGATGCCCCAACAGGAATGGACCTGGCAGGGTCCAGTAGTGCTTTGCCCAGCAAAAGTGTCTTTATCAGGCCTAATTTCAAATATGATAAGTGAAAATGGTTATACGGTCTTAAACAGAGGCTGCTGTAGTCACAGAATGGGATGCCCCAACAGAAGTGGACCTGGCAGGGTCCAGTAGTGCTATGCCCAGCAAAAGTGTCTTTATCAGGCCTAATTTCAAATATGATAAGAGCAAATGCTTATATGGTCTTAAACAGAGGCTGCTTTAGTCACAGAATTGGATGCCCCAACAGGAATGGACCTGACAGGGTCCAGTAGTGCTTTGCCCAGCAAAAGTGTCTTTATCAGGCCTAATTTCAAATATGATAAGAGCAAATGGTTATATGGTCTTAAACAGAGGCTGCTTTAGTCACAGAATGGGATGCCCCAACAGAAGTGGACCTGGCAGGGTCCAGTAGTGCTATGCCCAGCAAAAGTGTCTTTATCAGGCCTAATTTCAAATATGATAAGAGCAAATGCTTATATGGTCTTAAACAGAGGCTGCTGTAGTCACAGAATGGGATGCCCCAAATAGGAGTGCACCTGGCAGGGTCCAGTAGTGCTTTGCCCAGCAAAAGTGTCTTTATCAGGCCTAATTTCAAATATGATAAGTGCAAATGCTTATATGGTCTTAAACAGAGGCTGCTGTAGTCACAGAATGGGATGCCCCAAATAGGAGTGCACCTGGCAGGGTCCAGTAGTGCTTTGCCCAGCAAAAGTGTCTTTATCAGGCCTAATTTCAAATATGATAAGAGCAAATGCTTATATGGTCTTAAACAGAGGCTGCTTTAGTCACAGAATGGGATGCCCCAAATAGGAGTGCACCTGGCAGGGTCCAGTAGTGCTATGCCCAGCAAAAGTGTCTTTATCAGGCCTAATTTCAAATATGATAAGAGCAAATGCTTATATGGTCTTAAACAGAGGCTGCTTTAGTCACAGAATGGGATGCCCCAACAGAAGTGGACCTGGCAGGGTCCAGTAGTGCTATGCCCAGCAAAAGTGTCTTTATCAGGCCTAATTTCAAATATGATAAGAGCAAATGCTTATATGGTCTTAAACAGAGGCTGCTTTAGTCACAGAATGGGATGCCCCAACAGGAATGGACCTGGCAGGGTCCAGTAGTGCTTTGCCCACCAAAAGTGTCTTTATCAGGCCTAATTTCAAATATGATAAGTGAAAATGGTTATACGGTCTTAAACAGAGGCTGCTGTAGTCACAGAATGGGATGCCCCAACAGAAGTGGACCTGGCAGGGTCCAGTAGTGCTATGCCCAGCAAAAGTGTCTTTATCAGGCCTAATTTCAAATATGATAAGAGCAAATGCTTATATGGTCTTAAACAGAGGCTGCTTTAGTCACAGAATTGGATGCCCCAACAGGAATGGACCTGGCAGGGTCCAGTAGTGCTTTGCCCAGCAAAAGTGTCTTTATCAGGCCTAATTTCAAATATGATAAGAGCAAATGGTTATATGGTCTTAAACAGAGGCTGCTTTAGTCACAGAATGGGATGCCCCAACAGAAGTGGACCTGGCAGGGTCCAGTAGTGCTATGCCCAGCAAAAGTGTCTTTATCAGGCCTAATTTCAAATATGATAAGAGCAAATGCTTATATGGTCTTAAACAGAGGCTGCTGTAGTCACAGAATGGGATGCCCCAAATAGGAGTGCACCTGGCAGGGTCCAGTAGTGCTTTGCCCAGCAAAAGTGTCTTTATCAGGCCTAATTTCAAATATGATAAGTGCAAATGCTTATATGGTCTTAAACAGAGGCTGCTGTAGTCACAGAATGGGATGCCCCAAATAGGAGTGCACCTGGCAGGGTCCAGTAGTGCTTTGCCCAGCAAAAGTGTCTTTATCAGGCCTAATTTCAAATATGATAAGAGCAAATGCTTATATGGTCTTAAACAGAGGCTGCTTTAGTCACAGAATGGGATGCCCCAAATAGGAGTGCACCTGGCAGGGTCCAGTAGTGCTATGCCCAGCAAAAGTGTCTTTATCAGGCCTAATTTCAAATATGATAAGAGCAAATGCTTATATGGTCTTAAACAGAGGCTGCTGTAGTCACAGAATGGGATGCCCCAAATAGGAGTGCACCTGGCAGGGTCCAGTAGTGCTTTGCCCAGCAAAAGTGTCTTTATCAGGCCTAATTTCAAATATGATAAGAGCAAATGCTTATATGGTCTTAAACAGAGGCTGCTGTAGTCACAGAATGGGATGCCCCAAATAGGAGTGCACCTGGCAGGGTCCAGTAGTGCTTTGCCCAGCAAAAGTGTCTTTATCAGGCCTAATTTCAAATATGATAAGAGCAAATGCTTATATGGTCTTAAACAGAGGCTGCTTTAGTCACAGAATGGGATGCCCCAAATAGGAGTGCACCTGGCAGGGTCCAGTAGTGCTATGCCCAGCAAAAGTGTCTTTATCAGGCCTAATTTCAAATATGATAAGAGCAAATGCTTATATGGTCTTAAACAGAGGCTGCTGTAGTCACAGAATGGGATGCCCCAAATAGGAGTGCACCTGGCAGGGTCCAGTAGTGCTATGCCCAGCAAAAGTGTCTTTATCAGGCCTAATTTCAAATATGATAAGAGCAAATGCTTATATGGTTAAACATCGGGAACTTTATCAGGCCAAATTACTTTTAGAATAAGTGCAAAGGGTTATAGTAAATAGAGGCTGGTGCAGTCACAGAATGGGATGCCACAACAGCAGTGCACCTGGGAGCAGTAGTACTATGCAAAGCAAAAATGTCTTTATCAGGCCAAATTACTTTTAGAATAAGTGCAAAGGGTTATAGTAAATAGAGGCTGGTGTAGTCACAGAATGGGATGCCACAACAGCAGTGCACCTGGGAGCAGTAGTACTATGCAAAGCAAAAGTGTCTTTATCAGGCCAAATTACTTTTAGAATAAGTGCAAAGGGTTATAGGAAATAGAGGCTGGTGTAGTCACAGAATGGGATGCCCCAAACGGAGTGCGCCTGGGAGCAGTAGTACTATGCAAAGCAAAAGTGTCTTTATCAGGCCAAATTACTTTTAGAATAAGTGCAAAGGGTTATAGTAAATAGAGGCTGGTGTAGTCACAGAATGGGATGCCCCAACCGCAGTGCACCTGGGAGCAGTAGTACTATGCAAAGCAAAAGTGTCTTTATCAGGCCAAATTACTTTTAGAATAAGTGCAAAGGGTTATAGTAAATAGAGGCTGGTGTAGTCACAGAATGGGATGCCACAACAGCAGTGCACCTGGGAGCAGTAGTACTATGCAAAGCAAAAGTGTCTTTATCAGGCCAAATTACTTTTAGAATAAGTGCAAAGGGTTATAGGAAATAGAGGCTGGTGTAGTCACAGAATGGGATGCCCCAACCGGAGTGCACCTGGGAGCAGTAGTACTATGCAAAGCAAAAGTGTCTTTATCAGGCCAAATTACTTTTAGAATAAGTGCAAAGGGTAATAGTAAATAGAGGCTGGTGTAGTCACAGAATGGGATGCCCCAACCGCAGTGCACCTGGGAGCAGTAGTACTATGCAAAGCAAAAGTGTCTTTATCAGGCCAAATTACTTTTAGAATAAGTGCAAAGGGTTATAGTAAATAGAGGCTGGTGTAGTCACAGAATGGGATGCCACAACAGCAGTGCACCTGGGAGCAGTAGTACTATGCAAAGCAAAAGTGTCTTTATCAGGCCAAATTACTTTTAGAATAAGTGCAAAGGGTTATAGTAAATAGAGGCTGGTGTAGTCACAGAATGGGATGCCACAACACCAGTGCACCTGGGAGCAGTAGTACTATGCACAGCAAAAGTGTCTTTATCAGGCCAAATTACTTTTAGAATAAGTGCAAAGGGTTATAGTAAATAGAGGCTGGTGTAGTCACAGAATGGGATGCCACAACAGCAGTGCACCTGGGAGCAGTAGTACTATGCAAAGCAAAAGTGTCTTTATCAGGCCAAATTACTTTTAGAATAAGTGCAAAGGGTTATAGTAAATAGAGGCTGGTGTAGTCACAGAATGGGATGCCACAACAGCAGTGCACCTGGGAGCAGTAGTACTATGTAAAGCAAAAATGTCTTTATCAGGCCAAATTACTTTTAGAATAAGTGCAAAGGGTTATAGTAAATAGAGGCTGGTGTAGTCACAGAATGGGATGCCACAACAGCAGTGCACCTGGGAGCAGTAGTACTATGCAAAGCAAAAGTGTCTTTATCAGGCCAAATTACTTTTAGAATAAGTGCAAAGGGTTATAGTAAATAGAGGCTGGTGTAGTCACAGAATGGGATGCCACAACAGCAGTGCACCTGGGAGCAGTAGTACTATGCACAGCAAAAGTGTCTTTGTCAGGCCAAATTACTTTTAGAATAAGTGCAAAGGGTTATAGTAAATAGAGGCTGGTGTAGTCACAGAATGGGATGCCCCAACCGCAGTGCACCTGGGAGCAGTAGTACTATGCAAAGCAAAAGTGTCTTTATCAGGCCAAATTACTTTTAGAATAAGTGCAAAGGGTTATAGTAAATAGAGGCTGGTGTAGTCACAGAATGGGATGCCACAACAGCAGTGCACCTGGTAGCAGTAGTACTATGCACAGCAAAAGTGTCTTTATCAGGCCAAATTACTTTTAGAATAAGTGCAAAGGGTTATAGTAAATAGAGGCTGGTGTAGTCACAGAATGGGATGCCACAACACCAGTGCACCTGGGAGCAGTAGTACTATGCAAAGCAAAAGTGTCTTTGTCAGGCCAAATTACTTTTAGAATAAGTGCAAAGGGTTATAGTAAATAGAGGCTGGTGTAGTCACATAATGGGATGCCACAACAGCAGTGCACCTGGGGGCAGTAGTACTATGCAAAGCAAAAGTGTCTTTATCAGGCCAAATTACTTTTAGAATAAGTGCAAAGGGTTATAGTAAATAGAGGCTGGTGTAGTCACATAATGGGATGCCACAACAGCAGTGCACCTGGGGGCAGTAGTACTATGCAAGGCAAAAGTGTCTTTATCAGGCCAAATTACTTTTAGAATAAGTGCAAAGGGTTATAGTAAATAGAGGCTGGTGTAGTCACAGAATGGGATGCCACAACAGCAGTGCACCTGGGAGCAGTAGTACTATGCAAAGCAAAAGTGTCTTTATCAGGCCAAATTACTTTTAGAATAAGTGCAAAGGGTTATAGTAAATTGAGGCTGGTGTAGTCACAGAATGGGATGCCACAACAGCAGTGCACCTGGGAGCAGTAGTACTATGCACAGCAAAAGTGTCTTTATCAGGCCAAATTACTTTTAGAATAAGTGCAAAGGGTTATAGTAAATAGAGGCTGGTGTAGTCACAGAATGGGATGCCACAACAGCAGTGCACCTGGGAGCAGTAGTACTATGCACAGCAAAAGTGTCTTTATCAGGCCAAATTACTTTTAGAATAAGTGCAAAGGGTTATAGTAAATAGAGGCTGGTGTAGTCACAGAATGGGATGCCCCAACCGCAGTGCACCTGGGAGCAGAAGTACTATGCAAAGCAAAAGTGTCTTTATCAGGCCAAATTACTTTTAGAATAGGTGCAAAGGGTTATAGTAAATAGAGGCTAATGTGTAGTCACAGAATGGGATGCCACAACAGCAGTGCACCTGGGAGCAGTAGTACTATGCAAAGCAAAAGTGTCTTAATCAGGCCAAATTACTTTTAGAATAAGTGCAAAGGGTTATAGTAAATAGAGGCTGGTGTAGTCACAGAATGGGATGCCACAACACCAGTGCACCTGGGAGCAGTAGTACTATGCACAGCAAAAGTGTCTTTGTCAGGCCAAATTACTTTTAGAATAAGTGCAAAGGGTTATAGTAAATAGAGGCTGGTGTAGTCACAGAATGGGATGCCACAACAGCAGTGCACCTGGGAGCAGTAGTACTATGCACAGCAAAAGTGTCTTTATCAGGCCAAATTACTTTTAGAATAAGTGCAAAGGGTTATAGTAAATAGAGGCTGGTGTAGTCACAGAATGGGATGCCAAAACAGCAGTGCACCTGGGAGCAGTAGTACTATGCACAGCAAAAGTGTCTTTATCAGGCCAAATTACTTTTAGAATAAGTGCAAAGGGTTATAGTAAATAGAGGCTGGTGTAGTCACAGAATGGGATGCCACAACACCAGTGCACCTGGGAGCAGTAGTACTATGCACAGCAAAAGTGTCTTTATCAGGCCAAATTACTTTTAGAATAAGTGCAAAGGGTTATAGTAAATAGAGGCTGGTGTAGTCACAGAATGGGATGCCACAACAGCAGTGCACCTGGGAGCAGTAGTACTATGCAAAGCAAAAGTGTCTTTATCAGGCCAAATTACTTTTAGAATAAGTGCAAAGGGTTATAGTAAATAGAGGCTGGTGTAGTCACAGAATGGGATGCCCCAACCGCAGTGCACCTGGGAGCAGAAGTACTATGCAAAGCAAAAGTGTCTTTATCAGGCCAAATTACTTTTAGAATAAGTGCAAAGGGTTATAGTAAATAGAGGCTGGTGTAGTCACAGAATGGGATGCCACAACAGCAGTGCACCTGGGAGCAGTAGTACTATGCAAAGCAAAAGTGTCTTTATCAGGCCAAATTACTTTTAGAATAAGTGCAAAGGGTTATAGTAAATAGAGGCTGGTGTAGTCACAGAATGGGATGCCACAACACCAGTGCACCTGGGAGCAGTAGTACTATGCACAGCAAAAGTGTCTTTATCAGGCCAAATTACTTTTAGAATAAGTGCAAAGGGTTATAGTAAATAGAGGCTGGTGTAGTCACAGAATGGGATGCCACAACAGCAGTGCACCTGGGAGCAGTAGTACTATGCAAAGCAAAAGTGTCTTTATCAGGCCAAATTACTTTTAGAATAAGTGCAAAGGGTTATAGTAAATAGAGGCCTGTGTAGTCACAGAATGGGATGCCCCAACCGCAGTGCACCTGGGAGCAGTAGTACTATGTAAAGCAAAAGTGTCTTTATCAGGCCAAATTACTTTTAGAATAAGTGCAAAGGGTTATAGTAAATAGAGGCTGGTGTAGTCACAGAATGGGATGCCACAACAGCAGTGCACCTGGGAGCAGTAGTACTATACAAAGCAAAAGTGTCTTTATCAGGCCAAATTACTTTTAGAATAAGTGCAAAGGGTTATAGTAAATAGAGGCTGGTGTAGTCACAGAATGGGATGCCACAACAGCAGTGCACCTGCGAGCAGTAGTACTATGCACAGCAAAAGTGTCTTTATCAGGCCAAATTACTTTTAGAATAAGTGCAAAGGGTTATAGTAAATAGAGGCTGGTGTAGTCACAGAATGGGATGCCACAACACCAGTGCACCTGGGAGCAGTAGTACTATGCACAGCAAAAGTGTCTTTATCAGGCCAAATTACTTTTAGAATAAGTGCAAAGGGTTATAGTAAATAGAGGCTGGTGTAGTCACAGAATGGGATGCCCCAACCGCAGTGCACCTGGGAGCAGTAGTACTATGCAAAGAAAAAGTGTCTTTATCAGGCCAAATTACTTTTAGAATAAGTGCAAAGGGTTATAGTAAATAGAGGCTGGTGTAGTCACAGAATGGGATGCCACAACAGCAGTGCACCTGGGAGCAGTAGTACTATGCACAGCAAAAGTGTCTTTATCAGGCCAAATTACTTTTAGAATAAGTGCAAAGGGTTATAGTAAATAGAGGCTGGTGTAGTCACAGAATGGGATGCCACAACAGCAGTGCACCTGGGAGCAGTAGTACTATGCACAGCAAAAGTGTCTTTATCAGGCCAAATTACTTTTAGAATAAGTGCAAAGGGTTATAGTAAATAGAGGCTGGTGTAGTCACAGAATGGGATGCCCCAACCGCAGTGCACCTGGGAGCAGAAGTACTATGCAAAGCAAAAGTGTCTTTATCAGGCCAAATTACTTTTAGAATAGGTGCAAAGGGTTATAGTAAATAGAGGCTAATGTGTAGTCACAGAATGGGATGCCACAACAGCAGTGCACCTGGGAGCAGTAGTACTATGCAAAGCAAAAGTGTCTTAATCAGGCCAAATTACTTTTAGAATAAGTGCAAAGGGTTATAGTAAATAGAGGCTGGTGTAGTCACAGAATGGGATGCCACAACACCAGTGCACCTGGGAGCAGTAGTACTATGCACAGCAAAAGTGTCTTTGTCAGGCCAAATTACTTTTAGAATAAGTGCAAAGGGTTATAGTAAATAGAGGCTGGTGTAGTCACAGAATGGGATGCCACAACAGCAGTGCACCTGGGAGCAGTAGTACTATGCACAGCAAAAGTGTCTTTATCAGGCCAAATTACTTTTAGAATAAGTGCAAAGGGTTATAGTAAATAGAGGCTGGTGTAGTCACAGAATGGGATGCCAAAACAGCAGTGCACCTGGGAGCAGTAGTACTATGCACAGCAAAAGTGTCTTTATCAGGCCAAATTACTTTTAGAATAAGTGCAAAGGGTTATAGTAAATAGAGGCTGGTGTAGTCACAGAATGGGATGCCACAACACCAGTGCACCTGGGAGCAGTAGTACTATGCACAGCAAAAGTGTCTTTATCAGGCCAAATTACTTTTAGAATAAGTGCAAAGGGTTATAGTAAATAGAGGCTGGTGTAGTCACAGAATGGGATGCCACAACAGCAGTGCACCTGGGAGCAGTAGTACTATGCAAAGCAAAAGTGTCTTTATCAGGCCAAATTACTTTTAGAATAAGTGCAAAGGGTTATAGTAAATAGAGGCTGGTGTAGTCACAGAATGGGATGCCCCAACCGCAGTGCACCTGGGAGCAGAAGTACTATGCAAAGCAAAAGTGTCTTTATCAGGCCAAATTACTTTTAGAATAAGTGCAAAGGGTTATAGTAAATAGAGGCTGGTGTAGTCACAGAATGGGATGCCACAACAGCAGTGCACCTGGGAGCAGTAGTACTATGCAAAGCAAAAGTGTCTTTATCAGGCCAAATTACTTTTAGAATAAGTGCAAAGGGTTATAGTAAATAGAGGCTGGTGTAGTCACAGAATGGGATGCCACAACACCAGTGCACCTGGGAGCAGTAGTACTATGCACAGCAAAAGTGTCTTTATCAGGCCAAATTACTTTTAGAATAAGTGCAAAGGGTTATAGTAAATAGAGGCTGGTGTAGTCACAGAATGGGATGCCACAACAGCAGTGCACCTGGGAGCAGTAGTACTATGCAAAGCAAAAGTGTCTTTATCAGGCCAAATTACTTTTAGAATAAGTGCAAAGGGTTATAGTAAATAGAGGCCTGTGTAGTCACAGAATGGGATGCCCCAACCGCAGTGCACCTGGGAGCAGTAGTACTATGTAAAGCAAAAGTGTCTTTATCAGGCCAAATTACTTTTAGAATAAGTGCAAAGGGTTATAGTAAATAGAGGCTGGTGTAGTCACAGAATGGGATGCCACAACAGCAGTGCACCTGGGAGCAGTAGTACTATACAAAGCAAAAGTGTCTTTATCAGGCCAAATTACTTTTAGAATAAGTGCAAAGGGTTATAGTAAATAGAGGCTGGTGTAGTCACAGAATGGGATGCCACAACAGCAGTGCACCTGCGAGCAGTAGTACTATGCACAGCAAAAGTGTCTTTATCAGGCCAAATTACTTTTAGAATAAGTGCAAAGGGTTATAGTAAATAGAGGCTGGTGTAGTCACAGAATGGGATGCCACAACACCAGTGCACCTGGGAGCAGTAGTACTATGCACAGCAAAAGTGTCTTTATCAGGCCAAATTACTTTTAGAATAAGTGCAAAGGGTTATAGTAAATAGAGGCTGGTGTAGTCACAGAATGGGATGCCCCAACCGCAGTGCACCTGGGAGCAGTAGTACTATGCAAAGAAAAAGTGTCTTTATCAGGCCAAATTACTTTTAGAATAAGTGCAAAGGGTTATAGTAAATAGAGGCTGGTGTAGTCACAGAATGGGATGCCACAACAGCAGTGCACCTGGGAGCAGTAGTACTATGCACAGCAAAAGTGTCTTTATCAGGCCAAATTACTTTTAGAATAAGTGCAAAGGGTTATAGTAAATAGAGGCTGGTGTAGTCACAGAATGGGATGCCACAACAACAGTGCACCTGGGAGCAGTAGTACTATGCACAGCAAAAGTGTCTTTATCAGGCCAAATTACTTTTAGAATAAGTGCAAAGGGTTATAGTAAATAGAGGCTGGTGTAGTCACAGAATGGGATGCCCCAACCGCAGTGCACCTGGGAGCAGTAGTACTATGCAAAGCAAAAGTGTCTTTATCAGGCCAAATTACTTTTAGAATAAGTGCAAAGGGTTATAGTAAATAGAGGCTGGTGTAGTCACAGAATGGGATGCCACAACAGCAGTGCACCTGGGGGCAGTAGTACTATGCACAGCAAAAGTGTCTTTATCAGGCCAAATTACTTTTAGAATAAGTGCAATGGGTTATAGTAAATAGAGGCTGGTGTAGTCACAGAATGGGATGCCACAACAGCAGTGCACCTGGGAGCAGTAGTACTATGCAAAGCAAAAGTGTCTTTATCAGGCCAAATTACTTTTAGAAAAAGTGCAAAGGGTTATAGTAAATAGAGGCTGGTGTAGTCACAGAATGGGATGCCACAACAGCAGTGCACCTGGGAGCAGTAGTACTATGCACAGCAAAAGTGTCTTTATCAGGCCAAATTACTTTTAGAATAAGTGCAAAGGGTTATAGTAAATAGAGGCTGGTGTAGTCACAGAATGGGATGCCCCAACCGCAGTGCACCTGGGAGCAGTAGTACTATGCAAAGCAAAAGTGTCTTTATCAGGCCAAATTACTTTTAGAATAAGTGCAAAGGGTTATAGTAAATAGAGGCTGGTGTAGTCACAGAATGGGATGCCCCAACCGCAGTGCACCTGGGAGCAGTAGTACTATGCAAAGCAAAAGTGTCTTTATCAGGCCAAATTACTTTTAGAATAAGTGCAAAGGGTTATAGTAAATAGAGGCTAATGTGTAGTCACAGAATGGGATGCCACAACAGCAGTGCACCTGGGAGCAGTAGTACTATGCAAAGCAAAAGTGTCTTAATCAGGCCAAATTACTTTTAGAATAAGTGCAAAGGGTTATAGTAAATAGAGGCTGGTGTAGTCACAGAATGGGATGCCACAACAGCAGTGCACCTGGGAGCAGTAGTACTATGCACAGCAAAAGTGTCTTTATCAGGCCAAATTACTTTTAGAATAAGTGCAAAGGGTTATAGTAAATAGAGGCTGGTGTAGTCACAGAATGGGATGCCAAAACAGCAGTGCACCTGGGAGCAGTAGTACTATGCACAGCAAAAGTGTCTTTATCAGGCCAAATTACTTTTAGAATAAGTGCAAAGGGTTATAGTAAATAGAGGCTGGTGTAGTCACAGAATGGGATGCCACAACACCAGTGCACCTGGGAGCAGTAGTACTATGCACAGCAAAAGTGTCTTTATCAGGCCAAATTACTTTTAGAATAAGTGCAAAGGGTTATAGTAAATAGAGGCTGGTGTAGTCACAGAATGGGATGCCACAACAGCAGTGCACCTGGGAGCAGTAGTACTATGCAAAGCAAAAGTGTCTTTATCAGGCCAAATTACTTTTAGAATAAGTGCAAAGGGTTATAGTAAATAGAGGCTGGTGTAGTCACAGAATGGGATGCCCCAACCGCAGTGCACCTGGGAGCAGAAGTACTATGCAAAGCAAAAGTGTCTTTATCAGGCCAAATTACTTTTAGAATAAGTGCAAAGGGTTATTGTAAATAGAGGCTGGTGTAGTCACAGAATGGGATGCCACAACAGCAGTGCACCTGGGAGCAGTAGTACTATGCAAAGCAAAAGTGTCTTTATCAGGCCAAATTACTTTTAGAATAAGTGCAAAGGGTTATAGTAAATAGAGGCTGGTGTAGTCACAGAATGGGATGCCACAACACCAGTGCACCTGGGAGCAGTAGTACTATGCACAGCAAAAGTGTCTTTATCAGGTAAATTACTTTTAGAATAAGTGCAAAGGGTTATAGTAAATAGAGGCTGGTGTAGTCACAGAATGGGATGCCACAACAGCAGTGCACCTGGGAGCAGTAGTACTATGCAAAGCAAAAGTGTCTTTATCAGGCCAAATTACTTTTAGAATAAGTGCAAAGGGTTATAGTAAATAGAGGCCTGTGTAGTCACAGAATGGGATGCCCCAACCGCAGTGCACCTGGGAGCAGTAGTACTATGTAAAGCAAAAGTGTCTTTATCAGGCCAAATTACTTTTAGAATAAGTGCAAAGGGTTATAGTAAATAGAGGCTGGTGTAGTCACAGAATGGGATGCCACAACAGCAGTGCACCTGGGAGCAGTAGTACTATACAAAGCAAAAGTGTCTTTATCAGGCCAAATTACTTTTAGAATAAGTGCAAAGGGTTATAGTAAATAGAGTCTGGTGTAGTCACAGAATGGGATGCCACAACAGCAGTGCACCTGCGAGCAGTAGTACTATGCACAGCAAAAGTGTCTTTATCAGGCCAAATTACTTTTAGAATAAGTGCAAAGGGTTATAGTAAATAGAGGCTGGTGTAGTCACAGAATGGGATGCCACAACACCAGTGCACCTGGGAGCAGTAGTACTATGCACAGCAAAAGTGTCTTTATCAGGCCAAATTACTTTTAGAATAAGTGCAAAGGGTTATAGTAAATAGAGGCTGGTGTAGTCACAGAATGGGATGCCCCAACCGCAGTGCACCTGGGAGCAGTAGTACTATGCAAAGAAAAAGTGTCTTTATCAGGCCAAATTACTTTTAGAATAAGTGCAAAGGGTTATAGTAAATAGAGGCTGGTGTAGTCACAGAATGGGATGCCACAACAGCAGTGCACCTGGGAGCAGTAGTACTATGCACAGCAAAAGTGTCTTTATCAGGCCAAATTACTTTTAGAATAAGTGCAAAGGGTTATAGTAAATAGAGGCTGGTGTAGTCACAGAATGGGATGCCACAACAACAGTGCACCTGGGAGCAGTAGTACTATGCACAGCAAAAGTGTCTTTATCAGGCCAAATTACTTTTAGAATAAGTGCAAAGGGTTATAGTAAATAGAGGCTGGTGTAGTCACAGAATGGGATGCCCCAACCGCAGTGCACCTGGGAGCAGTAGTACTATGCAAAGCAAAAGTGTCTTTATCAGGCCAAATTACTTTTAGAATAAGTGCAAAGGGTTATAGTAAATAGAGGCTGGTGTAGTCACAGAATGGGATGCCACAACATCAGTGCACCTGGGGGCAGTAGTACTATGCACAGCAAAAGTGTCTTTATCAGGCCAAATTACTTTTAGAATAAGTGCAATGGGTTATAGTAAATAGAGGCTGGTGTAGTCACAGAATGGGATGCCACAACAGCAGTGCACCTGGGAGCAGTAGTACTATGCAAAGCAAAAGTGTCTTTATCAGGCCAAATTACTTTTAGAATAAGTGCAAAGGGTTATAGTAAATAGAGGCTGGTGTAGTCACAGAATGGGATGCCACAACAGCAGTGCACCTGGGAGCAGTAGTACTATGCACAGCAAAAGTGTCTTTATCAGGCCAAATTACTTTTAGAATAAGTGCAAAGGGTTATAGTAAATAGAGGCTGGTGTAGTCACAGAATGGGATGCCACAACAGCAGTGCACCTGGGAGCAGTAGTACTATGCACAGCAAAAGTGTCTTTATCAGGCCAAATTACTTTTAGAATAAGTGCAAAGGGTTATAGTAAATAGAGGCTGGTGTAGTCACAGAATGGGATGCCCCAACCGCAGTGCACCTGGGAGCAGTAGTACTATGCAAAGCAAAAGTGTCTTTATCAGGCCAAATTACTTTTAGAATAAGTGCAAAGGGTTATAGTAAATAGAGGCTGGTGTAGTCATAGAATGGGATGCCCCAACTGCAGTGCACCTGGGAGCAGTAGTACTATGCAAAGCAAAAGTGTCTTTATCAGGCCAAATTACTTTTAGAATAAGTGCAAAGGGTTATAGTAAATAGAGGCTAATGTGTAGTCACAGAATGGGATGCCACAACAGCAGTGCACCTGGGAGCAGTAGTACTATGCAAAGCAAAAGTGTCTTAATCAGGCCAAATTACTTTTAGAATAAGTGCAAAGGGTTATAGTAAATAGAGGCTGGTGTAGTCACAGAATGGGATGCCACAACAGCAGTGCACCTGGGAGCAGTAGTACTATGCACAGCAAAAGTGTCTTTATCAGGCCAAATTGCTTTTAGAATAAGTGCAAAGGGTTATAGTAAATAGAGGCTGGTGTAGTCACAGAATGGGATGCCACAACAGCAGTGCACCTGGGAGCAGTAGTACTATGCACAGCAAAAGTGTCTTTATCAGGCCAAATTACTTTTAGAATAAGTGCAAAGGGTTATAGTAAATAGAGGCTGGTGTAGTCACAGAATGGGATGCCAAAACAGCAGTGCACCTGGGAGCAGTAGTACTATGCAAAGCAAAAGTGTCTTTATCAGGCCAAATTACTTTTAGAAAAAGTGCAAAGGGTTATAGTAAATAGAGGCTGGTGTAGTCACAGAATGGGATGCCACAACAGCAGTGCACCTGGGAGCAGTAGTACTATGCACAGCAAAAGTGTCTTTATCAGGCCAAATTACTTTTAGAATAAGTGCAAAGGGTTATAGTAAATAGAGGCTGGTGTAGTCACAGAATGGGATGCCCCAACCGCAGTGCACCTGGGAGCAGTAGTACTATGCAAAGCAAAAGTGTCTTTATCAGGCCAAATTACTTTTAGAATAAGTGCAAAGGGTTATAGTAAATAGAGGCTGGTATAGTCACAGAATGGGATGCCCCAACCGCAGTGCACCTGGGAGCAGTAGTACTATGCAAAGCAAAAGTGTCTTTATCAGGCCAAATTACTTTTAGAATAAGTGCAAAGGGTTATAGTAAATAGAGGCTAATGTGTAGTCACAGAATGGGATGCCACAACAGCAGTGCACCTGGGAGCAGTAGTACTATGCAAAGCAAAAGTGTCTTAATCAGGCCAAATTACTTTTAGAATAAGTGCAAAGGGTTATAGTAAATAGAGGCTGGTGTAGTCACAGAATGGGATGCCACAACAGCAGTGCACCTGGGAGCAGTAGTACTATGCACAGCAAAAGTGTCTTTATCAGGCCAAATTACTTTTAGAATAAGTGCAAAGGGTTATAGTAAATAGAGGCTGGTGTAGTCATAGAATGGGATGCCCCAACTGCAGTGCACCTAGGAGCAGTAGTACTATGCAAAGCAAAAGTGTCTTTATCAGGCCAAATTACTTTTAGAATAAGTGCAAAGGGTTATAGTAAATAGAGGCTAATGTGTAGTCACAGAATGGGATGCCACAACAGCAGTGCACCTGGGAGCAGTAGTACTATGCAAAGCAAAAGTGTCTGAATCAGGCCAAATTACTTTTAGAATAAGTGCAAAGGGTTATAGTAAATAGAGGCTGGTGTAGTCACAGAATGGGATGCCACAACAGCAGTGCACCTGGGAGCAGTAGTACTATGCACAGCAAAAGTGTCTTTATCAGGCCAAATTACTTTTAGAATAGGTGCAAAGGGTTATAGTAAATAGAGGCTGGTGTAGTCACAGAATGGGATGCCACAACAGCAGTGCACCTGGGAGCAGTAGTACTATGCACAGCAAAAGTGTCTTTATCAGGCCAAATTACTTTTAGAATAAGTGCAAAGGGTTATAGTAAATAGAGGCTGGTGTAGTCACAGAATGGGATGCCAAAACAGCAGTGCACCTGGGAGCAGTAGTACTATGCAAAGCAAAAGTGTCTTTATCAGGCCAAATTACTTTTAGAAAAAGTGCAAAGGGTTATAGTAAATAGAGGCTGGTGTAGTCACAGAATGGGATGCCACAACAGCAGTGCACGTGGGAGCAGTAGTACTATGCACAGCAAAAGTGTCTTTATCAGGCCAAATTACTTTTAGAATAAGTGCAAAGGGTTATAGTAAATAGAGGCTGGTGTAGTCACAGAATGGGATGCCCCAACCGCAGTGCACCTGGGAGCAGTAGTACTATGCAAAGCAAAAGTGTCTTTATCAGGCCAAATTACTTTTAGAATAAGTGCAAAGGGTTATAGTAAATAGTGGCTGGTGTAGTTACAGAATGGGATGCCACAACAGCAGTGCACCTGGGAGCAGTAGTACTATGCACAGCAAAAGTGTCTTTATCAGGCCAAATTACTTTTAGAATAAGTGCAAAGGGTTATAGTAAATAGAGGCTGGACTAGTCACAGAATGGGATGCCACAACAGCAGTGCACCTGGGAGCAGTAGTACTATGCACAGCAAAAGTGTCTTTATCAGGCCAAATTACTTTTAGAATAAGTGCAAAGGGTTATAGTAAATAGAGGCTGGTGTAGTCACAGAATGGGATGCCCCAACCGCAGTGCACCTGGGAGCAGTAGTACTATGCAAAGCAAAAGTGTCTTTATCAGGCCAAATTACTTTTAGAATAAGTGCAAAGGGTTATAGTAAATAGAGGCTGGTGTAGTCACAGAATGGGATGCCACAACAGCAGTGCACCTGGTAGCAGTAGTACTATGCACAGCAAAAGTGTCTTTATCAGGCCAAATTACTTTTAGAATAAGTGCAAAGGGTTATAGTAAATAGAGGCTGGTGTAGTCACAGAATGGGATGCCACAACAGCAGTGCACCTGGGAGCAGTAGTACTATGCACAGCAAAAGTGTCTTTATCAGGCCAAATTACTTTTAGAATAAGTGCAAAGGGTTATAGTAAATAGAGGCTGGTGTAGTCACAGAATGGGATGCCCCAACCGCAGTGCACCTGGGAGCAGAAGTACTATGCAAAGCAAAAGTGTCTTTATCAGGCCAAATTACTTTTAGAATAAGTGCAAAGGGTTATAGTAAATAGAGGCTGGTGTAGTCACAGAATGGGATGCCACAACAGCAGTGCACCTGGGAGCAGTAGTACTATGCAAAGCAAAAGTGTCTTTATCAGGCCAAATTACTTTTAGAATAAGTGCAAAGGGTTATAGTAAATAGAGGCTGGTGTAGTCACAGAATGGGATGCCACAACACCAGTGCACCTGGGAGCAGTAGTACTATGCACAGCAAAAGTGTCTTTATCAGGCCAAATTACTTTTAGAATAAGTGCAAAGGGTTATAGTAAATAGAGGCTGGTGTAGTCACAGAATGGGATGCCACAACAGCAGTGCACCTGGGAGCAGTAGTACTATGCAAAGCAAAAGTGTCTTTATCAGGCCAAATTACTTTTAGAATAAGTGCAAAGGGTTATAGTAAATAGAGGCCTGTGTAGTCACAGAATGGGATGCCACAACCGCAGTGCACCTGGGAGCAGTAGTACTATGTAAAGCAAAAGTGTCTTTATCAGGCCAAATTACTTTTAGAATAAGTGCAAAGGGTTATAGTAAATAGAGGCTGGTGTAGTCACAGAATGGGATGCCACAACAGCAGTGCACCTGGGAGCAGTAGTACTATACAAAGCAAAAGTGTCTTTATCAGGCCAAATTACTTTTAGAATAAGTGCAAAGGGTTATAGTAAATAGAGGCTGGTGTAGTCACAGAATGGGATGCCACAACAGCAGTGCACCTGCGAGCAGTAGTACTATGCACAGCAAAAGTGTCTTTATCAGGCCAAATTACTTTTAGAATAAGTGCAAAGGGTTATAGTAAATAGAGGCTGGTGTAGTCACAGAATGGGATGCCACAACACCAGTGCACCTGGGAGCAGTAGTACTATGCACAGCAAAAGTGTCTTTATCAGGCCAAATTACTTTTAGAATAAGTGCAAAGGGTTATAGTAAATAGAGGCTGGTGTAGTCACAGAATGGGATGCCCCAACCGCAGTGCACCTGGGAGCAGTAGTACTATGCAAAGAAAAAGTGTCTTTATCAGGCCAAATTACTTTTAGAATAAGTGCAAAGGGTTATAGTAAATAGAGGCTGGTGTAGTCACAGAATGGGATGCCACAACAGCAGTGCACCTGGGAGCAGTAGTACTATGCACAGCAAAAGTGTCTTTATCAGGCCAAATTACTTTTAGAATAAGTGCAAAGGGTTATAGTAAATAGAGGCTGGTGTAGTCACAGAATGGGATGCCACAACAACAGTGCACCTGGGAGCAGTAGTACTATGCACAGCAAAAGTGTCTTTATCAGGCCAAATTACTTTTAGAATAAGTGCAAAGGGTTATAGTAAATAGAGGCTGGTGTAGTCACAGAATGGGATGCCCCAACCGCAGTGCACCTGGGAGCAGTAGTACTATGCAAAGCAAAAGTGTCTTTATCAGGCCAAATTACTTTTAGAATAAGTGCAAAGGGTTATAGTAAATAGAGGCTGGTGTAGTCACAGAATGGGATGCCACAACAGCAGTGCACCTGGGGGCAGTAGTACTATGCACAGCAAAAGTGTCTTTATCAGGCCAAATTACTTTTAGAATAAGTGCAATGGGTTATAGTAAATAGAGGCTGGTGTAGTCACAGAATGGGATGCCACAACAGCAGTGCACCTGGAAGCAGTAGTACTATGCAAAGCAAAAGTGTCTTTATCAGGCCAAATTACTTTTAGAATAAGTGCAAAGGGTTATAGTAAATAGAGGCTGGTGTAGTCACAGAATGGGATGCCACAACAGCAGTGCACCTGGGAGCAGTAGTACTATGCACAGCAAAAGTGTCTTTATCAGGCCAAATTACTTTTAGAATAAGTGCAAAGGGTTATAGTAAATAGAGGCTGGTGTAGTCACAGAATGGGATGCCCCAACCGCAGTGCACCTGGGAGCAGTAGTACTATGCAAAGCAAAAGTGTCTTTATCAGGCCAAATTACTTTTAGAATAAGTGCAAAGGGTTATAGTAAATAGAGGCTGGTGTAGTCATAGAATGGGATGCCCCAACTGCAGTGCACCTGGGAGCAGTAGTACTATGCAAAGCAAAAGTGTCTTTATCAGGCCAAATTACTTTTAGAATAAGTGCAAAGGGTTATAGTAAATAGAGGCTAATGTGTAGTCACAGAATGGGATGCCACAACAGCAGTGCACCTGGGAGCAGTAGTACTATGCAAAGCAAAAGTGTCTTAATCAGGCCAAATTACTTTTAGAATAAGTGCAAAGGGTTATAGTAAATAGAGGCTGGTGTAGTCACAGAATGGGATGCCACAACAGCAGTGCACCTGGGAGCAGTAGTACTATGCACAGCAAAAGTGTCTTTATCAGGCCAAATTGCTTTTAGAATAAGTGCAAAGGGTTATAGTAAATAGAGGCTGGTGTAGTCACAGAATGGGATGCCACAACAGCAGTGCACCTGGGAGCAGTAGTACTATGCACAGCAAAAGTGTCTTTATCAGGCCAAATTACTTTTAGAATAAGTGCAAAGGGTTATAGTAAATAGAGGCTGGTGTAGTCACAGAATGGGATGCCAAAACAGCAGTGCACCTGGGAGCAGTAGTACTATGCAAAGCAAAAGTGTCTTTATCAGGCCAAATTACTTTTAGAAAAAGTGCAAAGGGTTATAGTAAATAGAGGCTGGTGTAGTCACAGAATGGGATGCCACAACAGCAGTGCACCTGGGAGCAGTAGTACTATGCACAGCAAAAGTGTCTTTATAAGGCCAAATTACTTTTAGAATAAGTGCAAAGGGTTATAGTAAATAGAGGCTGGTGTAGTCACAGAATGGGATGCCCCAACCGCAGTGCACCTGGGAGCAGTAGTACTATGCAAAGCAAAAGTGTCTTTATCAGGCCAAATTACTTTTAGAATAAGTGCAAAGGGTTATAGTAAATAGAGGCTGGTGTAGTCACAGAATGGGATGCCCCAACCGCAGTGCACCTGGGAGCAGTAGTACTATGCAAAGCAAAAGTGTCTTTATCAGGCCAAATTACTTTTAGAATAAGTGCAAAGGGTTATAGTAAATAGAGGCTAATGTGTAGTCACAGAATGGGATGCCACAACAGCAGTGCACCTGGGAGCAGTAGTACTATGCAAAGCAAAAGTGTCTTAATCAGGCCAAATTACTTTTAGAATAAGTGCAAAGGGTTATAGTAAATAGAGGCTGGTGTAGTCACAGAATGGGATGCCACAACAGCAGTGCACCTGGGAGCAGTAGTACTATGCACAGCAAAAGTGTCTTTATCAGGCCAAATTACTTTTAGAATAAGTGCAAAGGGTTATAGTAAATAGAGGCTGGTGTAGTCACAGAATGGGATGCCAAAACAGCAGTGCACCTGGGAGCAGTAGTACTATGCACAGCAAAAGTGTCTTTATCAGGCCAAATTACTTTTAGAATAAGTGCAAAGGGTTATAGTAAATAGAGGCTGGTGTAGTCACAGAATGGGATGCCACAACACCAGTGCACCTGGGAGCAGTAGTACTATGCACAGCAAAAGTGTCTTTATCAGGCCAAATTACTTTTAGAATAAGTGCAAAGGGTTATAGTAAATAGAGGCTGGTGTAGTCACAGAATGGGATGCCACAACAGCAGTGCACCTGGGAGCAGTAGTACTATGCAAAGCAAAAGTGTCTTTATCAGGCCAAATTACTTTTAGAATAAGTGCAAAGGGTTATAGTAAATAGAGGCTGGTGTAGTCACAGAATGGGATGCCCCAACCGCAGTGCACCTGGGAGCAGAAGTACTATGCAAAGCAAAAGTGTCTTTATCAGGCCAAATTACTTTTAGAATAAGTGCAAAGGGTTATTGTAAATAGAGGCTGGTGTAGTCACAGAATGGGATGCCACAACAGCAGTGCACCTGGGAGCAGTAGTACTATGCAAAGCAAAAGTGTCTTTATCAGGCCAAATTACTTTTAGAATAAGTGCAAAGGGTTATAGTAAATAGAGGCTGGTGTAGTCACAGAATGGGATGCCACAACACCAGTGCACCTGGGAGCAGTAGTACTATGCACAGCAAAAGTGTCTTTATCAGGTAAATTACTTTTAGAATAAGTGCAAAGGGT
Source organism: Gastrophryne carolinensis (assembly GCA_027917425.1). Classification (NCBI taxonomy): domain Eukaryota; kingdom Metazoa; phylum Chordata; class Amphibia; order Anura; family Microhylidae; genus Gastrophryne; species Gastrophryne carolinensis. Next base: position 119,771,253 of record CM051242.1, on the reverse strand, counting down.
TATAGTAAATAGAGGCTGGTGTAGTCACAGAATGGGATGCCACAACAGCAGTGCACCTGGGAGCAGTAGTACTATGCAAAGCAAAAGTGTCTTTATCAGGCCAAATTACTTTTAGAATAAGTGCAAAGGGTTATAGTAAATAGAGGCCTGTGTAGTCACAGAATGGGATGCCCCAACCGCAGTGCACCTGGGAGCAGTAGTACTATGTAAAGCAAAAGTGTCTTTATCAGGCCAAATTACTTTTAGAATAAGTGCAAAGGGTTATAGTAAATAGAGGCTGGTGTAGTCACAGAATGGGATGCCACAACAGCAGTGCACCTGGGAGCAGTAGTACTATACAAAGCAAAAGTGTCTTTATCAGGCCAAATTACTTTTAGAATAAGTGCAAAGGGTTATAGTAAATAGAGTCTGGTGTAGTCACAGAATGGGATGCCACAACAGCAGTGCACCTGCGAGCAGTAGTACTATGCACAGCAAAAGTGTCTTTATCAGGCCAAATTACTTTTAGAATAAGTGCAAAGGGTTATAGTAAATAGAGGCTGGTGTAGTCACAGAATGGGATGCCACAACACCAGTGCACCTGGGAGCAGTAGTACTATGCACAGCAAAAGTGTCTTTATCAGGCCAAATTACTTTTAGAATAAGTGCAAAGGGTTATAGTAAATAGAGGCTGGTGTAGTCACAGAATGGGATGCCCCAACCGCAGTGCACCTGGGAGCAGTAGTACTATGCAAAGAAAAAGTGTCTTTATCAGGCCAAATTACTTTTAGAATAAGTGCAAAGGGTTATAGTAAATAGAGGCTGGTGTAGTCACAGAATGGGATGCCACAACAGCAGTGCACCTGGGAGCAGTAGTACTATGCACAGCAAAAGTGTCTTTATCAGGCCAAATTACTTTTAGAATAAGTGCAAAGGGTTATAGTAAATAGAGGCTGGTGTAGTCACAGAATGGGATGCCACAACAACAGTGCACCTGGGAGCAGTAGTACTATGCACAGCAAAAGTGTCTTTATCAGGCCAAATTACTTTTAGAATAAGTGCAAAGGGTTATAGTAAATAGAGGCTGGTGTAGTCACAGAATGGGATGCCCCAACCGCAGTGCACCTGGGAGCAGTAGTACTATGCAAAGCAAAAGTGTCTTTATCAGGCCAAATTACTTTTAGAATAAGTGCAAAGGGTTATAGTAAATAGAGGCTGGTGTAGTCACAGAATGGGATGCCACAACATCAGTGCACCTGGGGGCAGTAGTACTATGCACAGCAAAAGTGTCTTTATCAGGCCAAATTACTTTTAGAATAAGTGCAATGGGTTATAGTAAATAGAGGCTGGTGTAGTCACAGAATGGGATGCCACAACAGCAGTGCACCTGGGAGCAGTAGTACTATGCAAAGCAAAAGTGTCTTTATCAGGCCAAATTACTTTTAGAATAAGTGCAAAGGGTTATAGTAAATAGAGGCTGGTGTAGTCACAGAATGGGATGCCACAACAGCAGTGCACCTGGGAGCAGTAGTACTATGCACAGCAAAAGTGTCTTTATCAGGCCAAATTACTTTTAGAATAAGTGCAAAGGGTTATAGTAAATAGAGGCTGGTGTAGTCACAGAATGGGATGCCACAACAGCAGTGCACCTGGGAGCAGTAGTACTATGCACAGCAAAAGTGTCTTTATCAGGCCAAATTACTTTTAGAATAAGTGCAAAGGGTTATAGTAAATAGAGGCTGGTGTAGTCACAGAATGGGATGCCCCAACCGCAGTGCACCTGGGAGCAGTAGTACTATGCAAAGCAAAAGTGTCTTTATCAGGCCAAATTACTTTTAGAATAAGTGCAAAGGGTTATAGTAAATAGAGGCTGGTGTAGTCATAGAATGGGATGCCCCAACTGCAGTGCACCTGGGAGCAGTAGTACTATGCAAAGCAAAAGTGTCTTTATCAGGCCAAATTACTTTTAGAATAAGTGCAAAGGGTTATAGTAAATAGAGGCTAATGTGTAGTCACAGAATGGGATGCCACAACAGCAGTGCACCTGGGAGCAGTAGTACTATGCAAAGCAAAAGTGTCTTAATCAGGCCAAATTACTTTTAGAATAAGTGCAAAGGGTTATAGTAAATAGAGGCTGGTGTAGTCACAGAATGGGATGCCACAACAGCAGTGCACCTGGGAGCAGTAGTACTATGCACAGCAAAAGTGTCTTTATCAGGCCAAATTACTTTTAGAATAAGTGCAAAGGGTTATAGTAAATAGAGGCTGGTGTAGTCACAGAATGGGATGCCACAACAACAGTGCACCTGGGAGCAGTAGTACTATGCACAGCAAAAGTGTCTTTATCAGGCCAAATTACTTTTAGAATAAGTGCAAAGGGTTATAGTAAATAGAGGCTGGTGTAGTCACAGAATGGGATGCCCCAACAACAGTGCACCTGGGAGCAGTAGTACTATGCACAGCAAAAGTGTCTTTATCAGGCCAAATTACTTTTAGAATAAGTGCAAAGGGTTATAGTAAATAGAGGCTGGTGTAGTCACAGAATGGGATGCCCCAACCGCAGTGCACCTGGGAGCAGTAGTACTATGCAAAGCAAAAGTGTCTTTATCAGGCCAAATTACTTTTAGAATAAGTGCAAAGGGTTATAGTAAATAGAGGCTGGTGTAGTCACAGAATGGGATGCCACAACATCAGTGCACCTGGGGGCAGTAGTACTATGCACAGCAAAAGTGTCTTTATCAGGCCAAATTACTTTTAGAATAAGTGCAATGGGTTATAGTAAATAGAGGCTGGTGTAGTCACAGAATGGGATGCCACAACAGCAGTGCACCTGGGAGCAGTAGTACTATGCAAAGCAAAAGTGTCTTTATCAGGCCAAATTACTTTTAGAATAAGTGCAAAGGGTTATAGTAAATAGAGGCTGGTGTAGTCACAGAATGGGATGCCACAACAGCAGTGCACCTGGGAGCAGTAGTACTATGCACAGCAAAAGTGTCTTTATCAGGCCAAATTACTTTTAGAATAAGTGCAAAGGGTTATAGTAAATAGAGGCTGGTGTAGTCACAGAATGGGATGCCACAACAGCAGTGCACCTGGGAGCAGTAGTACTATGCACAGCAAAAGTGTCTTTATCAGGCCAAATTACTTTTAGAATAAGTGCAAAGGGTTATAGTAAATAGAGGCTGGTGTAGTCACAGAATGGGATGCCCCAACCGCAGTGCACCTGGGAGCAGTAGTACTATGCAAAGCAAAAGTGTCTTTATCAGGCCAAATTACTTTTAGAATAAGTGCAAAGGGTTATAGTAAATAGAGGCTGGTGTAGTCATAGAATGGGATGCCCCAACTGCAGTGCACCTGGGAGCAGTAGTACTATGCAAAGCAAAAGTGTCTTTATCAGGCCAAATTACTTTTAGAATAAGTGCAAAGGGTTATAGTAAATAGAGGCTAATGTGTAGTCACAGAATGGGATGCCACAACAGCAGTGCACCTGGGAGCAGTAGTACTATGCAAAGCAAAAGTGTCTTAATCAGGCCAAATTACTTTTAGAATAAGTGCAAAGGGTTATAGTAAATAGAGGCTGGTGTAGTCACAGAATGGGATGCCACAACAGCAGTGCACCTGGGAGCAGTAGTACTATGCACAGCAAAAGTGTCTTTATCAGGCCAAATTACTTTTAGAATAAGTGCAAAGGGTTATAGTAAATAGAGGCTGGTGTAGTCACAGAATGGGATGCCACAACAACAGTGCACCTGGGAGCAGTAGTACTATGCACAGCAAAAGTGTCTTTATCAGGCCAAATTACTTTTAGAATAAGTGCAAAGGGTTATAGTAAATAGAGGCTGGTGTAGTCACAGAATGGGATGCCCCAACCGCAGTGCACCTGGGAGCAGTAGTACTATGCACAGCAAAAGTGTCTTTATCAGGCCAAATTACTTTTAGAATAAGTGCAAAGGGTTATAGTAAATAGAGGCTGGTGTAGTCACAGAATGGGATGCCCCAACCGCAGTGCACCTGGGAGCAGTAGTACTATGCAAAGCAAAAGTGTCTTTATCAGGCCAAATTACTTTTAGAATAAGTGCAAAGGGTTATAGTAAATAGAGGCTGGTGTAGTCACAGAATGGGATGCCACAACAGCAGTGCACCTGGGGGCAGTAGTACTATGCACAGCAAAAGTGTCTTTATCAGGCCAAATTACTTTTAGAATAAGTGCAATGGGTTATAGTAAATAGAGGCTGGTGTAGTCACAGAATGGGATGCCACAACAGCAGTGCACCTGGGAGCAGTAGTACTATGCAAAGCAAAAGTGTCTTTATCAGGCCAAATTACTTTTAGAATAAGTGCAAAGGGTTATAGTAAATAGAGGCTGGTGTAGTCACAGAATGGGATGCCACAACAGCAGTGCACCTGGGAGCAGTAGTACTATGCACAGCAAAAGTGTCTTTATCAGGCCAAATTACTTTTAGAATAAGTGCAAAGGGTTATAGTAAATAGAGGCTGGTGTAGTCACAGAATGGGATGCCACAACAGCAGTGCACCTGGGAGCAGTAGTACTATGCACAGCAAAAGTGTCTTTATCAGGCCAAATTACTTTTAGAATAAGTGCAAAGGGTTATAGTAAATAGAGGCTGGTGTAGTCACAGAATGGGATGCCCCAACCGCAGTGCACCTGGGAGCAGTAGTACTATGCAAAGCAAAAGTGTCTTTATCAGGCCAAATTACTTTTAGAATAAGTGCAAAGGGTTATAGTAAATAGAGGCTGGTGTAGTCATAGAATGGGATGCCCCAACTGCAGTGCACCTGGGAGCAGTAGTACTATGCAAAGCAAAAGTGTCTTTATCAGGCCAAATTACTTTTAGAATAAGTGCAAAGGGTTATAGTAAATAGAGGCTAATGTGTAGTCACAGAATGGGATGCCACAACAGCAGTGCACCTGGGAGCAGTAGTACTATGCAAAGCAAAAGTGTCTTAATCAGGCCAAATTACTTTTAGAATAAGTGCAAAGGGTTATAGTAAATAGAGGCTGGTGTAGTCACAGAATGGGATGCCACAACAGCAGTGCACCTGGGAGCAGTAGTACTATGCACAGCAAAAGTGTCTTTATCAGGCCAAATTGCTTTTAGAATAAGTGCAAAGGGTTATAGTAAATAGAGGCTGGTGTAGTCACAGAATGGGATGCCACAACAGCAGTGCACCTGGGAGCAGTAGTACTATGCACAGCAAAAGTGTCTTTATCAGGCCAAATTACTTTTAGAATAAGTGCAAAGGGTTATAGTAAATAGAGGCTGGTGTAGTCACAGAATGGGATGCCAAAACAGCAGTGCACCTGGGAGCAGTAGTACTATGCAAAGCAAAAGTGTCTTTATCAGGCCAAATTACTTTTAGAAAAAGTGCAAAGGGTTATAGTAAATAGAGGCTGGTGTAGTCACAGAATGGGATGCCACAACAGCAGTGCACCTGGGAGCAGTAGTACTATGCACAGCAAAAGTGTCTTTATCAGGCCAAATTACTTTTAGAATAAGTGCAAAGGGTTATAGTAAATAGAGGCTGGTGTAGTCACAGAATGGGATGCCCCAACCGCAGTGCACCTGGGAGCAGTAGTACTATGCAAAGCAAAAGTGTCTTTATCAGGCCAAATTACTTTTAGAATAAGTGCAAAGGGTTATAGTAAATAGAGGCTGGTATAGTCACAGAATGGGATGCCCCAACCGCAGTGCACCTGGGAGCAGTAGTACTATGCAAAGCAAAAGTGTCTTTATCAGGCCAAATTACTTTTAGAATAAGTGCAAAGGGTTATAGTAAATAGAGGCTAATGTGTAGTCACAGAATGGGATGCCACAACAGCAGTGCACCTGGGAGCAGTAGTACTATGCAAAGCAAAAGTGTCTTAATCAGGCCAAATTACTTTTAGAATAAGTGCAAAGGGTTATAGTAAATAGAGGCTGGTGTAGTCACAGAATGGGATGCCACAACAGCAGTGCACCTGGGAGCAGTAGTACTATGCACAGCAAAAGTGTCTTTATCAGGCCAAATTACTTTTAGAATAAGTGCAAAGGGTTATAGTAAATAGAGGCTGGTGTAGTCATAGAATGGGATGCCCCAACTGCAGTGCACCTAGGAGCAGTAGTACTATGCAAAGCAAAAGTGTCTTTATCAGGCCAAATTACTTTTAGAATAAGTGCAAAGGGTTATAGTAAATAGAGGCTAATGTGTAGTCACAGAATGGGATGCCACAACAGCAGTGCACCTGGGAGCAGTAGTACTATGCAAAGCAAAAGTGTCTGAATCAGGCCAAATTACTTTTAGAATAAGTGCAAAGGGTTATAGTAAATAGAGGCTGGTGTAGTCACAGAATGGGATGCCACAACAGCAGTGCACCTGGGAGCAGTAGTACTATGCACAGCAAAAGTGTCTTTATCAGGCCAAATTACTTTTAGAATAGGTGCAAAGGGTTATAGTAAATAGAGGCTGGTGTAGTCACAGAATGGGATGCCACAACAGCAGTGCACCTGGGAGCAGTAGTACTATGCACAGCAAAAGTGTCTTTATCAGGCCAAATTACTTTTAGAATAAGTGCAAAGGGTTATAGTAAATAGAGGCTGGTGTAGTCACAGAATGGGATGCCAAAACAGCAGTGCACCTGGGAGCAGTAGTACTATGCAAAGCAAAAGTGTCTTTATCAGGCCAAATTACTTTTAGAAAAAGTGCAAAGGGTTATAGTAAATAGAGGCTGGTGTAGTCACAGAATGGGATGCCACAACAGCAGTGCACGTGGGAGCAGTAGTACTATGCACAGCAAAAGTGTCTTTATCAGGCCAAATTACTTTTAGAATAAGTGCAAAGGGTTATAGTAAATAGAGGCTGGTGTAGTCACAGAATGGGATGCCCCAACCGCAGTGCACCTGGGAGCAGTAGTACTATGCAAAGCAAAAGTGTCTTTATCAGGCCAAATTACTTTTAGAATAAGTGCAAAGGGTTATAGTAAATAGTGGCTGGTGTAGTTACAGAATGGGATGCCACAACAGCAGTGCACCTGGGAGCAGTAGTACTATGCACAGCAAAAGTGTCTTTATCAGGCCAAATTACTTTTAGAATAAGTGCAAAGGGTTATAGTAAATAGAGGCTGGACTAGTCACAGAATGGGATGCCACAACAGCAGTGCACCTGGGAGCAGTAGTACTATGCACAGCAAAAGTGTCTTTATCAGGCCAAATTACTTTTAGAATAAGTGCAAAGGGTTATAGTAAATAGAGGCTGGTGTAGTCACAGAATGGGATGCCCCAACCGCAGTGCACCTGGGAGCAGTAGTACTATGCAAAGCAAAAGTGTCTTTATCAGGCCAAATTACTTTTAGAATAAGTGCAAAGGGTTATAGTAAATAGAGGCTGGTGTAGTCACAGAATGGGATGCCACAACAGCAGTGCACCTGGTAGCAGTAGTACTATGCACAGCAAAAGTGTCTTTATCAGGCCAAATTACTTTTAGAATAAGTGCAAAGGGTTATAGTAAATAGAGGCTGGTGTAGTCACAGAATGGGATGCCACAACAGCAGTGCACCTGGGAGCAGTAGTACTATGCACAGCAAAAGTGTCTTTATCAGGCCAAATTACTTTTAGAATAAGTGCAAAGGGTTATAGTAAATAGAGGCTGGTGTAGTCACAGAATGGGATGCCCCAACCGCAGTGCACCTGGGAGCAGAAGTACTATGCAAAGCAAAAGTGTCTTTATCAGGCCAAATTACTTTTAGAATAAGTGCAAAGGGTTATAGTAAATAGAGGCTGGTGTAGTCACAGAATGGGATGCCACAACAGCAGTGCACCTGGGAGCAGTAGTACTATGCAAAGCAAAAGTGTCTTTATCAGGCCAAATTACTTTTAGAATAAGTGCAAAGGGTTATAGTAAATAGAGGCTGGTGTAGTCACAGAATGGGATGCCACAACACCAGTGCACCTGGGAGCAGTAGTACTATGCACAGCAAAAGTGTCTTTATCAGGCCAAATTACTTTTAGAATAAGTGCAAAGGGTTATAGTAAATAGAGGCTGGTGTAGTCACAGAATGGGATGCCACAACAGCAGTGCACCTGGGAGCAGTAGTACTATGCAAAGCAAAAGTGTCTTTATCAGGCCAAATTACTTTTAGAATAAGTGCAAAGGGTTATAGTAAATAGAGGCCTGTGTAGTCACAGAATGGGATGCCACAACCGCAGTGCACCTGGGAGCAGTAGTACTATGTAAAGCAAAAGTGTCTTTATCAGGCCAAATTACTTTTAGAATAAGTGCAAAGGGTTATAGTAAATAGAGGCTGGTGTAGTCACAGAATGGGATGCCACAACAGCAGTGCACCTGGGAGCAGTAGTACTATACAAAGCAAAAGTGTCTTTATCAGGCCAAATTACTTTTAGAATAAGTGCAAAGGGTTATAGTAAATAGAGGCTGGTGTAGTCACAGAATGGGATGCCACAACAGCAGTGCACCTGCGAGCAGTAGTACTATGCACAGCAAAAGTGTCTTTATCAGGCCAAATTACTTTTAGAATAAGTGCAAAGGGTTATAGTAAATAGAGGCTGGTGTAGTCACAGAATGGGATGCCACAACACCAGTGCACCTGGGAGCAGTAGTACTATGCACAGCAAAAGTGTCTTTATCAGGCCAAATTACTTTTAGAATAAGTGCAAAGGGTTATAGTAAATAGAGGCTGGTGTAGTCACAGAATGGGATGCCCCAACCGCAGTGCACCTGGGAGCAGTAGTACTATGCAAAGAAAAAGTGTCTTTATCAGGCCAAATTACTTTTAGAATAAGTGCAAAGGGTTATAGTAAATAGAGGCTGGTGTAGTCACAGAATGGGATGCCACAACAGCAGTGCACCTGGGAGCAGTAGTACTATGCACAGCAAAAGTGTCTTTATCAGGCCAAATTACTTTTAGAATAAGTGCAAAGGGTTATAGTAAATAGAGGCTGGTGTAGTCACAGAATGGGATGCCACAACAACAGTGCACCTGGGAGCAGTAGTACTATGCACAGCAAAAGTGTCTTTATCAGGCCAAATTACTTTTAGAATAAGTGCAAAGGGTTATAGTAAATAGAGGCTGGTGTAGTCACAGAATGGGATGCCCCAACCGCAGTGCACCTGGGAGCAGTAGTACTATGCAAAGCAAAAGTGTCTTTATCAGGCCAAATTACTTTTAGAATAAGTGCAAAGGGTTATAGTAAATAGAGGCTGGTGTAGTCACAGAATGGGATGCCACAACAGCAGTGCACCTGGGGGCAGTAGTACTATGCACAGCAAAAGTGTCTTTATCAGGCCAAATTACTTTTAGAATAAGTGCAATGGGTTATAGTAAATAGAGGCTGGTGTAGTCACAGAATGGGATGCCACAACAGCAGTGCACCTGGAAGCAGTAGTACTATGCAAAGCAAAAGTGTCTTTATCAGGCCAAATTACTTTTAGAATAAGTGCAAAGGGTTATAGTAAATAGAGGCTGGTGTAGTCACAGAATGGGATGCCACAACAGCAGTGCACCTGGGAGCAGTAGTACTATGCACAGCAAAAGTGTCTTTATCAGGCCAAATTACTTTTAGAATAAGTGCAAAGGGTTATAGTAAATAGAGGCTGGTGTAGTCACAGAATGGGATGCCCCAACCGCAGTGCACCTGGGAGCAGTAGTACTATGCAAAGCAAAAGTGTCTTTATCAGGCCAAATTACTTTTAGAATAAGTGCAAAGGGTTATAGTAAATAGAGGCTGGTGTAGTCATAGAATGGGATGCCCCAACTGCAGTGCACCTGGGAGCAGTAGTACTATGCAAAGCAAAAGTGTCTTTATCAGGCCAAATTACTTTTAGAATAAGTGCAAAGGGTTATAGTAAATAGAGGCTAATGTGTAGTCACAGAATGGGATGCCACAACAGCAGTGCACCTGGGAGCAGTAGTACTATGCAAAGCAAAAGTGTCTTAATCAGGCCAAATTACTTTTAGAATAAGTGCAAAGGGTTATAGTAAATAGAGGCTGGTGTAGTCACAGAATGGGATGCCACAACAGCAGTGCACCTGGGAGCAGTAGTACTATGCACAGCAAAAGTGTCTTTATCAGGCCAAATTGCTTTTAGAATAAGTGCAAAGGGTTATAGTAAATAGAGGCTGGTGTAGTCACAGAATGGGATGCCACAACAGCAGTGCACCTGGGAGCAGTAGTACTATGCACAGCAAAAGTGTCTTTATCAGGCCAAATTACTTTTAGAATAAGTGCAAAGGGTTATAGTAAATAGAGGCTGGTGTAGTCACAGAATGGGATGCCAAAACAGCAGTGCACCTGGGAGCAGTAGTACTATGCAAAGCAAAAGTGTCTTTATCAGGCCAAATTACTTTTAGAAAAAGTGCAAAGGGTTATAGTAAATAGAGGCTGGTGTAGTCACAGAATGGGATGCCACAACAGCAGTGCACCTGGGAGCAGTAGTACTATGCACAGCAAAAGTGTCTTTATAAGGCCAAATTACTTTTAGAATAAGTGCAAAGGGTTATAGTAAATAGAGGCTGGTGTAGTCACAGAATGGGATGCCCCAACCGCAGTGCACCTGGGAGCAGTAGTACTATGCAAAGCAAAAGTGTCTTTATCAGGCCAAATTACTTTTAGAATAAGGGCAAAGGGTTATAGTAAATAGAGGCTGGTGTAGTCACAGAATGGGATGCCCCAACCGCAGTGCACCTGGGAGCAGTAGTACTATGCAAAGCAAAAGTGTCTTTATCAGGCCAAATTACTTTTAGAATAAGTGCAAAGGGTTATAGTAAATAGAGGCTAATGTGTAGTCACAGAATGGGATGCCACAACAGCAGTGCACCTGGGAGCAGTAGTACTATGCAAAGCAAAAGTGTCTTAATCAGGCCAAATTACTTTTAGAATAAGTGCAAAGGGTTATAGTAAATAGAGGCTGGTGTAGTCACAGAATGGGATGCCACAACAGCAGTGCACCTGGGAGCAGTAGTACTATGCACAGCAAAAGTGTCTTTATCAGGCCAAATTACTTTTAGAATAAGTGCAAAGGGTTATAGTAAATAGAGGCTGGTGTAGTCACAGAATGGGATGCCAAAACAGCAGTGCACCTGGGAGCAGTAGTACTATGCACAGCAAAAGTGTCTTTATCAGGCCAAATTACTTTTAGAATAAGTGCAAAGGGTTATAGTAAATAGAGGCTGGTGTAGTCACAGAATGGGATGCCACAACACCAGTGCACCTGGGAGCAGTAGTACTATGCACAGCAAAAGTGTCTTTATCAGGCCAAATTACTTTTAGAATAAGTGCAAAGGGTTATAGTAAATAGAGGCTGGTGTAGTCACAGAATGGGATGCCACAACAGCAGTGCACCTGGGAGCAGTAGTACTATGCAAAGCAAAAGTGTCTTTATCAGGCCAAATTACTTTTAGAATAAGTGCAAAGGGTTATAGTAAATAGAGGCTGGTGTAGTCACAGAATGGGATGCCCCAACCGCAGTGCACCTGGGAGCAGAAGTACTATGCAAAGCAAAAGTGTCTTTATCAGGCCAAATTACTTTTAGAATAAGTGCAAAGGGTTATTGTAAATAGAGGCTGGTGTAGTCACAGAATGGGATGCCACAACAGCAGTGCACCTGGGAGCAGTAGTACTATGCAAAGCAAAAGTGTCTTTATCAGGCCAAATTACTTTTAGAATAAGTGCAAAGGGTTATAGTAAATAGAGGCTGGTGTAGTCACAGAATGGGATGCCACAACACCAGTGCACCTGGGAGCAGTAGTACTATGCACAGCAAAAGTGTCTTTATCAGGTAAATTACTTTTAGAATAAGTGCAAAGGGTTATAGTAAATAGAGGCTGGTGTAGTCACAGAATGGGATGCCACAACAGCAGTGCACCTGGGAGCAGTAGTACTATGCAAAGCAAAAGTGTCTTTATCAGGCCAAATTACTTTTAGAATAAGTGCAAAGGGTTATAGTAAATAGAGGCCTGTGTAGTCACAGAATGGGATGCCCCAACCGCAGTGCACCTGGGAGCAGTAGTACTATGTAAAGCAAAAGTGTCTTTATCAGGCCAAATTACTTTTAGAATAAGTGCAAAGGGTTATAGTAAATAGAGGCTGGTGTAGTCACAGAATGGGATGCCACAACAGCAGTGCACCTGGGAGCAGTAGTACTATACAAAGCAAAAGTGTCTTTATCAGGCCAAATTACTTTTAGAATAAGTGCAAAGGGTTATAGTAAATAGAGTCTGGTGTAGTCACAGAATGGGATGCCACAACAGCAGTGCACCTGCGAGCAGTAGTACTATGCACAGCAAAAGTGTCTTTATCAGGCCAAATTACTTTTAGAATAAGTGCAAAGGGTTATAGTAAATAGAGGCTGGTGTAGTCACAGAATGGGATGCCACAACACCAGTGCACCTGGGAGCAGTAGTACTATGCACAGCAAAAGTGTCTTTATCAGGCCAAATTACTTTTAGAATAAGTGCAAAGGGTTATAGTAAATAGAGGCTGGTGTAGTCACAGAATGGGATGCCCCAACCGCAGTGCACCTGGGAGCAGTAGTACTATGCAAAGAAAAAGTGTCTTTATCAGGCCAAATTACTTTTAGAATAAGTGCAAAGGGTTATAGTAAATAGAGGCTGGTGTAGTCACAGAATGGGATGCCACAACAGCAGTGCACCTGGGAGCAGTAGTACTATGCACAGCAAAAGTGTCTTTATCAGGCCAAATTACTTTTAGAATAAGTGCAAAGGGTTATAGTAAATAGAGGCTGGTGTAGTCACAGAATGGGATGCCACAACAACAGTGCACCTGGGAGCAGTAGTACTATGCACAGCAAAAGTGTCTTTATCAGGCCAAATTACTTTTAGAATAAGTGCAAAGGGTTATAGTAAATAGAGGCTGGTGTAGTCACAGAATGGGATGCCCCAACCGCAGTGCACCTGGGAGCAGTAGTACTATGCAAAGCAAAAGTGTCTTTATCAGGCCAAATTACTTTTAGAATAAGTGCAAAGGGTTATAGTAAATAGAGGCTGGTGTAGTCACAGAATGGGATGCCACAACATCAGTGCACCTGGGGGCAGTAGTACTATGCACAGCAAAAGTGTCTTTATCAGGCCAAATTACTTTTAGAATAAGTGCAATGGGTTATAGTAAATAGAGGCTGGTGTAGTCACAGAATGGGATGCCACAACAGCAGTGCACCTGGGAGCAGTAGTACTATGCAAAGCAAAAGTGTCTTTATCAGGCCAAATTACTTTTAGAATAAGTGCAAAGGGTTATAGTAAATAGAGGCTGGTGTAGTCACAGAATGGGATGCCACAACAGCAGTGCACCTGGGAGCAGTAGTACTATGCACAGCAAAAGTGTCTTTATCAGGCCAAATTACTTTTAGAATAAGTGCAAAGGGTTATAGTAAATAGAGGCTGGTGTAGTCACAGAATGGGATGCCACAACAGCAGTGCACCTGGGAGCAGTAGTACTATGCACAGCAAAAGTGTCTTTATCAGGCCAAATTACTTTTAGAATAAGTGCAAAGGGTTATAGTAAATAGAGGCTGGTGTAGTCACAGAATGGGATGCCCCAACCGCAGTGCACCTGGGAGCAGTAGTACTATGCAAAGCAAAAGTGTCTTTATCAGGCCAAATTACTTTTAGAATAAGTGCAAAGGGTTATAGTAAATAGAGGCTGGTGTAGTCATAGAATGGGATGCCCCAACTGCAGTGCACCTGGGAGCAGTAGTACTATGCAAAGCAAAAGTGTCTTTATCAGGCCAAATTACTTTTAGAATAAGTGCAAAGGGTTATAGTAAATAGAGGCTAATGTGTAGTCACAGAATGGGATGCCACAACAGCAGTGCACCTGGGAGCAGTAGTACTATGCAAAGCAAAAGTGTCTTAATCAGGCCAAATTACTTTTAGAATAAGTGCAAAGGGTTATAGTAAATAGAGGCTGGTGTAGTCACAGAATGGGATGCCACAACAGCAGTGCACCTGGGAGCAGTAGTACTATGCACAGCAAAAGTGTCTTTATCAGGCCAAATTACTTTTAGAATAAGTGCAAAGGGTTATAGTAAATAGAGGCTGGTGTAGTCACAGAATGGGATGCCACAACAACAGTGCACCTGGGAGCAGTAGTACTATGCACAGCAAAAGTGTCTTTATCAGGCCAAATTACTTTTAGAATAAGTGCAAAGGGTTATAGTAAATAGAGGCTGGTGTAGTCACAGAATGGGATGCCCCAACAACAGTGCACCTGGGAGCAGTAGTACTATGCACAGCAAAAGTGTCTTTATCAGGCCAAATTACTTTTAGAATAAGTGCAAAGGGTTATAGTAAATAGAGGCTGGTGTAGTCACAGAATGGGATGCCCCAACCGCAGTGCACCTGGGAGCAGTAGTACTATGCAAAGCAAAAGTGTCTTTATCAGGCCAAATTACTTTTAGAATAAGTGCAAAGGGGTTATAGTAAATAGAGGCTGGTGTAGTCACAGAATGGGATGCCACAACATCAGTGCACCTGGGGGCAGTAGTACTATGCACAGCAAAAGTGTCTTTATCAGGCCAAATTACTTTTAGAATAAGTGCAATGGGTTATAGTAAATAGAGGCTGGTGTAGTCACAGAATGGGATGCCACAACAGCAGTGCACCTGGGAGCAGTAGTACTATGCAAAGCAAAAGTGTCTTTATCAGGCCAAATTACTTTTAGAATAAGTGCAAAGGGTTATAGTAAATAGAGGCTGGTGTAGTCACAGAATGGGATGCCACAACAGCAGTGCACCTGGGAGCAGTAGTACTATGCACAGCAAAAGTGTCTTTATCAGGCCAAATTACTTTTAGAATAAGTGCAAAGGGTTATAGTAAATAGAGGCTGGTGTAGTCACAGAATGGGATGCCACAACAGCAGTGCACCTGGGAGCAGTAGTACTATGCACAGCAAAAGTGTCTTTATCAGGCCAAATTACTTTTAGAATAAGTGCAAAGGGTTATAGTAAATAGAGGCTGGTGTAGTCACAGAATGGGATGCCCCAACCGCAGTGCACCTGGGAGCAGTAGTACTATGCAAAGCAAAAGTGTCTTTATCAGGCCAAATTACTTTTAGAATAAGTGCAAAGGGTTATAGTAAATAGAGGCTGGTGTAGTCATAGAATGGGATGCCCCAACTGCAGTGCACCTGGGAGCAGTAGTACTATGCAAAGCAAAAGTGTCTTTATCAGGCCAAATTACTTTTAGAATAAGTGCAAAGGGTTATAGTAAATAGAGGCTAATGTGTAGTCACAGAATGGGATGCCACAACAGCAGTGCACCTGGGAGCAGTAGTACTATGCAAAGCAAAAGTGTCTTAATCAGGCCAAATTACTTTTAGAATAAGTGCAAAGGGTTATAGTAAATAGAGGCTGGTGTAGTCACAGAATGGGATGCCACAACAGCAGTGCACCTGGGAGCAGTAGTACTATGCACAGCAAAAGTGTCTTTATCAGGCCAAATTACTTTTAGAATAAGTGCAAAGGGTTATAGTAAATAGAGGCTGGTGTAGTCACAGAATGGGATGCCACAACAACAGTGCACCTGGGAGCAGTAGTACTATGCACAGCAAAAGTGTCTTTATCAGGCCAAATTACTTTTAGAATAAGTGCAAAGGGTTATAGTAAATAGAGGCTGGTGTAGTCACAGAATGGGATGCCCCAACCGCAGTGCACCTGGGAGCAGTAGTACTATGCACAGCAAAAGTGTCTTTATCAGGCCAAATTACTTTTAGAATAAGTGCAAAGGGTTATAGTAAATAGAGGCTGGTGTAGTCACAGAATGGGATGCCCAACCGCAGTGCACCTGGGAGCAGTAGTACTATGCAAAGCAAAAGTGTCTTTATCAGGCCAAATTACTTTTAGAATAAGTGCAAAGGGTTATAGTAAATAGAGGCTGGTGTAGTCACAGAATGGGATGCCACAACAGCAGTGCACCTGGGGGCAGTAGTACTATGCACAGCAAAAGTGTCTTTATCAGGCCAAATTACTTTTAGAATAAGTGCAATGGGTTATAGTAAATAGAGGCTGGTGTAGTCACAGAATGGGATGCCACAACAGCAGTGCACCTGGGAGCAGTAGTACTATGCAAAGCAAAAGTGTCTTTATCAGGCCAAATTACTTTTAGAATAAGTGCAAAGGGTTATAGTAAATAGAGGCTGGTGTAGTCACAGAATGGGATGCCACAACAGCAGTGCACCTGGGAGCAGTAGTACTATGCACAGCAAAAGTGTCTTTATCAGGCCAAATTACTTTTAGAATAAGTGCAAAGGGTTATAGTAAATAGAGGCTGGTGTAGTCACAGAATGGGATGCCCCAACCGCAGTGCACCTGGGAGCAGTAGTACTATGCAAAGCAAAAGTGTCTTTATCAGGCCAAATTACTTTTAGAATAAGTGCAAAGGGTTATAGTAAATAGAGGCTGGTGTAGTCATAGAATGGGATGCCCCAACTGCAGTGCACCTGGGAGCAGTAGTACTATGCAAAGCAAAAGTGTCTTTATCAGGCCAAATTACTTTTAGAATAAGTGCAAAGGGTTATAGTAAATAGAGGCTAATGTGTAGTCACAGAATGGGATGCCACAACAGCAGTGCACCTGGGAGCAGTAGTACTATGCACAGCAAAAGTGTCTTTATCAGGCCAAATTGCTTTTAGAATAAGTGCAAAGGGTTATAGTAAATAGAGGCTGGTGTAGTCACAGAATGGGATGCCACAACAGCAGTGCACCTGGGAGCAGTAGTACTATACAAAGCAAAAGTGTCTTTATCAGGCCAAATTACTTTTAGAATAAGTGCAAAGGGTTATAGTAAATAGAGGCTGGTGTAGTCACAGAATGGGATGCCCCAACCGCAGTGCACCTGGGAGCAGTAGTACTATGCAAAGCAAAAGTGTCTTTATCAGGCCAAATTACTTTTAGAATAAGTGCAAAGGGTTATAGTAAATAGAGGCTGGTGTAGTCACAGAATGGGATGCCACAACATCAGTGCACCTGGGGGCAGTAGTACTATGCACAGCAAAAGTGTCTTTATCAGGCCAAATTACTTTTAGAATAAGTGCAATGGGTTATAGTAAATAGAGGCTGGTGTAGTCACAGAATGGGATGCCACAACAGCAGTGCACCTGGGAGCAGTAGTACTATGCAAAGCAAAAGTGTCTTTATCAGGCCAAATTACTTTTAGAATAAGTGCAAAGGGTTATAGTAAATAGAGGCTGGTGTAGTCACAGAATGGGATGCCACAACAGCAGTGCACCTGGGAGCAGTAGTACTATGCACAGCAAAAGTGTCTTTATCAGGCCAAATTACTTTTAGAATAAGTGCAAAGGGTTATAGTAAATAGAGGCTGGTGTAGTCACAGAATGGGATGCCACAACAGCAGTGCACCTGGGAGCAGTAGTACTATGCACAGCAAAAGTGTCTTTATCAGGCCAAATTACTTTTAGAATAAGTGCAAAGGGTTATAGTAAATAGAGGCTGGTGTAGTCACAGAATGGGATGCCCCAACCGCAGTGCACCTGGGAGCAGTAGTACTATGCAAAGCAAAAGTGTCTTTATCAGGCCAAATTACTTTTAGAATAAGTGCAAAGGGTTATAGTAAATAGAGGCTGGTGTAGTCATAGAATGGGATGCCCCAACTGCAGTGCACCTGGGAGCAGTAGTACTATGCAAAGCAAAAGTGTCTTTATCAGGCCAAATTACTTTTAGAATAAGTGCAAAGGGTTATAGTAAATAGAGGCTAATGTGTAGTCACAGAATGGGATGCCACAACAGCAGTGCACCTGGGAGCAGTAGTACTATGCAAAGCAAAAGTGTCTTAATCAGGCCAAATTACTTTAAGAATAAGTGCAAAGGGTTATAGTAAATAGAGGCTGGTGTAGTCACAGAATGGGATGCCACAACAGCAGTGCACCTGGGAGCAGTAGTACTATGCACAGCAAAAGTGTCTTTATCAGGCCAAATTACTTTTAGAATAAGTGCAAAGGGTTATAGTAAATAGAGGCTGGTGTAGTCACAGAATGGATGCCACAACAACAGTGCACCTGGGAGCAGTAGTACTATGCACAGCAAAAGTGTCTTTATCAGGCCAAATTACTTTTAGAATAAGTGCAAAGGGTTATAGTAAATAGAGGCTGGTGTAGTCACAGAATGGGATGCCCCAACCGCAGTGCACCTGGGAGCAGTAGTACTATGCACAGCAAAAGTGTCTTTATCAGGCCAAATTACTTTTAGAATAAGTGCAAAGGGTTATAGTAAATAGAGGCTGGTGTAGTCACAGAATGGGATGCCCCAACCGCAGTGCACCTGGAGCAGTAGTACTATGCAAAGCAAAAGTGTCTTTATCAGGCCAAATTACTTTTAGAATAAGTGCAAAGGGTTATAGTAAATAGAGGCTGGTGTAGTCACAGAATGGGATGCCACAACAGCAGTGCACCTGGGGGCAGTAGTACTATGCACAGCAAAAGTGTCTTTATCAGGCCAAATTACTTTTAGAATAAGTGCAATGGGTTATAGTAATAGAGGCTGGTGTAGTCACAGAATGGGATGCCACAACAGCAGTGCACCTGGGAGCAGTAGTACTATGCAAAGCAAAAGTGTCTTTATCAGGCCAAATTACTTTTAGAATAAGTGCAAAGGGTTATAGTAAATAGAGGCTGGTGTAGTCACAGAATGGATGCCACAACAGCAGTGCACCTGGGAGCAGTAGTACTATGCACAGCAAAAGTGTCTTTATCAGGCCAAATTACTTTTAGAATAAGTGCAAAGGGTTTATAGTAAATAGAGGCTGGTGTAGTCCACAGAATGGGATGCCCCAACCGCAGTGCACCTGGGAGCAGTAGTACTATGCAAAGCAAAAGTGTCTTTATCAGGCCAAATTACTTTTAGAATAAGTGCAAAGGGTTATAGTAAATAGAGGCTGGTGTAGTCATAGAATGGGATGCCCCAACTGCAGTGCACCTGGGAGCAGTAGTACTATGCAAAGCAAAAGTGTCTTTATCAGGCCAAATTACTTTTAGAATAAGTGCAAAGGGTTATAGTAAATAGAGGCTAATGTGTAGTCACAGAATGGATGCCACAACAGCAGTGCACCTGGGAGCAGTAGTACTATGCACAGCAAAAGTGTCTTTATCAGGCCAAATTGCTTTTAGAATAAGTGCAAAGGGTTATAGTAAATAGAGGCTGGTGTAGTCACAGAATGGGATGCCACAACAGCAGTGCACCTGGGAGCAGTAGTACTATGCACAGCAAAAGTGTCTTTATCAGGCCAAATTACTTTTAGAATAAGTGCAAAGGGTTATAGTAAATAGAGGCTGGTGTAGTCACAGAATGGGATGCCAAAACAGCAGTGCACCTGGGAGCAGTAGTACTATGCAAAGCAAAAGTGTCTTTATCAGGCCAAATTACTTTTAGAAAAAGTGCAAAGGGTTATAGTAAATAGAGGCTGGTGTAGTCACAGAATGGGATGCCACAACAGCAGTGCACCTGGGAGCAGTAGTACTATGCACAGCAAAAGTGTCTTTATCAGGCCAAATTACTTTTAGAATAAGTGCAAAGGGTTATAGTAAATAGAGGCTGGTGTAGTCACAGAATGGGACTGCCCCAACCGCAGTGCACCTGGGAGCAGTAGTACTATGCAAAGCAAAAGGTGTCTTTATCAGGCCAAATTACTTTTAGAATAAGTGCAAAGGGTTATAGTAAATAGAGGCTGGTGTAGTCACAGAATGGGATGCCCCAACCGCAGTGCACCTGGGAGCAGTAGTACTATGCAAAGCAAAAGTGTCTTTATCAGGCCAAATTACTTTTAGAATAAGTGCAAAGGGGTTATAGTAAATAGAGGCTAATGTGTAGTCACAGAATGGGATGCCACAACAGCAGTGCACCTGGGAGCAGTAGTACTATGCAAAGCAAAGTGTCTTAATCAGGCCAAATTACTTTTAGAATAAGTGCAAAGGGTTATAGTAAATAGAGGCTGGTGTAGTCACAGAATGGGATGCCACAACAGCAGTGCACCTGGGAGCAGTAGTACTATGCACAGCAAAAGTGTCTTTATCAGGCCAAATTACTTTTAGAATAAGTGCAAAGGGTTATAGTAAATAGAGGCTGGTGTAGTCACAGAATGGGATGCCCAAAACAGCAGTGCACCTGGGAGCAGTAGTACTATGCACAGCAAAAGTGTCTTTATCAGGCCAAATTACTTTTAGAATAAGTGCAAAGGGTTATAGTAAATAGAGGCTGGTGTAGTCACAGAATGGGATGCCACAACAGCAGTGCACCTGGGAGCAGTAGTACTATGCACAGCAAAAGTGTCTTTATCAGGCCAAATTACTTTTAGAATAAGTGCAAAGGGTTATAGTAAATAGAGGCTGGTGTAGTCACAGAATGGGATGCCACAACAGCAGTGCACCTGGGGAGCAGTAGTACTATGCAAAGCAAAAGTGTCTTTATCAGGCCAAATTACTTTTAGAATAAGTGCAAAGGGTTATAGTAAATAGAGGCTGGTGTAGTCACAGAATGGGATGCCCCAACCGCAGTGCACCTGGAGCAGAAGTACTATGCAAAGCAAAAGTGTCTTTATCAGGCCAAATTACTTTTAGAATAAGTGCAAAGGGTTATTGTAAATAGAGGCTGGTGTAGTCACAGAATGGGATGCCACAACAGCAGTGCACCTGGGAGCAGTAGTACTATGCAAAGCAAAAGTGTCTTTATCAGGCCAAATTACTTTTAGAATAAGTGCAAAGGGTTATAGTAAATAGAGGCTGGTGTAGTCACAGAATGGGATGCCACAACACCAGTGCACCTGGGAGCAGTAGTACTATGCACAGCAAAAGTGTCTTTATCAGGTAAATTACTTTTAGAATAAGTGCAAAGGGTTATAGTAAATAGAGGCTGGTGTAGTCACAGAATGGGATGCCACAACAGCAGTGCACCTGGGAGCAGTAGTACTATGCAAAGCAAAAGTGTCTTTATCAGGCCAAATTACTTTTAGAATAAGTGCAAAGGGTTATAGTAAATAGAGGCCTGTGTAGTCACAGAATGGGATGCCCCAACCGCAGTGCACCTGGGAGCAGTAGTACTATGTAAAGCAAAAGTGTCTTTATCAGGCCAAATTACTTTTAGAATAAGTGCAAAGGGTTATAGTAAATAGAGGCTGGTGTAGTCACAGAATGGGATGCCACAACAGCAGTGCACCTGGGAGCAGTAGTACTATACAAAGCAAAAGTGTCTTTATCAGGCCAAATTACTTTTAGAATAAGTGCAAAGGGTTATAGTAAATAGAGTCTGGTGTAGTCACAGAATGGGATGCCACAACAGCAGTGCACCTGCGAGCAGTAGTACTATGCACAGCAAAAGTGTCTTTATCAGGCCAAATTACTTTTAGAATAAGTGCAAAGGGTTATAGTAAATAGAGGCTGGTGTAGTCACAGAATGGGATGCCACAACACCAGTGCACCTGGGAGCAGTAGTACTATGCACAGCAAAAGTGTCTTTATCAGGCCAAATTACTTTTAGAATAAGTGCAAAAGGGTTATAGTAAATAGAGGCTGGTGTAGTCACAGAATGGGATGCCCCAACCGCAGTGCACCTGGGAGCAGTAGTACTATGCAAAGAAAAAGTGTCTTTATCAGGCCAAATTACTTTTAGAATAAGTGCAAAGGGTTATAGTAAATAGAGGCTGGTGTAGTCACAGAATGGGATGCCACAACAGCAGTGCACCTGGGAGCAGTAGTACTATGCACAGCAAAAGTGTCTTTATCAGGCCAAATTACTTTTAGAATAAGTGCAAAGGGTTATAGTAAATAGAGGCTGGTGTAGTCACAGAATGGGATGCCACAACAACAGTGCACCTGGGAGCAGTAGTACTATGCACAGCAAAAGTGTCTTTATCAGGCCAAATTACTTTTAGAATAAGTGCAAAGGGTTATAGTAAATAGAGGCTGGTGTAGTCACAGAATGGGATGCCCCAACCGCAGTGCACCTGGGAGCAGTAGTACTATGCAAAGCAAAAGTGTCTTTATCAGGCCAAATTACTTTTAGAATAAGTGCAAAGGGTTATAGTAAATAGAGGCTGGTGTAGTCACAGAATGGGATGCCACAACATCAGTGCACCTGGGGGCAGTAGTACTATGCACAGCAAAAAGTGTCTTTATCAGGCCAAATTACTTTTAGAATAAGTGCAATGGGTTATAGTAAATAGAGGCTGGTGTAGTCACAGAATGGGATGCCACAACAGCAGTGCACCTGGGAGCAGTAGTACTATGCAAAGCAAAAGTGTCTTTATCAGGCCAAATTACTTTTAGAATAAGTGCAAAGGGTTATAGTAAATAGAGGCTGGTGTAGTCACAGAATGGGATGCCACAACAGCAGTGCACCTGGGAGCAGTAGTACTATGCACAGCAAAAGTGTCTTTATCAGGCCAAATTACTTTTAGAATAAGTGCAAAGGGTTATAGTAAATAGAGGCTGGTGTAGTCACAGAATGGGATGCCACAACAGCAGTGCACTTGGGAGCAGTAGTACTATGCACAGCAAAAGTGTCTTTATCAGGCCAAATACTTTTAGAATAAGTGCAAAGGGTTATAGTAAATAGAGGGCTGGTGTAGTCACAGAATGGGATGCCCCAACCGCAGTGCACCTGGGAGCAGTAGTACTATGCAAAGCAAAAGTGTCTTTATCAGGCCAAATTACTTTTAGAATAAGTGCAAAGGGTTATAGTAAATAGAGGCTGGTGTAGTCATAGAATGGGATGCCCCAACTGCAGTGCACCTGGGAGCAGTAGTACTATGCAAAGCAAAAGTGTCCTTTATCAGGCCAAATTACTTTTAGAATAAGTGCAAAGGGTTATA
Source organism: Gastrophryne carolinensis (assembly GCA_027917425.1). Taxonomy (NCBI): domain Eukaryota; kingdom Metazoa; phylum Chordata; class Amphibia; order Anura; family Microhylidae; genus Gastrophryne; species Gastrophryne carolinensis. The sequence goes on along the minus strand of CM051242.1, from coordinate 119,748,428 downwards.
GTAAATAGAGGCTAATGTGTAGTCACAGAATGGGATGCCACAACAGCAGTGCACCTGGGAGCAGTAGTACTATGCAAAGCAAAAGTGTCTTAATCAGGCCAAATTACTTTTAGAATAAGTGCAAAGGGTTATAGTAAATAGAGGCTGGTGTAGTCACAGAATGGGATGCCACAACAGCAGTGCACCTGGGAGCAGTAGTACTATGCACAGCAAAAGTGTCTTTATCAGGCCAAATTGCTTTTAGAATAAGTGCAAAGGGTTATAGTAAATAGAGGCTGTGTAGTCACAGAATGCGACTGCCACAACAGCAGTGCACCTGGGAGCAGTAGTACTATGCACCAGCAAATAGTGTCTTTATCAGGCCAAATTACTTTTAGAATAAGTGCAAAGGGTTATAGTAAATAGAGGCTGGTGTAGTCACAGAATGGGATGCCAAAACAGCAGTGCACCTGGGAGCAGTAGTACTATGCAAAGCAAAAGTGTCTTTATCAGGCCAAATTACTTTTAGAAAAAGTGCAAACGGTTATAGTAAATAGAGGCTGGTGTAGTCACAGAATGGGATGCCACAACAGCAGTGCACCTGGGAGCAGTAGTACTATGCACAGCAAAAGTGTCTTTATCAGGCCAAATTACTTTTAGAATAAGTGCAAAGGGTTTATAGTAAATAGAGGCTGGTGTAGTCACAGAATGGGATGCCCCAACCGCAGTGCACCTGGGAGCAGTAGTACTATGCAAAGCAAAAGTGTCTTTATCAGGCCAAATTACTTTTAGAATAAGAGCAAAGGGTTATAGTAAATAGAGGCTGGTATAGTCACAGAATGGGATGCCCCAACCGCAGTGCACCTGGGAGCAGTAGTACTATGCAAAGCAAAAGTGTCTTTATCAGGCCAAATTACTTTTTAGAATAAGTTCAAAGGGTTATAGTAAATAGAGGCTAATGTGTAGTCACAGAATGGGATGCCACAACAGCAGTGCACCTGGGAGCAGTTAGTACTATGCAAAGCAAAAGTGTCTTATCAGGCCAAATTACTTTTAGAATAAGTGCAAAGGGTTATAGTAAATAGAGGCTGGTGTAGTCACAGAATGGGATGCCACAACAGCAGTGCACCTGGGAGCAGTAGTACTATGCACAGCAAAAGTGTCTTTATCAGGCCAAATTACTTTAGAATAAGTGCAAAGGGTTATAGTAAATAGAGGCTGGTGTAGTCATAGAATGGGATGCCCCAACTGCAGTGCACCTAGGAGCAGTAGTACTATGCAAAGCAAAAGTGTCTTTATCAGGCCAAATTACCTTTAGAATAAGTGCAAAGGGTTATAGTAAATAGAGGCTAATGTGTAGTCACAGAATGGGATGCCACAACAGCAGTGCACCTGGGAGCAGTAGTACTATGCAAAGCAAAAGTGTCTGAATCAGGCCAAATTACTTTTAGAATAAGTGCAAAGGGTTATAGTAAATAGAGGCTGGTGTAGTCACAGAATGGGATGCCACAACAGCAGTGCACCTGGAGCAGTAGTACTATGCACAGCAAAAGTGTCTTTATCAGGCCAAATTACTTTTAGAATAGGTGCAAAGGGTTATAGTAAATAGAGGCTGGTGTAGTCACAGAATGGGATGCCACAACAGCAGTGCACCTGGGAGCAGTAGTACTATGCACAGCAAAAGTGTCTTTATCAGGCCAAATTACTTTTAGAATAAGTGCAAAGGGTTATAGTAAATAGAGGCTGGTGTAGTCACAGAATGGGATGCCAAAACAGCAGTGCACCTGGGAGCAGTAGTACTATGCAAAGCAAAAGTGTCTTTATCAGGCCAAATTACTTTTAGAAAAAGTGCAAAGGGTTATAGTAAATAGAGGCTGGTGTAGTCACAGAATGGGATGCCACAACAGCAGTGCACGTTGGAGCAGTAGTACTATGCACAGCAAAAGTTGTCTTTATCAGGCCAAATTACTTTTAGAATAAGTGCAAAGGGTTATAGTAAATAGAGGCTGGTGTAGTCACAGAATGGGATGCCCCAACCGCAGTGCACCTGGGAGCAGTAGTACTATGTAAAGCAAAAGTGTCTTTATCAGGCCAAATTACTTTTAGAATAAGTGCAAAGGGTTATAGTAAATAGAGGCTGGTGTAGTCACAGAATGGGATGCCACAACAGCAGTGCACCTGGGAGCAGTAGTACTATGCACAGCAAAAGTGTCTTTATCAGGCCAAATTACTTTTAGAATAAGTGCAAAGGGTTATAGTAAATAGAGGCTGGTGTAGTCACAGAATGGGATGCCAGAACAGCAGTGCACCTGGGAGCAGTAGTACTATGCACAGCAAAAGTGTCTTTATCAGGCCAAATTACTTTTAGAATAAGTGCAAAGGGTTATAGTAAATAGAGGCTGGTGTAGTCACAGAATGGGATGCCAAAACAGCAGTGCACCTGGGAGCAGTAGTACTATGCAAAGCAAAAGTGTCTTTATCAGGCCAAATTACTTTTAGAAAAAGTGCAAAGGGTTATAGTAAATAGAGGCTGGTGTAGTCACAGAATGGGATGCCCCAACCGCAGTGCACCTGGGAGCAGTAGTACTATGTAAAGCAAAAGTGTCTTTATCAGGCCAAATTACTTTTAGAATAAGTGCAAAGGGTTATAGTAAATAGAGGCTGGTGTAGTCACAGAATGGGATGCCACAACAGCAGTGCACTGGGAGCAGTAGTACTATGCAAAGCAAAAGTGTCTTTATCAGGCCAAATTACTTTTAGAATAAGTGCAAAGGGTTATAGTAAATAGTGGCTGGTGTAGTTACAGAATGGGATGCCACAACAGCAGTGCACCTGGGAGCAGTAGTACTATGCACAGCAAAAGTGTCTTTATCAGGCCGAAATTACTTTTAGAATAAGTGCAAAGGGTTATAGTAAATAGAGGCTGGACTAGTCACAGAATGGGATGCCACAACAGCAGTGCACCTGGGAGCAGTAGTACTATGCACAGCAAAAGTGTCTTTATCAGGCCAAATTACTTTTAGAATAAGTGCAAAGGGTTATAGTAAATAGAGGCTGGTGTAGTCACAGAATGGGATGCCCCAACCGCAGTGCACCTGGGAGCAGTAGTACTATGCAAAGCAAAAGTGTCTTTATCAGGCCAAATTACTTTTAGAATAAGTGCAAAGGGTTATAGTAAATAGAGGCTGGTGTAGTCAAAGAATGGGATGCCACAACAGCAGTGCACCTGGGAGCAGTAGTACTATGCACAGCAACAGTGTCTTTATCAGGCCAAATTACTTTTAGAATAAGTGGCAAAGGGTTATAGTAAATAGAGGCTGGTGTAGTCACAGAATGGGATGCCACAACCGCAGTGCACCTGGGAGCAGTAGTACTATGCACAGCAAAAGTGTCTTTATCAGGCCAAATTACTTTTAGAATAATTGCAAAGGGTTATAGTAAATAGAGGCTAGTGTAGTCACAGAATGGGATGCCCCAACCGCAGTGCACCTGGGAGCAGTAGTACTATGCAAAGCAAAAGTGTCTTTATCAGGCCAAATTACTTTTAGAATAAGTGCAAAGGGTTATAGTAAATAGAGGCTGGTGTAGTCACAGAATGGGATGCCAAAACAGCAGTGCACCTGGGAGCAGTAGTACTATGCAAAGCAAAAGTGTCTTTATCAGGCCAAATTACTTTTAGAATAAGTGCAAAGGGTTATAGTAAATAGAGGCTGGTGTAGTCACAGAATGGGATGCCACAACAGCAGTGCACCTGGGAGCAGTAGTACTATGCACAGCAAAAGTGTCTTTGTCAGGCCAAATTACTTTTAGAATAAGTGCAAAGGGTTATAGTAAATAGAGGCTGGTGTAGTCACAGAATGGGATGCCACAACAGCAGTGCACCTGGGAGCAGTAGTACTATGCACAGCAAAAGTGTCTTTATCAGGCCAAATTACTTTTAAAATAAGTGCAAAGGGTTTATAGTAAATAGAGGCTGGTGTAGTCACAGAATGGGATGCCCCAACCGCAGTGCACCTGGGAGCAGTAGTACTATGCAAAGCAAAAGTGTCTTTATCAGGCCAAATTACTTTTAGAATAAGTGCAAAGGGTTATAGTAAATAGAGGCTGGTGTAGTCACAGAATGGGATGCCACAACAGCAGTGCACCTGGTAGCAGTAGTACTATGCACAGCAAAAGTGTCTTTATCAGGCCAAATTACTTTTAGAATAAGTGCAAAGGGTTATAGTAAATAGAGGCTGGTGTAGTCACAGAATGGGATGCCACAACAGCAGTGCACCTGGGAGCAGTAGTACTATGCACAGCAAAAGTGTCTTTATCAGGCCAAATTACTTTTAGAATAAGTGCAAAGGGTTATAGTAAATAGAGGCTGGTGTAGTCACAGAATGGGATGCCACAACACCAGTGCACCTGGGAGCAGTAGTACTATGCAAAGCAAAAAGTGTCTTTATCAGGCCAAATTACTTTTAGAATAAGTGCAAAGGGTTATAGTAAATAGAGGCTGGTGTAGTCACATAATGGGATGCCACAACAGCAGTGCACCTGGGGGCAGTAGTACTATGCAAGGCAAAAGTGTCTTTATCAGGCCAAATTACTTTTAGAATAAGTGCAAAGGGTTATAGTAAATAGAGGCTGGTGTAGTCACAGAATGGGATGCCACAACAGCAGTGCACCTGGGAGCAGTAGTACTATGCAAAGCAAAAGTGTCTTTATCAGGCCCAAATTACTTTTAGAATAAGTGCAAAGGGTTATAGTAAATTGAGGCTGGTGTAGTCACAGAATGGGATGCCACAACAGCAGTGCACCTGGGAGCAGTAGTACTATGCACAGCAAAAGTGTCTTTATCAGGCCAAATTACTTTTAGAATAAGTGCAAAGGGTTATAGTAAATAGAGGCTGGTGTAGTCACAGAATGGGATGCCCCAACCGCAGTGCACCTGGGAGCAGAAGTACTATGCAAAGCAAAAGTGTCTTTATCAGGCCAAATTACTTTTAGAATAGGTGCAAAGGGTTATAGTAAATAGAGGCTAATGTGTAGTCACAGAATGGGATGCCACAACAGCAGTGCACCTGGGAGCAGTAGTACTATGCAAAGCAAAAGTGTCTTAATCAGGCCAAATTACTTTTAGAATAAGTGCAAAGGGGTTATAGTAAATAGAGGCTGGTGTAGTCACAGAATGGGATGCCACAACACAGTGCACCTGGGAGCAGTAGTACTATGCACAGCAAAAGTGTCTTTATCAGGCCAAATTACTTTTAGAATAAGTGCAAAGGGTTATAGTAAATAGAGGCTGGTGTAGTCACAGAATGGGATGCCACAACAGCAGTGCACCTGGGAGCAGTAGTACTATGCACAGCAAAAGTGTCTTTATCAGGCCAAATTACTTTTAGAATAAGTGCAAAGGGTTATAGTAAATAGAGGCTGGTGTAGTCACAGAATGGGATGCCAAAACAGCAGTCTGCACCTGGGAGCAGTAGTACTATGCACAGCAAAAGTGTCTTTATCAGGCCAAATTACTTTTAGAATAAGTGCAAAGGGTTATAGTAAATAGAGGCTGGTGTAGTCACAGAATGGGATGCCACAACACAGTGCACCTGGGAGCAGTAGTACTATGCACAGCAAAAGTGTCTTTATCAGGCCAAATTACTTTTAGAATAAGTGCAAAGGGTTATAGTAAATAGAGGCTGGTGTAGTCACAGAATGGGATGCCACAACAGCAGTGCACCTGGGAGCAGTAGTACTATGCAAAGCAAAAGTGTCTTTATCAGGCCAAATTACTTTTAGAATAAGTGCAAAGGGTTATAGTAAATAGAGGCTGGTGTAGTCACAGAATGGGATGCCCCAACCGCAGTGCACCTGGGAGCAGTAGTACTATGCAAAGCAAAAGTGTCTTTATCAGGCCAAATTACTTTTAGAATAAGTGCAAAGGGTTATAGTAAATAGAGGCTGGTGTAGTCACAGAATGGGATGCCACAACAGCAGTGCACCTGGGAGCAGTAGTACTATGCAAAGCAAAAGTGTCTTTATCAGGCCAAATTACTTTTAGAATAAGTGCAAAGGGTTATAGTAAATAGAGGCTGGTGTAGTCACAGAATGGGATGCCACAACAGCAGTGCACCTGGGAGCAGTAGTACTATGCAAAGCAAAAGTGTCTTATCAGGCCAAATTACTTTTAGAATAAGTGCAAAGGGTTATAGTAAATAGAGGCTGGTGTAGTCACAGAATGGGATGCCACAACAGCAGTGCACCTGGGAGCAGTAGTACTATGCAAAGCAAAAGTGTCTTTATCAGGCCAAATTACTTTTAGAATAAGTGCAAAGGGTTATAGTAAATAGAGGCTGGTGTAGTCACAGAATGGGATGCCACAACAGCAGTGCACCTGGGAGCAGTAGTACTATACAAAGCAAAAGTGTCTTTATCAGGCCAAATTACTTTAGAATAAGTGCAAAGGGTTCTAGATAAATAGAGGCTGTTGTAGTCACAGAATGGTCCCAACCATTGCCCATGCGATGCCACAACAGCAGTGCACCTGGGAGGCAGTAGTACTATACAAAGCAAAAGTGTCTTTATCAGAGCCAATATAGACTTTTAGAATAAGTGCAAAGGGTTATAGTAAATAGAGGCTGGGTGTAGTCACAGAATGG